>CM067519.1:21907483-22532420 GCA_034509495.1 Acestrorhynchus altus | reverse complement strand
TATATATATATATATATATATATATATATATATATATATATATATAGGATAATATATAATATATAAGGATAATGTGATGTAATAATTATGCACCTTTAATATAGTTCTCACCGTATATCCCTGCTTAGAAAACCTGACTCAGACATGATTCATCTGGAGATAAAGTGGATCCAGGTATTGAGCCCATAACCATGTGATCAGTAACCCAGTGCTCAAACTACTGAACCCCTGCTTTTATACTAAGTATGTGAAACTGCTATTTATTACATTATTCTAATATACATATTAGAATAAACATTTATTTTCAGGTGCATTTTTAGTAAATATAAAAATTGTATTTTTCAATACTCAAAACATTTTATTTAAATGTGACTGTGGATGAAGTGTGCTATATAGAGATAGACTAGTTAGTTGCAACACAGTTCAGCACAGGTCTCATGATTCAATAACATCAGATGAGGGTCTGAGCGGCGTTTAAAGCTGTGCCCACACACAAACTGAATTCTGAATTAAAGTTAACAACACTCTGTGCTGTTCATGGAATTATCCTTGATTATGTTGCTTGCAATCATAAGCCTCCCATTAATGAACTAACGTTACGGGAAAGCATCTGAACTTCCCAGCATCCAGTGGCTCGTAAACCATCACTGGCAGCTATATGAGCAAAAGTCAACAACTCCATTTGTTCCTCTGTTCTGCATTCTGGTCCATTTTCAGCTCGTTTAGAACTATAATATTTACTATAAGTTACTAGTGAATTGTGGGAGATTATAGTCCCCTCAAAATCACAAATTCTGGTTTGGAAAATGACATTCATACTCATTAGTGCCCTAAAAATGTAAATAGGGATCCATTTTGGTCACAGCTTATGATTAAAAAATCTATGCTAAACTGATCCAGGAATCAAGCATTGAACGAAACCAGTACAACAGTGAACTCTTATCAGTGTCTTCCAGGAAAGTAATGTTCATGGATCTCCCTTTCAGTAATATACTGTTAGAACAAACTCTCCAAAACAGCAACTTCATAGCAGAGGGAAAACCCTTCATAGCTTCCAAAGTTAATAAGACTAAATTAAGTAACTACTGATCATTTTTATTGGTCCATTCATCGACAAGGTTTTCCTGTAAAAGGCAGCTGGCATTTATAAATTATACATAATAATATTGGTGACAGAAAGTTTTGTTCCAACAGTGACAACAAGCTGCTTTTGGGTTGGAGTTATGTGACCTTTCAATGAAAAATGGATGGGACAGCAGGTGTGTGAGTGAAATTTCCTGAGGCCAAAAATCCTCTGTAATATTTCAGAGCATGAAACACGGACCCTCACCGTGGTCACGTCACATCTTCATCAGTGCAGCCTCAGGATAAAGCCCTGACAAACTGATGGCCCTTTTTAAACTGCTGTTTCTCAATGAAAGTGTAAATATTTTGGCTACAGATCATATTTTGCAAGAAAGAACGATATTTTCCCCAGCCTGCTTTTCTGTAAGGGAGCACAGCTGCTCTTGCATGCTTTACATCACGTCTAAGTTATGTGGGGACTCTCAGGAGTTAGATAAACTCCAGCGGCCCATTTCCAGCACCACTTGGCCACATGTTTTGCTGTTTTCTGAACAAGCTCAACAGGGAAGGAAGTTAGCATTCTGGAGGTTGTGTTCAATCAGTCAATCAGTCAATGGTGCTTTTAGGTTCCTCCAGCAAGGACTCTCTTTAACTTCAGACTCCACTGAATCAACCAACTAAGAGCTACATGCTGTAGATACATCACTGCCAAAAAGATTGAATGTGGCTTCTAAATATACTGTAAACTGATCAGTCGAACATTGCGTAACACTGATTATCTTACAATGGAAACTGCCAAGGAGTGGGATCTACATATCAGTTTTTGAAGTGGATGTGCTGGAAGTAGGAAAATTGTGGTAAGCATTTAAATCTGAGGCACTTTCACAAAAGACAGACTGTAATAGATAGACAACAGGGATCAGAACATCTCCAAAACACCAGACAGGTCTACCCATGTGCATATGTTCCCATATGCAGGGCTCAGTACCTACCACAAATGCTCCAAAGAAGGACAACCGGTGATCCAACAACACGGGAACCCAAAGCTTATTGCAACTTATAGAACTTAAAAGATCTGCTGTTGGTTTTAAAGATGGTAAAGCTGATGAACTAAGATTTAAGATTTAGGGAATATTCAGAATTTGTTATTAATAAACAGAGATCATGATTAAATTTCTATTATGTAGTTCATAATGGAAAAACACCAAAACACCAAAAATATGGAATAAAAGTAGAATTGTTCATTAAATTAGATGCCTGTAATACTATTTTCCATGTCTCCTCAGTGATGAAAGGGCATAAAGTTACTTTTTAAAGAATCCCTCGTTTCACAATTAGGGAAGTGTTTAATATGGACTCGGAAACTACATGGTAAGTACCAGCAAACAGAAATGATATTAATAGATTTACCATGGTATTAAAATTGAATGCATTCATCCTTGTTAAGTTGCACCCATCGTCCCTGTAGAGAAGTATTGCCAATAGAATAGGACTCTCTGGAGCATTTTCTACGCATGTATATACAGTGTGTATATATGTGTTTATTGACTTGAGACTTGAACTCTTATGTAAAGACTCATGACTTTGCTTGGACTTGTATTTTAGGACTAGTTAACATCTCTGTCATACATATGCAAAACTGAAAATAAATATTGAAAAAAAAAAAGCAATGGAGCAGAGAATTCTACAAATTCCTGATTATTTCCAGAATTTAGACAAGCAATCACTCGATGGCGTAGTGCTAGCTTACATAACATTACACACGTTACATAAACATCCCTTAAAGAATTGTTCTAGGTTTTAGCAGCAGTAAAAATAAACTTCTATTCATTCCTTTAATTGTCACTGTAACACATAAGAAAGTAAAGTAAATATTTGTTTACTGTGATTTTTTTGTAAAGTTAGCATATTTTCTGAAATGGTCATCATACTGTGAAAATCTCCTACCATTGCATAAATGATGGGTCTTTTTTGAGCAACTAGTTGGAATTCTCACTTAAACTGAACACTTTGAACACTTTCAGGTATATTTTAGTTATTTAATATTATTTTAAATCAAAATCACATCTATATTTAAGAGAAACAGTCCCTTAAAAAGTGAAATGGCTGATCAGTCCTAATGGGTTGATGTATTGTAACTAACACACTGCTGAGAACTACGGAAGGCACTGAAGTGCCCCTCCCCTGCCCAGATGGTCTCTTTTACTTTCAAGCTGCGAAAGTATTTAAACTGGCAGCTGCTCAAAGCTCTGCATTGACTCTAAGCAAGATTTCAATTTATTACTTCCGTTAAGGTATATTAACACAATTTGGCACAATGAAGCGGCTGTTTAAGTGAAAAGGGCCACCAACTTCAAGGCTTGAAATACTGCTGCGGTGTAGGTGTTGGTGAATGCTGGCTCTATCACGGTCCAGGCATTAATGTGTCATATGCCTCTACAGACATAAGTAATGGTTGATGTTCTAATGAAAAGCTTGACTCATCACCTTGCTTAACAAAGATCTAGTATGTTCTGAGATCTAAAGTTCCCATGTGAGAAAAACGTGGACCATTCACAAGTCTGTGTGTTGAGTAGGTTAACCTGTCACAGGATCCGATTTTGGCTTTAACTCTTATGCTGGTGGGTTTCCTCTCATACACCACTTGCTTCAGGTCTTTCCTCAACCTTCCTATTACATTAAGATTTCAAAACAATAACTTTGCTCTTCTTTAGTCAATGATTGGTAGAACAACTTGTGTGCTTAGGGTCGTTGTCCTGCTGCATGACCCACATTCTTTTGAGATTCAGCTGAAATTCTCCTTTAGAATTTGCTGGTATAATTCAGAATTCGTTGTTCTATCAATGATGGCAAGCCGTCCTGGTCCAGATGCAGTAAAACAGACCAAGACCTACAAACCTGGTGATACTACCACCACCACGTTTCACAGACGGGATATGGTTTTTATGCTGGGATGCAGTGTTTAACTTTCACACTGCATTCCAGGAAAAGGTGTTCTAAAGGCTTTCTGACTTCAGTTCAAATTTCAGTAATGGCCCACGTTCTAATGAAAAGCTTGATGAATCAACTTGCTGAACAAGATCTAGTTCTGAGATACCATGCTGAGAAAAAAGAAAGGAAGAAAGAAGTATGTTTGCGGGACGTTCACATATCTAAATGTGGCACAGCCTGTCTATTTTGGCTTTTACTGAAAAAGAAGAACTATGAACTGAACTACCAGCTCAGCTGTGTGTTATTCTCTACACTACAGCTGTACATGTTTACAGTTCTGTTGACACTCACTGAATAACTCAGAGACCAGGAAGAGACCACAAGACATGAATCATCAAAGTTGACTCTATTAAATTCCAGCTTCAGCACGTGACCCACAGTTATTTTAGGACTATCGTGATATTTGCTAGTGATCACAGATCATCTGAAAACAAAAAAATCTGTATTTCATTCAAGATTCTGGCTTTGGTGACTCTAACAACAGACACGGCCAAACGTCTATGGTCTCAGAAGTATGCAGACGTGGATTGGGGGGAAGTGGGTGGTTGGGGGTGCAGTGGAGCCTCACTGAGCTGCCAATACCTGTGGAAGTGCTTAGCACATGCCTTGCGAGCTTTCACGCAGACTTGAGACTCAACTGTGTGGCAAAAGCACAGTCGTTTGCTCTGGATTACTCAGACAGACGCTCTTTCTCAAACCGTTATTCAGCTGCTGCAGTCGAGGCTGGATTTCACTCACTCTGTATAATCTGTGAAATCACTGCAAATGACCCCTGTCTCCATTTTCTGCTCCACTACCAAGAAGTCTTGGACTGAAGATGATGGTGTGAGGCAATTAATCACTGGGCCATTTTTCTCATAGTGCAACATTGTCTAAAGCAGTTTTAGCATGTGGTCGTGTATTGCATTTGAGTCAGCTAATCATTACACCAGCTCTATATGGAGAGTGAGAAAGAACTGCAGGACCATTGTTACTTTGTCTTTATTTATAGTATCTTAATTGGTGCATCTATTCTTGCCTGGTTACAGATAGTTAGACTATGACTGCTGTTGTCAACCTAGGCCTAAGTGTCTTTTAAACCTGGAATCTGTGCAATCGATCTACTAACTGCTACAGTGGTGCATGAATAGATTTTGGTCAATAGATTTGACCTAAAACTTCAATTGCAGCAAAAGAGACCTGTTGATTAGTCCTACACGTGGGCTTGGTGGAATCCTAGCCCGTTCCAAAGTATAAAACAGCTTCAACTCGGTTATGTTGGTGGGTTTAATCCAATGAACCACTTGCTCCAGGTATTCCACAATATTTCTACTGGCTTAAGCCCCTTTAACCATTCTTTGTAGAAGGACATGTGTGCTTAGGGTTGTTGTCTTGCTGAATGACCCACATTCTCTTGAGATTGACCCTACAGACACAACTCCTGACATTTTCCTTTACAAGTTGCTGGAATAATTCACGATTCATTGCTCCATCAATGATGGCAAGCCATCCTGGTCCAGATGCAGCAAAACAGACCAAAACCATGATACTACCACCACCATGTTTCACAAATGAGATGGGTTTTCATAAGGATGTGCATGGCAGTGTTGCAAGAAGAAAGCCACTGTTCAGTGTTCTCCTGATGGTGGACTTTTTAACATCAGTATTAGCCAATGTGAGAAAGACCTTTAGATGCTTAGAAGTTGCCTTGGGTTCCTTTGTAACCTTACAGACTGTTACACACCTTGCTAACACTAAATTACTAAATCAAGCACTAGAACACTAGAACAAATCAATCACGGTGTTTTCTAAGCTGGAAAACACATGTAACAAGTGGCCATATCTTCCGGTGACATCTCTTTAAAGTAAGACTGCATTACATTTTCATGAGAAGTAAGGATTACATCAAGTGAGGGTTCTTTAGACCTTTAAAGGGTTCTTCACATTGACATCTCTTTTACAAACAAGGGTCTCAAAGTATCAAGCTATTTAATACTTGATTTCACTTTCAGTATGAATACTGTGACAGTATCCCAACCAACAGTGCAACAAGTTCTTAAAGTTATATCATATAAGAATCCCATCCCTAGAATTCATGACGGTCCCTTTTAGGTGTGTTAAACCAGACACCAGACATACACACTGTTTTTTTTTCTTGAATTAAACTGGCAGCTGCTGAGTAGTAACTGGGATCTAATGACAGTCAAACAACCTTTGATATGCAGTGTAAAATCATCAGAGTGGTATTTAGTTACAAAACTACACACGTCTGTCTGCAGATTGTAAACCAGTGTCCACACTAAGAGAATGTACTATTTATGAAGCCTGATGCAGATGGTCCAAGATCCACGTTATTTTCCAGCTCTGATAGAGCTTCCCTGGAGAAATCAGGAATATCCACGCTACAGCTCTCTCGAGAGTTAGAACCTCCCTGCTCATCTGTGTAACAGATGTTGGACATCGCACTCAAATGATCAGTTTCACTACAAAGCCGCCAAGTGCATCACTTCTAAGACGTTTGTCAGCATGATGTCGCTTCTCCTATAGAACACTAACTAAGAAAGTATGAAGTAATATAATGACAAACATGTGAACTGAGCAAAAGGTCTGACAATGCTGGGTTTACTGACCAAGCATATATATATATATATATAAATATATATATATACACTTGCTAATTCAGATACTAAAAAAAAGTAGGGACCCCGAGTGGCGTAGCAGGCTAAGGCGCGGGTCGTGGGTTCGAGTCCAGGCTAATGCTGCTCACCATCGGCAGCCGGGGTCCAGAGGGAGAGAAATTGGCTTGCTCTCCCTCGGGGGGTGGGTAGATGGTGCTCTTCCCGCATCAAATAAGTGTGCTGCTGGCTGGTGCAGGCGTCTGCCGACCATTGCGTCAGAGGCAGAGATCCGGCGTTCTCCTCCAAGTGCGATGGCTGCCCAGCAAAAATGCAAATGGCAGCAGTTCAAAAAGAGGCGGTAGGCTATCGTCACATGACTCAGAGGAAACATGTGGACAATCACTCCCCCTGGCACCGGAAGCAGGGCACGTAATGTGGGAGGCAACTTGGAGGGATGGGTAATCTGGCACATCTAAATTAGTTGGAGGCGTAACTGGAAACTGGCAAAAAAATATATATATATATATATATATATATATATATATATATATATATATATATATATATAAACTTAATAAAAAAACATCTGAATTAATAAGTGCATTAGTGGTCATTAGCCTGGTTAAATGGTTTTTAATTACCTGCTCAAAATGGTTTTCCACATTCTAAATCAAGGTTACAGTACATTATATGTATATATTAAACAACCTTTTTGCTTGTAGTGTGAAGACCAGTGGTTCTCAGCATTTCCCACCTCACTGCCCAGCTGTTTATAACTAGAAAGCATTATGACCCACAAGAATACAAAACTCAACTTTTTATCTTATCTGCTGCTTCCTGGTTAGGCCGCAGCAGGTCCAGAGCATGTCCAAAATTATTGGGTGCAAGGCAGGAACACCTCCTGGAAAGGGCATGAGTCCATCCCAGACTTCTAAACCTAACTCTTCTTAACTAAAATCCTACAAAAGGTAATAGTTGTAACAGTACTGTTGTGTTACTACAAACGCATATCACAATGATCCTGATCTTCAATAATGTGGACAATATGTCTGTTCATCAACACAACAGCAGTGTTTATGAAGACGTCCATGTTTTTCTATTTTAACAATCAAGAGCAAACCAAACTAATGTCTGAAGTTTAAATAGGACAGGCTCGTCCAAAATCCTTTCTAATCATTTGTGGCTGATGAAGTGCACCTGATTTTTAAGTAGTAATGAATTGTCTAACAATTATGATTTACAAGTTGTTTTTAAAAGACGTTCCTTCATTTCTACTTGATTAGGTCCATCACCTCCATCTCTCAATACAGTTCAAACCGTAGGTCTATAATAACTGTAAATATCATTTGAAATCAATGGAATTTGTTTTTGTCAGTCATAGTGAATTAATATTGTTTCCAAACGAATAGAAAAGTCCAGATATACTCTGGACATGTCTGAAATGATATGACCATCACAGATACACACTAAATAATGGTATTTGAACGCTCTTATCCGTGGAGTGACAGCACTACCTAAGAACCGTGTGTGTTCCTCCCTTGCCCTGGTCCACTGCTCTCCACTTCCCCTCAGCACTGCCCTGAAACAACAACTGCACTGTTTCCCACCAGAGCTAGCAGCTCTGGGGTACTTCTCAGTGACTGGGGTCCTTTCTCTGGGCCCAGCTTTCACTGGGGGGAGCCGGCAGGGCGTGACGCTGACGCAGTGCAAGGCAAACACTGGAACTGGCGACAAGACCACGACGACAGACCCTCAGCTGTAGAGCACTCAAGGGCTGCATTGTTCGGACGCTCTAGACTTGGCACAACACTGTAACAGGATAACATACTGTTTGGTGGTGTAAGATATCGACGTCGCTGCTGCACGGGTGAATGCTTCAGTGAAGTGAAAAGTACCGGCATTAAGAATGTAAGGTGAGGATACAGAGTTGCACCACTCAGTGAACTATCTACTGTAAACACAGCCAAGGCCAAGGCTCAGCTCAGGAAGGGGATTCATGGAAATTTGAGCACTGTGTACTGTGAGAACTGCCATCAGAGATGATAAATATGCCCCAAGGACAAATCTCCATGACAATGTGACATCAGTGCAATAAAGAGACGAAAAAACAAAACAGAGCATCTATACTGATTCCATAAAGCTGATGTTACTGGCAGGGTTATGAAGAATGGCCTTTGTTGAAGGTACCACATAAGAGGAAATGATGCACATTTTTTGTGTCCCAGGGACCAGTGGGATTATATTGAACTTTTCAAATGTTCCCAGCTATTTTTTGATACATCAAAAACACGTGAGAAGTGTTTAATAATTCCCATAAAAATGGACCACAGCCAAGATCCAAATTTATAAAGCCAAGATCTTCTCAAAGTGTTTTCATGAAAGGAATGGAGAATTTATGAATCTCTATGGTCAATTTTAAATTAGAAAAATCACTCAGATACAGCCGGTGTGACAACATAAGTCCTGGAGATCTACCACCATTGAGAGTTCAGATTCAACAAACCTGACTCTCTTGATGCTTCTGAAGGTTTTCATGGATCAGGTGTGTTCGAATCGGGTTAGAGATAAAATAGGTGATAGATCATTAGGACCAAGACCCAAAAATAAACAGAACATCTGTTATCTACTTAGGACCATGTCATATTTATCTATCCACCCACGTACCCCACCCGTCCACTCGTTTTGTCATCTGACTCACATGCTGACTCACAAAGTGTGTTAGATTCAGGTTGCAGATTTTTTTGGCATTTGGACCATCTCATGTTTATCTATCCACCAACCCCATTCATCTAGCCATCATTCCTTCCATCCATCCATCCATCAATTCATACATCCATCCATCAATCCATTCTGTGAGCTGAACGAGATGCTTCTAAAGACCTTTAAGATCTAGATGTAGATGGCAGAACACCAGGGCCAGGACCCACACATATGTAGAGCACCTGTTTTCTACTTAGAACTATGTTATATTTATTCATCCATCCATCCATCCGTTCATCCATTTTGTTACTTGTGTTGTTATTGGCTCTCTGTATGACCATAAATTTGATGTGAAACAAAGTTTTCTCAAAGCCCAACTAAAGCAAAAAAGAAAAACACTTGATCTCACGCCAGTGAATCCTGAATGGAGAGCAACTCACCTAGTACAATCACCACCGTCTTCAGCAAGCTCATCATGGTGTCCCTGTTTCGGCGCTGGCCCGAGCTGTGACGTGACATCCTCATGGTCCGCTGGCGGACGTACATGAATATGTGAGCGTAAAGGACCACCATGACCACGAACGTCACCAGGTTGAAGATGGCCCAGAAGACGAGGTATGAGTTGCTGTAGAGTGGTGCCATGTTGGAGCAGGTTTTGATAGCACAGATGCAGTTCCAGCCCACACTGGGGATGGCTCCCATGATGATTGACATGGTCCAGATGATCATGATGACCACGACCACCCGCCGGTTGCTCATGCGGGTGTGGAGCTGCATACGGAAGACCGTGATGTGGCGCTCGATGGCGATGGCAAGCAGATTAGCAACCGAGGCTGTTAGACTAGTGTCAATGAGGCCCTGGCGGAGGAGCCACGTGCTGACAGTCAGCCGCCGTGTGTTGGGCCCAGTGTTAAACATCAAATAGAAGTAAGCCAGTCCGGCAAAAAAGTCTGCTGCTGCAAGGTTAGCCATCAGATAATAGATGGGGAAATGGAAACGGCGGTTGATGTAGATGGCTACCATCACCAGGAGGTTTGCCAGCATGATGAAAATACATACTGTTATCCCAAGTCCCATCACCAGCTTGCTGACTGTATTCCATTCTGTGGCCAGGTGCTTCCCACTTTCATTGTAAAAGAAGGCGATGGTTTCGTTGAAGTAGCACTGCTCTTCCATCTTGAAGGTCCCGTCTAGAAATAAGAATAAAATAATATCAAAAGAATCCTTAATCCTTAATCTGACAGTTCACATTACGTTTCACTGGCGATAACTCTGCCGGACATTCGCTGGTTATTGTCACAGTTATACTGAAGTTTCCTGGGCCTTATTTGCCAACCATTCTTAAAAAGTATTGTTATGGGATCCAATGGGGTCCTCTGCAGTTTGGAGGGTCCCAAGGTTTACTTTAGTAGTCTGGAATACCATTGTCGTAGTCTGACATGACCTTTCACATCGATATTCACGAGATACAAGGTTATTTATAGTTCATGTGTCGTCATGAGAAGGTTATGGACAGTCATTTCCGCACCAGCTAACCTCACATGTAACGACATTTCACTGTGTGTTCCAATGTCATCAGTCAGCTGTTTTCCTCAAGACTGCTCAATTCCATCCAGAACTCTTGTAAAATTGAATTAAAACTGACTTTTTAAAAGCTGCATCCCAGGTATGGTGTAGGAACATTTCTGATGAGAGCACATTTTGAGGAGAGCAGATTTACATTAGTAAGCTGGTGCTACCCAACGATATGTTATACTTAACGGTACTGCACATGCACTGCCCCATATTTTTGAATGTTTATTGCATTTGTCCTAATGTTTTAGTTGCCCTCAAGTGAATTACACAATGTGAACATACTGTTATTGACCTCAATTACCTTGTTTTAACCCTGATATTGTGGTTCAGGCTTCATACATCCAACTTTACGTCTGCTGGGAGCCGTTGAAATGGTGCCGTTCTAAATAGATTCTTTACATAGTGAAAGAGTTCTTCAGATTGAAGAAAACGGTTCTATGAAGCATCAAAATGTTTTTGTCTACTGTTACATTGTCAAGCTTGTAACTAGAGGAGACCCGTTTTCGGTGCCATATACAACCCTTTTTAAAAATGTTGTATATGGAACCCAGCACAGCACATTCTCAATCAATCTGAAGAACTCTTCACAATGTAAAGAACCCTTCAGTCATGCTAGGGGTTTGAGTGTTCTATGGTTCTATATCCGTGAAGTTGGTTTTAAGTGCGCAGGGCAATTTGTTGTCCAAAGAAAATTAGTTTGACAGACTTAATCACGATCAAATTTAGAACAAAGTTAAGACAATTCATAGCAAGCTATTGGTGAATGAGGCCCGATGCAATTAGTCAGCCTCATGTTGTATACTCCACAAGTAAGTCATAGGATTTTCAAGTTCACCTACCTTTGAAATAAGACATAAGTAAAGCTACAATCCCTAGAGAGCGACCTATTTTGCAGGGTCGGCAGGGGTCTGCTGTTAGACATATAGACAAGTTCACATTATTAAGCATTCCCTCTAACAACAAACAAGCAGTGTTGGACCTGGAGGTGTGAAATGCACTCAGACGGATATTACGCAGGCACAAAGCTTGACCTTTTTGCATCTGGTCCCAGGTTATTAGTGGTCCATCCCATACTGCTGAAAGCTAAGGCCATTCAAACAAGGACCCCAGCTAGTGGCTTGCAATAACACACAAAAAGGAACACACTGGTACTTTGTAATGCAGGCTGCAGACCCTCTAAGCCAGCTATTAGTCACATCAGTGCCAGGCCTCATTTGAATTGGCTGGTTCTCTCTTCTCTGAAACACCCAGCACAGGAAATGGGCCTCTGGGCCTTGCCTGAGTTGAACGTGTTTCTGTAATTTAAACCCGATCGTGTGCACGAGAAAGCGCTGAACTTCACTACAGTTTACTTATTTTGCAAGATGGACACACAGCATGGGAACACTTGTCTGCAGCGCGTCTGGTTTAGCCAACATTCCTCTTGCAGCTCTTTTGGATGCAAGTCCAAATTAGTGTGAACCCAGTATGATACTACACACAACACCAGACAGCGTTTTATGTGGGGCTGCAGAGGAGGTTTGGTATAACTGTCGGTATTTACACATCATTTCCAATTTCAATTACTTCGTTTTTTATTCATTTTTTTAACGCTATTGAATTCTGGAGGAGGAACATCCCTGTTCTAATGTCGTAATTTTTTTCCTTCTCTGCATTTTGTTCCCCATGAGACAAAGGTGTCTGCACCCCACCCCCACTCCATCTCCTCCCATTATCTCTCAGTCCTAGCTCCACCTATCAGTGGGGGGTCCGGCCTTCTCACTCTAAGCAGAAGCTGTTTGAACTCCACAACAAAAGTTCTCAAAGTTCCATCTCCATTATCATAGACTGACAGCATGGAGATATGACCTCAAAAAGTGGGCCCAATGCTGTGGTGGGGGCCAGACAGTGGGAAACGTTCCTTGTGGTTCAGTGGTCTAATGTACTAGCACTATGATCTGAGGTTCAAATCCTGGGTCATGCTGTTTGCCATTGGCATCATCTGAGAGGGTGAGATGAGGAGATGGCACTCTCTTCCCACATCACACCAGTGCAATGCATCACAGGTATCTGTTTGCCTGTGTCTTGGAGCTGGGGACCTACTGGGGACCTACTGTTGGCTGCATGACCAACACAAACTCTGCAGAAACAGATCATCTTCTGTCTCTGACTTTACATCTACAAGGTGGGCCAACTAGGTAGGAGTGTCTAATAGATTGAACAGTGAGTGCATATAGTGTTTAAAAACTCCAGCAGCACTGCTGTGTCTGATCCGCTCATACCAGCATAACACACATTGATGCATCACCACTATGTCAGTATCACTGCAGTGCTGAGAATGACTCACCGTTAAATAAAACCTGCTCTTTGGTGGACACACCATCGAAGATCAGGAGAAAGAAGGGAATGCAGAGAAACTCATGGACTACAATCTGTAATTATAGGACTACAAAGTGCTCCTTTGTGGTAAATGGAGTTGTAATGATAAAGCAGGCAGTGTTAATAAAGTGGCCAGTCAGTTTCTACTGATGTTCCATTTTAAGCCAGTATTAGGAATTGTTCTAAAGAACTGCTAGAATGCATTCTTCATATATTTCATTTATGTTCTACCTCAGCAAAACTCCCAGGATGTTGTAACGTTTGCACAACAAGCAAACAGCTCACACTCTACCAATTGTCTCTTATCAGTTGTTGCAAACTCAAACGTCAAGCGAAAGTAAAACGGCCTTTCCACGCCTTTTGTGTTTATTCCCAAACCCCTCGCTGGCAGTGGCAGCGAGACAGATCCTGGTATTGTATGCATGTGTTTTATCATATAGCCTCAGGCCTCAGATCTCCCTGAGCTGAAGGCACTGAAACAAAAAGTGGTCTGTGCACAAATGTCTGTGAACTTCCTTGTCCCATTGAAAAGTGTGGTAGGAGAAAGAGCATGTGCTTCCCCCCATCGATCTGACGAGACCACCCGGCAGCCTTCTGTGCCATGAAAAAAAACAAAAAAAACCACAACTTATTATCGCAGTGCCCATCCACAATGGATAAAGAGACGCTCAAGGAAATTCCACTCAAGTCTGCAGCGTCAGCTCGATAACACTGTAGCCTTGTGCTCTTATCAAGCGTTCTGCAACTTCTGCTATGGATTTCCGTGACTGTAAATAAATCTTTGTGGTCTAAAGACACTTTAGACACATTGGGATTATCTTTGTTTTGCGAGGCATCATGAGTGATAATTAAAATGTCACACACACACACACACACACACACACACACACACACACACACACATACACACACATATATATATATATATATATATATATATACATTTTAAAACTGCTGCTCTAACACACTATACTCAGAAAATAATTTTGAAATGTACAATAAATCATCTATTTAATCCATGAACAATAACAGACCCTATAGTAGGGCTGGGTGATATATCAACATTTATATTTATATCGGGATATCAACAGAGCAGGCTGAGGCGATATTGTTTAAATCGAGTTTTAAAGTTTTTAAATAACTCTTCTTGTTTCAACTTTGCAGAACCCTTTTTCTGCTCTGCCCCCCGCTCTCAGCTCCCCCTCCACTCTGCTCCCCTCCACCCCTACATATACACTACTTGTATCCTAACTACATTATTTTGTGTTTCCTATTAGAATAAGTTGATTTCCTGCTGAGACACTACATGGACAAAAGTATTAGGACACCTGCTCTGTTTTTCCTTCTGAAATGAAGGATACTGAAATAAGTTTATGTTTTTTTTTGCTGTTGGAGTAACGGTCTCTATTGTACAGGGAAGACCTTTAACTAGATTTTGGAGCATTGCTGTGAGAATTTGATTGCATTCCGTGACAAGAGCATAAATAAGGTCAGGATGTTGGATGATCACATCATCTCATTCCAAGTTCCACTGCACCACATCTCAGTCTACTAATGGTGCCAAGAGGTCCATTAATATCTGTTCCAGAGTCCAAATCGATTGTCAGTACTTCTCTAGCGTAGGGGCGTGGGCCTGGGATGCTCGACTTCGCTGTTGAGACTTCTGGAGGTGTCCGGGGCTTAATTCAGTGAAGCACTGAAGAAGGAAGGTGCCTGCATGAAGACCCCTGTTAAGAGCTTGCGAGGTATTGTTTGGCGTATAGGTGAAGTGAATGTGTAGCTGTTAGATGTGGCATCACTTCAACCTTCTGGGTCATTTCAGAAAAATGTAAATGTTTAAGGAAAGGTTACTGATAGGATCATAAACAGCCACAGCAACCTTACATGCTCGATGTAGGACGGTCTTATCTTCGTGTACCACTGGTCGATTGAATTGTTGCTCATCTGATCTTAAATGGCCACAGCAGCTTTAGTGGTCTGGTGTAAAGACAGGTCATAACAGGAATGTCGCTGACTGAATCATAAACGACCACAGCGACTTTAGATAAACTTTAAATTGGGGTTCGGCCCTTCGTATAACCCCAGTTGTAAAGTGCAGGATTTTGTCTTCGTCTAAATAATACTTCCTGTATTATTAAGGTTCCAGGGACCAGAGCGGATGTGTGTGCATTTGCACATCTGGTTGCAGCAGAAAGTAGCTGAATGAATTCATTAGAAAGGGTGTATCAGCCATGATAACCAAAGCCATCTCTATGTACAGAGGTCTATTTTCTCTATTTCCCAATAACAGATTTCCTGAAGACCAGCGCAAATAGGAAGCAGACTGGATGTGTTGTTGTGTTTGCCATCAAAGGCAAGCATCCACTACAGCTGCACACTCGCTCCGTCAGGTTGCACGAATGCAAAAGGCAAGGCACCAGCCTAGATCTATGTCAGCACTGATCCCCTGCCTGTCTGAGAACACAATGAAGGCATTGTTCCACACCCGTCCAGTAAAAAAGCAACAGAACACGATTTTACAATGGATAAATTGTTCACATTTGTATACAGTGCTGGTGAGGCAGCGCACGCTAGTGAGCTTCACATCAAATGTGTATCTAATTTATTACCGTAATGAAGGATGACATCTGAAAGCACTTAGCAAACTGGAGAGAATTCAGCCTTTCAAGAGCGCCGCAGAACATGGACCACTGGACTGTGGATGATTCACTTGAATCACTTGGTTACAATCATTTTTGTCAATAAATAGCACTTCTACAACAGCCATACCAGCTATTCCGTTTACTAAAATAGCTCATGGAAAACTCTGGTTTTGGCTTGAATGTATTAAGGCCTACTTGTTTGTATAGGGCTCCTCAAACAAGGCAAAGCCTATCATTTTCCAGAACCAATTTTCCAGAGTCACCTAAACATAAACCAAACATGCATTTAATCGTAAAGCTACTGTATATTTAGAGATACAAATAAATACCTATAAACATACAATGCAGGATCAAAAAAGGGTCTTTAGATTGATGGAGAATGCACACAGAGGGTTCCATGTGGTACCGAGGGTTATTCAATTACTACAAGCTTGGGATTGTAACAAAAATAGAACCCTTTTCAAAAAGGGCTTCAAAAAGGTTTTATATAGAACCATGTGTTTGCATCCTCCATCAATCTAAAGATGCAAAGAACCCTTTATTCGTTGCTCTTGGTGTTCACCTTAAAAGGGTGGTCCGGATCAAATGAACCATGGTGTTTGGAAATTCAGAGAAGAGATCTTCCTGCCGTATGTGATAACAGGAAGTAACAAAAACACGATCTTGATCTGGACTTTTAGGTGTGAAATCACCCTTAGAGAAAGTGTAATGTAGCACGAAGATTAGCAGTCTAATTTTAGAATACGAGAGAATACAGGACGACCAACCAGAAAATGAGCAACCACAAATCAGGATGGCCTCCTCTACCTGTCTTAGAGGTAACAGTAAACAATAACCGAGTCCACTGGTGTGGAAGGTTGAAAAACCTGTACAAACGAATTATGATCACGTTTGGAATGTAAAGCAGAAAAATCTAAAACACAAGAATAATGTTGGACACGGGTCTCTGAAACCTCACACCACAAACAGCAAATCTGACATTATTCCTTCAGCTGCTGGTCACAGAAGAGGCTTTCTTATAAGTACCTCTGAGAACGTTTATCCAGTCCAAAAGATAAACGCTCCGAATGCTTCGTGACAAACACACTGGGCTTGTTTCAAACAGCGTGAGGCCAAATCACTAAAACATCGTCATCAGTTAGAAACATCCCTAAAATTCCGTCCATTCATCAAGGCACCCTTCCAAATTCTGAGTCAGGACCACAGCATGAGGCACCATAATGTGAGTCATGAAGAAACATTGCCTTTCTGAACAGACAGGGAATGAGTGTGGATGAAGAAGGCCATAAAACACATTAAAGGCTTCACTCTTGTAGGGCATTTAAAAAGCTCAGGTCACGGAAACTGCAATTTTGCTTACTTATTGGACATAAATGAGTTTCCTGTGGGACAAAAAGCTGCTTAAAACTTCCAATTGTACTGTTCTCTGCATAAATGGTCAATTTTGAATGAACTATTTTTGGATGATCTGTGAAATCTGCTTATGCAGAATACACATGTTTAGCCCCACCGGTTCTTTCGGAAGTTACACACAGTGTTTCATTGCTATATGCTTTTCTACTTCAGTTCAAAGAACCTGTCACAACAAGAACTATGAAGGTATAAAGTGAGTAAATCTACAAACACACACAAACTGCTTGTAACATTTGGGAAAAACAAGTGATTTGTCTTACAGTACGAATTTTATGCGGATAATTTACACTTTTGCTCTTCCAGACTTGCTTATTACGCCTCCTAGAGGTTGAAGATTCTGTTCTGCTTCTTTAAATGTCTCAGTTGATGATAAAATAGAGTCCATTTTCCCACTATTATGTTGTGGTTTTAATAAAATAAATAAACGTCTGACTTTTAATAAAGCATAAATGCTTCTGATTGTTTTCTACCTCGTACACTCCGTGCTCAACGCGCTCACATGCATTTTTAAAAGTGCTGAGAGGGCAGAGACATGATTAGAGGCAATGGTCATGTCTAAAAATGAATTATGACTGATTTTGGTTTAGATTTTTCCTCTGCGTCTGAGGAAATTGCACCTCGATATTGCATCTCGTTTCACTTCACGTTAGTGCTTTTTTTTTTCTTTTTTTTTTCTTTTCAGATGTAGGTGTGAAAAACCAACAACAAGCAGCACACCCCAAAAAAAAGCTGACAAATGGATGTCCCATTATACGTTTATTTTCGCTTGGCCTTTAGCTTTTGGGACTGAAAAGTAGACCTAAAGCTTTGATTCAGTGCGGTTTAACAAAAATATCACATTAACCATTTAGTAATTACAGCCATTTTAACTTAGTCCCTGCATTTTCACGCACTCAAAAGTAAGTGGGCAATTAACTGATGAGCAATTACATCGCCAGGTGTGGCCTTTTCCCCTCATTATTTCAGGACAGTGAAGGTAAAAGGAGTTCATTTCAAGTGCTGAATTTGTATTTGGTAGCTGTTCAGGAAACTCTCAACGCATGATTTAAAAAGGCGTCAACGTGTGAAAGAGAAAGACTGTGAAGTTCCCACAAAGACCAACTCAAAGTGGCTGTATTAACAGCCTGATAAAGCATTCCAAGGGAGCAGACTCAGCACTTTGTCTATGGGTTCCTGACTTCAAGCAGTCACTGACTGAAAAATATCTGCATCCATGCATTAAAAACGATACTTATATTTATTTATGTATATCCAAATACTTTTGAGACTGTAAACGAAGGAGACTGTGGACAAATGGCTGTAATTGATCATTTTTTAATGCACTATTTTGTAAACCCCTTAAACCCCTAGGGGTCAATTTAATGTCTAGTCCATTGAGGTGGTGTACAAGGACAACGATTTAAACAAGTGTCCAAAAACATATGGCTCTGACTGCACACCCAAACACTGAGCTAGAAAAGTTCTGTACTTCCGTGAATGTATTTTGCATAATAAGAGACTGTACTGCTTGCTCAGTGACTCTGTCAGCAATTCACTTTCCATTGCCCTGTTATGACCGCTTACTCAGCAGCATGACAGCGGAAAAGGCCATTCTGTTTCCAACAGTGTCCAAGCAGCCTTACCAAACAGCAGAACACGTTAACTTGTGGATTATGTCATTAGAGGCACAAAGCTGGATCATATTAATATGATAGCAGGGGCTGTGAGAGCATTTGTTTTTTGAAAGATAAAACACAAAGCTTGCACTGCTGGATATTGTGAGATCATGACAGCTTTCTTCGCAAAGGCAACAAGTACCGAGTACATCAGTCTGGATACAGGTCACGGGGGCGGTGTGTGTAATCTGTTATGATATATTCGTTACACTGTTGTTACCGGAGTTATTTCGCTGTATCGTTTTAAAAAACGAGTTACAACTAGCATTTTTAATTTAAATCACACAGTTGTGCATATTAACTCTTAGAACCTCAGATCCCAACTTTGCATATAGTTATATGCTGTTTTCTAGGCTTCATAACTCAAGATCAGAGCAACTTACAGGCATGATATCCAATATAATCATTTGCTTACCATTGAATTATCAGTGTGTGATGCAGCCCGGAAAACTGTCAATCGGAATTAATTTCCAATTGAATTAAATCCTAGTTGAAATTCCAAATGAGCTTCCAGTGCATGTTTACCGCTCTGTCCACATGGACGTGCTCAACTTGCATGCAGACTCTGACTGATCAGCAAGGGGGGGGGGTGCAAGGCTGATGACATCACTGATCCAGATATTGCATTATAGAGGACAATGAGAAGGGAGTGGCTGTTTGCCTTTTCTTTGCACACACAGTTCTCAAATTTCAGTAGAACATTCCTGAGATTGGAGAATACTGATAAATATTTTAATAATAAAAATAATAAAGAATATTCAGGGGTTTTTTTTATTTGGGCTACTCAAGTTTTCCTTGTCAAAAATCCTGGTCAATCTGATCGTTACAAATAATTAATCACAATTATTATATTTTCAGCTCAAAACCATTCTGGATGATCAATGATCAAAGTGTTTTTAGCCCTTTTAAACAAAATATATATATATATATATATATATATATATATATATATATATATATATATATATATATATATATATATATATATATATATATATATATATAAATATTTAAATTCTCTTGATTGTCACATCTAAAATGAGGACAAATTTGAGTATCCTGGATCTCCTGAAAAAAAGAATATATAACCTTCTGCAGTGCATTCTCCATCAATCTGAAGAACCCTGAAGAACTCTGTGTTTATAGCTCTATGGTTCTACATAGAAACATTTTCTTTACTGAAGAACCCCTGAAGAATAATCAGTTCCACCTCAATAGTTGATTACTCATTTCAGGAATCAACACAATTGGCATCTGCAGCAGCTCTACTCTGGATCCAGCAGAATATCTCCACTCCTTCCAATGACCTTCATTCACAAATAATTTATATCAAACCACACCATGCTTTTGTTATCCCTGCCAATAAATCGGTTATGGTTAAGTAAAGCACCGTCAGAGATGAAAGGCAGTTTCTTTGAAACAGAGGTCAAACAGAGTTTTCAAGTTAAACCCTCACACCCAACCTTCCGGTGTTGACTGAGAGAATGCCTCACTGTAATAACAAAAAGCATCAAGGAGAAGGCTTTTGTGGTAACTTAAAATAAATAAATAAATAAATAAAATAATAATAAAAACAACATACATATGGAGAGCAGACCTAGGCCTCTCTGATGTTACTTCATTACACATCAGTTTATCATAATCAGATCAAAAACATCAATCATTTAAAAAAAATGCTTTCATAAATCACTACAGTTGTCACTTTAGACAAAATGTAGCTCTTCTAGAGGACTCTACAGGATGAGAGTGTTAATAAACATATGCATCAATAAGATGATTGACCCCAGTGTAGCGTTGTGTAGCTTTGTGCTGGACTTACAGCACTGACCTCCCGTATCAGTCCTGTTTCTCTCCAGTCTTCCCATGTTGTCTGTTTTGTGCTACTGATCAATGTTTTGTTTGGGTCCTGTCTTGCTCCGCCCATTCCCATCTGTGTCTCATTTGTAACCCCGCCCCTTCTTTATCTAGTCCCAGGTGTGTGTAATGTCGTCCTTGTATTTAAGACTTCCTTCTTTGTGAGTCCTTGTTTGTTACCATGCGTTTGTGTTTTGTTACTGCACTTTCGTTTGTCAGTGACTTTCTCTGACTTTGTTTTGGATTCCTGTAAAATGTAATGAAGGCCAATTATCATTATAACTACTTTAAAGCTACTTTTAAAATGTGTGTGTGTTTGTGTGGGGGGTGTTTGTTTGTTTGTTTTGACAAAATATGAGTAATTTGTAGCTCATTATATGATTTGTAGGTGGGTTTTTTTTCCGTCATTGCAGAAATCATGTTGCCCTACCATTTGAAAACAGGCGAGATGGAAATGCCAGACAAGGGGCCATTTTGCCCTCTTCTCTTCTGTTATTTGCTGAGTAAATAATGTTGATTTGAGTGTACTGCATTATGGGTTTTGCATTTATTTTATTGTTGCTGGCAGCTGTAGTCACTGGTTTCTTTTGTTCTCATTGTCTAGTCTTTTTGCTTGTTTGTTCAATAAGTGAGCCATTTAAATGCAAAGTACTTCCTGAAAAGTGGTCAGAGATAACAGAGCTGCAGAGAAAGTTTGTTCAAGTAATGAGATTTTCATTACAGACGTCAGAAATCACTGGTTTAGCTATTGAAACTAGTTTCCTAACATTCTCATACAAACCTATTCAGCTGAAGTGCTTTTGCCTCTATACGTGTACTGTACTCGTACTATACTGTGTACTGTCTGTAGTTCTTCAGTTCTGTTTTTTTTATAATGAATGACTCATTATTTGAAGTTCTGACCAAACTGGAAAGCTTTAGAAGGGTTTGAATTTTGCAAAGCAATGCCTCCAGCTAATATTTCCCTATTCAAGACTCGAGACTTTCATAACCAGAGATGTGATATGATTTGATATGAAACTAACTCATTCTAACAACTTGAGACTCACATGATATGACGTAAACATCTCTGACATTCAGAAATGTGCCCTAATGGTTGTTCAATATCAACATAGTGTCTATGAAATAATTGTGCATTTGTGGGCAGTTGGGTAAACAAGTCAACAGCCAACATTGGTGACTAAGAATTTGCCACTTAGGCTTCAGTAATTCATCAAAATTTAAATCCACAGTTGACACTGAACATCTGCATTTACAGCTTCTTTAACTGAAAGATAGGAGAAGGAGCCTCCTGTTCTCCTCTTGATGTTTAAACTCAGTATCAGCACATCAGTGCCTTTGCAATTAGCACAACTGTCTTCCACTAACTAATGTGATTTGAATGTGTCTGTGTGCCCTTTGATGCTGACCTTTTGAGGAGATAACCACCCACGGACAACTGCCATGGAAGACAAGAGTCTTCCCAGTATGGCTGAAAGTGTGAAGGTGACTGAACAAATGGCCAGAACAAATATACAAACCTCAGCGCATCTCGGAAAATTAGAATGAGAAGGTTTATTCATGGTCATAATTTCAAAGTTAGGGTCAGATTTTATATTCATTACAGGTAAAGTGACATATTTCATCACGATTTATGCTTTATTTCAATTCAGGTTTGACTAAATTATAATTCAGTATCAAAATGAACCAAATCCTTGAAATATATCAATTTAAATGTAATGAGTTTAAAATTTGACATTTAAACATTTTTGAATTATGTGGCTTTTCACAATATTCTAATTTTCTGAAATGCACTGGTATAAATATATAATATATTCATAGTGTGCCTTTCTAAGGATGTGGTTTTTACTCTTTCACATATCATGTGCCTTTCTAGCAGGAAGTCTTTAACTTATGATCAATAACATTAAACGCTTATGGGCTGTTATGAGTGTGTTTGTGGTGATAAAAATATAAAAAAGACGTATTATCACCAAGTATATTTAGGTTACAGGAACAGACCAAATCTGTCTTATGATAACAATTAATCATTGGCATTTAGTAGTTAGTGTCAAGCTCATATTTGGGATTTAGTGTCTACAAAGCTGGATTTCAGTATGATTTTTTTAGAAACTGCTGCTTCATTGATATGTTGTGTCCTTTGTATTTTTCATATACTTACTTTTGAGCATTTCAATGCACCCTGGCACTAGGAACTGACATTGCAATGACCTCATAATTCAGCAGACACACTGGCATTCAGGAGAAGCATGTAGACAGAGCAAAACATAGCACAGTAGCTGCTAATTTCATGCATTTCTGCCGTAATCATTTCTACTCATTTCCAGTTCCCACCAAGTAGCTAGGACTCCCCCATAACAAGATGCTTGCAGCTCTGGGAGGCTGAGGGCTAACATGCCTCCTCCAAGTCACATGAAGAGTATTTTTCTCGATTGACAATAATGAAATCCCATTGGACAACTGAACATGCCTGGGGTAGAAAACTGACTTTCAATTCGGGTACATAGGTACAGATCAGCTTCCCAAACTGGGATGCAAAGGGACAGGCTGAGTGATAAGGGGAGAGGGAGGTCCATCCTTCCAGTCTACAAAGAGTTAAGGACTGGTACAATGATTTAATTTGGTCTGAATGCAGCAGCAATATTCAAACCAATACACCATGAAATATTTCTAACCTTGGCCCATTCCAAACAGCCATGCCTAATGGAAACCATCCCAATATACACTGGTGTGTCTGGACCATCCATCCACCCAACCGTCTTCTTATCTGATCTGGGTCATGGCTTTCCTGGAGCCTACCCAGAATCATTAGGCACAAAGCAGAAACACACCCCACACCAGTCTGTTGCAGGGCTCTATGGCTGATCAATCCATCTATTCATTCACCAATCTCCTTATCTGCTTGTTACTAGTCAGGCTCACGGTGTGTCCAGAGCCTACCCAGAATCAGCAGGCCCAAAACAGCCCCCTAGACTAGGTACCAGTCCATCGTAGGGTGGTATGTCTGATCCATCCATCCATCTTCTTATCTGTTCTTCCTCGTCAGGATAGAGGTGGTTCCAGAGCATACCCAGGGTTCATTAGGCACAAAGCAGGAATACTCCCTGGACAAGGCACCAGTCCATCACAGGGTGGTATGTCTGATCTATCCACATGTCTACTCATCCAACTATCTTCTTATCTGCTTCTTCTTACTCCGGGTCATAGTGGGTCCAGAGCATACCTGGAATCAGAAGACGCAAAGCAGGAATGCCCCTTGGACAAGGCAGCAGTCCATCACAGGGTGGTAGGTCTGACCCATTCAAATATCCATCCAAACACATGCTTCTTCCTACCGAGAGTCGAGGTGGGCCCAGAGCCAACCCAGAATCAATAGGCCTAAATCAGGAACAAGGCAACAGTGGATTGCAGGGTGGTACATATGACAGAAATACTTTGTGTGAGATTCACACCAGACATTGTATCATGAACCAGGCTACTGCAGCAGCTTCCCACACATTTCAAACCCAGAGCTTAAAAAGGACAAATCCCAAATCAAGCTATAAAAAACACAATAGACGTTGGGTTATTTAAGTCCGACTGGCACAGCCACCACACTGTGTCTGGGTGGGACCCAGTGATACCACACAATGGAACAGGCCACTTAAACTGTGGCAGGTCGTGACTGCACGGCCAGGCCCATTGGGACACGTTTTTAGAGAAAAGCACCACTCCTTTAATTGAAGGGCACTGAACACATTTCAGAGTTTGATGTTTCTATTCAGCAGCAATAACACAGTTGAGGAAGGGCAGGACCCACACCTGACCTGGGAGTTCACAAAGAACCATCTATACAAGGTGTGTGTGTGTGTGTGTTTGTGTGTGTGTGTGTGTGTGTGTGTGTGTGTGTTTCTTTTCCTGCCTGGCAAGCAAAAGACCACCTACTGGCCAAGTTTATCCCACTACATTCTAAATATGACATGCTTTGTCATCTGTTTGTAATACCTCAGCAGTGATTGGTATTTGTTTATTACTGTATTTTGTAGGCTTTGAATGAACTGTACCTGTTTGCTACTGGCTCAACCGGGAGGCACTCTTCTACTGACATGATGGAATAACTCTGTAGGTGAATGTAAGGCAAACCACATACAGTCCTCTGGGAGATATAAGCAAAACTAAAATCGCCATGTTACCCTACTGCAGTGCTTATTACCTCTGTCTAAATTAAACCTCAGTCTCACACCCACTTGTTAAAGTACAGCACCAGACTGGAGTCTCTAATGAAGTGATATAATATATTAACATGTATAGAATACAATAGGTGGGCCAAAAGTCCATGTTTTCATGATTATCGTGATGCATTATGTCACAATATGCATTCGTGAGCATATCTTGCATTTACGCCGCTGGGCTCCCTCTAAAGTTTGGGAGTGTTATTCACTTTTACCCCTTTGTCGTAAATGCCAATCCTGATATGAGCTCACCTTTATGGACAGCTGTGCATGTGTGTTTTTTTCACAAGTTATCGCTGAGATTTATGTTGAATAATGTTACAGGATTTTACATAAATATGACTTGGTCAGTGGAGCATCAACATGATTGATGAAGGTATACATTTCTGGTGTTTTTACACTAATGGTTTATTGTCCGGACGTGGGAATGCCAGCACTTAAGAGTTTGGTTAGTCAAATGTAAACCTTTCAAGCCGGGGAGTGGTCCAGACAACTGATCCTCCTTAAATCGGTGGTCTGGGTTCACTTCAATCTACTGCGAGTGTGGAATCTCTCCACTCCTGGTGCTGCATGTGGGGTTGCATGATTTGTTCATTTTGTCACTGCTTGAACTCATCTCCTGCATAGCTAAATACCTTATCCTCCGAGAGCAGCTCCTTGTTTGCAGGAGGTCCTGCTTGATAAAATGCCAAGACAAGACAAATTTCATCTGATATGTGAAATTAAACCAGCAACAATGAGCCCAGAATAAGACCTGGGTGTGGACTGGTGTTTGGGACAAGGTTAAAAATCCCATTAAGGTACAGCTGCCACCTTATCAAACCATGGAAGATGAAATACTGTGATATTCAATGTGAATATCTTCAAGTGTTATGATATTATATTACTGTCACATCTCCCACACCTATAGAGTGTAATATCAAGCAGGAAGTTGCTCAAGTCCAGAATTCTAACACATCATGACTTCTATGTAAGTTCCTACAATTAGTGAGCAACCACATCACAAAATCATGACCTGATGAATATATCAATATCACAATTTTTCATTTTCCATGGTTTGTAGTAGTCAGTATAGAAAAAATTAATTCAACCTTTAGAACTCTAATATTATTCCTTTTAGAAAGTAATAATAAAAGTATTTCTAAGAAAGATACAAATAAAATTAAGTGAATTTAAAAATATATTTTGTAGTGTTTTTGTGCATCCTGCTGGGAATTGGTCATCCAGAGTGTGTTTACACTGTAAATGCAAGAATTATGATGAGTTATTTGTGTTGATTAGATATTTACAATAATAAGTTCTTCAAAATACCTGGCAGTGGTCCAAAAAATAAATAATATAAAATATTATTTGTATTATTTAGGAATGTATGAGTATAATCCCTTCTTTGACTTAATTTTTTTTTTTTTTACATAAATCTGAACACATGTGAGCAAAGAAAAAGATCAAAGAGCCCCTCTTCTCATTTTCCTCTATAACCCAATATTTGGGGCAGTGATGTCATTAGCTCCGCCCCTCTCTCCGATCAGTCAGAGTCTGTATGCAGGTTGAGCATGAACATGTGGACAGAGCAGTAAACATGCACTGGACGCTGCTTCGCCATTTAAACTGGGATTGAATTCAGTTAGAAACGGGTGGACTTTAGTGGTTTACTTATTGGGTCAATTTATTACATCTTAAAAAAATGAAGATTTTGAAGAGCACAACAACAAACTAAGCGCTTATCTGACAGAAGAAGCTGAAGCTGAACTTCAGGGCAGTGAGGAGGTCTAGTCCAGTCTGCTGGGATCCAGATGTGGCGTGTGCATAGAAACGCTCCAAGACCAGTAAACTAAGAGCTACAGACCAGTAGAAAAAGTTATCTTTAGTTATCTAACTTTGTTTTCCCAGGCTGCAGGTAAACAACTTCACCCAGCAAACATCTCCAAACATCTCTTCCAGGCATGTTACAGCTGAATCAGTTTCATTTACAAACAGAAAACCCCACTTCATCCTGAGAGGGACAAACATTCCCCACCAAGAAGACCAAGAAACCCCTCTGTTCTCTCCAGTCTCAGCAGATAAAACCACCACCTTCAGCTCCAGGTTTAGAATTTCAGCTGCAACACTTCAATACTCACGTCTGGAGAAGGTTTCCTCGGCTGAACTAATAACTCCAAAACAGAGACACAGCGCTTCTTTCAAGAGACAGCCGGGCAGGAAGGTGTCAAGAATGGAAAGATAAGCCTCTGATTGTGGTGTAAAGTCCAGAACTGTGTGGTTTATTCATCTTCCAGCCTAAGAGGTGAGAGCAGGAGATACAGCTGGAGTCATTTCCCCCGATGGTCTCCTCAGAGTCAGAGAGAGAGAGAGAGAGAGTGTGTGTGTGTGTGTTTGTGTGTGTGTGTGTGTGAGAGAGAGAGAGAGAGAGAGAGAGAGAGAGAGAGAGAGAGAGAGAGTGTTTGAGTCGGAGAGAGAGACAGACAGAGAGAGGAATAGTGTGTGTGAGAGAGTGAGAGAGAGAGACACTGTGAGGACCGCTGGATCAGAGCGTGACATCACCCCCAACACACACACACACACACACGCACACACACACACACACACACACACACACACACACACACTTTCTGCATGGATAATTGAAAACACATTGTCAATTGTCTCTCACATTTCAAAAAGTGGCAAACAAGTAAATTAACAGTCATTAAGATTCAGAGGAAAACAATGGAATAAAACAGCTGTGAATAAAAGAAAACACTGATTTACTTGGAGTGTGTTATTACTTGATTGGAAGTCATTTTTTTGCCACATTTTTTCCAGTTTGGAAGTGCCAACCGCCCCTCACCCCCAACACTCCCCCCCCCCCCCCCCACAGAGAGAGAGAGAGAGAGAGAGAGAGAGAGAGAGAGAGAGAGAGCATGGCCAATTTTGCTCTCTCAGCCTCCAGCTGCCGATGGCAAGCAGCTCGTCCATTTTAACCTGTGATGCTCTTTGTTGCTGTGCCTAAATGACATCAACCAAAAAAGACAATTTCACATAAAGAGGATGTTTACTTACAATGGAAGTCAGTGTAAAACGAGTCTATTCCAAGACCTTTTGGAACATTTCTCCTGGCCATAATGACATTTTGACACAATGTAACGAACAACTGCCAGATGCAAGTTATGTCAAAAATTGTGTGATGCAGAGACGATATGTAAAGTGAAAATATGTAAATGGTTCTGTTTTGATTGTCTCCTTAGCAATGTCCATCTTCATAAAGCAGTCTGGGCTGAAACACAGTTTAGGCTATAGGCTGAATTATGGAAGGGTCTTGTATTTTTGTTTTATTAATCTTTTACTTAAAATGGACTTTCTGGAGGTAAGAGTGAATAAAGCCATCCTCCCTGTGGCAGCTTAAAGTTCTATTCCCCAGCTGAACAAGCCCATTACACTTCACCAGTAAGAGTGTTTGGCCAAGACTCCTAACACTCCACTCTCTGTAAATGTGTCATGATTAGAGCATCAACCAAACAGCACGAATGTAAATGGAAGTTCTTGAGAAAAAACTGCTGCCGCTGCTGCTTCCAAATGGAAGATTATGTCTCTTTGTTCGATTATGGTGAACAAAATCTAAAATAGCCCTAACCGAGGTGAGATAAGATTCTCATTTACTCAGTTAGCTTCAGGAAGTGCATTGGCAGGCTGACTCTGAATGTCTTGATGGTGAGTCCTTCTCAACTTCTGAACCAACAGGAAGTATGTGGCCTCACCACACTGTAGCAAAGCTCAAACTCAAATTGAACTCAAGTGAGACCCTCAAGTAGGCTGTAAGGAGAGTATTCATTTTTTCAGAGTTTTAGGAGAGTTTTCACTGTTGTGTCTAGGCCTACATTATATGTCCAAAACTTTGTGGACACCCCTTCTAATGAATGCATTCAGTTACTTTAAGTTGCACCCATCGCTGACACAGATGTGTTCTGTGCTCTCACTGCTGCAGATAAGCAAAAACTATTGACACCATCCCTAATGCCAGGCATGGGCTGGAGGGATATAAAGCCCCCAGGCATCGAGCTGGAGAGTTGCTAATGCTTTTGTTACTGAATGCAATCGAATCCTCAAAGCATTGCTCCAAAATGTGGTAGAATGCCTTCCCTGGACACTAGAGACAAGAATTAACCCTTTATTTTAAATTTCCTTGATTTCCAAAGAAACGATGAGCAGGCGTCCAAATACTTTTGTCCATATCGCGTATAACTGATCTACTCTTAGACTGGTCAGAATACACACGAATAAGACATACATCTACACAGCTTTATGGGAAAAAAATGTACATATTTGAGTCAATCCCACTATATTTTCACTATTCCAGAGGTGCAGAAACCCGCAGTCTCTCCGTATAATGTGAGCTCAAAGTATTGCTGTCAGAAATTCCCTATAAGCATGTTTAAGTCCAATGTGCTGCACAGCTTAAAGCCCTCAAAAGCTCACCCTGGAAGGAGTTAGATTAAAAAACAGTCACTCGTTTGAAGTATTTTCAGAAGCAAGCCTGAGTTCATTCTTGTCAGATTCTCATATAGGAGGATGTACTGTAAGTAGGGAACATTCTGGTAGCTATGTATGAACAAAGCCAGGGATTTACTGGCTGTGAGAAAGACCACTTGACTGTGAACAGGTATTACAAAAATGTATTGGCAAAAAATTACAGCCAGGCCTCAGATCCACAGGTGTTTTTATTCAGTGATCAGATCTTCTTGAAGGCTAAACCCAGGTTCACTTTTTCAATCATCTGTGCAGGGTTTGTTCCTTTTGGTCCTTGCTTGCTCATCAGGGGCCTAGACCTGCTTTTACTAATGCTGCATTGTGATATCAGTGGTAAAAAAATTGCTATAGACTCATCGTTCTTTGCAGTGCTGAAATGTTTGTGAAAGCTCCTTATGATGAATGTATTGACCTCCTCTAAGCAACCATTACCGACACAGCATCCCCTTAGAACTGAAAAGCTCTTTATTAAGTTCTCAGATAAAATCTAATTTGGAAAAGATTTTTCAGATTAGATTTACATTACGGGCAATAAGGAGCAAACTGATTGGCCCTTTTTGTTGAAGGGCGGGGCTCATATCTGTAAGCTTGTTCTAACTGGTGGTTCCCTCATATACAATGTCTGAGTGTAATGCAAGGTGTAAGGGGTATAAAGCCCTCACAGCTGTGTTCTCTGAATTGACGGTGCTCGATCCAATACTTTTGGGATGAGATGGGCAGTAGGGATGAGGGGGCATGGTGATCATCCAGACCTAAACATTGCTCCAATTTAGAAGAAATCTTTTCAATACAGTAAACATAGTTGTTTATGGACTCAACAGAGGTCTCCTATGGCATCACTCAAAGAACCATTTGAAGCACTGGTTGAAGTAGATAAAGACTGTATTCGTATGTGTTTTCAAGAACCAAGCTACCTATTTGCAAGTGTAGTTTACACAAGTAGAATTTATCAGTGGGTGTCTCAGTATACCCAGTGTTCATCAGAATATGTTAAAAAAAAAAAAAAAAAAAAATATATATATATATATATAAACATATATATTATCAGTTATAGTTTTATGATCTCTTGGTCAAAAATGAAAAGCTCTAAGAGCAAAAGTGAGAGCACCAAGTGCTAAACCAACAGAACAGAATGAAAGTCAGTGTACCTGGGTAAATGTAACTAGCTACTACACTTCACTGCTACACTTCATGTAAGGCTGCATTTAGCAAAATTATTGACTCAGAGTTTCCAGTCAGTTGAACTAAACTCTTCAACCCAGCTGAAGTCCCATCCTCCAGGATGCAATCAGCAGCCCACTTACAAATGAGCAAACTACAGGCTATAAACCACTCCTACAGGATGCATAAAAGTCAAAACCAAAGGTTGTACCACAGACATGGAGTTCAGACATACCAGCTTTGGTGTCTCTCCTTTTTTATCATCTATTCCATTTGTATATTGGAGTGATAAATGGAAATCTGTGGGTGCAAAGCCATGACTCATTCTCTAAATATCCTAGGGAGTATGATGTTTGTCAACATACAGAAGAAGTCCAGGAGGACATGGTTATTCACAGACAGCAGCATTGATATCATTAGGGCTGCATTACAGCAGCTTAAAGGTTTGCAAATTCGATTCGGAGTTATTTTGCAGCCCACCCTCCAGTAAACTGAAAAAAAAAAATACAACTCAGGAAACAACTCAGGAAACAGACAATGAGCTCATTTGATGCCGAGATTTAATTAGTATTTATATCAAAGCCTTAAAGTGGTCTATATAATATTACATACGACAATAAATTAGTTAATGGGTGGTACAATGGACACTTGGACAGAAAGCATCATTGCTGGTACAAAAGGGAGACTGATTATTAGTGAAAGGACTATCTTTGTATCTTTTAGGACAACATGGTTACATAGCAATCTCTCTGACATGCTGGATGGGCACTGACCTCCCAAACCAAGGATTTGGGCTTTGAGTCTTATCTGGGCTGCCATAAACAGTGTTTCATGCTGTGACCAGACTCCTAAAAACATAAAGAAGCCTTCATTCTTGTGCAGAAATCTATATGGATCAGTGCTATATATTGTGATATATACAGCCTTAACATCAGGGTCTCTTGCACAGTGTGAAATATAGGGTTGTCTGGCCATGTTATCTACAACATCACAAAGTAAATTCTCCAAAATAAAGCTGTGTGACCTTAGTAGCTCATTTTAGATACTGGCGAACTGCGTTGTTGAGGCAGTCTGGGCCCCTGGACCCTCCTCTGCTAACATGTGTTATGTGCACAATTCAAGCAAGGCCAAGGAAAGCATAAGGCTGACTGTAAATGAGCTACATGTGCCATCCTTGCCAGTTGGTAAAGTGTATCGGGTAACATCACAGCCCTCCATATGGCAGACAGCTGTTGTCCTCTGTGCCCAGGCAAGCACAGCATTCCATGAAGAAAAAAGTCATTGGGCAACAGTGCTTACACTACATGCACCCACCTTTGTAAATTGTAAGTCACCCTGTAAGTTAATGTAGGCCTACAAGAAGTTGACTCAGTCAAGGACTAGGCTACAGTAGACATACAACTACATGAAGTAAGAAATTAGTTGATCGGAAATGTAGTTGCCTGCAATAAAAACAGTATCTAAGTCATTAGCTAGCTTACAACATATCTACCATAGAATTTATCGATTTACTGGTCAATCTACGTTCCTACCCTCACCTATGGTCATGAGCTGTGGGTAATGACCGAAAGGACAAGATCACGGATACAAGCGGCCAGAGTTTCCTCCATAGGGTGGCCGGGCGCACCCTTAGAGATAGGGTAAGATCCACGGTCACCCGGGAGGAGCTCAGAGTAGAGCCGCTGCTCCTCTACATCTAGAGGAATCAGTTGAGGTGGCTCAGGCATCTTTTCCGGATGCCCCTGGACGTCTCCCCGGAGAGGTGTTCCAGTCACACCCCACCGGGAGGACACCACGGGTAGACCCAGGACACGCTGGAGGGACTATGTCTCTCGGCTGGCCTGGGAACGCCTCGGGTCCCTCCCGGAGAGCTGGCTGAGGTGTCGGGGGAGAGGGAGGTCTGGGCATCCCTGCTTAGACTGCTGCCCCCTCGACCCGGCCCCGGATAAGCGGAAGAAGACGAAGACGAAGACAAAGACGAAGACGAAGATGAAGACGAAGACGAAGATACTTCTTAAATGTTTTGATAACTATTTGCATTTATGAACTCATTAAGTTACAAGATAATATGCTACTGAACTGCTTAATGAAGTTTCTGGCATTAAAACACAAAAACACTGTACATTAACTATGTATGCATTTATTTACCGGATAAGCACATAACTGTCTAATAAACTGCTACCGTTACTTCCACTAAAAAAGTAAAATTGATCACTGTTTACATTTATCAAATAAACTAACTAAGCTAGCCCCACTGACTCCTTGCTATTTCTGGTCTCCCCCTCATACACACAAGATTTAAGGAGTTTTTAATCTTAGGAGCAGCCACCAGTACAGTGAAGTAAATCCACGTACGTGTTATTATCATCTAGATAAGAGTGTTAACAGTGACATAAACAAAAGATCATTCAACATTAGTCTTACATACTAACACCATTCAAGCCAAAGGCACATCCTCTTGTCTCCTACTGTAGATCATTTGTCTGTAAAAGTCTAGAGAGTTCCAAAGGGGCTCTCTGCTAGTACTCCACAATGTCCAGATCTCCCCAACATCTTGAATGTATAAGGGTCTATGCTTAAAAGCAATGCCGGAGCGTAACAGCAGCTGTTCTGCGCCAAGTGCTTACAGCAGAGTACTGAAATCACTCGACTTTCTATGAGCATTACATGACCTAACCTGCTGCCCCATATTTCTTAGGTTTTCCTTTTTTTTGGGTCACTTTTTGGAGGGAGTAGAACAATTTCTAAACAAGCTTTGGGAGCACTGGAGGAAAGCCAGCAGGAGTTGAGTAAGGCTTGATGGCTCCAGTATTGCAAGAACAGACTGGCCTTGAAGCCAAAGTTCAGGAGAGGAGGAGGACAGGAGAATGAGAGAGCTAGAGGAAACACTATGTACAGCGGTGGGAGGCTGGGAGTGAAGGGTTAAACAAGCACAGTGTTGGACACTGTTACCGTGTGAAGGAGAAATATGCTCTGTAGCACAGAGACTCTCAGATCCACTTGTAAGGAATAGATGGATATTTTGTCATGTACGTAAAACACAGCTGTAAAAATGGCCAATTCCAACCCCCCCAAAACTGTGATGTAACAGTCTTGACTTACGCCCCCCAAAATGTACACACATCCAGCCCATGAGTGAATGCAGTGGTTACTCTGAGAGAATGTGGAAGTGAGTAATAAAAGGGCATAATAACACTATCTGGTATAACAACACAATCTGGATAATAACACTATCCAGTTCAACAACATTATAGGAATTTGCATCAACATTTTCCTTTAAGTAATAATATCTTTATCTTTATCAACGATAGATACTTGTTGTCATGGTGATGTACACTAACCGGTACTCTCCTCATGCACATCATTTTGGATTGGATTACATAGGGCATGCACATAAGCAGAGATTTTCATCCAACTGTTGAGTAAAGCATGCAAATGAACAACTCACTTGTTATCTATAATGGAAGTAAGATCAAACGTATTGGAGAAAATCTTTGAAAGTAAAGTGAATGTCAGCTTAGGGGTCGTCAAGTATTCACATACACTCCAATACTAATGTCTGTATGTCAAAAGAGAAAACAGTACCATGGCAAATGCCACTGGACTGAATAGGGATTCTGGAAAAGCTGAGAAAAACGCTGCATTTTCATAAATATCCATGTTCCTGAGGATGAGGCCTGAGTTGTCACTGATTGGGAGGTGTACAGCCCAGCAAAGAACCCATTTTAAGAGTCCTGGCCTGTAGAATTCGTGAGGAATCAGAAATGAAAACATCCTGAGCATGCTGAAACATGTTCCATTTGAAGCTCATTGAAAAAAAAAAAACTGCTTGTCTAGCATGGGACACTAATGGACTCCTGTTTACAATCTCCCTTCCTTGGTTATTGCACCATTCCAAAAACAGCAGTTGTGTCTTATTACCACTGGTGGCTTACAATGCAAGAGCACAAATATGTGATAATCGCCATGTGACTTTTAAACTACAAGAGCCAGCTGTGAAGGATGTGAGTTAGCTTGTGTAGATCATTTCCCGCTCCCTAGCCTAGTGACTCCCACTAACCCGAGAGAGGCCATAATGAGCTTGTTAGGCATCGAGAAGGTGACGTTTACACTTTGCAGACAGTACATGTTGACCCATATTCAGCACTTTATGACCTCTTTGTCCATTAGAGGCTCATTCTAGGGCTGTACCGAAGGATGTAATAGCTGTGGCTGTACTTCAGCTCTTTATCAAACCTTCTGCTGCGTTTGAGCACACACATGGTCTTGGACTAGTGAACACAAACAGACAAATGGGAGAGATCGCTCACAATCGAACCACTATAGCAACCCAACAACAACAACATCACTTTGTGTCTGTTTTTGAGCTTGTCAAGCCTCACCAAAAGACATCTGCTTTTCTCTTTTTGGAAAAGGAACATTTTTGTGAAGTTGCTCTTTACCCTACATTCTTGAGAGCTCTGCAGCTTTGCCCAGGTTGAGCCTAAGTGCAACGTGAATGGCACTTCATGCTGGCATGGAATGTGGGCTGTCGCTGAAAAGCGAGCAGGCTAAATGACCCTTTTGTTTTCTTTCTTAAACGGATCTTTCAGGAGACGAGGTCCTGGTAACATCAGGGCGACCATGGAAGCCCTCGGCCACTTGCTGAGTCTCCTTTCTCCATCAGATGTTTGTTGTTGAAGGCGGTGAGGTCAGTAATCGCGTTTTCGCTGGGTGTTAGTGATGCCTCGCCATGGGTGTGTCCCTGAGGTCAAGGGGATTGGCGGCTGCCTTTGAAGCCCATCAGGATCTTAGGATCCCCGCCTTGTCAGATTCAAAGGAATTCAGGAGTTAATGCCTTCCATATAGGAGTATAAACCCGAATGCTGCAATATCACCTCACTTGCACTCCCTTTGCTTTGTCCTCTTGAGGAAAGGAAGAGCAGAGCATATGGGAGAACATAAAACAGGGTCTTCAAAGACCTCAGGAGTCTGCTCCATATTACCTCAAGTATCTATATGGTTTTAATAAACAGGGCAATCCAGGGAAACAGGTGCTTTGCAGACCTCCAGTGATCTTCAGCTTTTGAGACAGCTACCGGTCGCTGCTATGGTCCATTTCACACTACAAGAAACTTCAACAAACCCAGTATCCACTGGTGTGACTGTTGGGTTGATGATTCTAGCATTCTTCCTAATTCTTTTATAGCAAATGCTGGAAAGCCGGACATGCTTATAGGACAGAAATTCCCATTTAAGCTATCAAGAATTCTTGCAAACAACTCCACAATTTGAAATTCCCAAATCCACTCATTCAAATCACCATATCACTTTGAATCTGCATTGTTTTGATTCCAAAATCATTTAGCCTGGGAACATAACATGTTCAGCTGGAAACATCTGGCTTTGTGTGTTTGTCTGAAGTTTGGTTATGCCAATACTACGTAAGTCACGTAAAACTACTGCAGACAGAAGGCAGCTCATTCACAACGACTCTGCATATTAACACACATAAAAACAGAGAACATGTTGCACCTGCTTGAGGATAACTGCTCATCTCTGCCCATCAATCAGTGCAACGTTGGCCGACACGGATGTCTGTTAGCTGTTAGTCTGTTCTCCTCTAAGCACACTGAGTTGTCCAGTGACATTGAATTATTAGCGAGTGCTTGGAAAGATGTAGTTCATGTGACTTTGAAGAAGCAAACACTAACTCACACCATCACCACCATACCAGTGTTGGTCGCAGTGTGTTATAGGGGTAGAATTGGACCAGTTTTAGGGATAGAATCATCATAACATTGACTTGTAGAACCACACTTTGTGGGTAATTACATGCCATTTTCTAGGCTTCATATCTCAGGATCAGAGTGACTAAGACTAAGATCTATCTATCTTTCATTTCATCTGTTTAATATTTTTATTATTATACATAATAATAGCAACAATAATAAATAATAACAACAATAATAAATCAATAATAACAATACTAATAATGATATTATAATATTAATTATAATTTTATGAATAAAAATTTATAATATAATTTCTTTATTATTTTAATATTACAATATTAATATTAATATAATAATATTATGATGATTATAATTATATTATTATTATTCAAAATAACAACAACAACAACAATAATAATAATACTTATGAATAATATTATAATATTGATATTATATACTGTTATTATTGTTATTTTTCATAATAATAATAATAACAATAATAATAACAACACCAATAATAATAATAATAATAATAATAATAATAATAATAATAATAATAATAATAATAATAATAATAATAGTAGCAGTAGCAGTATATTCTGTAAAGCTTGTCCAACCAACAGTTGCTGTGATCTGGGTATTATTGGACACATACAGATCAAATCACACTAGTGCGTTTGGTCTGTCAGTTCTCAGAAGCAAAACCAAACTGCAGACATTAGAATGTTAGTGTTTGTTGGGGGAATTCTGGGGGGTGACCTTAGAGCTACAGTTTGTCTGGCACCACCGAGTAGCCCTCTGAAAACAGGCAGCCCTCAGCTTCTCAATGCGCTCTCTGTCCTCCATATGGAAAGTCACTCACTCTGCCTCCAACACCGTGCCAAATATTTCAGGTCTACCAGATAGTGGAAATGAAAAGATCTGCTTTTCCATTCGTGCAAAATTGCCAATGGTCACAAAGACCTAAACTACAGTGTAGTTTGTTGCCAGTGTTATAGTGTAAGAAAACAATTACCCAAGCACTGCGTCAGCAGAAAACACCTCAAAGAGGATTACGACTGCGTACTTGGCAACGGACTTAACATTTTAGCCGTTTTAATAATGTTACCAGCATGTTGTGTTTTAACCCACTGTGACTGGATTTTTGTTTCCTGCTTTGGGGGCAATGTTTGAGGATTTTTAAAGGACAGAAAAGTGAGCCATATCACTAGTGCACTAGATCAAACCTTCATCTTTGAGATTGCTGTTTAAGCTGCCATCAGTGCAAATGGAAAAGCCATTATTTGAAAGAAAAAAAAGGCCCCATTATTTAGAGAAGAGTGCAGCTTTGACATGAGGAACCAATTACTTTCCTTTCCTTTCCAACCCCCTCTATACCCCCACCTCTTTTTCAGCCACCCTGGAGAGTGGCAGGGGACATAACAGCAAACCCTGAGCATCAGTGTTTACATGGGATATGTGGATGATGTTTATTTCCGGAATTAAAACAAGAAAATAATATGTTGAGGCTGCTTATGCAAATATGGGTCTTTTTTCATTTTCATTTAGTAGGCAGACTTAAAGTTGCACTAAAAAATGGGAAACTCATTTTCCCTTATAGTATATATAGTTGAACAACGAGAAACATGGAAGTAAAAAACTGTGAAGCTCAAAAACTGCTATTCACCCTTCAAAAGAAAATTGGGCATAAACAAAACAGAACTGTAAAATGGGTGGAAAATAGGTTTGTATTAACATCTCCGCATTTAACTCTACATCACATTCTTACCTTTTATACTATTGCATCTCAGAAAATTATAATGTTGCGAATTGTTTTTCATAAATTAATTAAAAAATAATTCAGTTTAAATGGATGTTTTAAGCTTTTCAAGTATTTGTTGTAATTCTGATACTATTATTTTATTTAATCAAACCTGAATTTAAATATTGCCGTAATGAGATTGTAGATTTCTGATCAACAGTAAAACAAAAAGGTTTGAAATGTGTCACTTTATCTGTAATGAATACAAAATCTGACTCTTTTGTATGAAATTAGAAACACAAATGACCTTTTTCACAACACTCTAATTTTCTGAGATGCTCTAATAAAAGAACAGGTTTGGCACTTTTACAGTGGAATTATTTAATGCGGGCATATTTTTTGATTCCGCCAACATTCCCTTTTGGTTCCTTACATGCCTTGAATTCAGTGATTGGTGCATGAAATGAAAAGACTTGTCTTAGCAGTTAAATACCTTGACTTGCTTTTCACACAAGCAGAGCTTATTCTCCGGAACTGAGGCAGGTGATAAGAAAAGGAGATGAGATCCAGATGATGTAGTATTATTCCCTGGAAATCCAAACTACATTTAACTCCTTCGTTATCTGCCCAGACCCCATTCCTCCTCTCCAGTGCTAAAATAACACAATTTAAGTCACTGTTAAAAAAAGGCCTCGTCTTGCAATAGTTTCTTTTTTTTTTTTTTTTTTGTATTTCTTTCAACTCAAATGTAATTGCTCAAATCCCAGGTCCCATATGGTTTTAAGCATCACCGTTTATCACATGCTGCTATCGCTGTGGGAAAGGAAAGACTTGGCAACAGTTCTTCCAACCAACGTGAATGAAGCCCTGCAGGGAAATAGAATGCTACTATAAAACACAACGCTGGGGATACAGAACATTGTTCTAGAACGGTCATAACCAATTGGCCAATTGAAATTGACCAACAGACCAAGAACTGGTAACATTTTGGTCTCTGGTGTGCTCTCCTTCCCATTGAGGATGGCTAACTACATTGCCCAACTGGTAGGACAGCTGGGATCTCCTGCTTGGACATACCCTGGCATTGAACGAGACCAACCTATGTGTAACACAAGGTCCTGAATTCCAAATCAACCTCGAATCTAACACACACACACACACACACACACACACACACACACACACACACACACACACACACACACACACACACACACACACACACACGCATGCACAGACTACTCATACTCATAGCAACCAATGATCAAAGCAATATGAATCAGCAAAGGATCCATGACTCAACCCAGCTTCGATACCAGCATGGAGTAGCAAAGAGAACTCTATTAGAACAAGGCCTTTGACATGAAACATTTTTTAGCTCCTTAAGTGCCTGCTATGCACTTCATTTTTCCTTTTTATAACAGGTTTGAGGCCATGCTCCAGCTATGGGTCAGTTAGCATGGGGGAAAATAGTATCCTATGCATACAAATTAGGGTTCTTCAAAGGTTCTTCAATAATGAAAAACAATTCTATATAGAACTACACAAAAACAATCCCTAAAGTTGATGGAGAATGCTGTAGAGGGTTCCATAACAAGTACCAAAAGATATACTATTACTATTGATACTATTGTCAACCTTAATAATAAAAGTAATAATAGAAGATCCATTTTGGGTGCTGTATAGACCATTGTCCAAAAGGTTCTACATGGAACCCAGCATATTTTCATATTATCTAAAGAATCATTTCACCATGTAAAGAACCCTTTATTCACACAAAGGGTTCTTTGAGTGTTCATTGTTCAGTATAAGAACCATTTTCTTTACTGAAGAACCCTTAAAGAACCCCCATTTATAAGTGTGTAGAGTACCCTACGTAATGTGCATATTTATGCAAAATACAAACCCTTGATATCCGGGAATATATCTGCAATGCAGATGGTTTATCACAAAGAACACCTTCTTTTGTAAAGGAAAGGAAAGAGAAAATGAAAATTTGGTGAAGTGAGTCGGGGGAGTGGGTTTCATAAGAGGAACTAAATGCATTCCTCATGGGCATCAAGTCCTCACAAGCTAAATTTCCTAATGGGATTGAGGCTAGCCAAAACACAAGTTGACTGCCTTTCCCATTTTATCCTTTTGGTTGATTCTGTCACTCATGGATCATGTTCACAACTCATAACGCTTGGTTAACTGCCTGCAGTCCCGCCCTGGCTCGAACGCCTGCGGTAAGCCTCATATGCTCACAGTCTAACACACCAACAGAATTACCAGCCAAATAGGGTTCATTCCAGTTCAGTCGAATTTGAGCAAAATAAATCAATATTATCTCACTAAAGCAGGAGCTGCAGCTGTTTGGAAGAAAGAACTTAGACCACAGTGTCAAAAACCACCGAAATTAACTTTAGACTGGGTTTAATTTGGTCAGCTGGGGGTTTTTGGCAAAAGGGCCCTTCACCCTCTCATCTGGTTCACCTAATGACCAGTTCATCTCTGGCTGACGCAGATGTGCAAAAGCACACACAGCTTGCAAAGTGCCTGTATTGAAGTATTGCCAATTGAATAGAACCTCAGGCACTATGCCCAATGCCATGCATGGATTAGAGGGCTTTAAAAGCTGACCAGCATTCCGCTGTGGAGCAGTGGAACCATGTTCTCTGGACTGATGGATCCCCATCCAATACATGAGATGAGTTGGGGAGTTGGAGATGAGGTGGGGATTTGATAATCCACCATCCTGACCTCACTAGTGCTCGTGACTGTATGTAATCAAATCCTCACAGCATTTTGTTGCAGTGCTGTTAAACTGATACATGTAAACAATTTGTATTCTGAGATTGTTTACATAGATTTATGTACATATGTAGGAAAAGACCAAAACTACTGGAAACATCACTGTTAAAATCTCCATTTCCACATATCCATAAGGTGGGGTTCCTCCACATGCATGTGTAGCCGCCACCACTTTCAGCATAACCAGCAAGATGATTGGATGTTTTTTTGTTGACAGGAACTTTCATAAACACATGCTCCCCATTATTTCAACCAGTGACCAGGTGACCAGGTGACAAGGTATCCTGTATAATGTCTCAAGAATGTCTATAAATGTATGAATGTGCCAATTTGTGCTCAGCATAAAGAGTCATTTTGTGATGTGCACATGTGTGCAGACACATATACAAATTCCTATATGTGCTATTGGTTATTCGAGGCAATGTTACACAATTAAAACCATGTATCTCCATTTTTGTTTTAAGTTTGAACCATGTATAATTCTGGACGAATTGACCAATAGAAATGCTCTAACATTGCTTTTCATTGCTCTTACGTTAAAGTTCATTCAAAGCTAAGAGCATTTTGGCCTTTTCCTGTAAATTTGCCATTTTGGAGATGCGTGTTTTTTCATTGGACAGTGCTAGAGTGCTTATAGCTTCCTAATTGGCATATGCAATCTACATGCATATTGTATGTTGATAAATACTGCACACGACAGTAGGTATATAGTATTGTTGAGGACTCTCTTGGGTTGTGGGTGGGCTGTTCCCTGCGTATTGAAGTACAGGGCAGAGACAAAAATAGGAAAAGAATTCTGTGCGGAGTTGATACAGTGGACATTTCTGGTCTCTGGATTAGAACCCGGCGTGTGCCCCATGCTGACAGGCCACCACAACGAAGAGAGAGACAGAGCAGAGCTCCTGAGCGCCTGTCAGTGATGTCAGTTTATCCTCTCTCATTTGGTTTGGCCACTTATCAAGGTCTCTCCAAAGCATGTATTACTCCCCTTTACTTTAATGAAGGCTATTAGGTTTCGGAAGGGACGCTCTGTAATATATGCCACGCATAAATTGTAGAGACAGGGGGTTGGACAGTAGGACATGTTATTGGTTGCTTGGAGGGGATCCAGGAAGTGGGGGGTGAAGCTGTTTAGTCAAAGCTCTGTGTAGGATGGGGAGGGGGTTCAGGGCCTGGGTGGGCTGCTGCATCCGTACTGAGACTGTCAGGGAAATGAATTCATTCATGATGCAGTAAAAACGCACACAGCTGGAAGGCTTGGCCTGATTTCCTAGACGTTCAAATACAAACACATTCCAACTTGGAAGTTAATACTCAGGGACCTATATGAACACATATACTACTGGTCAAAAGTTTGAGGACACCTTGCCTACTTTTAAAATGGTTGATTTTCACAGGTTTCTCACTGGACTGAAAATCAACAATTTCAAAAGAAGGCAAATACTTGCATAAAACATCTACTAATCTCTTAGAACCAGCGGTCCATCCATATCTAAGGATCAGAGTAAGCTACAGACACAGGACACATATCCTAACTATAAGACTTACACTCTCTAGTCATGGTCTCGTTAAAACTTTAAAATTCACTTGTTTCCAACTGAATTAAATCCCAGTATAAATGTCGAAGGAGCTTCTAGTGCATGTTTACTGCTCTGTCCATGTGGACATGCTGAACTTGCATTGCGAATTATGTCACTGACTCAAATATTGGTTAGCCACGATGTTAATGGCTGGGTTGGATGGTTGGACGGTTACAGACACAGTGGTCTGACTTGCTTGGGGTTTGCGCTAGTTAGCAGTGATGCAAATGGCCAGGTTGGGCCCATGATGCTTAAAGACGCGGTGGCCAAACTTCCCTTGGGTTTGCGTTGGTTAGCAGTGATGTGTAAATTTTATTTACTTAACTTTAGCTTAGTGAAGCTTTTAGGTGAATTTGTGCTGTGATTGTGGTCAAATAGTCTTGCTAATTGCATAATGCTCTCTCTCTCTCTCTCTCTCTCTCTATATATATATATATATATATATATATATATATATATATATATATATATATATATATATAAAAGCAATCCAATGCTGAGATAATATTTTATTATTGAGTCAACAAGAATTTACAATCAGTGCAAAATCTATGTTGATTTTAACAATTGACTAACAATGTTTTCTTGAGTCTGCATATGTAACCATAGTGATTTTGCCTCCTAACAACCCCTCTATAGTACTCAAATAGCTTTTGTACTTTGTATCATCAACACTGTATGCTCTTTCATGTAGTCTAAACATACCCACTGTACAATCATCATAGTCTGTCATTAGTTCAACTATAGATTTAAATGAGAAATGATTCCTTATTACAGGCCATACGTCTAGAGCACCAACTAATTTACTACTCGCGTATATTTTGAATGTCATGTGTTTGAATGCAGAGTGTTTTCTCTCGTAAATATATGGCAATATTTTGGTTTCCAAACCAAACTTTTGACATGCAGTGTACACCCAGGCTCCCTCACACACACACACACACACATTATACATGAACATACAAACATTTAATACCCCCCCCCCTCCTTCCTAATATGCCTGACTGCTCAATGACTCTAATACCCTATTGCACACCACAGAGTGTAGAACAAATCCGAATAATTTCCTTAAGCTCTGCTTTTCGAGCACAGATCTAATTCAATAGCTGCATATGAAGGCATTAGTCACCACAGTAACAACAGCATGGGGAGTGAAGCACTGTGGCCCAGGCCGGAGAGAGTGAGGGGGGTTCATATATCACTCTTGGATAAAGTCGTGTTTGTTTAGTGACCCTTCGGAGAGGGATACGACCAGCCACCCATCGTGATGCAATGCTGACTGAGTTGGCGGTCATCTTCCGAGTGCTATAAAACCCCACACATGTGTGAAAGGAGCTGTGGGATGCACACATGAAGGGCGGAGGGTTCGACGTTTCATAGAGGCTCAGATCCAGTGGCTTTCGCAATCCATTTTGGGCATGGGCAATGATTCGATTCCATTTGTTTCAGTGGTGTTTTAAATCACAAATCAGACGAAAACAGGAATTGGTCGAAATGTCTAGTGCAAACCCTTCATATGTAAATCTCCAACACATTCACTTCCATTCCCAGAGATTTGCTTTGAATGAATATCCCAAATCCATAAAAGTCAATCCCAAGACATATCTGCTGATTATTCCAAGATATTCATTTCTGGGATTTGAACTTCCATTACATCCATTCTTTCTTTAAAAGTTCAAAGTTTAAAAACGAAGCATGATTAGCTTCAGACACTAAGCATGTATGGCTGACCAGTTATATTTGGGAAAACTGGAAAACTGTTAAGTTTTCCTAAGACATGATCCTTTTTCATTACTTAATATCTCATAGCCTTGTTGGTACAGTGCAAAGCTTCAGACAATAAAAATGTTTTGGCTTGCCAACTATATTTGGGATAAGTGGAAAACTGTTGAAAAATCCTATGTTTTTCCAAAACAGCCATCATGATTTGGGATATGAACATTCATTAGTTGTTAACTCATAGCCGTGTTGGTACAGTGCAAAGCTTCTGGCAATAAACATGACTAATGTCTTGACTAATCAACTATATTTGGTATAAGCAGAAAATGTTAAAATCCAATGTTCTTCCTGAAGTCTGATCATTTTTGGGATATGAATATCCATTTGTAAGCTATTAGCTACAGTGCAGAGGTTCAGAACCAAAGCATCTCTTGGATGGCCAACTCTATTTGGAATAAGCAAAAAACTGTCCAAGCCCTATTTTTTCCCTTAAATACGACTTTAAAGTTGATTAACGGGAATCATTTTTCAAAGCCACAAACTGTAAAAAAACACACAAATAAGTCTCTACTCCTCAGCACACGTCCAGCAGTAAGCATCATGTTTTTTTGGAGGTCATGCAGGGCCACAGGGTTAGAATTGTACTGGCCTCATGAACAAGATGTAGCATGGTCATTATCTGCGGAACATCTTCTCCCCCACATTCCATCGAATTCTCCGAAAGGAGGAATAGCTGGCATTCCCTGGCTGCTCAGGGGGGGAAACTGACTCCCTCTCTGTCCTGTCCCGAGCTGTCCTTCATTAACTTCTCTCAGCCTCAGCAATGCCAAGTGACGTAAATCTACAGCTTGCTCAACTCAGCTGGTGGCCTTCATTGTCCTCACCTGGAATGAGCTGCCAGACAGATGTTGTGCTGGAAAACACCCTTCCTGTTTACAGCAATGGTTCGGCCAAAAACAAAATATGCTTTGTTTTCCCCATTTCATTGATCACCATGAATATTTAAAGCAGCATTATGTGAGAATTGGTATTTTTCCTCCAGGGCTCCCCCTAGTGTTGACGGGTATAATTTATTTTTTTACACCACTGAAGAAAATACAAATTGTGTTATGAGCTCCCTCTTATAGACAGCTGTGCATTTGTTGACAAGATGGGGACTGAGGCAGTAAAGTAATGTTACAGGGTTTTACACAACCATGACCGGGGTCGTGCAGTGTTACACAGTTCTGATGAGAGGTTGTGGGCAGCTTTAACAAAAGTCACATAGTGTAGTAGTAGCAGCATTCTGGCCCAGAGAGGGGATGACAGAGGTCACATTGTCCCTGTTCCAGTCAGTAGAGCTAATGCATAATGTTGATTTAACACAGAGGTGCTACCAAGTCTTACATACATGTCCAAGTCACAAGTCCTTAGAGTCCAAGTCAGTGTCCAAACTGTGTCAGCAATGTGCGCAACTTAAAGTAACTGAATGCATTCATTAAAAGGGGTGTCCACAAACATTTGGACATAGCTATAGTCAGGTAAGCTTTTCTAGCTGGAATGATGACTAAGTGGCTGTGAACTAAACAAACTTGTCTGGGTGTGTTTCAGACACCTTATGAAGTTTCATTTGGTCGGTCCAACGTCTTTAATTTGCTTCCAACATTCTTTGCATGTTGCATCTCTTAAATCCCTTTGAGCTCCTTGTACCGAAGGGCTGATAGGTACGGTGCTCCCATTTGCACTTGGCGCCGCTCACCAACATTACATTCGTGCTGCCGGATGTTGCGATGAGTCGCAAGAAAAGCGGCTGTGTCCCAAATCAACAAAAACATTGTCAATGTCTGTAACTTTCACACACTGTGCCTGGATAATGGAATGACTCTTATTGGTTGCGAGTTATTATTCTTGAGTCTGAGTCATTTGGGATGAGCTGCTCATCAAGTCTGAATTCTAATTGTACCTGACATAAGTGTCACTCATCTAGCTAGTGTGTGGGAAATGAACACAACTACATCAGGAGTATAGTTTGGTTACTCAGTATACCCTGCTAAATTGACCGGCATCCTGTCTAGGGGGTATACCTGCTTGCGCCCAGCTTGGATCCTAGAAGGAACCTTGATCAGGAATAAACAGATGAAAAAGAGGATGAATTAATCAAACGGTTAGTTATTAAAGTGATACCGCATAATAAACGTCCCGAAATCGAGCGCCACGTTGAGTCTGAAGCTGTTATGATTGACTAAAGTAAAAGCCATTCATTTAGACACGAGCTTTTAAGCACCGTATAAGTTATTACTGAGTAAAAAAACAATATGACAAGTATTTTTAAACATTGAAACAGCATGTCTGTCCTTTGCTGTCGCTGTCAATCAATCAATTTATCTGTTTCCCTCTCTCATTCTCGGTGTCTTGTTTTTTTCCCTACTCTTCTGCACTTGCTTGTTTTCTTTGCCCCTGCTTTGGCCTGCTTCAGCCTCCCCTCCTCCTGCCTCCCCACAACCAGCGGACAGTTTATTTGATTTATTGTGGAGTTGCAGAGGGACTTGGGTTACGTCTTTGAAGTCGGGGCTGACTGCGGGACCTTGGCCTGCGCACGCCTTTCAAACACAAGCCAGAGCAGTGGAGAGAAAGGCAGGCCTTGTTGTGCTGCTCAGAGCCGAAGCCTGCGCTCAGAAATGGAGATGTTGGCAGACTGAGGTTTTGTAAAATGTGGCCCATTTCAATGATGTGCACATCACAGGGTTTCGGATCAAACGCTGGGGAGAAAGTTAAGTTCGGAGGCTGAATACAAGCATACAAGAGGAGCATTTTTCAGGTGAAGAAAGGCTTCTTCAGAATGGAAGCGCTATCAGTTTGTGTGTGTGAGTCAAACACATTTTTTGAGTCAGAATTTCCAAGAAAGCTTCGCATGGTTAAGAGCTTAGCCTCAAATTAAGGGAAATAAGTCTAAGGTGGTCAATATTGTGTGAGGTATCAACTCCAGGTTTGGCAGTGTGTGCTATATAAATATATATATATATATATATATATGGACTAAACGAGCATAGGGACCACCAACCCCCCAGCCCTTTTGAATGGTGGAGAAAAGGAGTGCAACACAGGTGAAATGAGCATGCCCCCCTTGGTGTCACGGTGGGGGGTGCAATTTCATATGATGCCAGATCACATTTGGTTTTCATCAGAGGCTCTTTGACAGCGCAACGTTACGTTAATGAGGTCCTGCAACCAGTGGTCCCCCTTTTCTGAACACACACACTCCGTTACGGTATTCCAACACTTGTCTGCATACTGCCGCTACGTCAAAAGCTCACCTTGAAAACACAGATACTATGCCATAGGCAGATTTTGGGCATGCTATCGACACTCTACCTCTACTGCAAAATCTGCTGGAACTGAGTGAGAAGATTCAAGTTGCATGGGATGGATCATCACAGGACACTATCAGGAACCTCTACAACTCCATTCCGAGACGTCTGGCGTGTTGCGTTAAAACCCGACGTCGTACTAAGAGACACGACTTCTGTATGAGTAGATCAATAAATATTGGTCTAGACTTCTTCGTTCTTCGTAAACTTCATCGTTGTCTCCTGAAGCTCTTCTGAATACAGAGAAAAACAAGATGTTCAATAGTGATCATGATGTAAGCACTTCAGCCCAAGCCCTGGCAGTGTATACAGGGTGAGTCATTCAGAACAATGAACTACTACTAAACATTGCTCGCAAAACACAGCTTTTCTCAAAGCAGTGCTGAAAGTACTGCAGTGTTCGTTTTCAGGTTTTCAGTGGGAACTCTTTCAGCGAATCACTGTTTTGCAGTGTTGTCAGCCCCACTGTGTCCCGTGACTGTGCTGGGGTGCAACGGGAGGCCGTTTCAGGGCCCCTCGGACACCAGGGGTGCTGTTTTGACATCAAAGCCGCCCACTTAGCACCCACGCTCTAATAAGACACTGGTGAGTGTGTAAACCATTCAACCATCTGGTGCTGCACGTCTTACTGTGAAGTTTTACAGGCAGAAAGATCAGTGAACAAGGCTCATTTCACTCCAGATCTGACCTGTACACAGACTCAGCAAACACAAATCTGTCTCTCTCTCTCTCTCTCTCTCTCTCTCTCTCTCTCTCTCTCTCTCACACACACACACACACACACACACACACACACACACACACACACACACACACACTTTTTCGGTTATATATATCTACAAAAAAAAAAAAAAACTCACTAAACTCTACTCATGGGAGTCTAGTATTATTTATAGTCATCATCCAACACCAGGTTTGGCGAATCACTGCTTAATGATGTTAAATCAGGTGAGCTGGTAATGGAACGGAACACATCCTCACATCACCACAGTGGTTAGGGTATCAGCGAATAATCCAGTCCAGAAAACTGCTCAAATTCAATCGTTTCCAACTGAATGAAATCCCAGTTTAATGGCAAAGCAGCTTCCAGTGCATGTTTACTGCTCCGTCCACATGTACATGCTCAACCTGAATGCAGACTCAGAGACAACAACGATACTATTTTAATAGGGGTAAATATTTTAATATTTATTGACTAATAAAAGTACGTGAAACTGTGAAAACATCCCACAAAATTGATGAGGGTTGTAAAGGATAAATGATGTGATCAGGTGCCGAAAACCTTTGCACAGTACAGTAAAAATAAATAAATAAATAAATAAAAAATTAGAAGAACAATTAAAATATATATTTTTTAATTGTAGTGCATCTGTTTTGATAGAACTGCCATCCTTTTTTCCATTAGGCCCCCAACACCTAAAAATATCTCTTCACGTGGAAAATAAGTTGTTTTTCCTTGTTTTTCGAGGAGTACAGGAAATCACTTTTCAAGCAGAAGCCTTTCCCTACTGGCAGACAAAAAGCCTCATAAAAATTCTGTTGTAGTCAACATGCCATACGAATCAGCCTACCTAAACCACCGTCCTGTCATCAAGGCAAATAAATGTGAAAAATGCTTTTCCTACGCTGATTTTTTGCCAGGAGAAACAGCCTACTCAGTCGCCGGCGCAGATTTAGATGGTAATACTTTCTGAGAGGAACTTCTGAAAATATTTTGCTCCTTTGTGGCTTCATCACATCTAAAATTCAAGCTCGGGGAGTGTGAACGTTCTCGGCCAAAACCAGAAAGAACTGCGTGGACGCTTCTATATTTTCTGGCAAGGAGTGCCATCACTTCTAACGTTAACAGGAGGCGGAGTGCTGCCATGGGCAGAGTGAGGTGTAAGATCTGTAATACTGCATTACTGAATATAACTACAGAATGCAACCAAACAACACCTAAGATGGAGCACAAAGGCTCCATAATTAGCCCCATGAGTCAGTGTGGAGACGAGACAGTGAGAAGACAGAGGAGACACATGATGGGCTGTGGCTGCAGCTCGTCTCTGCTCTGTTTGTTTGTGTGGAACGTTCCATCCAGCTTGTCTTCAGATGGTTGGAAAGTATAAAGAGGAACCTCCCTCCTGCCATATGCATCAGCCAATTTACAATGCTTGGCACCATGTGGTCAGCACAGGGAGACAGATGAAGACATAAAGCTCATTAAGCGAAGCAGACGGGATTGGCCCATTAGAGTCACAGATAAAAAATAATCTGCTAACCAATAAAAAAAATGATCAGCTGATCAGTCTGGAGGGGTTAGATGTTTGAAGTTTGCTTCTGTAAATGTGCACTGAAGAACAGTGGTCAATAATTAAATCTTATACTGAATATTGATCCATTTATATGGAAATATAAGGTTCCAGAAAATGGCTGTTGAACTAGTGTTGATATTTGGAGAACCAGTGGACAGCGAGGGAACATTCACCACATTTCCTTTAAAGTTCCCTGATATATAATTACATTATGGAATTAAGAAATAAAGTTCTACAGTATATAGTAAAGAATTTATTTTTAATTAATTTATTTTTGGGGGCTAATAAGAGAATGAAGCCCCTTTTTGTACTATGCAAAAGAACCCTTTACCTATATAGAATAGAATAGAATAGAATATATATATATATATATATATATATATATATATATATATATATATATATATTACAAAATGCATTTATATAAAATGTATTATTTTATCATGTTTAATATATATTTTATAAGTTTATTTCTCCCTCATATGAAGGTTAGTCTCCAATATGTGCTGCTGATTTCCCACCCACAACATTTTCTACAAAAAGGGGTCAGCACATATTTTGGCATAAACAATGACCACAGCAAGCTGTTGTACTTCCATGTTTAATCCGAGTCAAGTCAGGCATGTTTTGGGCCAGTCTGGTTCGGGTCAGCAGCAGGTTTTGTACAGTATAGAGTTGTGTAGAGTATGATTATTAGTTTAGTGCAATGGATGTTTTTTTTTTTTTTTATTGCCATAAAAATCATCAGAACTCAGTGGGGAGAGATATACAGTCTGTTAATAAAAGTTGTGTAGTGCACCCCGGACTTAGCTGATGAGGCATATGGATTTTTGAAGAGGCTGCAAGTGTGTGATTTTATTCAGCTCTATGATCTTCCAGAAAGCATTCGAATGCATTTATTACCTGCTTAGTGAAGACTGTTTGTCCGGCGTCCATCTGCTCCACTGTTTGTTTTCATGCCTCTCTCTTCTAATTATTTGTTCAGACTCTTTCCTGGCCAGTCTGGTTGGTGCCATTGCCCTGTTTTTCCCTTTCATTCCTTATTCAGGATGTCAGATCTGTATGTTTCTTAACAATCATTCAGAGCATGAAAAAAAAGAAAATAAATTAAAATGTATATATAGAAATATAAAATATATAGTATTTATTTATTTATTTATTTTTTGGACAAGCCTGCAAGTGGAAACTAATATTATATACCTGTATGATAGTATTTATCCTGTTTCACACAATAGTAGCAGATAATTTCATAAGTGGAATACAAAGTGTGTTTATTTCCATTATTATGGCTGTTACAGTTGTGATGCCAACACTAATTGTTTATGTAGCGTAAACAAGCGCTTAGGAAGCTGTTTCGCTTTTTATCGGAACGTCTAATGCACCCATTTGGGCTAAGATTGCTGTAACTCATTCAGGGTTTGTTAGCCAGGCGCGAGTGGCCGGGATGCTGCTTTGCTGTAGACGGGAAATGAATTGGGTGCTGGAGGAGAGGCGACATGTGGTGCTTTTTACGGCTTCCCGAGCTCGTAGGCCTCACAGAGAGACTGGGTGACGTCTGCACCACATCATAGGAGGGTGTGTGTGTGTGTGTGTTTGCCTCCTCCTTGCCTCTCAGCCTAGATCCTAGACACTGATTTCATTTCCAAAGCCCCGGTGTTTGCTCCGTTTTCCCATCAAGCAGACAGCTCCTCCAGCGGGACCTCAGCAAATCCCTTTGACTTCAGCCTCCTCCTCCTTGGAGAGCACCAGTCATCTGGAGTTTCTCTCAGACAGTTCAAGTTGAAGAGATGTACACAAACAGCCATGCTTACGGTTGCAAAATAAGGATGCCCCTGCCCTTCCCGTGTTAGAGTTTCATGTCAGTAAAACCTGCCTGTTTTTATTCTTTCAAGTTGTCAAGTTGCTCAAAAGTGAAAACCCAAAGCATGTCTTTAAAAAGGTCATTATAAAATATCCCACACATTCAACAAAATTCCTGGTCAGACATTGCACAGCGGGACATCGGATTTCCATCTCTGACCATGGCAGTGAACACACAGAATACTGAAGTGGGGGGAGAGAACACACACCCAGCTCGGGCAGCCAGCTCAGCTCCCAGAGATGAACTAGGGTTTCGGAGCCTGAGGGGAAGCACAGCTCTTTCCCTTCCCCTGCCTCCACTCCACTCCAGCCATCTGTGATGGTCTGGGAATTGTTTTGTATAGTTCTGATCCAGAGTTGCATTGAAGCAGACTACAGCATCATCTAGGCATCATAAGCAGACATGATTCTCTGCTGCCACACCGCAGAGCTTCTCAGAAGGTAACAAAACAGCCTAAACAAGACTGAAGATCACTTCAAATATTAGCTCTCCATTCCACCTTAAATAGCACATGCAGTTACACTGTACAACAGCAAAACGTAACTGCTGCATCACTAGAGGATGAACGCAAAGTTAGAGAGTAAGAGAACAACTTCAGCTTAGCTAAGCCTTGCTGTTAATGCAACAGTCAGTGCGGAGATCAACAGCTAAACGCGTTAGTTAACATGATAGAAAAGGAAGGTTTAAGCAACTCTTCTGTAAAAATGTTTGTCGATTTTCTGTGTTTTCCCTCTTTTTTTTTCACCTTTGTCTTTGTCACACTTCACTTCACTTGACCATGGTCCCTCTGTATATTTCTTTTTGGCAGGGCCCAGTGTACACAGGTCCACATTTCCCTGCCTTCAGATGTCCCTTTATACACCCACTTTGTCTGTACTCTTGAATAAAGGCTGGTTAGAAATGAGACTGTTGTGGAAAGATTTCGCTCAAGCGTTTAGCTCCTTCCTAAATGATTTAAATGAACCCCATTAAAGGAGATATAAAGTTTAAAAACCAAACAAAATAAATTAGTTCAGGATGATTATGTATATAAATGCATCATATAAACTGTTACCTGGAAATAAATGTATTTTATTTTTTATTTCAAATATTAAACATGATAGAATATTAAATATTATATAAATATAATTATATAAAATAATATATTATTTCATATATATATATATATATATATTTTCTTTCATTTATTTTATTTTAAATATATCCCCGAGGCAGTGCTTATACTGATACAATCAAAGACACAGTCTTATTACTGATACGCAGGTATATAAACTGATATTACATGTAGGTACACAGTCATTCCAGCTTTTAGAGCAGCTTTTACAGCAGGTGAGTGATATCAGCCTGTATTCTGTTGATTCGAGGGATGTGTTTGGAATGAAAATCAGAAAACTGAGGTCTTTGTCCATTTGTGTTCTTCATAAACACACTCAACAGCAACGCTTGTCCTAAGCCAAAATGTAAGCGACCCCAGCAGTCAACTGTAATCTCGCACCACTGCGTCACTCAGCCAAGGACAACAGACTAAAGTGGTTAAGGATGTGGCTTTTGTTGTGTACTCCACCATCCCAGATCTGTGCTCAGGGCTTACTCCAATTGTTGTGGGCCGGTATCACACACACTCTAATATCCTCTCAATAGTTTGTTGTGTAACAAATCCCAATAAACATCATGTTCCCCTGATTTCTCTCTGGATGTGGGAGAGAGAGAAGGAGAACTGGGCTTAGTGTAATTTACTGGATTTCCCTTGTCTCTCCAGAGCGAGGTCACAGGCCATGATAGTCAGTTCCTTAGCCCTGAACCAAAACAAAGCATTGTTTCTGTTTATGTTCTTAAAGTGATAAAGAAGGCTTATATAAAGAACACATTTAACCCATATGCATCTCTACTCCACAAATGCACCCCTTCACACAACACCCTGGCAACCATTCAGCCTAATAAGACTCTCATGATATATTAAAGTAGTAATGTCACATAGCAACAATATAGCAACCATCTATAAGTCACTTAGCAACACCAGAGCAACCACCTGGGCTACAATACCTACCACATAGCAACAATATAACAACCATCTATCAACCAATTGGCAACATCATGGCATCTCCCTGGATTACCACAGCAACCACCTGGCAGTAGCAAACTACAAAGCAACACCACAGCTATCAACCAAATAGCAACACCATCACAACTACCTGTAACAAATTACAATAGCAGCCATCTGCTACAACTACTTGGGATACTGTAGTGATCACATAGTGACATACATTCTAGAAGCCTCACACCATGACCACCACCTGAAATAGTGCATTTAAGTCATCACTAGCTAGAAGTATTAGTATTTTAGTAATGATACTGTAAACAAGAAGATCCAAATCTACACAGGATTTGTGTGTATGTGTGTGTGTGTGTGCGTGTGTGTGTGTGTGTGTGTGTGTGTGTGTCATCTAGCTCAGCTTACCTTCTGTCATGACCGTTTCTTGTTCGTTTGGTTTGTTGAGAGGTCTGGGAAGGGAGTCCATTCCACTATCTGTAATAGCCTGTCCCTCGACCACAGCACGCATAAACGTTGTTATTAAAAAGACAGTTCCTGCTCTAAAATCTTATTAGTTGGGCCCCCTTTAATGGTTTAATGGTCCCATAACACTCTTTCTGTGTGACCAGGGGGTGGAGAGGTGAGGGGTATTCCTAGTATTAGTATTGTGTAGTAGTGTGTAGCATGTATACTCCAAAATCCACAATGCACAAGCACACTGTAGTGACACTGACATGGGGGTGGTGTGTTAGTGTGTGTTGCACTGGTATAAGTGGATCAGACCCAGCAGTGCTGCTGGAGTGTTTAAACCCCTCAGAATCATTGCTGAACTGAGAATAGTCCACCAACCAGAAACAACCAATTTTCCAGCATCCTGTGGGCAGCGTCCAGTGATGACGGATTAGAGGATGACCAAAATCAACTGCACAGAAACAGATGAGCTTCTCTCTCTCTCTCTCTCTCTGACTTTACAAAAGTACCCAGTGTTTAAACACTCCATCAGCACTGCCGTGTCTGGTCCACTTGTCCACTGATCAACGACACGCACTAACACACCACCACTGTGGTCATAATGATATGCTTGATCAGTGTATCTGTAGTATTAGTGACATACTGAAGAAATGGTTTCTGGGTAAAGCTCATTGCATTAATCCATGAGCACACCTATTGGCTATGCATTCGGCATCTCCTCCTCACGACTGCCTGCACTGAACTCTGATGACCATACTGTGATGGCACACACATAACACACATAATACGCCTAACAAGAATCCTAAAATATGGTATTAGGCATTCCAGTGATTAGAATGGTCCACCACCCAAACATTATCTGGTCAGTAGTGGCCTTATAGTGGGTCCATTTCACAGTTTCAGTGAAATGAGGGCTGATATGGAGGGTTGATATGAACTATGCAGTTAGATAGAACAGACTGTAGGCTTGCACACTGTAGGCTTACACTCTATAGTAGATATAAGGCACGTAAATGTATATGTAGGCCTGTTTATACAGTTACTTGTCCATATCTGCTGCCCAAGTGTTGCATAATATCGCTTTAGCGAAAGTGTAGATTGCAGAGTTAAGATTCAGAGGGTGAGGATTCTGTTTTATGGGCCTGCAGTGCAGCAGCTCCGTGGGCCAGCTCTCAGTGTGGAAAAACACAAAGCATCAGTAAAATCCCATCTGGAGCTTCAAAGACGGACTCACTGGCTGAATCAGTTTCAGACGACATCCTTCCTCGTTACTCGTGTTTTTCCTTATTATTTTTTTCAAGCTCGCTCTCCTCTAGACGATGATGATGTCTAATTGGGAAAGATGAGATTGTCCTGCTGCTGCGCTTTTCTGTGTAAGAATGCAAGAGCGTGTGCAGTCACAGCAGGCTCGGGATGTGGCCTACATCTGGAAACAACTAGCAGACAAAATTATTTTTCCCTCGCTGCAGATCGGGGGGGGATGGGCAGCCAGGTAAAGAGGGAAAAAACAGACGTCTGAGGGGGAAAAGCGGGATACAGAGAACGGGTGGCCAATTCACACACAGTTGCTTTTGGATACAGTATAAGGGAAAGTCATTACAGCTTCTGCTGCAACAGTCTGTTCAGATTTATCCTTCAAAGCAGCGAGCTGAAGTGTAAAACAATACAGGTTGGGAGACAGAGGCCTAAATCAGGAGTAGGTTGGCTATAAAACTGGTAGTTTCATTTAACAGCTTCAACTCTATGCGCCAAAAATAGTGCTAATATTTAGAGCATTTTCCAATCTCTCCTCATCCTTTACAACAGAACAGGCTGTATTTGTTACTGTGCCTTTAAGACAGATATTTGTACATACCTCTGTTCTGATTGGCTGTTGTATATTGTGTCTCATTAAAAAACAAAACAAAACAATAAACCCTTGGCGTGAATGCGCTGCTGGATATAGTATATATAATGGCATTTTTCAATGCATGGTAGCTCCACTGTGCTGGACTCTACACAGCTTTTTTGATTTTCCATTATTCAAAATACATTTTTTTCATATCTGCTCACTCAAATCAGCCAAGTGTGGAATAAACAATGACGTGGGAACCTTATAAAGTCCTGACTGGCCAGAGAGAACCGTCCTTCTCTGCACAGCAATGCAGACATCCAGCTCTATTGTTGTATTATTTGCTATTATGCACACATATGCTGTCGTATTTGTGAAGCTACCACTTAAACGTCACTGTTTGTACTCCTAACATTACTCCCCTGCAATACACTGTAATGTTGGATATTCACTGCTCTTGCTATCTCTCTGGACCAGGGACCATATATTAAAGGTGGACAATGCAGTTTCATTCCCTTCCGCTCTGTAAAAATAAAGTGAAATTGTCTGAAATATTGTTAAATTTGCAACCAGAGTCTGTGCAAGAAAGATCAGAGACGGCAGACTGGCCTTTTCATTTGATTAGACCTGTCCACAGACCAAAGGAACCTGGAAACGCCCTTTCAGATCATATTATCTCTGGTCACCAAGGCTGTCAATCACTTAATTCCTATGCATAACCAAGCCTTCTCATGGCAACCCTGCCTTTTATGAATATAGCTCATGAACTTGTATAATCTATGATTTCTAGAATTTGTCAATTCATATATAAATATATGAATTTAGTGAGTTCATAGTGAATTTAGTGAATTATAGTGAGTTTTTTAACAATAATGCTGTATTTCCTTTATAAGGATATATTCTGCGCTTGCTGTTTGTGTGGCTCATTGCTAACACTACAATAACTACAACACACTTCCAGTTTTGGCCTTTAAATAAACTTCATTTTCTAAAAATCGAAACATAGAATGGAATATATTAACATGTATTTTGATAAAATACACTGACTTAAAAATAACCCAGCACCCATCTAGCTACCATTGACTTATTTACCACAAATACTCCATTAATGAAATGTTTAAACAACTACTTAAAATCCAGAAACCTTTAAAAAATATATTTATTATATATTTATTATATAATAATTTGCTCATGTGTTGCTGCTTTAATGTCACCAGCTGTATTTCAGGGAACAATCCAGGTACAAGGTGACACAAAGGTGAGTCGAGTAGAGTAGTGTAGGTACCATGCAGTGGAAAAGTGCCATAAATGCACCAGTTTTAGTATCATTACATAATCCTTACCTTAAAAATGGAAAGTTTTCACATCAGCCATAACCTGCCTATGGGGAGAACTGGGCCGTGGGCCACTATGGGTGTGGGTCACTGAGAGCCGTCAGTAGAAATCCCCCACTCCCCTCCCAATGATCCACCAAATGAAGGTCTTGAACATCTTCACCTCCAATAAAAGTTCTCTATGCCTTTAAATTTTTCTTCAAATCTTAAACACAGAACCAAAAATGGTTCCTCTGGCATTTCTCAAAGAACTTTTTCTAGCACATTCATTTGTAGTTATGAGAATGAGTGTGGCCCAGTCTTCATGTCTAAGAGTCATTGTGATCACATCAATGACTAACTCTTAAAGTTACTGAAGATTTGCCAAATGTAGAAAACCAGCTGGTTCGATTTTTGATGACTATTGGTGGAATTATGTGATATCAGAGAAGGTAGCACCACTACAAAAGGACGTTTTGCTGGTGGAAAGGGGATTTTTAGACAGCAAATGTTCCCTTTTTTCCAGGTTTCCTGTGGAAAGAGTGAGGTAATGTGACTCCTGCCTCTCACACATCTCTTAATAATTTCTCTGTGCCCTGGATTTGTACTGCAGGAGCAAGTGTTTGGGCTGGACGGCTTTGGTCATACTGCTCACTCATCCCACAACAAATCCCCCTCTTACAAGATAAACACTAAAGACCTTGTTTTGCGGTGGCTTAATGCCATTAGTGCTGTCAAACCAGCCATGGGTCAAGTGAAGGAGAGTGCAGGGAGGGGTCCTTCCTAACAGATAGAGAAGGTTAAGGAATTACACACTCACTGAACACTGTCTGCAAAGTGAGATAGCTCCACTCACGTCTGTTTTGTTCTTTTACTTAAATAGACTGGTTCAGATTTTAGTTCTTCATTGAAAATGTAGCTTTATTAACTTTATTAATGTTTAGTTTAGAGTTTGATTTGCTTATTTTTCTTTACTCAGTGTGAAAAACAGAAAAAAATGAATCTCCAAAATAGCATATTTACAGGAAAGAAAATATTTGGAAGTCAGTGGAAAAAGATTTTACTCCAAGTCATACTGGAAAGTTTCTGTTCAACACGGTCTCATAAAATAAGTACGTTATGACTGGAATGTACCTCGAAAAATTCATATTACAATATAAAAAGTGCTGATTTCCAAACACACGCAAGACAACCTGACATGTACATGAAGAAGAATTGAGGATATAGTCACTACAGCACGCTGATTTTTATTTCATTTCATTTTTTTAATTGGATGGAAACATAGATGGTAAGGAATTCACATTTAACTATGATTATGGTTAGAGTTATGATACAAATAAAACAAATACTGAAATACCAAACATGGTTTTTTGAAGGTTTTCGTACAATTTTGCCACTTTTAAACCCTAAATATATTTACCCAACGACATTAAAAATCATATGTATATATGACTTAAATTAAGCACGGTCGTCCAGTGGATAGCGCTGTTGCCTCACAGCAAGAAGGACCTGGGTTCGATCCCTGGGTGTGGCGACCTGGGAAGTTTCTGTGTGGAGTTTGCATGTTCTCCCCGTGTTCGCGTGGGTTTCCTCCGGGTACTCCGGTTTCCCCCACAGTCCAAAGACATGCATAGGTGAAGTGGCTGTGTGTGTGCAACCCTGTCTAGGGTTGTTTCCCACCCTTGCACTCAGAGTTGCCGGCTGGGCACCGGCTCACCCGTGACCCTATTCAGGAATAAGTGGTTCAGAAAATGGATGGACTTAAATGAATTAACAAAATAAAGTATTTTTATTAGCATTGTTCCACATAAAGGATTCACTCTTTTCAGTGGACTAGGTTGTGGTAAGGGTTATGGTTAAGTTTAGGTTACAGTTAAGGTTAGAATTAGGTTAAGTTTAGGTTAGAGGACAGTTTAGGGTTAGGTTAGAATTAGGTTAAGTTTAGGTAACATTTAGGTTACGATTAAGGTTAGGGTTACAGTAAGGGTTAAGTTTAGGTGTAGGTTGAGGTGTAGAGCCTTGTAATATAATTATACTGGTTGTTTAAACTTGTTGTACTGTATTTAGCACCTTTAGTACATTAAGATTTCTGAAATGCTGTTTGAACTACATATGAATAATTATATTTGATAATTATTGTAAATATAAATGATATATAAATGATAAATATAAATGATAATTACTGTAAATATTGCACTTTTATGATGCTGAATAAATGTCTATGAAACTGAAAGTAGGAGCATTAATAAAGTAAAATAAGATTAAAAAGATACAAATCAAAAAGTGACACCACTGTATTTTTATTGCATGTCTCTAAATGTTGCACCACTTTTACAATCACCAGCTGTAACAGTGATTTCCAAGTGTGAGAACAGCAGTGAGAAACACGTACAGTACTTAAACACATGTTGTCTTAAACCATTTGGGTGTGAGTTTCAAAGAAGGAAAGGCCAAAGGTCGTGTTGGATTGTTGTTCTAGATTAGGTTGGTCATCTTAAAGGGACGTTGTGTCGAGCAGGACTATTGTTGTAGAATAAGTGAATCGTTTTGAAGTAGAAACATTGTGAAAGAGTAAATATGGCCGAAACACTTGATATACTCGTCATGTTAAAAAGCCACAGTGTAAAAACATTTCTCCAGAATCGTCCTTTAAAACAGTTCATTAAGACGGGACATTAAAGAGAGTGGCATTTGTTTACTGCCACAGAGGAGAAGCCGTAATGTACTACACATGCTGGTGTGCATTTAATGAGACATGCACCGATGCATAATTAGTCTTTTCCCAGACATCCATGAGGATGAATCAGCCCTTTGGTTGTAGACTTTACTGCTGTCTCTCACTCTAATTCTACACCAAGTGCTTGGACCCCCAGGGGACAGTCTGCCTTTTTTTCTCCAACGCTGTTGTCTGACAAACTTTAGACCTTCCTGCTTATTTTTTTTCTCCTGAAAACATCAAAGAACACATTTTCTGTCAGTATCTTGTGAGCGAGAAGAAAAGCTATGGTGTTAATCCAACGGTGGGAAAGTCCAGGGGTTGGCCTCTTTCATCTCAGAAAGTTTGAAGATTGTGCTCCAGCAGCCTTCACATTTAGCTGGTCCAGAAGAAAGCGGTGCAGTGTTGGTCGATGTGCTGAAAGGAAAGGAAGGACTTTAAGACCACACCCCAGGCCCTTAGAGCCAATAGCATGCAGGTGTGCTGGAAGGGTTCAAGCCCTGGTGGCTTAAAGCCCTCAAAGGACCTGTAGAGAACATTCATAGTTGAATAACCTCTTCACCCCTGGTAGAATAGCACTCTGCGGCCATGGACGTCACACACGTGGCTTCATGGGTTGGGTTCTTTACAATTTCTTTCATTGTACAAGAACCGGGTCTAGGGTTTCAGACGCCCTGTTTTGACTATAGCTAAAATTATGAGCAGATGGTTCAAAAAGAGGGGGGTTACTCACGAAACATTAAAGTCTGTGTTCTCCGAGTCTCCAAATCTTGAAAGGGTTAACATGTACTTTTGGAGGGTTTTTGGAGGGTTGCAGGCATTAAAACCTGTGATCTGTTGCTTCTTTTCCAAATCCTGAAGAGGTTAGAACTTCTGAATGGAAGTAGAGGGTTACACCGTAACAAACAAAATAAAAATCCTTGTTGCATCATCCTGATAAACTGCATTTGTCAAGTGCAATTACTCACTTTGGAAATTTGCTGCCATTACAACATCAGACACGTCATTCCAAGCCACAGCAACAGTTTTTCTTTCCTGGAAAGAGCCTCATATCTACAAGAAAACATTGCATTATATTACATTTCAAATAAAAATTCACTGTCACTAAAATATTTTCACTGTTTTTTTTATTTGTATGGTAATGTTTGAGTCCTACTTTTGGTTTCATGATGTTCTTCTAATGCACTTCTAGTCCACTTAGGGTGTTTTTACACGTCAAAATCCAGCCAAAGTCCCAACCGAGGTGTTTTGGTTACTTTGTATTCTTCTGGTTCAGTTAGGTCCACTTTCACACTGTAGTTTAGGAAGACATGTCCTGCTACCTACGTGGGCTGCATCCATTTTCTCACAATTATTCTCAGCCACGTCAATAGTTTACCAGCAGCAATTAAAAAAAATCATTTTATGAAACATTTTTGTGGGAAATAGTTTATAATAGGGCTGCACGTGGAACATGGAACTGTCTACATGCATTTTATCTTGATTTGATTGTTTTTGCAAACTACAATTAAAAAATAGGGCCATTTTAATGTTTCCCAGCAGACATACCAACAAAGTATAACATGACAAACTGAAACATTACCCCCTCTTTACAAATCAAAAAATAGTCTGCAAATAGCCTTTCTCGGGTCGTTCTCTGACACTAACCCTTTATCAAGCTTGGTCCAAACAACGGTGCCCTGGTTGGTACAATCCAACATGTGGGATTGGAATTTTGGGCTCCTGTATGGCCTTGAAAAGTCAGATCTGAGTCAACCTGATAATGTGAAGGTGCCCTTACTTACTGACAGGTAGTCTTTATATCTACCCCTTCTGCTCGCTGAATGTGGGTATTACAGTTGGGTAGGAGTTAGAAGCTGCAGGAAGCAGCAAGAAATTGGAGCAAGAAACTGGTGTTATTGGAATTGCTTCAAGGCAACCCTTTATTTAGAGATATATGATGATTGGTGACTTTTCTACAGAACACAACACTGGATTTCCTGTAGATGTGTTTTTGCTGCCGCCCAGTTTAAAAAGGACCTACCCCTTCAAACAATGGCCTGTGATTGGTTCTTTTAAATGCCACTCAAATGTCCTTTTCCTGTCAAAGCAGGCATTTCTTGGCCATGATATGCTGATAGAATTCGGGTGAAAGAGATTATGCTACAAGTGCCCACTGTCATCACATGACCTACTTTACTTACATTGGCTGCACCACTGCAAGCTAATATAAAGCAATTCTGGGGCGTTTCAGGCAAGACGTGTTTCAGACTTTTTCCCCGCTGATATCTGATCCTGGTACTTACACTCAATGTCATCTCTGATCACTATTTTAAAAGTTATAAAGTTGAGCAAATTAGTGAAATGGCACTGTAGTGAAATTGCAAAGGGGAAACAAAGGCAAGGGGAAACTTGGCAGTAATGATGTGCTGAAAGGCTGAGTGCCATGTCATCCTCCCCTGACAGTAGGAGTTCCCCCACATCTACAGCTGATTTTCCATGAAGTTTCTCTCTCTGGCAGGGGAGAGAACAGCCGTCCACCCTGACCTTTTCCCCCCTGCACGTGGTACTGTACCTTCGTCACAGGGTGGAGAGAGAAAGAGAGTGAGCGATTGTGTGTCCGTAAGTTTTACTACTCAACTATCTGAAATAAATAAGATTCTTTAAAGGGCAGCAGCAGTGCAATTACTGAAAAATGAGGCAAAGTTGATCATTGATCATGATAATCAAAATAGGGCCAAATGTTTTGAGAAGCAAATATTAATTACATCCAAATTATAACCAAGATAGTTTGTAAGTGAGAGGACTGTTATTAATATTAAAAGTATAAGAACAGAATATTTCCATATTTAAAAGTAAATTTTGAATCTTATGTCCATAAATACTCCATTACGAGATCTAGTCAGTCATTGGCTACTGGGTATAACCCCTGCTCATCGAGTGTCCATGCATTGCAGTCACATGGTTTTGTCAGGACTGCTTCCATATCGAACACCTCACTTTACAATAACAATGCACCAATTTCACACTTTAACTTCACAGAACTGGAAAGATATGCATGAAAAAGGTATACGATGCCATCACATCCACTGCCAAACCTGACCATACTTTAATTATTTCGTCTGAAGCTCTGCTGATAATAAATATGACAATAAATATGGATCTGGTTCATTTTTCATGCATATCTTTCCTGTACTGTGATGTTAAAGTGCAAAGTTGGCACATTGCAAAGTCAGGTGCTCAACATGATGGTGGTCCAGATGATACAACGTGACTGCAAGGCACGGACGTTCGATGGGTGGCAGTTATCCCTAGCAGCCAATGACTGACTAGATCCTGCTTTTAAACTCCTGATATTAATAACAGTCCTCTCGCTTACGAGATGTAATTTGGTTATGGATTCTGCTTTTTGGTTCTCAGAACATCTGGCCCTATTCTGATGACACACAAATGCTTTGACAGCGACTAATTGTTTATGTATGCTCATGTCTTATGTTCTACACACCTAAGTGAAGTTCCCTATTACAGTGTAGACCATCATTTCACTGAATTTGAACTTGAAACACTGTCCAGCACTTAAAAAGACTCCAGATTTGTCAAAGAAAGAATGTGATGAGCTAAGCATGTGTCTTATCCTAATGAATATTAGTCGCTTCTCAGAGAAAATGTTAATGACTAAAGCAGACATGCGAGCAGGGTCACTGCAGTGTTCACCGCAGGGTGGTAAGTGGGCATTTGACATGTTTCAAATAAATGAAAACAACTGGTTGCAGTGGAAAGAGCTTCCACTTTGGGCTAAAACCACATGTAGCGTTACACCACATGCCAGCCTCACAGAGTCAAAGCACTCCAAGCATGTTAATCCTAACCGAGTAAGTTCACACAAGTGTTTTCAGCGCTCAGCGAGACACTTGCAACACTTGTGTTGATATCCGTCACATCCTTCTCTCTTCATAATTCATGCAACAGGAATGCAAAGGACATATCACAGGCACAGACATAGTAGCCAAAGCTGCTTTGGACTATAAGCTTTCCAACAACAATCAGGATCCGAGGAACAAAATAAAGCCAGGGGTCCGAGACTTCAAAAGCTGGGCTCAAAAAGCTTTATTGGAATACTGAACATGTGGGTACAAAGTGGGATTGTTCTATCCCTGGGTGTTAGCTTACTGGGCAGGAAGTGCATGTTAGGGTCACTTGGGAACGATGGGCTACAAGCCTGGCCACATCTGTTAAAATAAGAAAGACCTCTGAGTTTGAAAGGAAGTGAAAGAGGAAAAAAGAAGTCTATTTACAGAGAGAGAGAGGCAGTGTGTACGCTTGCCTGATAGGCGCTTTCCAAGAAAAAGGCGAAGGATAATATTGAATGAGTAATGAACAATTCACTCTATCGTTCATCGCTGAGGGCCGTAAAAATAACTAGCGTGAAATATCTGATGGTTCGCAATTAAGCGGGCGAACGTTTTGATAATTTGAGGCTGTTTGCCTTTGGGTTTTGAGACAAATCCCCCCATAGTATCACATCGCCGGTGTAAGCTACTTACATAATAACATTATCTGAAGCAACAGTTCACCTAATAATGGAAAAATGTAATTAAAAGAACCTCTTCTCTTTTTCTTTAAATAACAACACTGAGATGTTTCTTCTCAAACACTGGCAGATCACCCAAACAAACCAATGGTGCTATATTCTGCCATTCTGAGCACAGAACACATTCAGCCCATTACCTGAACAGAACACTGTTTGTATGTATGTATGTATGTATGTACACTCACTGTCAACAAATAGTTGCACCCAGAAGGAAGTGTTGGATTGCAATGATGGGAAGGAATGATTGGGATGGAAGCTAAAGGTTACCAGGAACCATAAGTGATAGGTCTGGTGATGCAACTGGCCATGGTATTCAAGGCAAGCTTTTGAGGTGGCAGCAGTATGTGGACAAATGTGGTCCGGCTGGAATAACGCAGTGTGTGTTCAGACCACTGGTTGCAGGACCTCATTAATGTAACATTGGGATGATGAAGACAAATGGTCTGGCATCCTAGGAAATTGTACCCCACACCATGAAACCAGGTGTTTGGGATGTGTGACGCATGACACCAGACCTGATTTTGGACGTCTCCACTAAGACAAATCAGGACTCTCTGACATTCTGAGAGACTCCATGACAGTCTGGCACAGCATGATTACTGTTGTCCATTGCAATTGCTTGATTCCCTCTGGGTGGTTTTGATGGCCATGAGTGTATGTTCTGACACTGTTTGAATGGTCATACATCTCTTATCTGATGATGCGTCATGCTGAAATAGATGCTGTCACCAGCTCTGGCCAGTTGTTGTGAAGAGGCAAGTTTCTCACCCGCAGAGCTGAGCTCCATATCTCATGGAACAGCTGTGACACATGCATGGGGAGCTATGGTATGGCAATTGGAGGATGTTCAACATGGCTGAAGAGCATGTAATCCACTGCTGCTGAAGGATGTGGAAAGCTTGAGGATGGAAAGGTGAACACTTCATAACTGTGTTTGAGTAGAGATACAGAAGCTGTGAGAAGATGTTGTCTTACTGCTTATTGAGATGCCTTGGCCTCAAAATTCCATTTCATCCTGAATAAAAATGTGATGCAGCCTCTTGGGTAGGCACCCTAGCTTCACCATCACTATTGGGCGAGATGTGCCCATAATCAAGGATTAAATTATGCTAGGACACTCTTCTGACATTTAACCAGCAATGCATGCTGACCCATGCAGTCGTTTCAGGTGTTTTGAACATCCTACTCAAGCCTGTAAGAACATCAAGCGAAGCTCAATAAGTATAAATGGCTGAAAATCAGAGTTAACAGGATGTGGAATGCAATGGCATGAGTTACCAATCAGTCACAGCCAGAGGTACCATGAACACTCAAGGAGGAATTTGACCATTACCTCCAGTTGCCCCTGGAGCATCCATCAAACAGAATCTCACTGCACATATCCTTCACAAAGTGCTTACAATCTTTGCAGTTAGGAGAGTGATGATAGTGTAGAACTCCGGGTATCATGAGATAGGGAAAAAAATATGTAATAATAATAGAAATCATAATAATTATAATGTGTAGGGGTGACACTCGTCCTTTGGGTGAGTAATATATTGATTATTTCCATAATTAATTGAGTTTAATCAAGTTTACAAAAAAAAAAAGAAATTCCAAAATATTACAAACATTAGTCACCTTGTTTGTTGAAGGTGGTAGTGACTTTAGCTTTTTGCAGATGGAGCTGCACAAGAACTGCTTCTAGAAGTCGACGCAGATCCCTATTCCAAATGTTTTCATTTATACACTCATTCATCTTCCCAGAACTGAGTGAGAATATTCAAGCTGCATGGGATGGATTATCACAGGACACCATTAGGAACATCTACAACTCCATTCTGAGACGTCTGGCATGTTGTGTTAAACCTGATGCCGTACTGAGAGACACCACTTCTGTATGTGTAACTCAATAAATATAACCCATATCAGTGTAACTTTGTAATAATTTATGGCTCCTTGTAAACTTCACCTTCCTTCCAAATAGCATTGCAATCCCACACTTTTGTCTGGGTGCAACTATTAGTGCAACTATTTTTTGAGCTCTGCATTTACAGATACAGGCTGTATTAGTATGTAACACAATACATATCTGCTGTTACCTCTAATACAGATACTGTATATCCACTTTCTACATTATATACATTTGTGTCCAATCAGATTGATAAAGAATTCCCATTTCAGTGCATCCCTTGTTATCCATAGGAACCTAGTTAACCGTAGGAAGGCAAGCGAAGGCTTTTTAAATGAATAAGTGATGAGAAAAAACAAACTCTCTTTTAAACACACTCTGGTGATGGCTTTCATGTTGTGATGCTCATGGGAAATCAAGTTAGGCACTCCCACCAATGCTGGCTTCTGAATCCACAATAGCTTGGTGGGAGCCAAGTGCAGATAAAATATGAGAAGTGGCAAAGAGTTCAAGCTGCAGAATAATTCACCATTACTTTCCACCTGCTCTCTTGGAATCTCGAGAGCTGACCATGACTTCCTCTATACCACAATCGGTTAGTCAGAGCCATGAATGTGTCTCGGTCTTCACAGTACAAGGGGGCATTGTCTGTGCATGTAATTTGGGATGAAAAGAGTCAAACTGGCAAGGGACGGTCTTTCTGTACTTGAAGAGCTCGGAAAATAGGACGGGCAGTTCTGTTCGTGTGGTGCAACAGTAAATGAGCACTTAGGCAAAGTGTCTGTTTCAAGAAGCCGTTTAATTACCCTTTAATTTACCCTCGTACTGGTCATTGATGATGGGCATTCTAGTGCCAGCATAGATTAAATAATGGTGTGTTTGGATGTTGCTTATAACAGAGTGGCATACAAATGGTATACAAAGTCAAAAGCAAAAATAAGTGGGAGGCTATGCATCACAGAAGGCCTGAAGCAAAGCCTGGCTGAACCAAAGCATCTGAAAATGTTCAGTATATAATTGATGTTCTAATGAAATCCTGTAGGTCCTACCACAAGAACATCAGTGAGTTCTGGTACCGATGATGGATGATAAGTCCTGGATCACAAACCGCCCCAACTCTTCCCAAAGGTATTGAATGGAGCTCCATTACTCCAACCACGTACCTCTCCAGCCAGTCCCGTTCGATTGGGTGAACCTTAAAGTATCTTAGTTCACTAATTAGAGGAGATGTCTGCAAACATTTGGACATATTGTGTATATCGAGGTTTAAACATGAGTTCTGAATGTGGCTCAGCCAATCAGATTTCAGACCTGAAATATGTGGTTCCTAAAAACAACTGTAACGATTTAACAATCATACACTTACCGAGACGTACAGTTTAACATAACACACCATTTCTACGACCAAAGAAGAACCCGGTTAAAAGCCTAAGTCAAAATGTTTACCAGTTTTAAATCTTTACTGTAAACACATCCTCGATTACCAAACCTTCACCCTGTCCCAAGAAACCCCACCATTTTCATCATCAAGCACAGGAGTGAAATCTCAGTCTCACAGCCTGACAGATCTACGAGGGCAGCAAGAGTCCAAACAGCAGCTTGGAGGATGTGGAAAGACTGGAGGGCCTGATGGCTCCCAGCTGGCCCCGCTGCTTCAGGGAACCTGGCTGAACCAGAGCACGTTCTGTATGGAGCTGCACCCGCTTTGCACGCAACCCCTCGTTTTGGGGGTGTTTGTTTTCCCCCAGCATTGGTTCGAAAGTACACTTACTTGGCTTTGGCTCAAAATGTTTAGCACCTAACTGCAGACAGTCGGTCCACCATCAACGTAAGTGTTCTGGCCCACATCTAGGATTTATGGTCCACTACATATTGTAAATGCAGTTCGCCTGAAGCAGCTCTATTTTGGAAAAGTCTTTGTCTCACCAGCCATTAACAGACTCCAAACCATAAAACTGTCTTTCTGCAAATCCACTGGAGTCTGCATACTGTTCCTAAAATCATCACACTCCCTGTACTTCATCAGCCTTTTCCCAAGCAAAGACCGCCGCTCTGAGTAATAATGCAGAGTGTTTATGGAACAACTAGCAGCAATTCCCATAAATAAATGATTGAATCTCAATATAAACTGCACCACATAAAGTCGATATAACATATAGCAGGAATTCTGTTTCTGGAACTGATTTAAAGGGTTTATGTAGTGGAAAATGCAATTATTCTCCCTTGAAAATGAAAGACAGGGTATTACATAGCCTTTGTTTTTATTATAAGGTTTTGTTTTTATGTTCAAGGTTATTTTAAGAAATCAGTCTGACCAGATTAAAAACTAGTAGATTGTCACACCCTTAGACCCGCAACTTACTTAGCTTTGAACACTGAACGCTTGAAATCAAACTTGAGGGCTCCAAAGTCGTAAATAGCAATGTCCGAGTAGGATTTTAAGACATTATTCTGTGCGTACCTCGTAAACATGGATACAGTTTCAGAAAATATCATTCGCTGCCCAGTCTATACAGTCTTTATATGGAAATGAAGCATCCATATGAAGCGTTCCCAAAAAAAGGCAGCTCCTCCCATTCAGGCTAAAGTTACTATATAAGTGTTTGAGCCCAGACTACGGTCTGAGTGCCATACAGGGCACGTGCATTTACGAAAAGTGTATTTCTTGTTAAGAAACTGAACAAAAAACCAATTGTTTTACGACGGTTAATTAATGAAGAGAAGTCGGTCACTGGAAATGGTCATGCACATTAATGATGACATGCGAACCCACACAAACGTTATGAGGGAAACAATAAAATACGAGGGAAAACAAATAAGATACGGCCCCTTTAAGAATGATGCAAGGATACCTTTAAAGAAAGCCTGAGAAATATTAACATTTGCAACTCCCACTTATGTCAGTAGAACCATCTCCAAACGCAATAAACTCTATGCTTCATTGCACCTTCTGGACAAACAGGCAATTACGCCTGGCTCAGGCGTGAGACTAAATAATTCAAGTTTGTTTGCCGACCACGGTCACAGACTGTGTCAATGAGATATCCATTCGGTCTTTGTATTATAAAGGACGTGACCTTTTAATATTCACAGGCCCTGTGAATGAGCAATTCAGTGGTTCCTGTTGCCAGCATGGCTTTAAACAAAGACCCATCCAACAAACGAAGGGAGTGAGACTCTGTGGGTTCCTGGCTTTTTATTCCATCCTACGTGGCTGTATAATCAATTAACTGGAGGGGGAGAAGAAAGGTAGAGTGAATGAGAGCTCCCCAGTGTGGCTGCTTTTACACGCATGTCCAGAGAGAGCCGTGTACTGGTGACCTGTGAAGCCTCCTGAGGCATCTGCCTGAAAAAGGCATCTAATGGAAAAATAAATCATCTTCATGTTTACAGACGGCCCACAGTAAACCCTCCACATGTGAGAAATGAAGAGCCGCAGTGGATTAGCTGTAGTATGCCTCTTTGGAAGCTCTTAATGTGAAGATAAGAAGAAGTATGGCATCAGAGGCAAACCATCCCTTGCGACGAACATCATAACAACGGCCTAAGTGAGTCCAGATTTATGGCGGGTGCATGATCTCTGTTATCCTCTGCTGAATAATGGAACAGAACAGCCCAGGGTCAGAAATCACATGACAGAAGCACAAAGTTCAACAGCTCCTGGCTCTTGTACCCCATCTAGTGGAGCAAAAAGCACAGGAACCACTTCGATACTGACTCCCTGTTTATCTTCCGCCCATATCCTCACAACATATCTACTCACACCTTCAGCACTTGGTTAAGTATTTGTGTACGTTGTCTTTCTTGTGAGTGTGGTGGAGAGCAGGCCACAACCCAACTACCTGGTTACTGCATGCAATTAAACAGCTACACAATGCTTTTGGTCACTTGCTTATGTTCTTGTAGCAAAATCATCTAAAATCAGAATAAAATCTTCCTGCAAAGTCTTCTGGTAGAAATATATAATATATTAATAAATGCATGACATTTGAAACTTGACACATTCATATTTCATATTTATTCATATTCATATTTATATTTATACACACTCATCATCAAAAAAGTTGCACCCAGAAGGAATCAAATGATTGCAATGCACGATTGCAATGGTGTCATGCCTGACTGTCCTAGATACACTCAGAACGGCAGTGAGTCACCTTCAGTCATGAGTCCAGCTTTTGTTTTGGTGGAGATGACGAACAAATTTGTGTATGGAGGCAGTGGTCAGTGCCAAGATCAACACACTGAGAGACACTGCTTCTGTGTGTGTATTATATCTAAATGTTTAAGAATTTATTGATCCTGCTAACACTTATCTTTCTCCCAAATGTAACACTTCATCCTGGGGGCAACTATGCTTTGACAATAAGTCTATTATGTATTGCAGCATATTTATATGTATAGATTGGAAAGATGTTGTGGTTAAAAGAACATAGAAATGTACTGCATTAACTGAATTTTTCATATGTTTGTCAGACATTTCAGCAATGGTTACAACTAACCTGTCAATCAAATAATCTCATTCAGATAAGCATTATTTTATTGGACTTCACTTGTTTCCAATTGGTAGGTTCTGGAAGCCAAGTTAAATGTTTCTGTATAGAAAACATAAACAGGCTGTTGATATGAAGAAATTATTTATTTGAACAAAAGTTAAAATGCAAAATGCAAAAGAAGAATGCATAGTCTGACACACAGAACTGAAGTTTAATAAAGGATTTTAATTTAATACTGTTTTAACGAGTTCCGTCTGTTTCTATGATATCAAATCGGTTCATTTTCATTTTGTTTTTACAAAGTTTAAGCCGTCAATTAACAGTCACACATTTTTCAGTGTCAGTGTCAGTGTTAAGTCTGATAAGGGATGAGTACTAATGTAATGTTAGCAAAATTAAGTCAAAATATATGCTATGTTTTATTCTGTTAGTGTCAGAAACCAATCATTATCCAGTGATAGAAACACGGTGGATCACAGAAAGCTCTGACCCTGCAAGTTGATAGTCCTGGTGAAGATGTGCAAGCGCCGTAACTCATGTGGCAGCAGATCATCCTCTCTTGTTGCAGATGTGTAAGGTGTAATGAGAGGAGGATTACATGTAGATGAGTGAGAGCAATGGGTTATTGATTACAGGGTTGTGGGCTTGATTCCCAGGTTTGTTAAGCTGACACTGTTGGGATCTTGAGCAGGGCCCTTTAACCCTCGCTCCGCATGGCTGACCCTGAGGTTTGTAATGGTATCCTCTGATAATCCATTCAGTGCAGCTTGAATATTCTCACTCGGTTATTGCAGATTGTGCGGTAGGGGTGGAATGTTGATTGCACGCATCCCACACATTTTTAATCAGGGATAGATCTGGAGATGTGGCTGGCCACAAGACAGGCTCTTGAGATGGCAGCAGTATGTAGACCAGCATTGTCCTGCTGGAATAGTGCACTGGAGTGGGTGTTCAGAAGAGGTAGGATCACTAGTTGCAGGACCTCGTTAACAAATGAAGACCAAATATGTCCCAATTCTATGACACTAGTCCTGGATTAATCGATCTTGGCACTGGCCATGGTGTATCTACACAGGGATTTGTTGGTTGTGTCCACCAAGACATGACCAGTCAGTTCATGACAGCTGTGCACAACAAGGGCTTGATTACTGAGTCACTGTCCTCAGTAGTTTGATCATTTTAGTCCCATCTGGAGGCACATTTTTGGGATTTTCTAGGCAGAAACCCGAATCCAGATACATACCATAACAGCCCTTTGAGCTTCAGCTTGACTCACCACCACAGCTCAGCTCGACTCTCAAGACAGATGGAAGACAAGACATGTTAATCATACCCAATATCATCTAACCATCAATAGACTTTACCATAATACCATAATAAACAACATGAGAGCCAGTTCTGCTACCAAGACCTACTGTGCCTCCCTAACAATAATACACTAATACAATGGGATGCAGAAGAGCTTGATAGAGGTGTAGATGGGGTCATTGAGAGCGGTTAGAGGGTTAAGACAACGTAAACCACAACAGACAAACGGAGATCCTGCTGCTCCCACAGCTGCTTTAAAATTCAACTAGGCCTGATCTAATCACCACATGCTGGAGCAATATATTCACATCCAAGTGCATTTTCATAGCTTAGCTTTACACCTTTGCCTCGTGTGCAGATCCTCCTCAATCCGACCGTTTTCACCTGCCTAGTCAATACTTGTTTTGACTGTAAGACTTGCTAAATACTGTTTGCGCTCCTTTGAGGAAGCTCCGTGGTGAATATATGTATATATGGCCTCTGGGAATATCCGAGGTGTTTCTTGCACCTAGGTATCGCGACTGCTCATTAAAACTGTTTTAATGTCTCCCAGACTCATTAAAATCATGCACCATATGCTGCATACGGCTCATACACCGCGCTTGCAGCCAAGCATATTCTGACGTTCAGAGCGAAAAACCCATGTGGTTCTTGGCATCATCGGTACCTCAAGAAGCAGTGAATTTCTTTCTGCAACCTGCCGGTCTCCAAATAAAAAAGCTCCAGTGAAAATATTGTCACATATTTGGTTTCAGATGTTTCACCCTATGGTGAACTCCCAGAAGTGAAGAGAAAAGGAAGGAAGGCCATTGGCTTGAGGACAGGGCCACTGCTCACCTAGCTAATCTTAATTTTTTTCTTTTGTTTTGTTTTGTGGGTCGAAGGAATGGCTGGTCCCGTCTCATTTCTTCCATATGTAGAGGGGGAGTATATGAGCACTGGCTTGGTCCATGTTACCGGAACATTGAGACACTGATGACTCAATTACGTGCAGGATGGATGTGCATGCAGTCATAGTATCGATGTTTAGTGGACAGGCTGTCCGTTATCAGGTGCTCAGTCATATGGCGATGTCAGTCACACATTTTATTATATTACAACTAGACTTTCCTCTAATCATATCAGTAGCATATTGCTCTTTGGTACAGCGCTACTATGGTGTTTTCAGTGTTATGTTAAGGTCCCATTATGAATGACGCATAGGTGTTTCATACCAGCCGTAGCTTAATCACTGCATCAAGCATCTCTGATAATAATCTCATATTATTATTATTTGCAACAAAATGTACAGGACTTCTGAAGCACAGCCCTTTATATATTGTTCTTCTCTGCAGTTAGAAGATGCATTTGGGCCAATTCTGGGCCACATGCAACTCAGACGTGGTCCACCTTTGGGCCAAACATTCATTAAGCAACAGCACACTTCTAAATTTAGTTTGTGTTTATGCTTTGTCTTGATAGATTTGCTTTGCATTCATATTGACCTATTTGCAATCGAACCAACATTATGAGGAACACACTGGATAGGATAGGATAGGATAGGATAGGATAGAACTTTATTGATCCCTTGGGAGGGTTCCCTCAGGGAAATTAAGGTTCCAGCCTCAACATAAGTACAGTACAGAAAAGGTAGAACAAGATAATTTAGGACTTTAGGCTGCAAGTTGTGGTCAACTCCTGAAGTTGAGTAACCTTAAAATATGTTCCAAATATCATAACAAACTACAACACTTCACGTATCTAACCATGGCGTGTGATCAACTATCAGCAAGTAATCCAGCTCCCCACAAAAAACCCCAATTTCAATGCCATAACAGCTTATCAGTGCATGTTTACTGCTCTGTCCACATGCTCAGCCTGCATGTGGGGGGGATCTCACTGGCCCAGATATTTCAGAATAAAAGTCCTGAGGATGTCAAGTACTGATAATAATTTTATAGGGACCTTTGTCAGATTTTTTGAAGAACATATTATTGTAATTATCCTTCTCAATTGAATCAGTACAAAAAAAATCTCATTTTAAAAATTTGTTTATTTATATAGTCCTTTTTTCTCACAATGGCATGCCTAATAATTTTATTAATGTTTATATAATTCTTATACTTATACACTATTGATCTCTCGATTTTCAGTTATATTAACCTTTTTTCCACATAGACTTTTATTATTTAAATTGTTTTAAATTTAAATTACCAGCCCATTATGGACTACTGTCCACACCCCCCCCCCCCCCCCCCCCCCCCCCCCCCCACTCAAGCCCACAGGTTGGCTCCTCTTATATCATGGTGAAGTCCTGGACAGTGTGGTGCACTGAACATAGGAAGCTCAGTGACACACTTACCGATTCTTGATACCGAGTCTTTTGTCACATTATCGAGATGATAAAAAGATTAAAAATGTATATGAACCGTCTCTGTTAACTACTCGCAGGCATGGTATCTGTTAGACTGGGCCTTGCGGCGAAACGCTTTTGATTAGCTGTTGCTCACTTTGGTGCTGTATGACGCGCGAGACATTTTCAAGGAGAGGCGAGATGAGAAAAATATTTGTGAAGCATGAAAGGGGAAAAGTCAGAAACGAGGAATGATTTGAAGGATTATGCAGTTCAGCCCAGCTTACACTTCCTAATTAAGTCAGCTGGGATTCACCGAGCTGAACACATTATCACCCTGGGTCAAAATGAATGGCTAAAGATTACCGCTTGATGCCTCGACAGCTTCTTAACCAAACCCTAAATGTTTCATATTTGTGTGGCATCAGTTTGGGCACATTTATCTACCGTTTGTCTAGTCCCTGATTAAATGAATGATGTACAAAGGTACTGAAGGTCAAACCGACAAATTTCAGAGTCATACCCAGAGTACGATCCATCAGAGATTCTGAGCGATGATTCAGGGCCTTCTTTGAGTTCTGCTGCGCAGTCAGATTGATGTATTGTGAAAAACACTGGCAGCTGCTGTTTATGGAATTGAAATCCAAACTGTGTTGACTGATGCCTGAAGTCTGGGCTTTCTTTTGTAAGCAATGGCACTTCTTGGTTCTGATCCCACATCCCAAGAGTCATGGTCCAAAATGATGTAAAATAACATCTTGAAATTTTATTAATAGGCATTAAAAATGTTTGTTCCTTCTCTTAAGTCGCCATTTTGGAGATACCAGGTTTTATAACAGCAAAATCATCCAATATACAACCCAATCTTTAGGTACAAACAACCTCCTGTCCTGTTCTTTGCTACAGCTGAGCTGAATGAGTTTGTTCCTGAAAGTGCTCCATTGTAGCCATTGATCATGGAGGGGTGAATGTATTGTCAGATGTGTGTCCTCTTTCCCATCACTGCCTTAAACTCTTGCTACCTGCTTGTTAGAATTGGTATATACTATAAATATAAGGACAAAGAATTTGGATACCTGCTCATCCTGCTCATGTTTAAAGAAATTCATCCTGTTGGAGTAACTGTCTCTGTCAGGAGGAGCTTACTCTTTACATTTAGAACTATTGCTGTGAATTTGATTGCATTAACAACAAAACCATTACTACAGGTGGGATGACAGATGCTCATCATCTCTTTATCTCCTAACTCGCCAAATCGCCCCAAAAGTCAACACAGTTTCACTGTCCACCTCAATCCTCAGGGGCCTTTATTCCACCTCTATCTAGCGCATGCCTGGCATTAGACATGGTGTCAATAGATTCAGGCTTATCTGCTCCAGAGAGTTGATAATACTTTTCACAGTGAAGAGACAAGATGATTGTGTGCATTTGCGTTTGCCTTGGTGGCAGTGACTGTTACTGCTAACTGAAACCTGGTGAAGTAACAGCACATGAGCCAGGGAAGCTGGGAACTTGCACGGACTGAGACAAATTTGCATTCAACTACAATTTATGGGCACTTCCAGTGAGAGCCATTAGCTGAATCTGCTTGAATTTGGCGAGAGCATATGTGTGTGAGGGAGCCAGAGAGAGATGGAGAGAGAAGGAGAGAGTACCCTGTGCTCAGGAGACTAAGCAGTTTTGGTGGGGTACTATCATGTTTGTTTATGGCAGTGGAATGGAAGTGTAATTAAATGGGTGTGCTTCTACGTGCTCTCATCGATATGCGATCAGCACTGTGGACAGAGGAGAAGGTTTTAGGTTCCTTCAGCAATCAGCAGGGTTTTCATGTTTTTAATGGACACATCTCAGACTGGTGCATACAGGGAGCGGGGATCACAACAGGGGGACCACCCAGATGAGTGGCTATGGCATCTTGCACCTACAGCAAAAAGCTCTTTTACTTAAAAGCCTGAAAAAACACCAAAATAAATCATATCATTCATATCAGTCCATCAGAGGCGTGGGCCGTTGTGTGTAGATTTGATTAATGAGAGTGGCCCAGTCCATCGTAGTGGGCACCAGCATGTAATTTAAGAAGAGCACATCCTCATTAAGAGGACACAATCATTTATTATTTGTCTGATAGAGCTGACAGCAGTGTTGGCGGGTTAGAGGACAAAGAAGGTAAATACAGGCAACTAGAACAATTAGGGCTTCTCTTCTCCACTGGCATCCAGAGCCAACTGAGGCACAGATAATGGGGCCAGATGTTAAACTGTCTCTGCAAAATGGTCCTGGCTTAAAGCTTTGTTATGGCCCCTAAGTACGAATGTACATTTACACATAGAGTAGAAACAGAGATTTGGCACAGAATTGGAAACACGTAGCTATTAAGTACATTTGACATTTTCAGCAGCCAATCACGTGTCTGCAGCACTGAGGATGAAAATTAGTACTGGGGTTGGAATTAAGTCTAATTGATTGGAAATGATACAGAACACAGTAATGGATTTATTGGAATGTATTCTTTTATATCATTTTGGAACATTTCTATTTTTTATTATATACAGTATATATAGTATAAGGAATTAAACATTCTATATCCCAGAAACATGTTGGAAATTGACCATCTAGTGTGTTTTGAGCTGCAACTGCAATCATTTTGACACTGAGATTTTGTGTTTTTGACACCATCTGAAAGTCAACATATATTATACCAGTTTTTCATTCATAGTAATGTACAAAAACATCAACGATAATCAATTCATCAACCTCACAATGTAGTCCATTAACACTGAGCACTGATAAAACAGCATTAGCTCAAAACAGTTCTGGAGGCAGCTCTGCCTCTGAGGCAGAACAAACACAATTGGTTGAGAATAACCAATTAAGAGGGAGCTTTAGAAATGTCTTATCTGCTCATCAGAGATCTATATGTGGATGGAAGGTGTACAATGCAGTTTGAGATGATTTAGAATAATTTTTATAGCATTTCACAGCATGTGACGGTGTCTTGTGCACCCTCTAGTGGTGTATACCAGTGACCATTGGCTAACAATCAACCAAAGAAAAACTGCCTAAAATCGAGTTAGCTACTTTTCCATCATCAACAAATGATTTCTTAAAAACAAACAAATCTCAATGTAAATGTACGCCGTTCGTGCAATGCAGCCACATATACAGCTCTCTTGAGAAGCAGATGTATGTTTCTAAAACAAGCCTACTACTTTTTAGATAGATATTCTCAACCAGTGGTGGATGTTTCTGCCTCCAGAGGTAGAGCTGCCTCAATAACCGTTATACAGTATGTAGTGATTTGGGATACAAGCAGCATGAGGTTGTGCCATAGTTTTAGAATGGTCGGAGGTGATGGGTTCCCACCATTGTCCAATGATAATTGAAATGTGCCCCCCCTCCAAGAAAGAAAAAATAAAAATAAAATAAATACACATATATATATATATATATATGTATATATATATATATATATATATATATATATATATATATATATATATATATATATATATATATATATATATATTTATATATATATATATATATATATGTATATATATATATATATATATATATATATATATATATATATAAATATGTATGTGTTCATGTATAATCATTGTTATTGTTGTAGTTGAGTAGAATTGAAGGGATTCTTCCTCTAAAGGAGTAAAAATCAGAGTACCTAGAGGAAACCCACGCAGACAGGAGGCTCACCTCATAGACAGCAACCAGCAGTAGGATCAAACCCACCCCCAGGCCCCTGGATATATGAAGGCGGCACACTGGCGCCACATGTAGTGTGTGCTCAGTATCATGGAGGATATCTGATGATAGGTGGGGTGGTGTGAGGGGGAGATGAAACGTTGCCTGATGAGCAGAGGTCATTACATGTTGATGAAAGTTTATGGGAAAAGACGAATTTGCTTGTTTAAATGGCCAGATGAGCTTAAAACTAGAAAATAGTGATGGTCACATGTCACTGTTTTCCCATTGTAGTATTTTATTATTGCTATAAATGTATAGCTATTTATACAACACAGCCTTAGTTCTAGCCATTAGTTTCCGTCCATGCTAGCTGATTGGTTGAGAAGCGTTCAAACTGTGCTGTTATTTCACCTCAATAGCATGTTGTTTTTTTTCCCCCACAAACACTTTCACTCCAATGAACAGAGTAAGTACTAAGTAAATAATGGCAGAAGCTCCTTTTCGCAAGAGGGCTCTCACAACAGCTTCTATAAACTCAGCCCCCACTGTCTCAGCGGGAGGCTTACGGACACAGAAACTCTATTAGACTGGGGAAACGGGCCTGCTCAGGGCTGCTGCTGCAGCTCAGAGAAGTGTTCCCTTCGCGTTTGTGGTTAGTCCGTGTGCTATAACGTGTGAATAAATACTTGTTAGGTGGCGACAAGCCATTGTCTGTGTCTCTGAGACTCCCGAGGTGGGCCGGTCACGTGACCGTGTAAATGACAGCACCACTGTGATGAAGTACGGCCGCTTCATCGCACCTAGACTTCATGAAAACACACTTCCTATCACGTTCTGTTGCTTTAATAAATGTCTCATGAGTCTCGTGTTCCGTTGTTCAACTCTGATTATCGTCTCTATTTTGAGTCTGATCCGGTCTGTGCATGATTCAGATAATCCATGTGGGTCATTTTTGATAATTAGTCTGTACCATATTTCACATTGTAATTATAGCCCATAAGGTTATATTACAAGGATATATTAGCCCATAAAAACAGATTCCATGGCAGCTGAGTCCTGTATTCTCAGCGCCGTGTCTTTTTCAGGTGTTTTAGACAAGCCCTTGAAATGAAACGAGTTTGAAATTCAGAGGCTTTTGACTCGATTTAGCAAAATCTCCTCTTTTTCTTTCATGGTTTCTTCTCACCTCCTTGTAGGCTATGATTATACTCTTAGTCCAAATAGAGAAATGTCAGCATTCTAATTGCTGAGCCCCAGCCTTCTCTCTCTCTTTTTTTTAACACTTTTTCTGTATTCATGAGGTTACACATACTGACAACTATTGGCAGCACTCAAGATGCAAATGACTTCACAAATGTGCAATGGATTTAGACCTCATGCGGCAGTAACTGTCACTTGCTGTAGGACATGCTCTGCGATTTCTTATTACCGACGTTTCAGGCCGGGCCAGACAAATGTTGCACATCGGACTAGTTCGTACTTTTGGTCTCTCCTTTTGTCTCCTCACATGTTCAGTCACTCCTCGACATATTCTGCAAATGAAGACGGTAGAGTGTCCCCAGGAGACGGGTAGACTAATAAAGGACAGGCTTTGTACTGTTATTAAATCTTCCTTTGTCTGAGACATAGTTAAAATAAGTGTTTATTAACCCAAATCTAGCAGACAGTCTTGGACAGGAGAGACAATTACTCCAAAGCAACAGAAAGAAAGAGCTGATCAGTGAGTTGATAGTAAAGACTTGTAAAAGTTGCGGCTGCTCCTTTCTGTGAGGGACGTTCTCCTCTCGCTCTTCCCAGGCAGCTTTTGAAATGATTAGGATCCGTGGGGACGGTGCATAATGAAAAATTAATCGCATCAATCTTTCCATTGTCCAGAGAAATAGCTCATTTACAGCTGGATGTCCTCACACCTGCTCTGGGATCTGTCGACAGCTGACGCTATGTATGCCAGTGACACACACACACACACACACACACACACACACACACACACACACCCCAAATTCGTACTACGGTTGTGACATAAATGTTTCAGACAAGCATTCTGTGAAACCCACGCTAGTAAGAAGCATTTCACTGTAATAACAATAGTGAGGAGATGGGTAAAAGGGGGCAAGAGAGTCTTTCAGTGACATGAATCAAAGGACAGTTGGGGCCCGGGGGCCACCCAGGCCTTTCCTATAAACGTTCACTGTGTAAATTCCATATCTATCCTGTATACGACAGTCAACAGTCACCCCTAGTAGTGATACGAGGGACAGTAACAGGTCAGCGATATGTGCAGGGCAATGTTCAGCAGGTTAATGCTCTCCCACACTCAGCAAGGGTTTCCCAGCTCATGTCTCCACCTGATTGCAATACTTCCTTTTCCCACCTGGTCACCAGATTTAATGCAATCCAGCATTTCTGGGACCAGTTGGGACGCCAACTTTGACAAACTATAAGTGTGCAGGATCTACAGGCCCAGCTGCAACATCTATGGGTAGGTGTACCTCAGGATGCCATAAGGAACCTGTATGTCTTCATGTCTAACGGTGTCTCATTTTGTATCCGGGCTGGAGGCTCAACAGGGTATTAGAACCTGTTATTGAACAGTTTCCCCCAATAAACGTCTCCTTTTGCTCCACTATTGTAATTACTTAGATATATCACTGTTACATTCACACATAGAAAGCATACAACTCTATAGACAACTGCTAATCCAACCTTTCTTTTGATATTAATGGTATCAATTGGGAGTTTGTCCCTCTTTACTGGACTAATGGCCTCCACTCTTTTGGGACTGTTTGGGTGTTGGAACATTGCTGCAAGGATTAAATTGAGCCACAAATTCAGCCACAAGAACATTAGAGAGGTCAGGTACTGATGTAGGTTCGGGATCACTCCAGTAAAGCTTTCTGAATGTCTGCACCAGCAATGAGGAGGCAGACATCAAAGCAACATTCAGGTACTGTGAAGAAAAAAATAGTACATGATGGAAAGCACAGACTGATACACTATATGGACTAAAGTATGGAGACACCTGTTTATTCATTCAATGTATTAAAGAGTTTATCCAGCTTTCATACAATATATGGACAAAAAAATGGAAACTTATTGTTTCTTCCAAAATTTGTGGTTATAAAATAGTTCATCCTGCTTTTCTTGGAGGAAATGTCTCTGTCGAGGGACGGCTTTTTACTAGATTGCAGAGCATTGATGTGAGCATTTGATTGCATTCAGTGACACAAGCTTGAGTGAAGTCAGGATGTTGGATGATCACCTCTCCACCTCATTCCCAACTAAGCAACTCATCCCAAAAGAATTGGATAAAGCACCATCTTTCCATAGAACACAGATTACTGCTCCACAGCCTGGTACTGGTGGGCTTTATACTCCACTAGCCCATGCCTGCCGTTATGTTTATCTGTTCCAGGCAGAATCGCTTCAAGTCAAATTGTAGGTCATTGTGAAAGGAAAGTTTCTATGCTGGAAAACTACAAGAACTTTCTAGAACAAGAACTATAGGAACATACAACCATCAATTCCTCCGTGAATTTTCTAGAACATCTAAAAGATCTAAAGCAGTTGCAGAACACCTGACTGAAAAACCCAACAGGGTAGTACGGCACAAGACATGGCCTAACTAGACACATGAGGACCTAATAATAACATGGGCTGGGAAGAAGAAGACAACTCTAAAGATAGGACACAGGGGACTATAATAATGAGTGGGAATGTGTCTCAGTAGGGGTGGATCCAGAAGGGGATTTTGTGATGTAATGACACAAGTCAGGAGAGTGGAAAATAAGAAGGAAAGCAACAGTGTGAGAATGGATGATGTGTTAGAGAGGCACAGTCTAATGAATCTGTCGGGGCCAGGTTAGCAGGCCATGGAGTGCTAGGAAGCGTGAAGTCACTAACCGTGTGCATAAACCCAAATATAGGATCGAAAATAGCAGACCAGCTGCTGAAAGCAAGGAAGTTGACGTGACCCCATGAAAGGCAATTTCTCAAGAACGTTTTTGGTTCTCCAGATTTAGGTCTTGCAAAAAAGACATACTGTAGCATTAAAGAGGACATCTTGTAAAAAAAAAAAAAGCACATTTTCAGTGCTTTCAGTGCCCATAATTCTTTAGGAACACCACTGCTCACAAGCTGTAACTTACACAATGGTCATGCATCTTACAAAGGCACTGGATGGCCTTTCTGCTCACACAGTGGTTTTAATGGATAGGCTGTATATGGCTTTATTCCACATAAAGTCCACCAGCCTTGTGGTTTATATCACATCCCCTCACCATCGGGTCCATTTCGCAGTAGATCATCCTTTGATTAATTTACACAGTCATTTCATTTTTTTCAGTGCAAAATAAAACACACCTAAATGGAAAGGCTCACAAACATCAGGCAAAAAGAACTGGCTCATACACCAACTAGCCACAACATTACGACCTAAGATGTCCTTGTTTCTGCACACACTGTCCCGTTTATCAGCTCTGTGTACCATACAGGAGCACTTTGTAGTTCTATAATTACAGACTGTAGTCCATCTTCTTCTCTGCGTACTTTGTTCTCCTCCTTTCACCCTGGTCTTCAATGGCCAAGACCACATAGAACCACCACAGAGTACTGTGTGTACTATGTGAGTGGGTGGATCATTCTCAGCACTGCAGTGACACTGACATGATTGTGTTAGTGTATTGTGGTGGCATGAGTGGATGAGACACAGCAGTGCTGCTGGAGTGTTTAAACCCCTCAATGTCAGTGGAGCAACTAGGTAGGAGTGCCTAATAGAGTAAAAAGTGAGTGGACACAGCATGTAAACACTCCAGCTGACCATTGAAGATCACCCGGAGGAGTATAAACTATACAGAGAAACAGATGAACTACAGTCTGTGATTATAGATCTACAAAGTGCTCCTGTGTGGTCAGAGGGACTGATAGAATGGACAGTGAGGGTATAAACAAGGAGGTGGTCATAATTTTAGGGTTGCCTGGTGTATCTCAGGCTGACATAACAAGCCATTTAAACAAAAGTGTGCAGATGAATGCAAGATGGCAAGAACTTGGGATTTTGTTGTCTGGCGGTTTGCCAAATACTGAATCTTATTACATTTATTTGAGTTACAAATAATGGTATTTTTATTTTGGATAATATATATAAATATTTTAAATTAAATTGCATTCCAGTAACTCTGCATTGATATGTTTAAGCCTGCTTTGACTTGTTTTCATTTGTTTCAGTGTCAGAAAATGACATAAATATTGAGGAAGATTCACCTGTCTGCAAAACATGATCAACAAAATATTTTCCTCAAATTAAAAAATAAAATAAAAAATTTAATCCTAATAAATGTGTTTATTCATAAAATAAACCTACTCGTGTGACAGATTTGTACTTGTACAGAATGTCCCCACGAACCAAAAGTGTGGATCAATTAAACAACATGTAAAAGAGGGGTTAAACTACCTCGTGATGAGGGGCCATCACTCTGTGAAACATACAGTATGCCTGTGGTTTGACTTTCCCCCTGTGCTCTGGCACCCAGACTGCTCCTGTTGGTTCACTCAAAGGTGCTGCACTGGGCCCCAGGTGCTGGGCTGCTGCAGAATCTGCTCGAATCTGCTCTTGCCGTGGCTGGAGGAGTTGTGTTTGATCGTGTGTGTGTCAGCAGATGGTGGAGCCTTTGTGCTGTGGTGGCTGTTATTAGTCGTGACTCACATCCATATGTTAGAATGGAAGGGCAGGTGGCCAGGGTGATTAATTTTTTAAGCAGGTATGATATGACTCTATCTGCCGCGAGGACTCCAAGAATAGACTGTCTGCACCCCTGTCTGGCCCATTTTGATGGCTCTATTGGTGTCGTCTTTGAAGATTTTTGTCTGGTCTCCAACTCCGGGCCTTTTAGAAATAGCTCTATTGTAAACCCATGATTGCCTATTGAGAGGTCACTGTTGTAAATGTCCGCGAGTTAAGCTGAATTCGATAAGTCTTTGGCTCCAGGATCCACACAGCCCCTTTTGGCATTCTAACACTGGCAGGCTCTCAGTTCCAGGCCACATATGCTAATGCTTCGTGTCCAAGAAAACGCTGACGTGCATTAGGGTCTTCTAGGTGCACGGAATACAAAGCAAACATCCAATCTATTGGATCTTTGGTGGCACGTCATAAAGAATGTGGGAGAACAAGGCAGCGAATGAAAGGGGTAATAAGGGGACATTCCTGAATATCGCCCTAGGCATCATCCTAACTGGGGCCAGCATTGGCCACCCCAATTATTTATGTTTTATATGCGAGAATGAAAAAGAAATTAAAAGATTGTATCTTATATTTCCTTTTTTTATCGTGTCATATATGATATGTTAAGGTTATTTGTGTGGGTTTACATGGCAAAACAATCAAAATGAATTTTTATTTTTTTTAATCTCCTCCTTTATAGTTAAATTGACTGGTATGGGCAGTGTGCCTGTAAGACTGAGTACTCCATTCTGATTGGCTGTCCAGTATCATGCTTTATTCAAGCTGAAACGCTTCTTATAATTTCAATGTAGTCAACTCTGTAGTTTTATCGTTACAGACTGTAGTCCATCTGTTTCTCTGCATACTTTGATATCCTCCTTTCAATCTAATTTTCAAAGGCCAGGATCTCACCGGACGGATGTGTCGTGCTGGTTGAAGTGGATCAGTCTGATCAGGGTGTAATAAATCCTTCATTAAAGCCAATCACATGAGATATTGTCTCACTATCACAACAGCCGTAAATAAGCAGCGGTTGGAGCTCCGGATTATTCATCACAGGGCTGTGGGTTTGAAGCCACCTACATCCAATAAGCCGCCACTGCTTAACCTCTGTGTTCCAGAGAGACTGCAGTCTGGCTGACCCCATGTTCTGACTTTCCACAACTGGGATAAGAGAACAGTTTCTTTGTGCTGTGCAAGTATAATTGACAATAAAGACACATTATTATCAGTAGCAAATACAAGCTTGCTTGTGGAGCCCCTTGTGGTTCAGAGGCCTGATGAAATAGTTCTTCTAGCGAGAAACAATCCTGGAAATGAGAACGAGGCGGTTCTGAAATCATTCTCGGAATGAAGATCAATGTTTGTAATAATTTCCCTAAAGGAAGGCACTCGACAACAGGAATCAATGGCTGTGTGGGGCAATAAATAAATGCAGAAATGAGAGTAGAGAGGGAGGATTAATGAATGCCAAATCTTCTGTCTTTCACCACAGCTAATCACGCCTCCAACTGGAAGTTGGAAGTCAGGAAGAGTGCATTGGAAGTGCGTGCTAAATATTCATAACACCTCATTAGAGACGTGAGCAGTAGTTGCTAAAAAAAAAGGAAGATATTTTGTGTGTGTGTGTGTGTGTGTGTGTGTGTGTGTGCGTTCGACACACTAATTATGCATAATTGGAATTTGCAAATAAAAGGCTCAAGTTTTGTTCCCAAAGAGATGGGTTCAATAAATCTTTCTGAATTCTTTCATTTTGTCAGCAGTCTATAGTGTCTGTGAGGCCTTGTGTGTGAGTGTGTGCATGCGAGCATGTGTCTGTGTGAAAGCAGTAGGGGGTCTTCTATGGGAGAGGGTGAAGAATCCGTAATAGAGCTGTCATGTGTCTGACAGCTAATGCTGATTTCACTTTGGAAATTTTTGCTTTTGTCAGCTGTTGGTGGAGGCCCTGTGTGTGTGCTGAGACGGCTGTAACTAGGGCCGTGCTGCCCCTCGTCCTGCCAGGAGTCAAGGCCTCTGCCCCTCTCTGCGTGACGCTGGGTCTTCAAGCCTAAAGCCTGCTGCTGCTGTGACCTTCCAGCAAAGCAAAGAACTCCATGGCAAGGAGACGGAGAGGACACCGGTAGTTAAAGTAACACAACAGCAGTTCTCAGCCTAATCTCGGTCGGCTGTGTTTGTAGCTTACCAACAAGTTCCCTGTAGTTCAAAAAAAGAACAGGAAACTCCTAAACTCATAAAAACGTGCACGTGCACATTAGCTTCTATTGTACACTCTTAATGATTGTGATACAAAGTAGTGTGAGGAACCTTTTAAAGGTCTAGAAAGAACATTGGAGCATTAAACTGGAATATTACATTTTTTTTAGCTTTATCTACCTACTTCATACTAATGAGGAAAAATCCTAATTGGACCAGAGTCCTTTCAGCATTTTACAAATGTTCCCTCTGATGTTCCCTGCACATCAGCATCCTTCTGTTCAATTGAAATTAATAAACAGTTCGCCTTATTCACCCACATTATCGTCTTAAACCAAAACAAGGCTATGGGGTACAGATGTTTAGACTGCGGGATTCAAGGATGAAATATTATAGAAGTCAAACTTTCCATAGTTTTCCCAACATTCATGTTCTTTAGCCTGTAAGGAACCATAAAGTAATGCCAAGCATCCTTTATCCTGGCCTCGGCCCTTGGTCGACTTTTCTCAGTTTTGACCTACTTGAAGGTAGCAACCCTATTAGGCAAGCTATAGCTCTAGTACCCAGGTCCACTTAGCCACCACTAGCTCAAGCCTGAATTCGTCCCTAATGCTGACCAGTTAGGTCAGGCAAGAAAGCGTTGAGGCTCCATTAGTATGTAGTTCCGAGTTGCAAAACTCCAATCAATTTGAGTAATTTGGGAATTCCTTGGGAATTCCTCTGAATTTCCTCTAATCGATTGGCGAAGGGAGAGACATGAAATGAACCCCAGGGTAGCCGATACTTGGACTGGCTAATGATAGAAGACCTGACGCTACTTAGTCAGGTGTGTCTGAGACGTTCAGCTACCAAACCTTACTGGAGACCAGCCATCCAGGACTGGAGTGTTCAGCCATCCTTGTCTGAAGCGATGCATATTTACACCTCTAATTCTCTTCTGAATAAGGCATGATTTAGGTCATTGCCTTAGAAGCACAAGAGGAAACCCTTCTGTTGGTGGTGTGATAAAGCTTTTGGTGGGATTAAACTCCACACTGTAGTTTGTTTGGGCACTAAAGAGGACCAGTGACTCTGCATGGTTGTGAAGAGCTATTTTTGGGGTCTCAGGGTCAGTGCATGCTAAAATCTGCTCAAATCCCAAACGGGTCGTAGACCATAATATATGAGGACGATTTAGCACCTGGGCATTTTTTTTGTTGTGTCTGCGAGTAGATGACACATATTTTTTTTTTCTATTTTAGGGATTCTTATTTAAAATGCATTAGCCTGTGGAGAGAGTATAAAATATGCATCCTTTGGACTTTTCACCCTTTCAGAATTTATTTCTTGTATAAATCAAAGGGAAATTGAGTCTTTTATGGGTGAAAACTCATCCATGTTTCATGAGGTGCCAGAAGCAAGACCTAGATAATAGAATCCCTATCACAGGTGCTTTGTGTTCCACTGCAACTTCCCCCAGATTCCATTACATTGCACCCTTTAATAGGCACGGCACATTACCGAGGGGTTGCGTCTGTCGCAGTGGAAATGCTAAATGATCCGCTGAGCTTCAGTTTGCTCAAAGCTTCAACCTAGTTACAGTACAGTACATCAGAAGTGCATCAGCAATGCAGTACAAGAAACACTGTGAATTAAAGCCACTTATGAAGTGCGTGAACAAACTCAAATACAGCTTCTGTTGTTCCTCACTCTACTGCAGCTTTGGGGAACCTGGGAAGAGAATATGTTCAGTCTGAAAGGCTTGGAGTGAAAGATGATGAAACAGTGGAGATAAAAAGATCTCAGCAGGTATTTTTGGTTGTCCCAGACCATCAGAAAACAGTGGTCCCTGTGTTATCCTGCATGTTGGAGTGATTTACCCTGCTCAGATGCTGTGTTCATATCCAAGTAGGACCTGGGAAACTGGAACCTCCAAGTGGCAAAAACCTTTTTGAACCTTCCTTCAATTTGCAGTGGCTACTTGCAAAGTTTCTCCAGAGTTCCAGCTTTTCTGAGTTGCAATTCCATGCTTTCATTTCAATAATACTTAATATTTCTCACTGAATAATAAAGTAGATTTTGGTTTTGGGTCATAAAAGAAGAAGCTGTAAAAGCAACTTGTCACTCAGATAGGCAGTGGATCATCTTCAGTTATGAGTCCTGACCAACAATGACCAATGACTCTGTGTGTAGAGGCACTGTGGTCAACACCGGGATCAATGGTTTGTTGTCACATACCGTACATTCAGTCTGGTGTCATGGCCTGGGGTGCAATTTTATACGATGTCAGATCAGTTTTGGTCTTGACAGCCCGACATTACATTGTATCACGTCACATGTCCTTGAATGAAAATGTGCGGGATGCTATTGGACGCACTATCAACACTCCATTCCTACCACAAAAGCAGGAACTGAGGTGAGAATATTCAAGCAACATAGGATGGATTATCACAGGACACCATTATAACTCCATGATGAGATGTCTGGCATGTTGCTTTATACCCAACAGTACTTCTGTATGTGTAGTAAGAATAAAAATGAATATAATTTTTTTAAATTTAATAATTAATAAATATTACCCATATCTGTCTAAATGTTTGACTTATTGTTTCTGGTTAACCTTTATCTTCCTTCCCAATAGTTTTGCAATCCAACACTTCCAAAATAAACCCTGTGCAGTTGCCAGTCATTCTGGTTAGGCTCCAGAGCCACAACCCTGACCAAGAAGAAATGAATAAGACGAGTAATAATTAAATGAGTTAAAAATAGGGTTCTGCATACGTACTGGAAAACATTTATTTGACTCAACAAAAATGGAACCCTTGGTGCATCTGCAAAGCTGATTATTTGTCACTGGAATATATAAAGGAAATAAATAAACGAACAGTACATAAATGTGCATTGTATGAAATGATGCATTTCTATTTATTTAAATAAATAGTTCCTGTGATTTTGTTTCATGTATTTAAGGAAAACGGTTGACTTGGCAGGAAGTGATGTTTGGTGTTTGTAGCAGAGAAAAGTCACCCCAGCTTTTTAAGGCTGTGCCTCTGTTTTCTGATGATCGATTATGGTCATTAGAGGCTGCGCTGTAGAACACAGCAAATACAAAGAGTGATGAAAGGTTAACCTTCCTGTTCGGGGCAGGAGCGTGCTCAGAGTGCATTTTTCACTGTCACCCCATTCAAGGTGAATTAGGCAGAAGTCCATAGATAAAACACTGATGAGCAATCAAACAGACACTATTTTTTAAATGTCACTGCATTTTCAGGGGCCTTGCTGGCATTTCTGCAGCTCACTAGTGGATTCAAACGTACAGTTTGAGCTTTTAGTAGAATGGAGAAGTTTGATTGAGGGCCTTATAGGAACTGTACTTTGGAACTTGGCACCTCACATGCTATTCACACTATCTGCTGTCTATTGAATAGTGCTCGTCCACTATAGAAGCTCATGCACTATAGAACATCATCCATTATAGAAGCTCAACCTTTATAGAAGCTCATCCACTACAGCTCACCCGCTACATATGGTCATCCATTATAGAAGCTCATCCACTATAGAACACCATCCACTACAGAAGCTTATCCACTACAGAACCCCATCCATTATAGAAGCTCAACCATTATAGAAGCTCATCCACTACAGAAGCTCATCCACTATAGAACACCATCCACTATAGAACCCCATCCACTACAGAAGCTCATCCACTACAGCTCACCCACTACATATGGTCATCCATTGTAGAAGCTCATCCACTATAGAACACCATACACTATACAAGCTCAACCATTATAGAACATCATCCATTATAGAAGGTCATCCGCTACAGAACATTATCCACTACAGAAGCTCAATCACTATAGAAGCTCATCCACACTAAAAGCTTATTCACAATAACTCAACCCTTATAGATGCTCATCCATTATAGAAGCGTGTCCACTATAGAAGGGGTGAGTTTTACTTTATTTATTTTTTTTAGGAATAAAACATCTCCAAGCCCATTTAGTGGATTCAGCGTCAGTGTCCTCTTGAAGCCCAATTCATCTTCTGAGAAATGGTGATAATGCGTGTGTACACAGTGCATCCATCTGTCTGGTATGCCGTGCAGTGTGCTTGTTTTATTTCCTGTTTGTTAATCCATCATCAAACCACAGACAAACATAAATACTTCACACTGCCTGCTTGAATTCTTCAAATCGTCCGTAAAACAGTGGCAGAGCACCTCAGGGGATGAACTGTTATACTGCACATATTATATATAACACATAATATGCTGCTGTACATTGTACACTTGATCGATAACCAAATTATGAGCAAAACACGGTATTTATTAGGTCTGAAATGGATAACACTGCTTTTATTACTGCTTCTTACTCATTTTACACCCTTTGAAGTAAAAGGGACTGATATTTACATCAGTCTTTTCACTTATAGGTGTTAACCAGGCATGTGCCTCTAATTATTTCAGCAAATCACTCTTTGAAAATGCAAAAATGCACCTCGATAGACATACAGTTGTGTCTCAGGCAGTTATGTCTGATTAGACACTGGGTCTTGTCACAAGAGGGCATAAAAGTGCTTCCTCTGTGTTGTCAATCAGGGCTTCCAACTGACATTTTTCAGCATGAATGACTTCACCAGACTGCTCGGTTACCAGATTTATCACCAACATTTGTGGGACTACCTGGGATGCAAGCTTTGGGAACCTACAAGTGTGCAGGATCTACAGGTCCAGCTGCAACATCTGTGGGCAGAACCTGAATAATAATAATAATAATAATAATAATAATAATAATAATAATAATAATAATAATAATAATAAATAACACACATTCCTTTAAAATATGTTCATTTTTAGGACCCAGAGAGGCTCAGCAGACTAAGGTGCTGACACTCTGGCCCAAGGATTACAAGTTCAAATACCAGGTCAGGCTGTTACACTATCGGCAGCCAGCGTCTGAGAGGTGTCTGGGAATCTGACGCTTTCCTCTGATTGTGTGTTCCTCCGAGGCATGTGCTTGCCCCCTCTTAGTGTCAGGAGCATTGCAAGTGATGGGAGGAGTCCTAGTGAGTGATTGGACACCAGACTCAATTCCCACACTAGGGGACAATGAGCACACATGCCCCAGTAGTGAGTAGTGGGCATTTCGGTTATGTTCTGCCTGTTCAGGGAATTTCCTTGTCAATCTAATCACTAGAATAATATAAAATAAATTAGCATTTTTGCATCTCAAAGGAAGACAAATTTAATTACCCTGGAATCTCCTCACAATGACAATATCTAGTATGTGTGACTGTATCCTATAAATACTTTCAATTTTTTGGCAAATAAATGTATGTCAAACCACAAACACATCTCACCAAACTGGTCTACTGTTCTAAAGGTTAACTGATGACTGATGATGAAGGTTTGAAATGTTCTTTTATTTTTAAACTGTGAGGTTTGCAATAGTAACTGATCTGACAGCATGTTGAAGTCCATAGATGGCCAAAAAATTCTCTCCGTCAAATTCACTCTTAATAGAGGCCCTCCAAAACGTCTTCAGGCAGCGGTTCCCTGACATCTCAAAGATCCATTTAAAGGATTAAATGATTCTTTACCTGGTTCCAACCTGTTAGTTCAGACATTCAAAAAGGGCTTTATACGGCACCAAAAAGGAGTTCCTTTGTTGTCACAAGTCAAAGATACCTTTAAGGCAGGTAAGGGGAACTCCAGCCCTGAAGGACCAGATTCCTGCACAGTTTTCCCACTGACACACCCATCAGCACACTGTGCCGTCATGTTCTCATATTTACAGTATATAGATATGTTAGCATTAGGTGAACAGAAAGGCCAAGCTTCTGTTTACATGATACTTTTCCACAGTCAGCATGTCTGAGAGCCCTGTCCCGGAGCTCTTACTCAGGGTTTGGTGCACCAATGTGTATAATTTCACATAAGTTTGCAAAACAGCAAAAACTATGTTTAATAACAATCTGACTTTCATTCATTCATTCATTCATTCATTCATTCATTCATTCATTCATTCATTCATTCATTCATTCATTCATTCATCTTCTTATCTGGGTGATGGTGGGTCAACAGCCCACCTGGACAGGGTGCCGGTCTATCGCAGGCGTATCAATCAGATTGCAGCAAATGACGTGTTAATTTCTTGACCTGTCCCCCATATAATAAATTAGAGCACAGAAATAATTGATAATCTGACCGTCCATATTGTGCACCCCCTTCCCCCTCTGCTGCAAAAACGTATTTCTGATGCTCCTCCCGTTTAATCCTGAATTAAAAGGAACTCTGATTCATTGTGGGCGAACATCACATCATACACATCCCCGACTGCTGCGGAGCGCGTTCCCATCTGGAGAGAGAGGACAGATGACAGAGTGGCCGCAGGCAGGCGGGCTTTGAACAGTCCCCTTGCTCATCAGCATAATGAGGGTGATCATTTGTGAACTCACGCAGCGGCTCACTGCTGCAACTGCTGTCCCCGCACGCCAGCACTCCAGCTTCAGCCCTGACTCTCCCGTGGCTTCTCACTAACTCTTTGGCCATGAAAGTGAAAGTTCAGCCACAAATCTAATTTTCAGCCTCCACTTTAACCCTTATGTAGTTGATCGGCAAAGGTATGTTGGATGTCTGACGTTCAGATTTATAATGGAGCTGTAAAGCTGCGGTAGCCACCAATTAACACCAAAAAAGCTGCAGGCCTCAATCATTAGACGGTTCTCAAACTGTTGGGTAGAGTTGCTTATGAGGTGTCTGAGTGTAATGTCTGAGGCAAGGCAAGTGCAGAATAGCTTAATTGGGGGCAATCCGTCACTCGTAGTCATCAAAGCAGGGAAAGGTCAGAGAACAAGCCGGCAGACACAAACTAAGCACGTCCAGTTGTCCTCTCGCAGTGGCCCATGTCCATTTTTCCTGGTTCTCCAGTCCATCCCTGTTCCCTGCACATTTTAACTTTAACACACCAAATGCAACTCTGAAAGGCTTGTTAATGAGCTGAATCAAGTGGTGGTAGCAGGGAAAGCTCTAAAATATGCAGGGTAAGGGTGACACAGCACTAGGGTTAAGAAACACTGCCTCATAGTATTAGTCTGTACCACACAATCGGGAAGCAGGTAGATTTTTTAAATAGATGGTGACCTGGCAGTGGCCCAGAACTTTTGGATGCATCCACTGGGTAAGGGCATAGTGCCATTGCAACTTCGATCCCCAATTAAATGTGAGATACCCTCTGTCTCTGAACTGTTACACTGAGTGACAAGCAACATATTGAATTGTGAGTTGAAGCATCATTCTCAGTGATTGGCTTCATCCAACCAATCCTAGAAACAGGTGTCTGAGGTCCCCAAATTTTAGTTCCTACTGAATTTCGTTTCTATTCTCAGCAGTTGCAGGTTGCCGCCTACTAGTGGGGAAGCAGGGTAAGGTCTACAGGGCAATCTTAACTGTTTAGACACAGCTCCCCCATTGGTAAGGCAAAAGCTGGATTTAAAACAAATTAAAATGACAGATAAATCAGATAAAAAAGTAAATGTACTTTACTTTTGCAGTACAAAAATATCGAGACACCTGCTTATTTACTTTCTTCAGAAAGGAAGGCTATAAAAATACTTTATTCTGCTTTTGTTTGAGTAAAAGAGAAGGGTTCTGCTAAATTCTGGAGCATTGCTTTCAGGATTTGAGGACGTCAGAATTAAGGAGTCTTAAGGAGGTCAGGATGCTGGATTAACTCTTCAATTCGGCCCAAAACCAGAGAACACAGTCCCACTGCTCCACAGCTCAATGCCTGGGGGGTTTCCCACACGGTGCCAATAGGTCCTATTATTTTGGGAATACTTCTCTACTCACTTAAGTATCATGCCCACACTCAGATGATGCCCACACCCAGAAGGTTGCTTGATTAATGTGTGTGTGTTCCCTGCTATAGAAGGGTCAAAAGAATCTGTTGAGCTGAGCTGAAGTGAAGCTGAGACTAAAGAACAAGAACAGTTTCCTGAGCTGTTGGGCTTCGACCTTGTTTACGAGGTTTAGTTTTCAATGCCGTATTTTAAAGCTAGTTTGTTTAATGCATCACACACATAAACACACGCATACACACACTCCAGTTCAGGCCTCTCGAACACTCAGCAGGAGAGGAGCAGGAGTGCAGCACGACAAATAGAATGCGTTCTGAGGAGAGTCCAGCCAGAGCTGGCTTTGCCCGTAGACCGGCCCTGACAGTGCTCATTAGAAAGAAATAATGGCTGGCCTTACACGCACCGGCCATTATTAATATGCCTTTGCTCGGGGATGTCACAGGTTAACTACTATTTCATTTCACCTTGGACGACCTCCAGGAAAACACACCTAATAACGCTGTCAGCTCTCCTGCTGACAATAGCAATTTACAGCGCCCACACCTACAGTGGCCATAGTGCAGCTTTAAAAACACCAGAGACCTTGGAGGAGTTCTCCTTTAGTGACAAGCACAATGACCCCCCGGCCTGACACACACACACACACACACACACACACACACACACACACACACACACGCGCGCAATGTGGGCCTGGTTACCTACAGGCCCTCTGAAGTGTGCAGTTTAGGGAGCATTATTGGGATCACACTCAGACGCAGCTCAGATCAACGTGGGGACATATGCAGGGTGAACGATGGAGGGAAAATGCAGCCACCCCAGAGCAAAAGAGCAGATAATTGCGCCGGCTGCGTGAATCCAGAGAGGCAGTATCTATTCACACAGATTAACATGCGCTAGACAAAGGGGATACATGATAACTGGCTGGAGAAGTGGAAGACGTCTGATGAAAGGATCAGGCTGGAACACTGGACAGCAAGAACCCACAGCTTACAGTCATGCTTACATAAGATATAAAATGATCTTTTTGACAGCATTACATTTCACAGCGAACCTGTATGAAAAAGCAAACAAACAAACAAACAAACAAACAAATTAATGAATTAACTAATGCATTTTTTGCCTGATTTTAGAGTGAAAGGAAAAGAGCACCATGCTAAAGTTTGGGTACCCAAGAGATTTGAGCTCTCCTAAAGCTTTAACTAAAGGTGTAAGACCTTAAGTAACTTGTTAGCACTGTGGTTTGTTTACAGTCCTTGTTAGGAAAGGAAATTTCAAAGCTTCGAAAATCCTGTGACTCATCAATCCTTCGAACCAACAATCAGCCTCTATGGGCTCCTCTAAGCAGCTGTCTAACAATCTGAACATTTAAACTGATGTCAGTAATGCAGGAGAAGACTGTACGAAAACAGCAAAATGACAAGAAATCTCATGTAGCCATTTGTCATGATGAGAAGTGGAAGTTAAGTAAAATGGTGGACATCATGTTGAGAAGCGGAAGGGCATGATAGCTGAATGGGAATGTTCATTGGCCATCAATGGTGCTTTTTCCACAACATGGTGGCTTTTTTGTTTTTCCGTCAGGCAAATTTGGTGTCTGGTACCTGTACCTGCTCACTCATGGTTCCAAACAAGCTGAGTAGGGACATACATGTGATGTGTAAACCTCTCAGGGTACTGATTGGTCAGTTTGTAATAATAACAGTTTGTAAAATTACTCATTCATCGTCTAAAGATGTACAAAGGTTCTGTTCAGATGTTTTGTGGTAAAATGTATAAAAAAGAGGCTTTAAACAAAAAAAAAACACTCATAATACAGATGGGGGTCGAAACCAGACATAAACGTAACCAAAACATTAGTCAAAGGTACAATCACAAAAAAAAGTGTTTTAAAAGTGAAAATAGCAAACAGAGAACTCTCACTGGATTACCAAACCGAACACTTCACAACAAGAGAAACAAACAAACAAATATCAAATTAAGAAACAGGTAACGAGAATCAGGTGAAAACAATTATAATAATCTGGGTTCATGTTTGACAAATGCACTCTGGGAACTGGAATCAACTCAACAGCTGATTGCCCATTGGAAGAATGGGTGCAGTCAGTGTTCCGGACTGCAGAGACCGTAGCAGGTGTGACAGGTTCAAATGTGTGGCGATGTCACCACCTACATTTTGAGGAGGGGGGCTGAGGGCGTGATGCCCATTCAAAGGTTCTGATTGAGTGCAAAAGGCCTGCAGGATGAGTTAGACTCTGTATGTGTGCACTGTTCTACTGTGCAGCGGCTCCTGTACAAATATAACCTTTGTTGAAGGGTCATCAGGCGAAAACATTTCCTGCGTTCTCGTCCCGAAATTCTGGGTCAGAAGATTTCAAAGCAACATCTAAAGAAGCTGTATTGGTTTTAGTCATCTATGGTTAATAATGTATAACAGGTTTCCTGTCTCCACATCCCTGTACATGACAAAGGAATTGGATGAAATAATAAAGAGTGTCTGCATGTGAAAATATTGAAAATGGAGAAAAGTAAAAAAAAAAAAAATGCCTTTAACCCATTACTTCAACAGTATGTTTCACCCAGAGATTACAAAAGAATGAAACTATCAAAGAACTATAAACTACGAAGATAATTAGATGTAATTAGGAGTTTCTAAGAAAAGAATGTGAAAATGAGCTAAAACATATGCAACAAAGTAGGGAGTCCTTTATATTCGAGAGATATGTACGCTCCATCCCCCACTCTGGCTGGAGTAGGAGACTCTGATGAAGGTCATTCATAATGATTAAAATCGAAATGATTTGTAAATGACTCGCGGGACCTGGAGTCCAGTGGCACCTTCATACAGGAAATTGCATTACCAGTCAAATGGCACTGTCAGGGGACTCCCACTACCACCAGCGTCTCCACAGCCTTTCCCTGCCTCCAGCTACAGGCCTTCAAAAGAACAATCACGCACATGGCACGAGGAAAAGCAGCAGCTGATAAATGGTACAGGAGGGGTTTTTATATTGCTGATATGGAATTTTTGGCCATTTCGATGTATTCCGCCCCAGAGGTTGGGAAGACATGGATTGATAATTAACACCCTGAGCGATGTTTAGAGGTGCGATTTCCCAAGAGAGCGCAAGGGTTAAATGAAATTTGTGCCATAACAAACAACTGCAGTGGTGTGAAATATAAGCTTGGTGACATTATCATATATAGTAGGTGTCTGTGGTGAGGGAGGGACGCAGGTCGATTAAGGTGAAGCTGCCAGAGGAATTAAAGTGTCAGAATCTTCACTTTTCCAAATCACTCCAGATTGCTGCTTCCAGGTGCTGTGAGGACTCTTGAACATTATCATCATAATGATAAATACTTTATGAACGGAAACTCATAAGGCCAGGGATATTTAAATTTCATGCAGTTTGTACAGCAGTAATTACATTAACGTTACATGAAATTCAATTTTGGCAAAATGCATCAGTTCATTGTCAAATCAGGTTTGCTGTAAATAGATCAGAACTGCGTTATTAGCATTACTTACTCTCTGCTGTTCATATGACGTTAATAAATCCTGAAATGAAGAAAAAAAAAAGATTGTCCTTCACCAAGAACCAAGCCCAACCAAGGTGACCCTGAGAAATGTCTCTGCAAATGAGCCTGAACATACAGAGTTTGCTTACTGAATCACTCAATAACGTGTCAACTTTGACGGAATCACTGAAGAATTTATGAAACGATGGTTGAAAGCTGAGAAAAAAACATTTTACGCTGTTTTCCTCTCACAGCAAACACAGCTGCTCAGCCAAAACGTATTCACACTGGAGCAAAGAGGAATTTAACATTAACAGAGTCTCCTACGTCCACAGGAGTAGAGGAGTCGCTGTGGAACAGTGCACCACTAGAGTCCAAATCCTCCTGCAGGCCTTTTGCAGTCAATCAGGACCTTTAAATGGGCTTCACACCCTCAGCCTCGACCCCCAAAGACTAATGATCATATGATTTTTTTTTACGGAAGGACAAAGAGAGTCCAAACTATCTCAAAATAGTGATTTAGTAGTGGCCATTTGCTTTTTCATGTCCTCTTTTTGAGATGTGAAAACATGCATCTGATTTTCTAAATCATGTAAAATTCTTCTCACCACAGGCAATTGAGAACAGTGTAAACACAAATACACGAGCAAATAAACAGAAACACTTTCAAACATGTGGCGATTTCAACACCCACATGTTGGGGGTCAAGGCTGAGGGTGTGAAGCCCATTTAAAACTCCTGATATATGACTGCAATATATATATATATATATATATATAAACACAAACCAGTTTTGATTATTTGTTTAACTGGTGTAGAGCTTTGAGTTTATATATATATATATAATATATATATATATATATATATATATATATATATATATATATATATATATATATGTTACATATGTATGTGTTTATTATTATAGAGATATTTACCTCCCTCCCTCCACACACACACACACACACACACACACACACACAGGTAGAACGAGAGCAATAAAAACAATACAATAAAACAAGAATGACCACAATGACCAGAGGTATGTCCAGAGAATGTGTGGTAGTGGTAGGCAATCATCCCTAAAAACACTGTAGCAACTGTTGAGCATCATGCTGTAAATGGAATAATGAAGGAGGAGGATTACCTCAGATGTTTTCAGTAAGAGCTCAAATCATCAGCTAGACAGTTCTAACATGAAAACAGTGCTTCAGCAGAACAGTGAGCCACGTATGAGAGGTGGCCTTAAGCTTATATAAGCTACCATAAGTACATCCCAAAGAAAGGACAGGACGCCAACATTGCTGTGATATTCCATGATGAGTGCATGGAAACGTCTCACCACAAGTGTATTTGTTGTATTGTGTTACATATCTTCTAATCATGCCTTGTGTTACAGGAATACTCAGGCTACACCTCTGCATGTGTATATGGTTGATTAACACAAACAATATTTTCTCTGTACTTAGAAAATAAACAAAATAAAATCACTGAAGTCAATGGGCACTTGGTTCAACACCTGACCATTTGGCTTCTTTTAGAAGTGTTTGGAGTCAACAATGTTTCTGTTCTTTTACTAGATGCAGAAAACTCTCCTAAATAATTGTCCATGGTACTTGAGCGTAGGCCTCAGATGCAGCAGATAAATGTTGGACGAGGCTGAAGTATCTCTAACAGTCAGGCAGTATTGTGTAAACTGGAATTGGAATTTGGAGATAAAGCTAGAGGGGGGATACTCTCAGTTTAGGTCAGGATTTTGGATGACCACCACACCACCCCCAACTCCCCACATAAAGTATTGGATGGGCCAACATCAATCAAGAGGACACAGTTCCACTGCTCAATATTGGATGGCATTTGGTGCTAATAGGTTCAAGTTAATCTGCCCCAAAGGGCAAGAGTCCTATTCTATTGGCAGTACTTTTCTACAGGGACTAGACAAGCTGTGTGTCCGTGCAAAACCAATAGTTACATAAATAGTTGGACGAATCAATTGCAATGCATTAATGAAATGGTGTCATGCCAGGGTGTCCTGGAGGCAGAATGGCAGTGGGTCATCTTCAGTGACTAATCCCAGTTATCTCTTGGTCGAGATGACCAAAGAATCTGGGTGTGGCATCTCCACTGACATTTCCAGTAGTTGGTTGTCTCACAGCACACATCACATGCTGTCAGTGCAATTTCATACAATGCCAGATCAACTTTGGTCTTCATTACAGGCACTTTGAATGTCCAATGTTATTGAGTTCCTGCAAATGGGTGGGATGCTATTGGATGTTCTATCAACACTTCACCCTTAACGTACCATCTGCAGGAACTGAGTGAGAATATTCAAAATGCATGGGATGGATTATTATAGGACACCGTGAGGAAACTCTGCAACTCCATTCTGAGATGTCTAGATCAATAAATATTGCTCATATCAGTCTAATTTTTTATACACACACACACACACACACACACACACACACACACACACACACACACACACACACACACACACACACATACACATCAATTCATCTTGGGAATGACATTCTTTGGATACAATCCGGGTTAACACCCCAACATCCCTTTCAGACAGCTTCCTCTTGTGTCCACAGTTAATCCTGTTGGATGTGGTTGGTCCTTCTTACCTGCTAATTGAACCTTCACACTCTGCTCTTACTGGTGCAATTAATGAAGATTGGACACCAGGCTGCTCCAATTCAGCCATGAAACCTCCCACAATAAAATGACAGGTGTTTCAGTTTCATTGTCCAACCCCTGTGTTTATATAACTCATTTCATGACAGGAAACAGAGCAACACCATGCTGATTTTCCTTCCAATTTATTAGAAAAAAATAGAAAATTTAATATATTACACTACAAAAGACATTTACTCAAACATAACACACTTACAGTAAAAGGGCATAGACAATCATCACAACATCTATTTTTTCTGTGCTTTTACCATCTTTTTATTGTTTTTGGAACAATTATGATCCTACTCGCAACAGTTGTGGCTTATGAGAGTCAAAAACAAAATGCTGAGAAAACATATTTTCACCACACTACACCTCGACACCATGCACACGTCTGCTTGAACAGGTCCGTGGTTTCTGTTCCAAAACAATCTGTTTATCTTCTCTACTCCAGTCCCCCCAGTGATGTCTCAGAGGAGGGCTTATTTGTTTTTAAGACCTTGATTTTTTATGTCTGAGGCCAACACCTGATTGAACCGATCACCCGATAGCATATGTTCAGCTTGCCTGCACTTCAACGCTGCCCTGAAAGGACATAGTTCATGGTTTTGTGGCACGTGTATGCTGTCACTTACTATCTGAATGATCTTCTTCTCAAACATAAACATTGCTGAGAGGACTGTTAAGGGCTGTACATCATAAAACAGAGAGAAAAAAAAAAACCCTCAACGAATTGTCAACAGAACTGAATGGGCAGGTGGTTAAGAGAAGAGGTTAAGAGGTTACTGGTCATAACTGGTGGAGATGAACAGAAAGTAGTGAAAATACCATTTACATCTGTAAACACATTCAGCGGGAAACAACAGGACGCTCAGCACAAAGGAAGCGTCATCACAGAACTCGACTAAGGTGCTGAAAAACAAGAAAGACGCTACTGAACTTCACGGGATAGTTTGACGGAATCAGTGTTCATTTTCTGTTTGTTCTTCACTTCCATTGTAACAGTGAAACATGATGTTACCTACAGTACATGAATAAGAAATCAACTATTTGCAGTTGTCCATGAGCAATTACAGGTAACACTGCATACAAGAGCATATTGACACTGTTACGCAAAAAAAAAACCCTTGTATCTCCAAAATGGCAACGTCACAAGACGTCTAATGGAAGTCAATGTAAACTAAATTCCATCATTTTGGAGCATTTCAATTGGTCCATTCATCTTGTAAATTTGACACAATGTAAAGGTTTTATGTACATTTACATTTATGTCATTTAGCAGAAGCTCTTATCCAGAGAAACTCATAAGGCTGCTCATATTACAGAGGAGGGCCAGAGTAGTGTTAGGAGTCTTGCCAAAGGACTCTTATTGGTGGAGCACAGCATAGCTGCCCAGACTGGGAATTGAACCCCAGTTGCGCACATGGCATGGTGGCTCACTGGTGGTATTATCTGTCGCGCCAACCACAGTATGTAAAAATTGAAAAACAGAAAAATGGAGTTAAATTTTTGAGTGACAGCGACCGTATCTGAATTTAGGCATCACAGTCTTATACAGGATCCTAATTCCATACTGCTAGCTGCTGCTTAAAAGGTGCAAATTACACTGAAAAAAATAAGCAGCTCTGGTTTGCAAAGTCAGTTTTGTTGTACAAACATAAACCCAGAAACTGTTTTACTCATTATTTGTCTATATGACTCAACTTTTATTAAAAAAAGAAAAAAATCTTTCTATTGGTCCAACCATCAAGAATTTCAGACACGATGTAAAGAACGGGCAGATTCACATTATGTCAAAAAGTGAAAATTGGGTTTTTTTGTGCTTGTACTTGACCACCATTTCTAATTGCCCAGCTGACCAGTGTGCCTGCTCCATTTATAACAATAAAAATGACCTAATTTGCCTTCTCTTTAAGACTGGAAGTACTGGTTTAGACATTCAGACGCTCTGTGATGTTTGTCAGTCCTTTACCCTGTAAAGCTTGAAAGAATTATAATAGTCAAAAAGTGAATTCTGGATGCAGAAACCCACGTTTAAGTAATTTGTTCCTTTGCAATACATGAATCATTTCATCTAATACTTTTCAAAGTTCGAGGATAGGACTCAAAATCTGACCTATTTTCAGTGAAGCTCTTGACCTGCACCTCAGTTTACCAGCATTACCTACATCAGAACTGGTCATCAGAAGCTGCTCTAGGGCATTTTTGACATTCAGGGACCGCACAGATTCAAACAAGATACTAGCTCTTATCTAAAAAATATGTTCGAGAGCTAGTTCTATTGTTCACTAACTGCGCATAGTTGTGTCCATTCAAGCTATAAACCCATTCAAGTTATAAATGTACGCTAAATAAACATTTGGGCAGAATGAAATAAAAGAAATGATGTATCGACATTGCACAGTCACCTGCAGAGTTCACATATCAAGTGCTGTAAAAAGGACCAGCCGTAACCGATGAGTTACATAAAAGCACTGTAAGCGTTTCTTTGCCACAAAGAATGTTCTGTACACTGTATAGGCTACTAATGTTCTCCAGCTAAAAGTAGATGAACCCCACACGAACATGGATGGATCGTTCTCTTCATCTGGCTTTTCTAACTGTACACTATTTACACGTACAATTTGAAGAAGGACCGAAATACAGTTCTGTTTTTGAAGCTTCATACTTCATATGCATCCCCCCTTAAGACACATACACTGTGCAAAATGAAAATCTGTACATACGTATCCATTGCTTTTTCCATTAGAAAACGAACAAAAGAAAGAAAGAACGAAAGAAAATGAAAACAGTATCAAGCTTGAAATCTAATATTGCTTTGTAATACACAACCGCTTCTTCCTCCAACCAAATGATTTGGTTTTCAGTCTTACTGCATGACCTTTGCTCCGAGTGGTGTAGTGAGGAATAAGGAATCCGGCTGAAGTAGACTGTAGGTTCTGCTGTATTTCTGGAGGTAATAACATTGTTGCATGAGGTTTTCGAAAAAGTGCTATACATTCGGCCCAGAGACTCCTGACAGTGGTCCTGGTCAGCGGTCCTACCTGGAGATGTGCCACACTTTTCCAAACTCCATTTTCGGCGTCCACGTCGATCCTTCTGCAAACCCGTCAAGCTGTCAGAATGCCGAGGAGCTGTGCATAAAGACGTAGAGACCCTTTGTTCCCTCCACTGTCGCTCAGGAATACCAAGTCTTATCCCTTCAGTAGTTCAAGAGTTCCATTCAATAAATAAGTGTCCAAAGTGCTAGGCTACTACTGTAGGTTCAGCAGGTCTAAGGGCAGCCTCAGACAGGTATGGTGGCATTCATCATCTGAACTCGCATCTCCTGGATGCTGTTGAGGATCTTTTTCTGGTGCCCAGCCAGCGTGACTCCGACTCTCCTCAGATCCCTGCAAGAATAAGCCAATCAGAAAGATGGTTATCTTCAGTGCATTGTTAGAACATTGCGTGACATTAATAATGTTCCAGAACATCACTTGACATTAATAATGTTTCAAGGACTGATAGTAGATATGGATTCTTTGAAGATCTATGACTGTAATCTGTTCAGGAAATCAAGGGTGTTATTTAAACTATAGAGAGAACACTTCCTATAAGTTTAGAAAAGTCAACAACAGAGGCTAAATATTTGTGTAATCAGCCCAACCATCTGGAGAAATATGCTCCGGCTGTATCCACAGCTTGAGGTTTTGTGGATTCGGTGGGTTCCAGATGGGCTGCAGGTGGGTATGGGCTCTAGGTTTGTATATGTGTTGTTACAAGGACACAGTTGGGCTTCCCAAATGGGCCTCATCTTTACAGCCCAATTTAATCTCACATGGGTCCCATCCAGGCCCGATATGCAGTGTACAGATGGGGCCCATGTTTAACCCGGTGGTCCCATTAGGGGCACTGATGGGCATCCGCACGTGGGGCCGAGATGGAAGCCACAGACAAAGCTTTCAAACTGTAGCTACTGATGGCAAAGCTGCAATCCTTGGATCATAGTGATTAAGCGTTAAGCCAGTATGAGCCAACAGCAGCAGTTTTACATGGATTGCATCAATGAAATCACCAAGACCCTGTCCTTCTTTAGGGCACTTTTGACAGATATGGAAAACGGCATAGCAGAACACTCCCACAAGACCTGCATGATGTTTTGGACATGCTGTGACCTGTCGTCCAGCCATCACAGTTTGGTGCTCATCATAGTGTCTCAGATTGCTCCCAACATATCAACTTCAGATCCCACTCCTTGAGAGGAGCCACTCAAGATGAAGATATATTTGTTTCCTTCACTTCACCTGTGGTGCTAATGTTATGGCTGATCACCAGAATTACTGTTATAGTAGACAAAACTGCAAAACCAGCTGCCCGAAGTGCTGGAATATGAATAACTAAGATACAGAGTCAGTCTGATGTGCGTGTAAACGGATTTGTGAAGAAAATTCACTTATGGACGCAGCCCACCACTCTAGTAATCGGAAACGGCTGCAGAAGCAAAAGGGATTTGAACCCCCAAGTGCTGTTAAAATCCCAAAACTTGTTGTCAGGCTAATCAAAACCAAGTCCTGACTCAATTAAGTGGGGTTGCATTTTTAATGTAGTTACACTGGCTGGTAATGTACAGCAAACAATACCCATGACCCTCTCGGCAACAAATGACAGTGGGGGGGACTTACTCCAAGGTCATCTGAGTGACTACTTCCAGTGAAGTGTATCCACTTTCCATGAAAAGCTCGGTGTATCGACCCATTTTTATGGCATCTAACCATTCCCCCACAGAGCTGAACACACAGAGCTCCACGCTGCCATGCTCCACTAATAAATTGGACACCCTGTGGGAAAGACAAATGGACCGTTGAACAAATGGATGCATAAATCTAACATTAGAGAGCTGCATAAAGACAGTAAAGATAAAGACTGCACTACGTTTATCTTTCTTGTTCATGAATTGGCCTTAATTTGGCACACGAACAGAAATTGACTGGAAAAGTCATAAGTCTAACCCAGAAGCCATTTTCTAACCCAGAAGCTAAGACATTTTGTCCCACAGTTTAAATACAGTAGAACTCATCTGCAGGTGATTCAATTAGGGCAACCTTGTTAGAGATTGGCAACATGACATTTTATCAAATATCATCAGAGCTTAAAGAACACTGACCAGCTTCATTACAGAGAGTGTGAACATCCTGTTTATTTGGATGGGGTGCAGCAGTTTTGGAATATGAGTTACTGTACTGTACGGGACAGTGATTAAATAGCAGTTTTTATGAATCAGATGCTACTAAAGCCTGCAATAAATACTGTGTGTGTTGTGACAATGTGTTTAAAAATCATGATATTATTATCAGCATTAAATAATAATATTGTTAGATTTTCACCATATCGCCCACCCCTAGTTCCTATTAGAAAAAAAAATCATATCCTGATATATTTAATTGATATTTAATTGAATGACGATGTATGATATACAATATGATCGATGAAAAATACAATGTAAAAAAAAAAACAAGTTACACTGCTCCATGGCTCAATGCTGAGGGGCTTCATACCCCTCTAGCCCACGTCTATATAAATATATATATATATATTTTAACCCCATTAGAACCTGCAGTGCTCAGACCATAGTGCAGGTACATTAGACTGCACTGAGCCACTTGGAGACCACAGTATTATTTCACTGACAGTTCTTCTCTACAGGCACTAAACATGCTGTATGTGTGCATTTGCACATCTGTGTCAGCAACATTTCTACACATATTATAATAAAAACCAAATGCATGCTTTTTTCCAAAGTTAAGATGGTATAAAAAAGCCTCAATTTGAAGAATCCCCCGTAAATGAGACAAATCACTGGAGTTTCTGCTGCAAGTCCTGTGATATTTATTATGCAGTGACAGACTCATTATGATTATAACATTACACCGTATTTATATGATGAATGAAAAATCAATATAATAATCAGTGACAGTTTAACTAAAGGTCCAGGAATTGGCATATCAGGCATCAGAGCAGAATTGCAGCCTTAATATGCAGCACCGACCAAACAAATTCCCTCACTCTAAATCAATTCCTTATTAAATGTAACAATAATTTCATAACACAATCGTGAATAATAGATGATTCCAGCACGTAGAAAATACAGAGCGGTTCACAATGCAGAAAATATATTTGATACCATGTAATCACAGTAATTGGAAGTCATTTGTACGCTGTCACTTCTGCTTAACTCAACATTAAATCATGAAATTCCAGAGCTTATTTGTTTCAAGTGTCATTAAATCTTGATTCTGCGTGACAGCCGTGTAGTCAGGGCTGTTAACACTGAGTTATCAGCGTTTCGCAGACATGACACAGTTTTTATGCTCACAGGCTGGGACGATAAAATGCCATAAATAACAACAAATATTTGCATTTATGTTAAAGGCGCTGGACTGAGGATAATAAAACAAAGCAAAAGTAAAATGTGTGATGGACGACACATACAGGCGAGATCATACGGACTGAAACAAGGAGAGCAAGAGAGAGAGAGAGACAGAGAGAGACGTGAAGAGACAGGACAGAAGGAAGCAAAGAGAGAACAGATGAAATAACCTGTACAGTAACAGTGAGTGCTCCGTCACCTGTTGGAGGAGTTGACGAGGCTTTTTAAGCTGCTGGGATTGCGGATGAGTTTGTCCAGTAAGCTCACTATCTCCTCAAACTTGGGCCGGCTGTTTCTGTCCTTCTGCCAGCAGTCCATCATGAGGTGGTAGAGAGCTGTGGGACAGTCCATAGGCCCCGGCAGCCTGTAACTCTCGTCTACTGCCTTTATCACCTGACACACACACACACACACACACACACACACACACACACACACACACACACACACACACACACACACACACACACATACACATATTCATCAGATAACAAGTTTTATTTTCTTTCTTTCTTTGTTTTTCTTTTTCTTTCTTTCTTTCTTTCTTTCTTTCTTTCTTTCTTTCTTTCTTTCTTTCTTTCTTTCTTTCTTTCTTTCTTTCTTTCTCTCTTTCTTTCATAGTGTTTGTCAGTTCGATTCCTGGGGACGTGACATTAAAAAAAGCTAGTCATTACTGTCACTATTTACACCGACACTGATAAAACTCTTAGTTTACAAAAATACTGGCTGTTACATCAAAATTCTATTATTTCTATATATTTCAACTGTCCATTGTACAGCACTACTGCAGTACGACAGGTAGAACTCAGGTGTGCAGCCTTCACACTGTGATCAAAAGCATTTAATCCAAACAGAATGGAGGAATATGAGGAGGTTAAACACATTGTTCAAGTAGATTAAAATAAACACAACTATTGCATCACATTAAACTTCACATAACACAAGAAAACAGCCAACCAGGCCATGTGTTTATTGCACCAGGCTAAATCGGGAGCTTCTTTTTGGCATATTCTGTGTTTATTTAAGGTTTCAGAAGCCTGCCAGGAGGTGAGAACTGACTACTGCATCGGGTGAGATGCCGACCTATCAGCACTCTCTCTCTCAGCCTCTAACAACCCCCCACCCCCCCACCTCCACCACCCCAACTCCCACACTCAGTGAAAAAAGGGAAAGCCAACACAAGAGCAGCTCAGAAACCAATCCCCGACGGCGAAGTCTCTCAGAGAGAGAAAAAAGGATGGAGCGAGAGAGAAAAACAGAGCGAGAGAGAGAGAGAGAGAGAGACAGAGAGAATGAGAGAGAGGGAGTCTGCTGTAGCAGAGCGGGGAGAGATCTGAGGCAGCCCTCATGAAGGCATTAAATAAAACATCAAATAACTTTCTCTTCCCAAGTGTGTGTGAAACAGATTAATGATGGAGAGGAGAGGGGGATCTGGGGCTGGAATGAAGCCGTCACTGGCAGGCTAGCAGGGGGGAAAAAGGTCAGCGCCGCTTGATAAAAACATGACTGGAAATTGCACCTCCTTCAGGGACATACTGAGAAAACTTCAGCATGGCGTCCTCCTTTTCAGTCTTCTCCTACATGTGTGTGTTACTGCTGGCACTGACACATGACATGAGCACCCACATAAAAGAGAAAACAAAACTGGAGGCAAAGCAGAACAGTGCAACATCCAATTGGCTCTTAATGATGTGGTATGATATGTAAAAAGCAATCCTGAGGATGAAAGTCTTGTCATTGGAAGACTAGCTGAAAAGCGAGGCCCATAAACAGCTTTGTAACTCCTTGATGTTTAATGCTATAGCCTAATACGTGGTGCTCTCTGCAGAACCCGATGCTCAGTGCCAAATGAAATTCTACTTTCTGCACATCTGAAAGACTCGTACTGCAGCTCCTCCAGCAAAGTTCACCAAGTTCACTCGACTCAAAACTCCAGCTTCTGTCTGATTCTGTCTTTACTTTTCCGGGCTTCTCTCCTGCCACACAGATTTCACTCAGAGTGGATATGCAACGTCTGACTTGCCTCTTGCTGCCCCGAGGTTGGCAATATGATGATGCCCTCCTCTGCACAACAAATCTCTTTGGGTATGTTGTGGGTATTATCAGTATTTACAGAACACTGCACAGCTGCGTACCCAGCAAGAGAGGGATAGAAGCATGCACACATATCGGCCTGCTTGCAGAATCATGCTCATTTGCATGTCTCCTATAGGAGACAGGTCTGCCATTATGCCAGAAGTCATAGTTCTGTAAAGTCCTGTAATATTACAAGCTGAGCTCTTCACTTGCATCACTGAGCCTTTGGTATTCATGACCCTCTTGCCGGTTCACTGGTTGTCCTTCCACAGAACACTATATTATTAGGTAATAACATCTGCATACCAGCATCACCCCACAAGAGGTGCCTGGTATTTTGGAGATGCTGTGTCCCAATTGTGTAGATGACATCATTTTTGTCAATAGTGACAATAATGCCCATTTTTGTCATTGCATCAACTTCAAAGACTCTCAATTAATTATTAAAAGGCTCAATCACACAATTTGCTCTGACAAATTATAAATAATCACGTTCTCCTTCTTTTTCCAGGTTTTAAAAATGGATATTTAAGTGCAAACTAAAAGAATCAGTGTACGAGAATTATACTTTTTAAAGCATTTTAATTTAAAATGCTAGTAATTCCTTCTATTTTTGGCAGAAAAAAAATGCTAAATGTGTAGTGTTGTATTCATGGACAACTGCCTATAAGACACTTTTTTTATTTTTACTTTATTATAATATCTATTATAGAATCTCTTAATTTGATGAGTAATACTTTATTGAAGAGCTGTAACATCGAATATTACAAAAAGCTCACACAGCACCTGCCTTAAACTGTAAAGAACCACCACCATTCAGCTACAACTCTTCAACAGATACACGGATGGATTAATTAGCAGTTGTGTGTGTGTGTGTGTGTGTGTGTGTGTGTGAGAGAGAGAGAGAGAGTGGGGGGGGGGGGGGGTAAGTTCCTTCCATATTTCCGCATAAATAAATTGTAATATATATTCAATTTATATCATAATGTCAAAAAGCTAGAGTTCTGATGTTTTGATTGGGCAGCGATCATAATGCTTTTTTAAAGCTGTTTTGTTGGTGAATTTAAATGATCCTGATCCAACATGTTCACAAACCTCAAATTAAATACTTTGCTACATGTCATGTATTACAGACAAGGCACTGTGTTATTTTAATTAATGGTATATTACCCTCCTTTACTACTGGGTGCTCCACTCCACTACTATCACTCTTAGTGTGACCCTCATTCCCACTGTCCATGTTCAATAATGTCAATTTTGACCAAGATTTGCCCCCATTTCCAATCAGTTTATGGACTGCTACACATACAGTACCCCATTTCCCCAGCCTTCCAGTGCCAAATCACATTTCACATACTACTCACACACTGGTTTAAAATGGCCGAAGGGAGCAATTACAGCACTGCTGTGCTGGATGACTTGGAAAGATCAACTGGGAGTCAATCTCACCCAAAGCCCTCACTCACCACAGAGTTCATTCATAAGAATAACATCAAATACTGCAAGTGTTGAAAAATATGCTGTATAAAGATAGTACTACACACATACTCCCAAAGGGTTCTTCCAGTGATACCATAAAATAACCCTTTTAGGTTCCATAACGAACCATATTTGTGCTGTGGGTAGGAAGAACCTTGGTAAAAAAAATTGCACTGACTTTTTAAACCATTTTTCATTCATACATAATATGTTCAAATGTTTGAGAAGATTCCTTCTAATGAATACATTCATCTATATAGACACAGACCTACTGGCACCATGCCAATTACCAGGGACGTGGTAGCGTGGTTTAAATGCCCCCAGCATTGAGGTGTGGAGCAGGAAAACTGTCCTCTGGAATGATGGTGCTCCATTCAATACTTAGGCGTTGAGGACTTAGGGATGAGGTGGGGTGGTGATCACACAACCTCCTGACATTACTGATGCTCTTGTCATCGAATACAATCAAATCGCCACAGCAAAGCTCCAAAATCTACCAGAAAGCCTTCACTGGACAGTAAAGACAGACATTCCAACAAAAGCAGGATACAGTGTTTTAGTATTTATTTCTGAAGAAGCTAAGAATAAGGCAATGTCCCGATACTTTTGTCCATATAGGGTCAAATATATATTTTTTTCTTCTATGGCAGTGTTTCTGAATCCTGGACCTGAAGACATCATATGGTTCTACCGTGCATATGTTCTCACCACACCTGAATCCTCTAATCAGCTCATTAACAAACCCTTCAGATTTGCAGGGGGTGCATTATAGTTAAAATGTACAGGGCGGGGGTGCCTGTAGGACCAGGGTTGAGAAACACTGTTCTATGGTATCATTCAAAAAAAAGGTTTGGCTGCTAGAGCTGATCCACAGCATATGACAAAAAAAAATAGGTCACATTCAAACTGAAATGTGATTTGAATGAAAATTGACGCCCCGTTGAGGAACATGGCTCTGGTGTCAGTTAAGCGGAGTTGTGTTCAGAACTGCTACACAATGAGAAATTATAATAAGTTCTGTAATGAATTTTAAAGCAAATCAATAACAATTTACATCCTGAGCATATGAATATTTAAAGCAACGCGGCGAGATAAGTAGAACAATTTTGTGTGAGAAGACTCATTAAGCAGCCTCAGAAATGCTGTTTAAAATCTCCGGCTCAGTGTGTGTGAGTTTAGGGAAGATGAAGAAAAACAGGGAATTTTTAATATTGTAGTTGCAGAAATGAAATAATGATTTTCTGCTTATTACATTTCGTGGTTTGTTTTTGCACCACGGCTGTGTTTCAGTTACCGTCATATTCCAGTTTTAGTGCTTAAAGCAAAAACACCAGGATTTAAATCTGAATTAAAAATCACAACGAATTTCTCAATGAACTCATTGGATATTAATCAAATCAAAAATGACCAAGACTAACAGTAATGGGACACCTTCTCGTTCATTATTTCTCCTGAAATCAAAGGTAGGAAAGAAGAGTTTATCCTGTTTTGCTGGAGTGACTCTCTCTACTGTCCAGAGAAGGAGAGTTCTAGATTCTGGAGCATTGCTGTGAGGATTTGATTGCATATGATTTGTTGGATAATCACCACCCCATCTTATCCTCAACTCCTCAACTCCAAAAGTGTTGGATGGAGCGCCATCATTCCAGATAACTACTCCACTGCTCCACAGCTCAATGCTGGGGGTTCCATATCCCCCGAGCCCATGCCTTGTATTAGACATGGTGCCAATAAATTCATATTAATCTTAAAAGAGAGAACTGTTCTATTGGCTGTACTTCTCAAAAGGGAAAATGAGATTTTGCGTTACTTGTCACCTTGTGAAATGGGAGTGGATGCAAACAGAATGCAATCACAACAGTCCTCCTTTCTGGGTCTTCAATTTTACGTGTAAGCTAACCCCAGAAGAGAAGATAATTATCATCTAATCCCACCTCCTGACTGACTGTGCTCCCTCCATATCGGCCCGGACCAAACATCGGCAGCACAGAGCACACCGTGAGCCTTTGTTCATCACAACACTGAACACAGTTGAGTGTATGCGATCTATTGAAATGCTTGGAATTTTGCAAGCAAAAATTCACAAAAAATCCCAAAGTTACCAGCCTTGAAGCCAAATAACAGGGTTGGAAATGGGTGTTTAAAAGCATTCTCGTCATGTTTCATGTTTCCCAGCGTACCGTCGGCATCAGAGAACAATTTAAAATTCCGAATAAATGGTTTTACTCAATTACCTCGATTAGAAATACAGTACAGTGTACATTTTTTAGACATACTGTGTTCATGAGAATGAAAATCTCCTCTGGACAGTGAATGTTTATTACATCAGCAAAACATTCCTACATAATGATTCCTAAATGATTTCCCATCACTGCTCCACAACTAATCCTGTAAATCATCAGGTTTGGACAGGCTTTGGTTGATGAGCTGTTCAACAGACTGGAGAGAGAAAACAGTGTCAAACTTACATCTTGATTGCTCATTTCCCAGTACGGCCTTTCTCCGTACGACATGACTTCCCACATGACGATGCCGTAGCTCCACACGTCGCTGGCTGAGGTGAACTTTCTGTAAGCAATGGCTTCCGGAGACGTCCACCTGATGGGAATCTTCCCTCCCTGAGTGACAAGCATCAACAAATTGAGTCGGAAATGATTCCTGTCAAAGCATCTTTACCAACAATCATCCCTCCCGATTCACAGCTGGGGGGGGGGGGGTCTGGGTGGGGGGAGAACAGGGTGGTGAAAATGGTAACAGGAAAAATGTGGCACGTGGATGTTTTTGCATTCTTCCTGCTAATTGGCTGTCCTGGAGCTGCCATTCTGCAATTCTGGCAGTGCCTCTCGTATGCTATTAGTGAAGCACGTCTCAATTTGCTACTCCTTAGACAGCTCTCTCTCTCACACACACATACAAACACACACACACACACAGAACTGTGACATGCCAAGGTGGAAACGATGAAAAGGGAAAAAATAATCACGCCGGCACCAATTACAGCAGCTGATGCTGAGCTACTAATTATCCCTCTTTCAAAGCCAGCATCACTCGGCTCCATGTTTATTAATAGCTAATTCAGCCTGGAGCTCAACGCCTCGCTCTAGACAGGCGCTTCACTCAGTAGAGCCCCAACAAAGGAACATATTCACCTAACATTACTATGACTATCTGCCATTTGTGGTAATGCACTAAAGAGACGGTGAGACTCAATGAGAGGGAGAGTGAGAGGGAGTGAAAAAGAGAGAAGAAAAGAGAGGCTGAGAGCAGAAAGGGCTTCAACTGAATTGTGACACAGATGGATCGAGAGAACTGGCTAATGGTGCGACGGGTCAAGGTTTCAGCAAGTTAGCTTGACTCAGCACGTACGCGGGTGGTGTAGGCCGCCTCTGGGTCGTCCTCCAGCACTCGAGACAGGCCGAAGTCGGACACCTTACACACCAGGTTGCTGTTGACCAGGATGTTGCGGGCGGCCAGGTCGCGGTGCACGTAGCCCATGTCGGAGAGGTACCTCATGCCAGAGGCGATGCCACGCAGCATACCAACCAGCTGAATCACCGTGAACTGACCATCGTTCTTCTGCAGAATCAGCCATAAGATAGGATACAGATGAGAGCCTCATTCGCTCAACAGTCAACAGACATTATTGGACAAAGGTTTAGAATCAGCAAAAAATTCACTTGTTTTTACATTAATTGCATCTTGTTGTTTACATCGTGTCCACACTTCATAAGAAATGGACCAATAGAAATGCTCCAAAAGACCTGCTCATTCATCCTTTATCTGAAACATTCTTAAAGAGTTTATCGTTTGCAATTCCTCTCTGGGATTAATAAAGTCATTCTGATTCTGATTGTGAGTCTAGATCCTCTAGATTTTAAAACATTGCTGTGAGTATTTTATTGCATTCAAGCCAGGGTATTGGATGATTACAACCCCACCTTCTTCCCAAAAGTATTGAATGGAGCACCATTATTCCAGAGCACATAGTTCCACTGCACAACAGCTCAGTGCTGGCAGGATTTATACCCCTCTAGCCCACGCATGTCATTAGACGTGGTGCCAGTATGTTCATGCTTAACTGCTCCAGAGAGTCTTATTGTACGTGCAGTACATCTCTAGGCACTAGGCAAGCTGTGTGTGCATTTACACATCTGTGTCAGCAATGGGGGTAGCTTAAAGTAGCTGAACGCATTCATTAGAAGGGGAGTCCACAAACATTTGGACATATAGTGTATATGTGGTTGGAGTCTTTACTGGTAAAATGTAACAGATAATAGAGATATAGATCAGAGAGATTTCATATAAATCAGTGGTAACAGACTAGCGTTTATAGATCTGCAGATTTAATATCACTGGTAAAAGTTTCATAACTGATATCTGAAATGAATGACAAAGATTGTGAATTTGAGTGAGTTTTTACCATAAAAGAATGAGTTACAGGTTGTATTGCTGGTGGCATTTTAGGCTAAAACAGCTTGTCATATTAACCATTAAATCAGAAAGATTGGATCGAAAGTAAAAATGACTGAACCTGCTAATGAACGTGGATACAGAAAGATAGATAGAGTGAAATGCATGATAGATAGAGTGATATTCAGAATGCATTGTAGCTAATATCAGCAGAAAATTACTGTGCATTAGTTTAATTCTTCTGGTTTCAAAAATATTAAATACGCTACCTACAAATGCACGATTTAAATAAATATATAAAATATTTATATTATATAATATTCATTTATTTATATTTACGATATAAATGTATTACTTTGCTTGCATTGCTAAATCTGTGAACATTTGAACAGTATTTTATTGTAAAGTACAAGTTAAACATAGTTCCCGCTGCTTTCTTTTCATTTTACAAAATGTTCCAGAGTAAAGAATCAGAGAAATACAGCACTATTTCACACCCCATTTATTACGAAATGAAAGAAAGAACACACCTTTAAAAAGGTGTCGAGAGAGCCGTTCTCCATGTACTCCGTTATGATCATCACCGGCTTGCCTTAAAGTTGAAGGGACAGTAAAACAGAGGCATTACTTTGAGTGTTGGACTTTATGAGAGCCTGCTTAAAGCATAAAGGCTAAGAGGCTCTGTTCATCAAAGCTGCTATAAACAGTATAAAGTGCATCGCTGGCATTAATACAGGAGACTTCCCTCATAAACTAATATTTCTCTTTCATTCCTGATGCAGAGACCCCATTAATGATTTTTATAGCGCTGATATATTTACATACTGTGAGCTCGTTTCATTACCCTGAACATTTGCTGCAAATCGTTCTTTGATCAATGCCAGAGAAGAAGCAACCCAGATAACGAGAGATTTGGGCCAAATCTGGGCCACTTTAGGCACTTACTGCTCAGATTTGGGCCACATTTGGGCCAAACGTTCATTGCTATCTGGGAATACTGGTTCCATTAAAAAGTGTAATGGAGATGTGAGTGTGAAGAATCTTCAAACAGATAAGGAACCGTGACGTCACGTTGACAAAAGGTTCTTCACATCCATGTGTCTTGACCACAAACATGGTTCTTCACGGAACCAAAATTGGTTCTTCTGTGGCACCTCTCAAAGCACCATTCGTAGCACCTTTACTGTTAAGAGCGTGGCCTTTATTACTCACTCTTAGTGACTACGCCCTCCAGGTGGATAATGTTGGGGTGATCGAACTGTCCCATGATGCTGGCCTCAGCCAGGAAGTCTCGCCTCTGTTTCTCTGTGTAGCCTGCTTTCAGAGTCTTGATGGCCACGGTGATCTCTCTCTTTCCCGGCAGTCTCAGCGGGCCACTGCACACCTCCCCAAACTCACCTGCCAAATATAAGATAGAGCACCAGTCAATCACCCAGAAGAGAGAGACAGTGAGGAAGAGGGAGGAATGCAGGACAGAATGCACCTTCTCAGATCTGAAATGGGCTCTATATATATATATATACAGTACTATGCAGAGTATAAGCATTAGGGCTGGGTAATATATTGTTATAATATTGATATCATGTGATATATTTTTGAAGCTATAAAAATGTGCATATGGTAACATCATATCTGTTATGTAGATCACTATCTGCACATGATTTCATTCCAAAAAATGACTTGAGTGGGTCATTTGTGTGGAAATTGGTTTCTGAAGGAATGATGCTCTGCAAAGTACAGTGTTGTTCGTTTTATGCCACAGAAACATCACAATTAAAGGTTATTAATTAAATATACAGCATGCAGTGTTGCAGGTGTGGTGTTACAATTAAAACTGATACTTTAACATTATATACTGAATAATGTTTCATCATATTTTATCATATATTGCCATTTCTTATAAGCATATCAAGATATGAGTTTTTCAGTCATATCGCCCAGACATATAGACCAACCAGCCACTTTATTAAAATACTCTCACTGTCCATTTTATCAGCCCCTCCAACATTACAGAAGCACTCTGTGGTTCATTTCTTACAGACTGCACTCCATCTGTTTGCATACTTCGTTAGCCTTTCATCAATGGTCAGTGACCCCCACATCAGTGACCCCCACAGAGCAGATATTATGTGGGTGGTGGGTCATTCTCAGCACTGCAGTGACACTGACGTGTGCTGGTAAGAGTGGATCAGAAACAGCAGTGCAGCACGAGTGTTTAAACCCCTCAGCGTCACTGCTGGACTGAGAATAGTCCACCAACCAGAAATATCCATCCAATATCATGATGTGAGCAGCGTCCTGTGAGGATGACCAACGCAAACTGCGCAGAAACAGATGAGCTAGGTAGTGTCTAACAGAGTGGACAGTGTGTGGACAAACTTCACTTCATACTTCAAAGATGGGAGACCTCAAAACAGTCTTCCATTTTCCAAACACTGTAGCATTACATATGAAACCTAATTGAAATTCTTCCACAGGGTTCCTCGCTTTCCTATTTTTTTTTTCCCCTTTTCTGCTGGAAGCTCACTCACCGGCTCCGATCACGCGCTCTATTGTGATGCAGGAGACATCAATCTCTTTTGCAAACTCGTGGACGGCCTGGTTGGGATCTTCGTAGGTGTGAGGATCAATGTAGGTACGCACTCCTGGGAATTTTACTGTGAGGAAAGGTGGAGAGAGAAAGGAAAGGAGTAACATTTCGTTCTTGCCACTTTGCAGCTTCCTGAAAGGGAAGAGTTATGTAAGACAACGTTTAAGGTGCAGGATAGGGGAGGCTGCTGCTTAATGCAGCTCTCTGGGGAAAGGTGTTCTCCTCATTTCCAGCTCACCAAAATACTGAGCACAGCACTGAATATCGGCAAAGATTTAGGGCTGAGCGTGTTTATCAGTGGGATCGGAATGCAGTGTATTTGTGACCACTATTGTAGGTTTGTGTAGATCTGATTCTAAAGTCTAAACCTTGCTGTAAACAGTTTTATATTCTGTCAAATAAAACCCTCAAACATTCTGTTCTATAGTGTTGTTGGATGGATCTTCAAACCCTCTGCTAACCTTTGACTGGCCGGTAGCTCATAAAACACACTGGTTTATATCTCAGTAAACACTGACTACTGAGAGATAAATGTAGGCATGGACTATGATTATTAGATGGAACAGGGGTTCCTGCCAAAAAACAACAGCACTCTATGGAGCAGGTAAACACGAACCTAATGGTACCATGCATAAAGTGTGGGCTAGAGGTGTATAAAACCCCCCAACACTGAGCTGTGCCGAATGCAATCAAATCCTCACAGCAATGCTCCAAAATCGATTAGCCAGAGCTGCTACTAATTTGGTGGGAGGCACAGTGGCTCGGTGGTTTGCATATCTGCATTGGTTTCTCCCACATTACAAAAACATGGATATCAGGCGAAATGGCTACTTTAAATTGCCGTAGTGTGTAAATGTGTGTGTGTGTGTGCGTGTGTGAGTGTTTTTTTATCTGTATGCCCAGATATGGAATGGCACTCTGTCCTGAGTGAACCCCCACCCAGTTCTCATTTCTTACTACGCTGTGCGCGACTGGCTGCTGCTTCTTGCCGGTGTGTGTTGTTTGAGTGCCGAGGGTGATTGTGAAGAATGCTGATAGTAAAGTGTCCTTGGTGTCTAAAAAGTGTAACTTCGTTCATTCATAATGATAATTGACCACTGATATTTATGATAAAGGTACAGTATTGAAAAGGTTTTTGTCTTTTTAAATTACAAAATCAAACGAACACCTAAACCTACACCTAAAAGCCTAATTCAGCAGACATTTACTGCAGATATTCGTCAAAATTAAAATAGTAAACTGGCTGACCCTGATCTTGGCTGATTGCACCATTAGGTGAAGTCAGTGCAGTCCGCCAGATCACATGACTACTTAACGTATTTAAATTTATATGCATAATATACATCATAATGTATTTAATTATTATGTCATTTCCTTCTCCTAAATGATCTTATGATCTGTCCTATAATCTGGTTGCTGTTTTTGTTTCAGTAAGACACTGAGACCATCTTCAGTTTGGATTACCATCAGTGTAATCAGACACGCTAAAGTGGAATCACTCACTCTCCCCTTCACTAATCCTGTACAGGCTGAGATTTCCTGTCAAAACAAAACAAAAAAAACGGTTCGAGGAGAGCCGTCATTATGTCACTCTGGCCTGCTGGCTGCTGTGGCCGAACCAGAGGACTGAACATGCTTGCTGAACTCTGCATGAACCCAAATGTGCCAGTCTTGGTGTGTGTGTGTTTGTGTGTGTGTGTGTGTGTGTGTGTGTGGTATGTAGTGACTTACTGTGTCCATTGTGGAAGTGCATCTTCTCCTCCTCAGGATCCTGCTTAGCTTTACTGTAGCCACAGCGTCTGGAAGAAGAAACATCTCTGCTTTAGTTGACGTGTCTGCATGGACTCCCTATTAGCCCTATTAGTGCAACCTGAGTCTGAAAACAACTGTTATTTGACTCCAGTATGAATTTACAACGTCTGAAGATCTTACAGGCTGGCAGGAGGAGCTGCAGATTAAAGAACCTTCTATAAGAACCTTCTCTCCTGTTCTAATCCATATACCACCAACAGGATTACAAGCCTCACAGTAGACTTGGGGGAATGGCTGCTGTTAGTGTTATTGAGTGTGGTGCCTGTTGTATAAAACTGATTTACATATGTCCAAATGTTTGTGGACACCCCTTCTAATTCTATTCATTCAGCTACTTTAATTAGTTTGTGCCTGTAGAGAAGTGCAGCCAATAGAATAGGACTCTCTGGAACAGATAAACATGAACTCATTGGCCCCTAATGAACCCAATGCTATGCATGGGCTAGAGGGATATAAAGCCCCCCAGCATTGATCTGTGGAGCAGTGGAACCATGTTCTCTGGAATGATATAGATCCATCCAATGCTTTTGAGATGAGTTGGGGGGTGGTTATCATCCAGCATCCTGACATCACTAACACTCCTGTCGCTGAATGCAATCAAATCCTCACAGCAATGTTCCAAAATCTGATAACCCTCCCTGGACAGAAGAGACATCTACTCCAACAAAAGCAGCATAACCTCTTTTTAATGAGGCGTCCCAATCCTTATCCTAACTTCGTGTCTCTCGTTGTCTCCCTCTCTTTATCTTTATCTCTCTCATCCTTTTTAATGGCTTCACCTGGATTTCAGGACAGATTCTGAAGTGCACACACCCTCACGCATCCCATCAGCCTTTTCTCTAGCCAGCAAAGTCCTCAACGTGAGTGTGTGTCAGGATTTTCAGAAAGCAAACATCCTGCCATAGTGCTTGGACATGTCTGGGGCAGACAGCACTCCAGTTGGTGTTATGACAACACAGTGAAGGCTCCGAATCCGAAGACCTGAATTGTAAAACTTTCCAAGAGGAGTTTTCATATCCACTTCTGACCTACAGCTGCTGTATGACCACGCTCATCAAAACAGTGGTGCTATTGGAGTGATACCATAGAAGACCTATTTTTGGATCCACGAAGAACCATGTTTGTAAAAAAGTAAAGATCTATGGGAAAAATAACTTCAAAGGTTTAAAGAACATCCACTTGATGGATTCACTTGAGACGTCAGAAACATACATCTCTTTTAAAAACATGTTTTCAATAGAACCAACAGTGGCTCTTCTATTGCATCACTTTTCTATTGCAAAGAACCTTCACAGCACCATTATTTTTAAGAGTGCATGTCACAGTAAAATGCTATGTACTGTCATATTTCATCTAATCGTACAGAATGTAAGAATTTTATAGACTACTGTGGTCCACACAGCAAATATGAAGAAAATGCTATATTTGTTCCTGTGACTGACGTCATTTAATGACACAGATATGAATATACAGATACAAAAACGTAAAGTCAGGCCCAATTAAAATGACGCAGAGTGTTTTCTGGGTTAACACAACCTGTGTGTAAAGTACATGACTTTTAAAGTTTTAGCAGATTATTATGGTGGTAGATTATGGCTTTACATACAAATTTCCATTCCACCTTAAATGGTGCTGCTGTATCGGAAACATACTAGAGCAAGAACGAAGATGCTGCATTTAAGGTGGAACAGTTACACATGAACAAATAGCTGTTTTCTTTAGCTATTTCTAGTGTCACCTTGTTTTGTGTTCAGTTTCATTGGTTGTTGATGGAACCCATTTAGATGAATTCGCTGACCAGTATAGACTGTTAGATTATGCTCAGGTCAAAACAAATGAAACCTGTTTCAGACGCTCTAACTGGTCTGAAGGGCAATTTTTGCAGACAAGAGCCAACCAGGACAAGCTCACATTTTTTATTTCTGCATCTTAGTTTGATCATTTGGCACACCTACGTTCCATTTCCACTTCCTAATTGGACACCTACACGTCACAGAAGTGTCTTCTTGCCTGCTCTGGCCATGCTGTTAACAGAATTGTGCACGACACCCCACCCTGCTCATACAGACACAGCGTCCAGGCTGTGACAGAATGTCACTGTTTGATCAGTGCTAATACATCTGCAGATTCCGCTTCACTGAACAATGCTTCATGCTCCAACGTTGGGAGATTTGATAGCCGTGGAAAAACAGTGCTAAATAAACAGAGCTACTGATGCCATGAGAGAGAGAGAGTGCAAAGGGAGGAAGTGAAGCACTGAGCCCTTGGTATTTGAGCTTATAATCTCCTTACACTTGATGAGCAGCAGTTAGACTGTAGGGCCACCCTAGAGCTGTGAAATTACATACATACAAACACAGTTCTGAGTACATTTACCTTTCCGTTCTTTCTTGGACACTGAAATGTACATGGCTGTACAGCTCTGGAGTGGTGCAACTGTCTAACCGCCTGCTGTGAAGAGACTGGAGATCGTAAGTGCAAATCCCATCAACACCACAGCCCTCTATGGTTGGAGTCTGCGAATAGGAAGGCTTCCTTTTATATGATAGTGGCAATTCTAACCTGCAGATGGGAACGAAAAGTAAACAAATTGAAGGAGAGGAGCAAGGACTAAACAGTTTCAGCTGCAACCCATTTACTAATGTAGAGGCTGAATTTAATATTAGTTAAATAACATAAGAAAAATGCTCTGTAATCAGTTACAGCATCGTTTTAAGTTTGCTTGCCTTCATATGTTTAACTGTGTTGTTTTGTAAATTATTAGTTTGGTTCCATTCTGGACTTTTATCACACTACAAGGCACTTTTAAGTCTCCTTTGGGGGTAATTTTGAGGAAAGGAGAACAGAACAAAGCTGTCCAATCACAAATATATCTGATTCGTAAGCCATTCTTTTAGGTTATCAGTTCTCAGGAAGCATGGGTTCTATAACTCTATTAATACAGAGTTTAATAGTATCTGTTATTTTTGTAATATATTCACAGAATGCTGAGATACTGAATGTTATCAATAATGCTCAGCACTACATTTATCTAAAGAACTTCAGAGAACTTCTAAAGATACAATTTCAGTGTATCAGTCTCCAGCACAGATATTTCCTTCATAACAAGCCACTTCCTATTTGACTGCCACATGGGCCTTCCCCACCTTTGTTTGGGCTGGAGAGAAGAGAATGGGGACGTGTGATTGTTCTCTGGTGGGTATTTTGAGCAAGCACTGAGGACAGTGTTTATGTATGTGTGTGTGTGTGTGTGTGTGTGTGTGTGTGTGTGTTTGTGTGCATTACTATGTGAATGTGTGTGTAATCCAGCAGGATTTAGATACTCTGCTCTGGATTTGGAGAGAGGACACGCTGCATTGAGTTGACTGTGGCGGGTGAGTCAGAGACTAGATTAACACTGCATTCGGCTCGCCTGCGTTCCGCTTCCACTTCCTAATTGGACCCCTACGCCATCACAGAACCTGTGACTTCTCGCACACTCTGGCCATGCTGTTAACAGAATTTTGCACCACACCCCACCCCGCTCATACAGACACAGCGTCCGGGCTGTGACGGAACGTCACAGTGTGATCTGTGCTAATACACCTGCAGATTTTGCTTTGCTGAACAATGCTTCATGCTCTGGAACGTTGGAAGATTTGATAGCCTTGGAAAAATAGTGGTAATGTAAACAGAGCTGCACTGAGGCCCTAAGAGGGCGCAAAAGGATGAGGGGAAGGAGGAGGAGGAGGAGGAGGAGGAGGAGGAGGAGGAGGAGGAGGACGGGGAGAAAACAGGCAGAGTTTGAGATTTCACGTAATTAAATTCACTTGTATTTATTAAGATCTTTCACAACAGATGTTGTCACAAAGCAGTTTTCCAGAAATGTGGGTCCCTGATGCCTAAATCCCTAATGAGTAAGCCAGGAAATTCTAAAAGCATGAGGAAGAACCACTGAGAAGAACCAATCTCTAAATTAAACACTCCCCGAGAGAATGAGAAAGAAACTATCTGTCAAGACATTGTCAAAACACTGTCTAAGAGCATGAGAAGGACCAAGGGAGAAGAACCTAGACAAAATACACTCTACAAGCATAAAGAAAAACCCAACCCAGGCACCAAAAGGAAACACTACCTAAGAATATGTAGAAGGTGTCTTGATAGAAAAAATGCCCTACAAGTATGAGAAGGCAACCTTGAGAAGAACGTTTTTAAAAGAAAATCATCCAAAGAGCATGAAAATGAAACAATGAGAAGAACCAAGACTCCTTAAGAACAAACCCAGAAACTCTAAGCCAAAACAAGATTAAAAAACTGGAACTACAAGCATGATGTAGAAACCCTGAGAAGATCCTAGACTTAGAAGGAGAGCATGACTAGAAGAAACACAAAGAAGAATCAACACTCAAAATAAAACACACTCTACGGGCACAAGAGGAAACACTGAGAGGAAGCATGACACAAAAACCTCAAAGAGCATGTACGAGAAACCTTGAGAGACACCAAGACTCAAGAAGAACATGAAGAAGAACCCCGGAGAAGAACCAGGACTCAAAAAGAAAAACCCACTTAGCTCATGTGGAGGAAATAATGAAAGAAACCAAGACTTTCTAAGATAATGAAGAACTACAGAGAGAAACCCAGAAAAAAACAAAAACACATCCTAAGAGTATAAAGAGCCAAGACTCCGAAGATCTAGAGAAAGGAATAAAGGTTTAACAATCTTACTAAGACATGAATAAGAAACTCTAAGAGCAAAAGGAAGAAAAAAAAAACAAGAAACAAGCATCAATAAACCTTGAGAAGGTCATTCATTTCAAAGGAAAACTAAGAGAAGATCCGAGACTCAAAGTCTCCAAAGAAAACCAGAGAGCATGAGGAGAAAATATTAAACACATCTTAAAATCAATGGAAAGGGGCATCTCAAAAGAAATTCCTACAATTCCTCATTAGTTGTATGGAATTTTGGGGAAGGTTTTAAGGGAAGAACATGGACGGGTCAGTTATCATAAAAGAAATGAAATCAGTAAATGAAATTGGATCAGTCAGAAGAGAGAAAACTATCAAAGGTCATACAAAGACTGTCTGTCAGAAACTGATCTGTCTTAGACTTACTGGACTAAATACATTTTTACAGGAGACAAGGTGAAGGTACTAATGACCTATCTAATGACAAACGGTGTATCAGTATTCCAGGAGCAGCTAGGTGAGCATGTCTGTTCCTTCACCAGCAGAGTGGGCCACAGACGTCTGACAGGCTCTTTAACAGCCGCTGGCCTGTCTGGAGCTGGTGCTCAGGACAGGCTGCCATAACAGCCTCACAATTGCAGCCTTGTAGTTCATTCATGAGGGCAAAAAGGCTATTAACAACTCTGATAGCTTTCCCTTGCTGGTGTGGGTTCCCCAGCCATCCCCGGGACATTAAAGGTTACGGGAGTGTCAAGGCTGGGGCCAAACGATACACTGATACTGCTTTAGGAATAATTGCTTGAAAACCCCTCCGTCCTTGAGGTGTTACAACTGCACCTGCTTAAACAATTGGGCCTGCCTCTCCTGCAGCGCTGAGAAGACTTGTTAGAAATTCCACCCTTTTCCGGACAGTGTTTTCATGGATCCTCCCCCACAGCTGGGGGTAAATCTCATCCAGGACTTGACAGTGTCAAATTAAGGACTACGATGCGCTTCAAGGGCAGAGGGTGAGAAAATAAGGACCGTGCTGCCACAGACATCCGCACTGAGACAAGGATGGACAGCACCGGATGAGTCCTTCAGATGGAAAATGAACTCTAACAGTGTTCTGTTGACATGGCCATTTCTGAGAATATCTATTAGCTCTGAAACCCAAGAGCACGATTCCCAGAGGTTTGAATTTTTTACTGTACACGTATTCAAATCCACCTCTGGTTAGTCAGACTGAAATCGGACTGCTATGGTGGGATATTTAAATCAGTCCTCACAGGATTGGCACGGGTTTTGATTGTGGTTTGTACGACGAATGCCTTTACACATAACATGGTATAACATCTGTCTGCAATGTGTCAAGCAATCACAGATTCCGCTCCATATATACATTATACTCTCTCTCTCTCTCTCTCTCTCTCTCTCTCTCTCTCTCTCTCTCTCTCTCTCTCTCTCTGGTGTAGTAGAGCTGGTGTAAAGTATATACACTAACTACCTACACACACACACACACACACACACACACGTCTAGTCCCTTTTGAGATGTACTGCCAAAACAACAGCATGGAATTGGAAAGTTGGGGAGTCACTGGATGCTATCAAATCCTCACAGCAATGCTTATATATAGATACTTATGTACATATCTAGTTTTGTCCATATAGTGTGTTCCACTCTATCTCTGATTAGCATATTGCTCCTCATCACCGTTGAATATTATGTGACTCCTTTGAACGTGTTGTGCCTGTCATGCAAAGTGGGACAGAATGAATGGAACAGGACATTGTCCCAGGCCTCTTTCCACCTTTATTACATGGTGCTGTCGAGGACGAATCTCATGCCAGATAGAGTGAGAGCACGGTAAGGAGCAGAGACACACATTTCCCACCACTGAGCTGGATCTAATGAATAGATGCAGAGACGTGGACGTGCCAGTAACTCCCACTGTCAGCCCCCTCTGCCAGCTAATTTGCGGGATCCAAATTGATTTTGTTGTGTAGAAATCGGATGCCACAGATGATATTAGCTGATTTAGATATATGTGGCGACCTTAAATAAGTAGTGTAGCGTTCACTAATTACAACAGCTAATCTAATCAAAGTCCATGTAGGCAATGAAAATGAAAACCACTGGAATGTATTATCCACATAATAACATCACCATGTGATTAAAAGTGCTGTAATATTGCAGTGTTTGTTGGCTCATAGATATTAATGTGTATATGAATATGAACTGAACAAAACAAGTGTGACTGACAAACAGAACAACTCACTATTTAGACCCTTAGAAGTCTAGAAATACATTACCGTTCAGTGTAATTATGTACTTTTATTGAGGAATGTTACTTTCCAAACTTTAGAGGAGAAAAAATTGGTTCATTTAGTAAATTTTCTAAACAATAAAAATATAGATTTTAAGACAAAAAAATGTTTAATAAATTACTTGAAAAGAGCATTTCATGAAGGACGTACAGAATGGTTGCACCTAATTCTAACTTCCAGACAGTTCCTAGCTGTTGATACTTGATCCAAAGTGTGGATGTTGGTATGTGGTTGCCATGATATTCAAAACTGGCTGCTATGGTGAAGCTAAGTGGTTGCTATGTAATTGCTTTTGTGTTGTTATAGGGTTGGTATGGTATTCTAGGTGGTTGCTATTGTGTTGCTAACTGGTTGCAACATACTTGTTATTGTGTTGCTATGGTGTTGGTATGGTATTCTAGGTGGTTGTTATTGTGTTGCTAAGTGATTGCTTGGTTGTTGCTGTAGTGTCCAAAATAGTTGCTATGGAGTTGCTAAGTGGCAGCAATATTGTTAATTCTAGTACTGATACCTGGTTGCTTTGATGTTCATAGGTGGTTGCTGTAGTGATTGCTATGGTATTTCATGGGATTGCTATGGTGTTTCTTAGTAACTCCTGATGGGTTGCTATGGAATCTCAGATAAACGGTATCTTGGTATCTTGCTCAAGTTGCTATGGTAGCATCCCATTCATTCCTATGGGAGAATATGCTGTAAAAAACTATATAAGCCCAATTTGCACAATCAGACCACACAATATGTAGGTAGTTTGCGTGTATGTGTGTGTGTGTGTGTGTGTGTGTGTGTGTGTGTGTGTGTGTGTGTGTGAGAGTGTGTGTGTGTGTGTCACAGGCCTGATCACTGAAGGAGAAAAACCAGCTGTGTTCTCACCTGCCGCTGAGCAGGAAGCCAGTGACCAGTGCCAGCAGGATGATCCCCACGGTAACCGCCACGGCGATGACAGGCACCTGGCCCTGATCTCTGGAGGCAGACACTGCAGAGACAGCAGAGACATCAGGAGAAGCACACACTCACCGCTACACACACTCAGCACAGCTTAGCTCCTTCTAGACAAGCTCTTCTCACTACATTTACATGTGGAAGAAGGTCTTATCCAGAACAACAGAATGTGCAGACAGTGGATCTGAACACCAGGAGAACATGCAGAAATGTATGGGATAAAACACAAGAGCTGCATCATCACAGTCTGATTTAGTTAAATACAGGCAAGTGTAAGCTTGTAAGATGAATCAGGAGCAGCTTTTTGTCCACTATAAATACAAACTGTGTCTCTACTCATGTCCTCCCACAGGTGAGGTCAATACAACTAATATCTTAGAGCCTGTGTATCTTTGGCTCGTGACAAATAGGACCTATTCAAGTGAAACCGTCTGTATATTTTACACAACATACCACGTACAACACCATTGTAGTTATTCAGAAGCATTACTGGTTTCTAGACCTCTTGAGAACACCTGAGAACTAGAAGTGACTCAGAGAGGAGATACAGACACTGAATGAGGTGAAAAGGGCTTACAGTAAGGACTGGTTTCAAACTCAAAGCGCCGGCTGAAGCCGCCGTAGCCTGCAGAGGTTCGTGCCCTGATCTGAAAGATGTACGCTGAAGACGGCTTCAGTCCATCTGCCACCACTTCTGTCTCCTTCGACTTGATGATGGTGTAACTCGTCTCCTGATCCTGCAGTGCAACACAAAACAGACAAATGTGTGTAAGATATATTATTGTATGGAATGGTATGATATGGTATGCATACAAAATATGGTATGGTATGGTATGGTATTGCATGTGTATGATATATTATTGAATGTGTTGTTATGTTATGTGCATGGTATCATATGCTATGGTATGGTATGGTATGGTATGTGTATGTTATGGTATGTGTATGGTATGTGTATGTTATGGCATGGTATGTTATGATATGCAAGGTATGGTATATGTATTGTATGGCATAGTAAGTTGTGTTATATGTAAGGTATGGTAAAGTATTGTATAGTACGGTTTATGTATGGTATGGTATAGTAAGTTGTGTTATGTGTTATGTGTATGGTATGGTATGATTTGGTATGGTATGGTATGGTATGGTATGATATGGTATGGTAAGGTATGATATGGTATGGTAAGGTTTGGTATGCTATGTGTATGGTATGATATGGTGTATGGTATGGTATGGTATGGTGTATGGTATGATATGGTGTATGGTATGATATGGTGTATGGTATGGTATGTTATGGTATGTGTATGGTATGTTAAGGTATGGCATGTGTATGGTATGATATGGTGTATGGTATGTTAAGGTATGATATGTGTATGGTATGGTATGGTATGGTATGTGTATGGTATGATATGGTATGGTATGGTATGGTATGTGTATGGTATGTTAAGGTATGGTATGTGTATGGTATGATATGGTGTATGGTATGGTATGGTATGGTATGGTATGGTATGGTATGTTAAGGTATGGTATGTGTATGGTATGATATGGTGTATGGTATGGTATGGTATGTGTATGGTATGTTAAGGTATGGTATGTTAAGGTATGGTATGTGTATGGTATCATTTGGGATGGTATGGTGCGTGTGGGTTACAGGTCAGGCTGCTGTGGTACGGTATGGTATTGTACAATATTGTAAAGTATGGTATGTTATGGTACGGTATGGGTGACAGGTCAGGCTGTCCTGTGTGCCGTGCTGGAGGAACTGTGTGTGGTACTAGAGGGGGGCACTTTTCTTTTTCAAAGAGCCTCATATCAGTGTTGGCCAGACCAGACCAAAGTACTGAGGTCATGCAGGATTTCATCCACTTTCTGCGATTTGGCCTTTAAATAGCCTCAACAGTTCAGCAGCATGAGGAGCAACCTGAGACGGCCATCAGCAACTTCAGTTTCAACCTTTTTGTGAGCTTTTGTGGCTGAAGAGGAGACGTCTCAACCAGCTACCGCAGCTATACTGCACGATGCACTTCCATTAACACAGTGAGGTCAGCTCCTTCCTTAATGTGATGAAAGTGTGTGTGTGTGTGTGTGTGTGTGCTTCCAGTGTGACTCATGCCTCAGCCAATCAAATTTCAGAAGCAGCACTACCATTTAACCATCATCATTACTGATAATATTATAAATTATAGCTAATATATAATATATTGATAAGCATATCAGTGATTAAGTCAGTACACCCATGCATACTAATGGACTTGTGTGATGTTAAGATGACTTCATACATGGTTCTGAGTGTTGGTTCCTCCCAAGGTTTCGACCTCCAACTTTGAGGGAGCTGCTCTTGCCACTGCCACCTTCAGTTTGCTCACTTTGGGTTGCATGTTTCATTTGTTTGGTTTCTTTCTGCCTTGTTTCTGGATTTGTATGAAGCTGCTTTACTTTGTGTCCAATTAGATTCATGTTTATCTACTATCGGCAGTACTTCTCGACAGGGACCAGACAAGCTGTGTGTGCTTTTGCACATCTGTGTCAGCAGTGGGTGCAACTTAACGCAGCAGAATGCATCGCTTCGAAGAGGTGTCACAAACATTTGGGCATATAATGGAGTTACGACCTACTGTAACTACAATATGGGAGAAGGACCCCACCAAACCCCCTCCTCACCTTCTCATGATGAACATTTGCACCCCACCCACATCCCAACTCCTCCTTCTTCTCCAGCTTCTGACCACACAGTATGTAGGTGTGTGTGTGTCATCATCATCAACTGAAGCCACACAGAACCCTAGTCCAAGTTTCTTGAGTTCCCCTTCCTTGCCTCAACCACTGTGAGGGTGGTCTTCACTTTGCGTGTATATTTGTGCTTCTGTGTGTGTTTCTATCATCACCTTCTCAAAATACTTGATCTCGTACTCCAGGATAATGCCGTTGGGCCGGTCCGGTTCCTGCCAGGACACAGCGATGCTGTTCTTTGCCGTCTTCCCTTTCTTCACCACAGTGATGGGGGACGGAGCTGAAAGATGGTGAAAGAAAAGAAAGCCTTCAGTTCATTCTTTGTTCTGAATTAGGAGAAAAAATACTGGCAATATAATGAAACGTGTGATGCAATATAGAGTAACTGCAGAGGGTGTCATACATCAGTATTTGCACTGAAATCTTAAAGTTGACCCAATTAGCCAGTCTTAATTAAAGACGGACTTACGTGGGATGAAGTCAAATATAGCTGATTAATAACGGTCAACACAGACTCAGTATTCCATTCTTGTTTTCCCAGGAAAAGCAAACAGGCGGAATGTAAAATACTCTGAATTCCAGCAGGAAACACAATCGGATGAGAAGCTTTGACACATACTTTTATCTCAGCTGTTTGATGAGAGATGAAACCAGCTTTGAACGTGGCTTTGGGGGATGACACAGTTTACTGTTTACACACTCCATTTAGCACGTATAAAAGAACGCAGCATCGGCTAATATTCTCTCTTAATTCGTAACTTCTCATTACAGTCTGAGCACTGCAAGCCTTAACAAGCATGAAATTGTTTTATACGTACACTTGACCATAGGATAATTAAATCAACCTCCGTCTGCCTTCTACCTTCACTTAGGCTGGAGTTACAGAACACCACTGCAGTGCAGTTCTCCAATGATAGAACATGCTTATATTGTTTATTTCAAACATGGCACCACAGGGAGAAGGCTCCAAGTATCAAATATCAAAACATTGCATGTAGGTCAGCTTATCAACTTTTGTATTAGCATGCCTGTTTGTAATCCAGACTGCTGATTGGCTGTCAAATCTGCATTGGTGTTAAATGTGACACACAATCATTATCAGAAAAAAAGAAAATGCACACAGAAGGAATAAACCCATTTAAAGCACAACTGCAATGGTGTCGTGCTAGAGTGTCGTGGAGAACGGCAGCGTCATCTTCAGTGAAAAGTCCCTGGTGTCATGGTGTGGGGTGCAGTCTCATACGATGCCAGATCACTTTTGGTCTTAATTACAGGCACTTTGAAACTACCAATGTTGTCTGGGTATGAGTGGCTCAGATACAGGGGTTGGACAATGAAACTGACACACCTGGTTTAAGACCACAATAATTCATTAGTATGGTGTTCTAGGGGCTCCTTTTGTGGCCAATACAGCGTCAATTCGTCTTGGGAATGACACTTTTTGGATACAATCCGGGTTAACACCCCAACATCCCTTTCAGACAGCTTCCTCTTGCGTCCACAGTTAATCCTGTTGGATGTGGTTGGTCCTTCTTGGTGGTGTTGACGTTACCCTGGATACCGTGGCTCTTGATACATCACAAAGACTTGCTGTCTTGGTCACAGATGCGCCAGCAAGACGTGCACCAACAATTTGTCCTCTTTTGAACTCTGGTATGTCGCCCATAATGTTGTGTTCATTGCAATATTTTGAGCAAAACTGTGCTCTTACCTGCTAATTGAACCTTCACACTCTGCTCTTACTGGTGCAATGTGCACTTAACGAAGATTGGTCACCAGGCTGCTCCAATGTAGCCATGAAACCTCCCACAATAAAATGACAGGTGTTTCAGTTTCATTGTCCAACCCCTGTACAGCAGTGCTGCTGGAGTGTTTAAACACCTCAGTGTCACTGCTTTACTGAGAACGGGGCAGAGTCATGACAGCATCCTGCGAGCACTGATGAAGGACTAGAGGATGACCAACACAAGCTGTGCAGAAACAGATGAGCTTCTGTCTCTGACTTTACATCTACAAAGTGACACAACTAGGTAAAAGTGTCTAATACAGTGGACAGGGTGTGGACAGTGTTTGGACAGCCCAATGTTATGTTAATGAAGTCCTGCAAACAGTGGCCTCACCTTTTCTGAATGCACATTAGAGACACTACTTCTGTATGTGTAGCTCAATAAAAATTGCCCTTTTCAGTGTAAATGTGTAATTTGTTATTGTTCCTGAACCTTTATCTTCACTCTGAAGTACACTGTAGTCAGACAGTTCCTTCTGGAGGCAACTATTTTTGATGATGAGTGTATAATGAAAAACTGTACTTTGGCATAGCTGAACAACGAGCTTTTAGCACATCAAACTGACATACGATGAACATCTGTTCACAGCTGTTCTTCATTCAAATAAAAATCCACCACAACCAAAACAGGGCTGTAAAACCAGACAATGACTCGGACCAGACTGACCACGTCAGCTTGTTTCATGAATTAGGCCTCGTGACTGGAGCTTTGCCTGATGGCACTAGCCAGGGAAGAGATCTTGGAAGCAGCACACAAAGAAGCAAAAACATAGGAAGCAAGCAGATATGCATCCATGGCAGATGATTCACACAGATAGTAGCACTATCACAATATTCTCATTACAGTGCTAAAAACAAAGTATGGGTTATGCTTACATTGTGGCTGGGTTATCTCATAACTGTGTGATCAATTATCAGTGAGCAATTCAATGAGCTAAAATTCACATTTTGCAACTGAATTAAATTCCAGTTTCAATGCCAAAGGAGCTTCCAGTGCATGTTTACTGCTCTGTACATACTCAACCTACATGCAGACTCTGACTAATCACCAAGGGGGGGTGGGGCTAATAACCCAGATATTAGGGCTAATAACCCAGTGGGGCTAATAACCCAGTTATAGAGGAAAATAAGATGGGAGGGGCTGTTCTCTCTCTCACACAGTGATCAAATTTCAGAATAAAAGTCATGAGAAGGGTTTATACTGAAATACAGAACTGACATTCAAATTTCCTTTATTTCCTTTAAATAGTATTTCAAACAACTTTTGTCAAACAACAATTATTGTAAACATCCTTGTCAATCCAATCATTACAAAACAAAAACAAACAAAGAAACAAACAAACAAAACACTGTAGGCACAGCAAATCTATGAAAATATCCTGCAAAATTACTCTACTGTTCTAAAGGTTAATTTAACACAAAACATTTCTATGTAATTAAACAATATAATAAAGTAATTACATTGAAATACCACATAAAAACACGGGTTCTCAACCTCTAAGGGTTAAGCCATTCAGAACCTGCTCTCAGCAAACCTTTAATTACTCTTCTTTCTGCCTTAACTGAGTCCTATCCTGTGTCTCCACACACACACACACACACACACACACACACACACACACACACACACACACACAAATGCCATCAGTCTGTACGTGAACAGCCGAAATCTGAGCCAGTTGTGTGTTCAGAAACAGAAGTGTCAGACTGTAACCGTGAGATAAAGAGTATTTAAGCATGTCCAAATGATCCCCGAGGTGCCGATACAGTACCCCTGCTTCAACAGCATGCCGTTTAGGGGAGCAAAGGAAAGTCATCTCCCCCTCTTCAAAACAAAGAGAAACCGTATCCCTGCTTTCGCCCAGACAAAACTATAATCATTCCTATCTTAAAAGCCTGCAACCGAATACTTGGCAACCCGATCTGCAGGCAGGCAGGAGAGAAAGCTGCTTTGTGGAGGGTGGCCCGGGCCACTTAAACGCTCAGGCAGCCTGTTAAATGTTTGACTTTCAGTCCAGCAGGAGATGCAGCTCCTCTGACTTATTGATTCTCAATAAGCCTTAAGGTGGGAGAGGGGAATTTTGATCCATATTTGTGATGACAAAACAAAAACAAGAGAAACATCTAATAGCATGTGTCTGTATAAAACAGAATATTGTTTATGGAGTTTATTGAAAGTTTATAATCTTGTACTTTATATTCATTATGTGCAAAGTGATATTTCAAGATTACAGCTCATGAAAATCTAGAATCTACAATTATTACAATAATTCATTTTGATTTGGAAGAAGTCACTAATAAGACATTAAATGTAACGTAAAATATACATTGATCAGCCATAACATTATGACCACCTCTCTATTACCTCTCTATTATGGCTCCACTTACCATACAGGAATACAGACTGTGTCCATCTGTTTCTCTGCATACTTTGCCTACTTTCACCCTGATCTTCAATGGTCAGGCCCCACAGGACCACCACAGAGCAGGTATGATGTGGTTGGTGGGTCATTCTCAGCACTGCAGTGACCCTGACATGTTGGTGTGTTAATGCGTGTTGGTACGAGTGGATCAGACACAACAGTGCTACTGGAGTGTTTAAACACTGTGACCACTCACTGCCCACTCTATTAGACACTCCTACCTAGTAGCTCCACCTTGTAGATGTAAAGTCAGAGACAGAAGTTCATCTGTTTATGCACAGTTTGTGTGGGCCATCCTCAAGTCCTTCATCAATGCTCACATGACTCTGCCCGCAGGACACTATTGGCAGGATATTTCTGAATTGTGATCAATAACCCAACACTCCCTTTCCTGAATTACGGTGTTATTATAGCTGAGTTAGTTCCATTTTCTCAGTGTAAATGAGTGAGATGGCATAGGAATGTTTATAGGAGACCTCAAATACAGTGGAAATTATGAACTATTAAAGCAGTTTTCCTTGATGAAGTATGTTTAATATGTTTGTGTTTATATGTTGTCATATATTAATGCTATAAGTGACCAAAGATGAATTTCAACTTTTCCATGCTATTTCTATTCTTTTACATGAGTGTCCATATCTTGGTACTTCAAACAAATCTTAGTATCAGTCTAGAGATGAAAAGAAACAATGAGAAAACAAATCCAAAACAAAATAACTACATAATGACAGTTAACGAATGAAAAAATAACAAATGTCCTACAAATAACAAGATATCCTATATATTAGGGATCCTATTGTGGATAGCATGTTTGCCTCTCACTGTTAGGCTCTTGGGTTCAAGTCCCCATCTGGGTGGAGATTCCATGTTCTCCTTATGTTTGCATGCGTTTCCTTCCCAGCCTAAAAACATGGTGTTCAGGTAAACTAGTTACTCTACTCTGTATGTGAATGAGTGTATATAAGTATGTTCAGATGTGAATTAGACAAACTCAGGTGGATGATGGTATTCATGCTCTCTGTGTGCTTCTTACGAGTGTGTTGTGCAGCATGTGACTGTAAGGCATCCTCAAGAATTAGAAAGGAGCTTTACCATAAGATATTGGCATTTGTGTGGTGCTGTGGTGGTAGGCATGAGGCTGAACGTAGAGTAGACAAGCACACCAGTGCCAATATCACACTCTATGGCATGACCTACAGTGTGTTATTGTGTACATACAGGAAAATACTTCATATCAATAATCTTATCAGAATTAGACCATGACCTTATTGAGATAATACTGCCATGTCTTAGGGTCTGCAATGATTCCCATGCTTGCAGTACCTTTCTGAATGCTGTTAGTGACTGATAATTAAGAAATATCAAATCATTCTTATCAGTGCTAATTAAAAAGCTACTGGAACCATCAAGCAAATGGTGGACAAAGCACAGCTAAATAAAGCACAACCCAAATTCCTCCACGTTCATTAGAGCAGTCTCTCTGAATTCATTAACAGATGGAACACCTCTTATAGGGGAAGTGTGGCAGAGGAAGTGTGATGGTGCTCTGATTAATGGCTCCAATTGGGAAGTGTTGCCATCCTCCAGTGCGTGAAGCCGCTAACACTGCACCTTTGGCATCCAGGGAGCCGCCAGCACCAAACAGCGTGGAATGTCACTGCTTCTGCACCTAGACGTGCGAACGTTCCTTTTTTCGGCAAGACGGATCACACGCTTGCAAACCTGAGCTACTTGCACTTGGATTACTCACTCTGATCGAGCACGCCTCCAGATGGGTGTAAGGAACACCAACAGACTTCACTTTTCCTTGGCAGTGGAACAACAACTCCAGGCAATATTGGTTTTTCCCGTTTTTTTTCCCCTTTCTTCCCAGGCATATGCTTGTGTGCAATTTAACTGAAGTTACCGCTCCAGGCCTGCGGCTTGGGTCTGGGGAGGAAAGGTCACAGTTTCCAGGATGACCCCGTCTGAGTGCCAGGGCGAAGCTCTCAGCAGGCCGTGTGTTTGTAAACAAGTGTTGCTGGGGGAGTCCTGCCGAGAGGCAAGATGAAAAACCTCTGGCAGAGCCAAGCAGCCCACTAGCCAAAAGCAGCGCTGAGATATGACTCCTGCCAAAAAGCTCCCATGCCAACACGCGCCTTGTGCAGAGAACACTGGCCTTCCACAATCCTGCAACAATGCTTTCAAAATAAAGCAATAAAGGTCTCAGTCATCGACAGGTCAGTTCTCCCTCCACACTAAGTCCTCTATACAAAGTCTGCAGCATTCATACTTACACACAAACAGCTTTACAACATTACACAGATGAGTCTTTAAAAATATATATCCACAACATCAGCATGCCTCCACCCTCTCGCATATATGAAAAGCAAGTTGGGGGCAAGAATGAGTATGCAGCGGTGAAATTATATTTCAACATATGTGAAGAAAGTTACATAGTTAACACAGATTGTTTCAATCAGCTACAACAATACAGTCCATCTCAGAAACCTACACTTCCAAAATCTCAGGCAGCTCAATAGCAGGCCAACTTAAAATGATGCAGTAAGGGATCACAGAGCACTTTTGAGTAAATTCAACTTTTAGTTTAGTCAAAAGTTCTTCTAACTCATATTTACTTCTGCATTTTAGCTCAGTCAAATGAGCCACATCTGAAATATCGTGGGATTCTGTCTGTATATTTTCGTCTGCAGATTAGAGTGCACCCATCACACTGGGAGAGGTCTTCTTACCTGCAGACTCTTTACCAAGAAGGAATTTGGTGGTGCTTATGAGATTCAAATTTATGATCTCCAGTTATGAAACTCTAGAGCTGTGAAACCATGTACATTTCAGTGTCCAAGAAAGATCGAAAGCTAAATTTACTCAGAACTGTGCTTTTTTATACAGTGCAATTTCACAGCTCTAGGGTGGCCCTACAGTCTAACTGCGGCTTTTCAAGTTCAAATCTCAGCAAGGGCTCGGTGCTTCAATGTCAAACAAAATTGAAATGTGGACTATGTCAGCCCAAATGAAAAAGTAAAAAGTATATTTCACATGTCAATAATAGTCAAATGAGTATTAGAGTACTATATGTAAAATCATCTGAAAGTAGAGTATGGTCAGATGTTTTCAAATGTGGACCAAAATATCAGCTTGTAGTTAAAGTTATACATTAAGAAGAAAGCTGGTGGACATGCAATGTTACCAATGTCTACAAAAACACCAGTCTATACCTGTCATAACTGTCTCAAACTCAAACAAACTAATGACCTAAGCTCTGTAACAAGGTCCACGTGTCAGGTCTTTATGGCTAAGCCTCCAGTATCACGTCCTGTGGCTGTTAACATGGAACGCCATAAAACCATTAGGACTGGAATGGTGGAACAAATGCTAATAAGTGACTTATTCAAATGACTGATTGGGTCACCATCTGCGGAGCGCCTTCGACTGCTGATGGAGGATCCGATAACAGATAGGCCTGCCCTGGCAGCAAATGGGGCAAAATGCAAGCGCTCTCAAATGCATGCCAAAAGCAGCTCACTAAGAGTAATTAGGAAATATTGAGTGTGGCAAGTCTTTGCAGATTGATATGTCAATTACTTGCTGTGAATGGGCAAATATTAAAAGCTCACAGAATGGTTCTGCAAATGCCACCACTTACGTGCCTGTCGACATTCATCAGGGAAACATGAGCGCACTTCAGAGAAATGTGAAAGACCAAGCACTAATCACTTGCACCTGCATGCAATTCAGCTTGTTTTGAAATCTAGTTCACTTCAAGTGCTGGAAATCAGCAAGCATTTGATCAATCTACACAAACTGTCCTAGTTATGAAAGCCTAAAAAGAGGAAAGGGGGGAAAAACAGACTTTACATCTTCTTCTTTGTGGAAGTGCCTTGGAGGCTTCGGTTAGTGTGCCGGTGTGACGTTAATTCCGCATGCAAGCTGAGCTGAAGCTGCATGGCTCGACCGTCTTGGGCTCCAAAATCATCATTTTGCTTGTCACCATTAATAGTGTTTTAAGGAGCCTAATCCTTCTGTTGATCTGAGAGCACCTTAATGAGCCAGGCAGATGTTGAAGCTGTACCTCCACTGTCCCACCGATGCGAATTAGTACCTCGAGATTGTTTTTTTTCCCTTTTTTTTTTTGCATGCTGCTTAAGTGCATCGGTGGCACTTTTCGCGACAGAGACGGATCAGCAAGGAAATAAGTGCAAATATTATGTTAAATATTTCACCCTAATTTAGACTGCAGCAGTTGCTCGCAGGGTTGCGTAAAAAGGCCTGGGAGTTTAGTGTAATGGATTACGTGGAGGGGAAATAAGGAAATAAATAGCGTGGCTTCAGCGGCACCTGTGCCACCTGCGCTGGCCATGTAGAAGGGAGAGGGGAGGCAATATTGGAGGAATGCTGTAGTTCAGGGCTTAAGGGACTGATCCACCTTCCCCACAAGGAACGTTTCAATAAGTCTTAAAGTAATGAGAAGAAAGCTTGACATAATGAGCCAGGAATGTTTTACATTGTCCCGATTCAATCTGTAAGATCAGTTGGAAGTGATCAAGGTCCGCTTTTTTTCCAAGAAGACAATGCTGTATACTGAGAGATCAGAACAGCAACTTTTATGTCTTCTTTCAAAAGAAAAAACCCAAAGTATAATACATAATAATATAAGTATAAAACACACCAGTTCAAAAACCCTACAACTGTTTTGTAACCGTCTTGACTCATGATAAAGCTGGCCGATATGGACAGAAAATCACATTTCGATATATTTTTACTGAATGATAATATACAATATACAATATGTGTTTTAAAATATACAATGTAAAAACACTTCATGCAAAGGGAGCAGAGTAGAGGAGGCGCTGAGAGCAAAGGGTGAAGCAGAGCAAAGGAGCAGAATTTCAACATATTACTAACATATCGCCTCAGCTTATATTGTGCATATCTCTGTTTATTTCCTGATATAAATATCAATATCAATATAATGCCCAGAACAATCTCACAGCCTCAGAATTTACATTCATCCAACCCACTTTTAGCCTTTCAAGGCTAAACACAATGTCTAAAAAATATGTAAGCAAGGCTAAAACAGCCTAACAATTAATGAACTAAGTGACGCACCACTTGGAGGCAAGTCGAGAGAAAGCTGTTGAAGATGTAATATGACCGGCTGCTGAGAGCAAGGGAACAAAGAGACTTACTTCAGCTGACCTTACTTCAGCTAGTTAGTCACACACCATACTGACTGGCACTGAGAGGACCCAGAGAGGACAGCAGCACTATCTAATAAGACTAGTAAGACTCAGGAATTATTGCAAAAAGTTCCTGTTACAGTCTTAAAATTATGCTAGGCTTTTGAATCCTGCCATTGGGGAGTCCGGTTGGCCAGCACAGGCGTCTGTAAGCTGCTACATCAGAGCTGCGGCCCCACCACTTTCTTCTAAATGCTGTGGAATCAGTAATAGTTTGAAAAGAGGCAGTGGCTGGTTTCAGATGTATCAGAGGAAGCATGTGTTGTCTTCACCGTCCTAATTCAGTGAGCATTGTATATGATAGAAGGAGAGCCATAACATGGGTCGAGAATCTGGCACAATCTGCAAAGAATCTATAAAGGGAAAATCAGTGGCAATATAACAGGGTTGTAAATGGGCTTTTAAACTGTGTATGAGCAAAGTCACATACTTTAGTCAAATGCTTGATTGATCCAACTTGGGTCCTTTTCACCCTGTTAGAGAAAACGTACTCTCCTTCACAAAGGTAACACAGAGGTTAACCACACTGTTCTGCAGTGAGGTGTGTTTTGACATCACCAATGACAGTACGATGATTTGTATGATCGGTTTTATTGCTTTTAATTATCAGGCATAATCAAAAATCTAAATCAAAAATTAGAATTTTACTGCAAACAGAGAATAAGATACGGACCACCAATGTATCGTACATCTTGAACATTCATTTGTAAATATTACTGTCTGTCATTGTTACGTTATTTTATGGTAATGTGTTGGTTTCTAGTACACCGCACCCTCCAGTTCAATATCCAGTACCTATACTAGGTCACATTAAGATAAATTTCCATGCCCTCTTTACTGGAATTGAGATTTTGGCTTCTGCTCACTATTATCTCTGTCCAGCCTAAGACATGGAAGAAATGTGGAGGAGAATTCAAACACTGAGCCAACTGAGCAACTTCATGTTTTATGACCAGTAAAGAAGCTTAAGCAATCCCTGTTTGTCAGATATTTATCACTATTAATATCAGGCTGAACTCAGTTTTCCAATATTAAAGCACTCAGATCTCGGAATCAGTACCAAAATAAATTGGATAAAGACATCCATCCAAAGGAGTAACATTTGTTTTGGTAGCTTTTCACTGATATATAGGTGCAGTACGATTAGATTACCATCACAATTTGATGTGTGCACTCTGTAGGCGGCAGTGGAAAACTGGAAGGTAATGGAAAAGTGTTTATTTTTGTGAGATTGAACACAGCACTCAGCACAGGGAAAGGCACCATATGGAGAATCCCGATATTTCACTGTTTCCCACCTTCACATAACAAAAGGTCCAGCACTTTGGCACACCAACTGGGTCTTACAGCACCTACCAAACACGGTGCTTAGCCTACAGCCACCCAGTTCACATAATACGCAGCTGCCACTCGATGCATCGACCCAAACAGATTATCCTGACCGCAGCCGTACGAGGGAAAGTGAGTGTTTAGTATTCCACATCAGTCTGCTTGCCGGCCGTTGTGAAATCCCTCATTTCAAGGCTGCCTTATCACGGCGGAACCACTTCACACACACGAGGCAGGCTTCACACACACACATGGCATGGGCACGCAACAGGTTTCTTTTCTTTTTGTCTCAGGACGAACTCAAGTAATTACAGGACCAGCTCAGATAAAGCAGATTATGCATCATTATCCATTAGGGTCATCATTACCTTAATGAAAAGTCAATGGCAGCCACTCTCACAGAAGATAAGCCTATGGAATGAACGTGTGATGTGTGTGTGTGTGTGTGTGTGTGTGTGTCTGTGTGTGTGTGTGTGTGTGTGTGTTTGTGTGTGAGACCCTTTGATATAAACAGAGTCGTGACTGGCAAATTAATCCAAAATTAATCCAAACTGATATTCGGAACATCTAATCGATTTTGTTCCGTCAATTATTTGGTGTGGTCATATAATTCTGCAGGTGTGGTCATGTGATTCTGTAATGTTCAGTCTTAGACAAGGAAGTAACACAGACGATAATTCAAGCACTGAGACAAACATACAACTGAAGTAAGCTGTGTCCATCGTTAATTAAAATAATCATTTATTAATCATAATCGAGGTAAAATGTTCAATTAACCATGATAGTGATTTTTGAGATCATATCGTGCAGCACCAGCCCCACAAAAGCTTCTGTCTTTTTTAAGTATTTTATACTTATGGATTTTTGAAGTAATATAGGTAAACACATAAAAATCAAGAAACATTAATAACCTCATACAGAAAAGCTTTGGGTCATTGTCATATTGCATGGTCCACTCCCAATTCTGCTTCAGTTTCTGGACAGATGGTCTCCTATTTAGCTCCACAGCTTCTGATACAGCAAACAATTCACAGTGATGTAATCTACGATGGGCAGCTTGCAAACCATGCAGCCTCAAACCATGACATGCCCACCTCTGCACATCTCCACAGTTGGTATAAGGTTCTTCTGCTCAAAAGCTGTGTTTGTGTCTTCTGTGCTACGATAAGTCAACTTCACATTCATTTGTCCAAAGCACGTTGCTTCTGGCCTTTGTTTTTGTGTTCTTTGACAAACCTCAGAATGGCTATGTTACAATGGCCAGGTTTAGTGGAAAGGCTGATTTCTAATTGCTCTGAGATATTTTTAAATCCCTTCCCTGACTCATATGCATCTACAGCCTTCTTTCTGAAGGCCACAGAGAGCTTACTGGGTCTGCCAATGGTGACACAACAATCAAGAGCAAACCAAACTGAGCTTTAGATAAGACAGACTCCAAAAATCATCTCTAACCATGCTCTAATTATACTCATTTTACGTATTTTAGTCGTAGTAAAGAAGTAAATATACTATATGATGAGTGGAGGTGATAAAACAGTGTAAAATCAGTAAACAAGAAGATGGTGTTTGTTAAAAGGCAAAGGTTTTCATGTGGTGTCCTAATTTTCCCCATGACTCAAAATACGTCTCCTGTCAGGTTTCCTACAAATCATCATTAATGAGGTCACAGCGTAAATGTTCTGACCGCAGTAAACATCGAGGGCGTATTCCTGGTAGAAGCAACCACAAAATCACAGAAAGGCCGGCTTAATTATTGTCTGTGCTCTTATGGCTTTAAACAGACCACAGAAACAGCACTGCTGTAGTGAACAATGAAGTAATTACAGTCTAGTATGTCCACCGAGTCGATTTGTGTTCCGAAATTACATGCTGTGCCCCTGCAAATTAGTGTATTTTCCACTAGCACCTCGTAAACATTGACTACGACATTTAGCCCGAACAATACTGACTGAATGTTCCTGCAATAAACAGATAAACACTGCAAAGTATGCAATAAGTGCACTTGTATGTAAGTTTACATTTTAGCTTGCTAGACCCCCTGATGGCTTCTTATTTCCAGGAGGGCTCCTATCCATCCAGGTGTTGACAACCGGCTTGGAGGAGGCTGAGTTTGAGCCTGCCGAAGGGAACTAGGAGAGACCAGCCCTCACAAAAACAAAGTTTTGGAGATAACAGGAGCAAAATGTCACTCCTTAAAATAGTTGAGACTATCTGTCCAGATACTGAGCCACTCAGCCATTGAGCTCTGTGACTGTGGTCTTCCCATCTTCCCAAAACTCTGTTCACAATAACTTTCAGTGCCTATAAAATTGAACCGTATCCATTGAAGTTGAATGTAATTAATTTTTGCAAATTACAACCGTGTTAGTGCTATAAACACCCCTCGGTCCTACAACACATTTCTGCTTCACGTTAAATCTGCCGCTGACCCACATCCATTTCTTAAGAATCCCAACGTTCTGGTCGTTGGAGAGAAATGCAGACTATTGTCTCCTTATTCTCTAATAGCTGGTATTTACCCCTTTGGCTGAAATAGCCTCAGATATCTCCCTATACCTCTGGCACTGACTGAAGTTTATCCCACTCCTCCTGGAATTCTTTCAGCTCTGTGATGTTTCAGGTGTTTACTGCATGCACTGCTCATTTCAATTCATCACACAGCATTCCAGGGGGGTTCTCCTGAACTTTTCTGGAACCATTCCTTGATGGACTTACTGGAATCTTTTGGGTCATTGTCAAGTTGCATGGTCAGCTTCCACTTTAACTTCCGTTTTAGGACAGATGGACTCAAATTTTCCTCAAGCACAAGAATTCGAAGTGTATTCTATGACTCTCCAGGCCCTGCGGCAACAAAGGAACCTAAGCCATGACATTTCTTCCTCCGTGCCTCCCCCGATATCTTACGTCTTATTTTCCAAATTCAATTCCTTTGAAGTCGAATTTATTTAATACTAGATTATTCTAATGTACTTTAATAATATGCTTTTTCTGCATTACTGACACATATCCACAGTATGAACACACCTCTGGCCCCACAAATTCATATGGAATTCTTAAGAATACCAAGATTCTAGTTATTAGATATGTGATATCTGATTTATCGGATCAATGAACATGTTGGTAAAATATTCATGACTCCAAGATGGGTTTTTTTTGGTAGATAATTTTTAAGTAATTTGTGTCATTTTGACTACAAACACATGGGCATGGAAACAGATCAAATAACAGGGGATGAATAAGAACCATCAGCAGTAAATCCAAGGCTGTGCAGCTCTTACCTGCTTGGTTGGTTGTGACGTTGAGGGAAACATACTGGCGCAGGTGTTTGGTCAGTTCAGACACACCATTCACAGCCTCCACCTCGAAGGTGTAGTTGGTGTGGGCCAGCAGGTCCACCACCATGACTGAGGAGTTCCTAAGGCCAGAGCGCTGGGGAAGGTAGCGGACGTGGCTGCCACATGGCTCATAATGGCCCAGATCAGCACTGATCTTCCTGCACAAGATGCTGTAGGTCACGTCCTTCCTTCCTCCTGTTTCCTCTGGGGCGCTCCACTCCAGAAACACACTGGTCTCATTCACATTGGAGATGGCATTCCGCGGAGCTGAAGGAGGCTCTGTGAGAAACAGTTTTAGTTGATTATTTTGACAAATAATTCTACAAAAATAACATGATATTAACATTATACATCCTGTCATTATGAAATTTCACATTAAAAACAGGTTTTTTTTTATCAGTCAGATTTTCAGTCAGATTTTATCAAATCTTTTTCAGGAGCACATTGAGGACCATTCGTTTACAATGTAGCTGAGTAACAAGTAAGATGAGGGTAAAATGATGAAAGAAAAAAACAACTTATACTTAAAGATGAATAAACATGAAATAAACACATATAAAACATATTAAACTAACAAAATAACAAAGATACTAAAAACATTTAAAATAAGTAAAATCATACTAAACTACATCACAAAAACAAAGTGGATTATTACAATTTAATTAACTTAAACAATAAGTTAAATCAAGCTAATAATAATAATAATAATAATAATAATGATAATAATAATAAATATACTAATAATAATAATAATAAAAACTAATTAAGAACTAACTTATTAACTAAATTATATTTGTAGCTATTTTTAGTTGTAATTTCTAAATAGTATGTCATATTAACCTTTGGAACCTTTTGAAAAGTTGATAATGCTGTTATATGAATTATATAGTAATCGATTAGTTCAGCAAATATGGAGTCCCCCAGGGTTCAATTTTAGGGTTTATGAAATCAAACGAAGTGTGATGATATGTAGAGGATTTAACAGGTTGTAATATTCCTACCAATAAGACACATTTGTAAGATTAGGAGATGCTTTATTATGATTTTAATTTGATAAATGTATTGTTTATGATGTTGCTGTCACACAACATTTGTGTATCTCCTTTTTTATAATGTTTCCCATTTTGGAATAATCTGAATCAGGCAGTGTTTCTTTATATGTTCCAAAATATAATGATGAATGGGCCAATAGAAACGTTCCAAATTACTTCTATTGAAATCAATAGTAATTCCTTCTCTTGTAAAGTTGCCTTTTAAAGAACCTTGTTTTTTTGCCATGACAGTGATGATACAGTTGTTTGACCCTAAAACAAATGGAAAAAAAATCAGAGGTGCCTTCTACTGTGTAATTCATTGTGCAACCATGTACATAATTATTTAATTATTGGTAAAATCGAAACAATGTTACATTAATAATGCTCAATTAAAGGACTAATCTAGAGAATCGTTACTTGTGCAGGCCATGTTGGTTGGGTCCGTATCCTTCCTATAGTAGTCCTGCTCACACTGGCAGGACGTGGAGCCCTCAGTTTTGGTGAAGCTGTGAGGAGGACACTTGCTGCATGTTTTGGTCTGCAGGGCTGATCTGTAGAAGCCAGGCTTACACACTGTAGATTAAACAGAAAAAGACAGACAAGACAGGAATGATTACATTATGAATGCAGCTGATCAGTGCCTTTGTACTGCTTATTGAGATCTGATGAGAAATATTGGCTGCTAAAGTCAAACATTCATCAGCTTCATTAAAAAAGAGCAGGTGCTGATATCAATGCCTCTTTGATGGCTACAATGTACCGCGCTCATTAATAAACCACGATGTGTTCAACAGCATCAACTCAAATTAAACCTTTGATGCAATCATAATTGCGTTCCACTCCCTTTCTAACACGCATTTGATGCATGAGTAATTAATATATTTGGGAATACATTTCCTTGATTCTATTCAGCTTTCCATGAAAACTCATTTGCAAACACTGAAAACTGAATTCGGAACATGGAAGGCTTCCTCATCCAGGCCTAACTCAGCAGCGTCCGCAGATTGCGGATATGGAAAATAATGGGATTTAAAAGTTCCCCGAGACAACGGAGACAAATGGAGCCAGCACATCCTGTGTTTATGACTGTTTAAATGACTTTCAATTTAACACAGATGCTTATGCACAGCACACAGCCTGACACTGCAGAATACATTCAGGTAATGTATTGCCACGGATGGAGAGAGACATATTATCAATGGCCTCTGCAGTCGAAAGTGCAGACAAAGACATTAATTAAAGCTCCCCTGGTGGGCATTAAGAGGCAGACAGCAGAAGTGCTCCGTGAATTCAATCCCACGTCAAGCTGGCAAGAGAACAGCAAGCTGTAATAAAAACACGGTGTCTGAGGGTCCTGAAAAGTCTTAATTTGTCTGAAAGTACGTTTTACAAATTTATATAATAAGCATTAAACTGCATTACATGTTAATGGATGTCGTCTTAGATCTTAGGATGTAGGATACTTTTTTTCATCGCTCGGAGTAATACATTATGCATTATGAGACCGAGTACCTGAACTGAACTGAACATCTGAACTGATACTATTCTGGTACCAGAACCCAGAAATCGGTATCAGAACCCAACAGTACAGATAACAATAATTACACGTCACAGCAACACAGGCTGCAAAAACTGTGATCCATTTAGTAAGATCGTATGTCCTCCATCACCACCATACAGTTGGACACAGCCATGGCTCATGGATTTTGCTTCACTGATGTGAAGTTAACAATCAAATCTACTTCCATTTCCTCGTCCATATCTCTCAGTGGGATGAAAAGCATAGACAATTCATTCTCCTTCTATCTCAGTTTAATGGTTTTGTGGACCAGCTTATTAGATGTTTTCTGCTGAAATGTTGGTAAAAGTAACACAGTTTAGCTCCAACAGCAACATAATCCACATTTCAGTCTCCACTGTTTATAATATGGCAAGGAAGTCAACACAATGGCAAAGAAACCCCAGACTAGTGTTTTAGTGGTGTAACCCAGTAAGTGTAGTCCAGAACCCACGGCCTGCAAAGTGTAAGCGTCAGGATCAAAGTGTTAATTCAATATTGATACAAGAATCGAATCAATATCATGAAATGTAATATTGCCGTACTCAAGTGCATTCATATTTCCTCATACTCTTAACATAAACTCTGTGGGCTTAAAATGGGCAAAAACTGGCCTTAAATATGAGAGGTTGCCTAAACAGGTCTCATCCAACTGTTAGAACCTCAAATTCAGTATCAGTGGACTGCACTGAGTGATGTTCTCTGGTGTGGATCGGGTCAGTGTTGTGATCCTCACTGTACTGGACAGAGTGATGTTCTCAGTGTGGATCGGGTCGGTGTTCTGATCCTCACTGTACTGGACTGTTGGACTAGTGATGTTCTCAGTGTGGATGGGTCGATTATTCTGATCCTCACTGTACTGGACTGAGTGTCAGTGTGGATCGGGTCAGTGTTCTGATCCTCACTGTACTGGACCGAGTGATGTTCTCAGTGTGGATCGGGTCAGTGTTCTGATCCTCACTGTACTGGACTGAGTGATGTTCTCCAGTGTGGATCGGGTCATTGTTCTGATCCTCACTGTACTGGACTGAGTGATGTTCTCAGTGTGGATCGGGTCAGTGTTGTTTGATCCTCACTGTACTGGACTGAGTGATGTTCTCAGTGCGGATCGGGTCAGTGTTCTGATCCTCACTGTACTGGACTGAGTGATGTTCTCAGTGTGGATCGGGTTGGTGTTCTGATCCTCCTGTACTGAACTGAGTGATGTTCTCAGTGTGGATCGGTTGTGTTCACTGATCCTCCTGTACTGGACCTGAGTGATGTTCTCAGTGTGGATCGGTTAGTGATTCTGATCCTCACTGTACTGGACTGAGTGATATTCTCCAGTGCGGATCGGGTTAGTGTTCTGATCCTCACTGTACTGGACTGAGTGATGTTCTCAGTGTGGATCGGGTTGGTGTTCTGATCCTCACTGTACTGGACTGAGTGATGTTCTCAGTGTGGATCCGGTTAGTGTTCTGATCCTCACTGTACTGGACTGAGTACTAAAACAACACTTGCAGCAAAAATCTACATTATTGTGGAAGTGTTGTTGGCCAATATGCCAGCAACTTTTCTAATCAATGACCATCATCTCTCCATCCTCTGCAAAAAATATATCTGTTGGGCATAAAATGGCCTCATCACCATCTCTCCTGAATGACTTAGATATCTGTCATTGGCAGGGCTCTGCTGGGTGCCAGGGTAATGGCCTCCAGACCAGATTTGTGCCACTGCAGCCTCCCGACTGGAGCTGTAAATAGATTATATTCGGCCTTGAGGGTCCATTGGCAGCTTTTAGGTTAGGTTAACCATACAGAGCCTAAACGGCTTACTTCATTCAGTGGAACACAGTTAAAAAAGGAAAATCGTGAAAAACAAACCAAGGAAAACAAGTGAAGTGTGCCACCATAAACTCAGGATGGCCTTTTAAGCGTAAAAACACGTCAAAGCACAGATTTATGTATATGTATACAGCATTTTTGCATGCAAAAGCCAAGCTAGCCAAAAATACTCCAAGGAAACCAGCTGTGGCACTTGTGTAACAAGCTAATCCTTTCATAAAAAGGTTTCAATAGCACTTCATCTTCAACGCTTTCCGAGCGTGCACAGCATCTGCAGGCTTACTTGGCCAGAAAAATACAGAAGCAAGTATTATCGTCCCTCTTTTCTACTCTAAAATAAGCAGTCTGACTGGTGCTTGAGCATTTCGGTGACAACAATGTTTTAAACATGAACCCCCAAAAAACGTAACTGGCATGAAAACCCCCTCTTCTTATGTGGTTTCAGAGCTGTGCTTGATAATAAGAATCCACTTCAAATTACAGAGTATTTTCAGTGACCTTGCAATTGCCATTACGCTACCTCCCACTGTGAAAATGACAAAGGCTGATTTAAATGTCAGGCCTGGAACAGTCTCATGATAATGGAGCTGCAGTTTATCTGGATGGCTCTTAAATACCATGAACTGCACAGTTAGTGAGGATTCTTCACAAGCGAGCGAGTGTCAGTGCATGTGTTTGGAGCTTTGAGTAGCTTAGATGAAAGGATGGACACCGACTGCAAAAACACAAATACAAGGATATTATTTTATAGATATCTAGTGTATTAGTGTCCAGTACAAAACCAAAACTGTTCAGCATTCCAGCCCTTGGAGACCCACATCTGTGTGTTTTTGCATTTTCCAAAACTACAGAATTTTGGCTACTAGGATCCCATAATAATCCAATAATTTATGCAATATTTATTTATACAAAATTGTATTTATACAATAATGTATAAAATTGCCATATTGCTCTATAGTGTTACTGTGATATACAGTGTGAAAACCTACTGAGGAACCTAGTCTAGATGAATCATATCTGAATTTTTCAACATTTTCTCTGAAACTATCATTTTGGACCAAATAACCATTATTTTATCCAATGAAACTTGGATGCTTAGTACATGTACATACTTATGTTTTACACCAGTGGTCACCAACCTTCTTCCTGGAGATCCATTTAGTTAAAACCTATAATATAGCTGCTTTATGTACTGTGACACTAATGCATCTGATCCAGCCAATTAAGGACGTGAACTGGATGAGCTGGAGCAGGTGCTAGGCCGGAGCTAGGTATTCAAGCCCGCTAGAAAGATAGCTCTCCAAGACCAAAGCTGATCACCACTGTAGTTCAAATGTCATTTCAGAGCTACTTACGCATGCTTATGAAATATAGAACCCATATAGATCTCTTTCTGCTATAGCAGTGGGGTAACTGCCCAAAAAGAAGATAAGGAAGTAACTGAGTTTCAGGTCTTCATATCAGAATGCTGAAGTCAGTCACTTTTTCATTTTGTAATCAGTGAATCGTTTACACAAACAGGTCAATTCACCAGCGAAGACTAAATTCACAAGTGAACACTGGAGACTGCTACATCTCTTTCATTATCATAGAGTGGCTGAAGACTGGACGCCAGCACTGGTTGGGGTTTAATCTTCTCTAGCACACAGATTAAACAAACTCAATTAAAAGAAATGGGTAAGCTGAATCACTGAACCAATCTTTGGATCCTAGACATTGTCATTTTGCAAATTATGCTTGACAGTTCATACTCTCACACCAGCCTTAGATGTGGCAAGGTATGTGCAAATAGTTGACTGCATTATTTAAAAAAAATAAAATAAAAAAAAAATAATAATAATAATTAAAAAAATATTTAAAAAATTTACTCTTTACATTGTATAATTTCAATGCCTTTAATCTTTATGAAATACCCAGACATTAGAATGGATTGCAAAGTGTTTGCAAACTTTGAAAGTGTGCCAAATGAGCCCAAATATTTAAGACAACGCCATATATCCTAAAAAGTACTACTGTAAGTCACATGATTAGTTGGCATGGGTAGCTGGTGATTGCAAATAAGTGGCCCAATATATGGTCAAATCACGACAAAGCTTTTCAAACATTACGAATCAAAAGCTGATCTAAAAAAAGTCTGAATGCTCTCCCAGAACTGTCTGGTGTGTTTGCACTCCCAAACATATAGTTGAGGTTGTTGGGGTGGCATGTAATATTCAGCCCTCATTAGGTGGGCCACTGCTCGTCCAGGCGTCTCTCAACTGCAAACAGTCAAATGTCTGTAATGATGATTCTGTTGAAAGCAAAGCCCAGGTTAAATCAAACCAATTTGCTCATGCCAAGTGCATTTGCATAAATGTACATAACATTTGTGAAACGTTTCAATGGTAACCCTGATAGGAACAATACATTCAGTAAATGGTTAGAGGCTCATTTTTTGTATTGCAGCTTTGGGCAAAATCAATACTGCAGAAGCGGATATTATGATAAGGATAAATGACGACATAGAATTCCACATGCAATAATGTCTTTTACATCACTATTCTCTGACCATGAGCTCACACTGTTCCTCTCTTAGTCTATTCCCTGTCTGGGAGCACAGCCTGCTCTCATGCAGCACTTCATTTGAGCAATTTGTCATTTGACCATGATACATTTGCTGAGGATGCTGAGGATGACAGATATAGATCCCGACATGGCCAAATACATTTCACCACACTTCAGTCGAGCCGTATCTGGGATAATCCCAAAGAAAAAGGCAGCACGATGATATACTGTAAAAGCAAATCTTAATGGAAACAAGATGAGGGCTGATTAAATAAAAGGCTACGGATGGGCCATGGTAATGCTGCTGTGATTGGATTACACCAGGGACTGGTGTGAAATGAGGATTTCTTCTATATTCTTCTTTATTAAACATGTACAGAACTCAGAGGGCTTGTATTCTGAAATATAAGATTTTAAGCTTGCGCTTAAACAAGCCGGTTAACAAGCCTGATGACCACCTTGTAATTTTGCCTCAGAATTAGTTTAGCTGTTTTTCTTTAATGGTGGCTTGTGGAAAACGTGTGTTGGAGTGAGAGTGGTTGATGTTATAAGGTTTGGTTAAAAGGTTCTGGAAGCCCAGGCCAGGAGAGAACCCAAGCTACAAGGTCATGTCAGCCACCTGTCACACAAGCTGTTCACTCTCAAAAACTCATCTTCTGAAGCTGCTGTGAATTTGAGTGTCAGACCTCTTCCTGCACCAGACCTCAGTTTTTTCCAGTTTCCAAGAGTGGTTTAATGAGGTAGGAAACTCCAGATCCCACTGTTAAGAGTTATGATCTGTTTTCTTTTGTGAAGCATCTTCTTGAAGTCATAATGAGAGCAGTCCAGACATGCGTTATTGTCTTATCACTGTTTAATGCATAACATTCTTCCATTACTATAAACCACCAGTATCTTTCAACCATTAAAAAAAATGAAAAAGTCTACTTGGATTTGTTTTTTTCTCATACGCTCTGGCAGTTTACTGCTCATCTCTGTACCATTTTAGGTTATTCACTGGATTTGAAGCTTAAAAGTCAATAAAAAGTGGTGGTGTCCTGGAACTTTTGATTGGTAGTGTAGATTTGTCCATTTTACCACTGCAAAAGAGCTGGTAAAAATCTCAAATCTGTCCATGCATATTTCATGAAATGGCCAACAATTGGGAGGATGCCTCCTTGAAGATTAGAATATGAAATACTGCGTTTTATTTTCAAAGGTCCATCAGGCAATGACTCAAAGCACAAAAGGGGAGTGAGAACGGGATTGATAATCTTTTTTTCCCTACATAACCACCACCCCCCACGCAAATCTTTCAGCGCAGAGACGGCAAGCGGCATTCGAAAGGTCTTTAAAAAGAGCCACTAACTGATTCACCTTGACAGAACCTTGGTCCCTTGTCATGCAACATTAGACTTGGGAAATATATGCTGAGCTCTTGTCTGGTTGAGCTCGCAGCCAGGTTGCTATCTGTTCGGCCTGGTTCGTTCTGCTTCCTTGTGTACAGTTTTAGCATTTAAATAGCTAATCTGTCTTTGGATTGATTTTTAAGCGGGGAATATCATTGCTGTGCTATTATGACCTGAGTACAGTGATTTGCTTTGTGCATGCATAATGTAGTGCAATGATGTGACTACATAAAAAAGAGTTCACGCTTGCAGGTAAACACAGCCACAATAAAGTCTCTGACTGTCTCAAGTCAATGCTGTTTACTATGGAGATTCATAGACCTCACAGCATCCCCATATAAACTCATATGTAATAGATAAAATAATCATTTTAACCAACAAAAATTCATCATTTTGGTCAGAAGGTCACCAGTGAGTTGAGCACTTGATTAAGGACATTATACTAATACTGGCAAGGGGCTCGTTTACTCTCAAAAGAGCTTCAAAGGAGCATGGATCCAAATATTATTTTGAGATTCTTGATCTTGATATGACTTTACATCTCATCAGATGGTTCATCCAGAGTGTTTTTGAGCTGAAAATGCAAGTAAATTTCTAATAACTTGATTGGAAAGGATATTAATCAAAATACATTCTAATTCTAATTCCATTGGAAACAAGAACATTTTACATGATTCCTGACCCATAATTCATGATTAGACAGGGTCGGTCATGTAGTTTGTTATGATATGTGTGTCATGTATGTAGGTCACTCTGTTCCTGAGTTATAAAGTCTAGAAAGTGGCATGAAATCTGTGAAGTGCGGCTCTTGGGTTCTAAGAGTTAATGCCCTTGATTTCAGAAGAAACTGTGTCCCAATAATGGGAGGTGTCCCAATACTTTTTTTTTTTTAACACAATGTATGTTTATGTGCATCATCACTGGAGAGTAAATCATTCCTCAATCAGAATTTCAATCTACTTTCTGAATGTGTGGCACTGAAAATGTTAAGGCCTGTGCAAAGTATGAGAGTAATGAATATATAAACCCGCTGAGAGAATCAGATAAGAAAATGTGCTTGAAATCTTCCAACAAGTGTCAAGAAGAGACTCTCATGCAGTGTATTCCATCTCTGATCTGCTTCAGGCTCAGCTTGTGAGGGACTCTTGGTAGAAATGAGATTGTGCACTCCACCCTCTCATATGTGGACCGCTGAGTGATTACACACACATAGAGACATGTTTGTGTTTATATAATGCTAGATGGTGGGCTCATAGATCCACTGCATTCCATATGTATTATACATATCATTTCTTCTCCTGTACTTTTCCATTTCAGAGACAAAAGACATGTACACCAATCTGCCATATCCTTAAAACCACCTGTCTAATACAGTGTAGGTCTTCCTCCAGAGGGTCAAAGCCACCAAAACAGCTCTTACCCTCAAGGTATGAAGCCTACAAGGCCTGAGTCTGACTCGGTTGAGAAATATGTTTCTAACCAAAACTTTCCAAACACCCAAGGCGAGAAGAGTATGGGATTACTCAAAATTAGTATGTAACATAAAGGTGGTTTGAATATTGTGCATGTTTTCGAGGGCTGACAACAGCAGTGTGATGCAGCATCAGCAGAGAAACTGATCATTTCCCTGATTCCACAGATTATCTCGTTGTTGCTAAGCTAATTAATCAATAACAGTTTTCTTTTGGGTTAGGGAAGCAGAAAATGAACAGTGGTTAAGTGGGAAGGTTACTAATATTAGTTGCATTTCCTAATTTCAGTCTCAACCGGTAGCAACAGATCAGGAGAGCGTTGTCCATCACTAACGTCAGGGCCAGAACGAGTTTAACTTTTCATCTATTAGGGGTTAAAACCCATGTTCTTATCGACAATTATGAGTTAAACCAGAATAACAATGAAATACAGCATTAATTACACAGTCTGGGCATGAAATGTGAACAGATCCATGCATACACACCTAAATCTTAACCCTTTACACTCCTACCACTCTGTAGACATGAATTATGAAGTGACTGCACGGTTGTGTAAATGAAATCCAGAATCCCCTAAACTATTGTTGGCATATGGGTTAGAGTGTTTGTCCGGTGATTTCTGGCCTTTATACTTCATGGGATGTTACCGTATTGACTGTGATTTCAAGTTCATTTCTTTGAACAACATAAATACAATAGATCAGGTTTTAATTACTGAGATCAGTACACCTTTAAAAAACTTGGATTTCTTCTTAAGCTGAACTACTGACATTAAGAAAGCTCTTTTCACTCTTCAGTATAGAAACCTGTGTTTACATTTAGCTGTGGAAAATGTAGCTTTTAGCTACTTTTTAGCGAATGTAGCTAATGTAGCTAATGTTTACATTAGTCGGCTAATCGATAAAATGATTTAAGATGAATTAAGGTTAAGATTAAGATTAACTGATGATTGTTGTTCGTGGCAGCCCTACCTGCCTTCAGGTCACATCAGTGGTTTAATGTTATGGCTGATCTGAGTAGTTAAGTCCTAAATCGAAGCCTAATCTGTATCTCAGCAGCCGAAAATAAATGGGTTTGCACCTCCAGCTATGCAAAATGTACACGGAAAATCGGATTCATGTGGCTGTTCACACACACCACACACATTCCTACTCAGCTTCTCACTTTCCCAGTCCAACCTTTTGTGAAACTGTCGACCACTCTTCTCTACAATCTGTCACACACACACACACACACACACACACACACACACACACACACACACACACACAGAAAGCTGGGTGGTAACTCAATATGTGCCCCATTCCTCTCCAAAAGCACACAGTGGGGGATGTCACAGCACATTTGTGTTCACGCTCCTCTTTCTCATGTTGTTTGGCTGTTTTCAATTTCGCTGGCAGGTTCTGAGCTCGAACATCGCTGATAGCACTTCTCTTCTTCCACCGCCATCATTTCTCTGCAGTGGGAGGCTGATATTTATGCGATGCTCGCACATGAAGTCACAGCCCAGCAGCTTGGGCTTGTTTTTTTATTTCTTTCTCTCTGTTTGTTACACACATACAGATTCGAGGCTGGATATTTGCCAGTGATCAAATCACAGCCGTGTTGTTAAGTCTGATAACACACTCTCTTTATGTCCTTTTGCTTTCATACAAGAGTTTAAAAAATACTGCCAGCAAGGACAGAGGCAAAGAAGACCAAAATTATGTTCAAGCAAGTTTTGAAGGAGGCACAGAATGGAAAACTGTATTTTCCTTGGCATACATAAATGGATTTTAGGAGTTGGGAATTTCAGGTCCAGTAAGTCAAAATCCATCCCAGGATTTTGGTCTGAGTACCTCAGCCACAGCAGAATCGCCAGGCAGTCGGAGCAAAATCCTGGGGTGGATTTTGACTTGCTGGACCTAAAATACCCAACTGTTCCAAACCTCCTCTTACTGTTTTGTAACAGTATTGGCTCATCAGATTTATGCCCTCAAAATTCAATTAAATTAAAAAAAAAAGGTAATGTTAAAAGGTTACACGAGCCAACTGGGTGAAGCACCAATCACAGAAGGACTGACTTGACAAAGTGATGACAGTGCTGCACTGGTGAGATGAGCAGGTCTTCAGAAGGCACTAGTGTAAATGTTACTACCTACCAGGACTGTGACCATACCAGACCGTACAGGACACCAAGAGCGCCCAAGGACAGAGGACAGCAAACTATCTGCTAAAAAAATCAGACCTCATAATTCTCTTCTCCACCAGCGTTCCATAGAAGAAAAATGTCTTTCATTCAGAGGCAAAGTAACAGGGTGGCAAATACGTTTGTGAAGCTGCATTTTATCATTCAACCCAACCAAAATCATGTACTTACTAGTTATATGTCTGATAACATATTCAAATAATCAATAAATGCATTCTTTGGTCCCTTAAAATACAAATTTCTAATCACTAATTTTACATTTATATCATTGGAAGCTTTGGAATACATAGGTTCTCTCTTAAAAATGAAGGTGCTTAAAATGGTTCTTTAAGCATTGTCATAAAACAGAGGTCACTAGTAGCTGGACTGCACACTGGGCCAGACCCAGATACTGTTGAATCTTGGCCCTGCACCCTGGGTGGTGGGCAGCCTCTGCTGTGGCACCAGATGAGCAGTTTGGGGGCTAGGTGCCTTGCTGCAATTTAGTCACAACCTGTCGGTTCAGGGACTTAAGCCTGCAAACTTGAGAAAATAAAGACTCGAACCCAGACCACTGCATTGACAACTCAGTGCTCTGATAGATGTAGAGGTTCCTTAACGTACGTACATCTATTACAGCACAGCACATAAATTAGTGCTTAGCACATTTGTCTCCCAGTGCTGGGATGTTGAGGCCCACTCTAGGTGGAGTGGGTGGAGGTTCCATCTTTCATCCAGGAACTCCAGTTTCCCACATTCCAAAATCATGGGATATCAGGTGAAATTGTTACTCTATGTTGCCCCGGGGTTTGAATGAGTGTGTGAGTGAATGTTTGCCTATATGGCCAGTTATGGATTGGCACTCTGTCCTGGGTGAACCCCCCCCAGTGCATGATGCATCCCTCGTGGTGGACGGTCACTGTGAGAGTAGAGAGTGTGCTGTGTGCGATTGTCTTCTCACTGGTGTGTATTGGTGCTGAGTGTGATTGTGAAGAGTGCTGATTATACAGTGTCACTGTGTATCTAGAAATACACTATAAATGTCTATAAAAGTCTTTCATTCTATTACAAACGTCCTTCTCAGCCCACTACATTCTATGGAATTGCTTAAATTGCTCAAATGACAGCTGTATTCGGTCAAAACATATGCCTTTATCAGATACAACAGGAACAGAACACCTTTCAACCGCACTGTGTAGTCGTAACGGAGTGCTGAATAACATTCCTGTTCTCACTGCTTACACCCTATGTAATAACCCAGCTAAAATGTCTATTCCACTGCATTTAAAAGACTAAACGTTATCTGTCCTCCTCATTCTCAGCCCATAGCCTGGCCTGAGATCAGCCATTATAATCCCATTCAGCAGCTCACAGACAGCCTTCCTGCACCTCCCGCACCACGAGAAACTACAGCACATCGTTTCATGCCTGGCTTTGGCCTCCAAAATATGATTAGATTTTGTCATGCTTGACCGAGATAGCCAGCTGAGGATGCTAGGTCTGACCCCTTCTCCAAATAGCCGTGGCAGGATGTCTCCCCAATGTCACTGCAGAGGAGGAACTCAATGTGCAGCACAAAGGCTAATAGCTAATTAATATGCAGCAAACAGTGGTGGGCCTGGCAATTAACGAGACAGCAAGGAGCTTAATATGCACTCCCTTAATAGAGGACAGTTTGGGATGAGACATGTTGATTAATAAGGCCTTGTGTTTACGAAAAAAAAAAGCCCTTCAACATGCTTTGATTGCAGAGATGTCCAATAATTTAATCCATGAGGCTCGGGCAGGAACTGAAGCACAGCAGGTTAACGAAACCAATCAGTCAGAAAGAGAACGAGGCGCTCCCGATGAAAGTGCAACAAAATGCTCTGACGAATCAATTGGTTACTAATTAGAAGCGGAAGCTTGTATGATGTACTTTAAATGGGGGGGGGAAATGAGTAAACTGTGTCTTCACAGATGGTTTTCAATACGTGCCGCAAAGAAATGGGTAGTAAATGAGGTTTGATGCATGTTATGAGAAATTCTGATTCTTTTTCAAATAAATGGAAAACATGATAAGCCTATTCCACTATTTCTCCAAGAATACAGCACTAATACATGAATGCAGGCAGCAAAACAAATGTCTTCAACAATGCTACAATGATCTGTTTTCCAGCAAAACGAAAAGATAAACGTCCTCTTCCCATGTTTAACTTCCCCTGAGTAAACTCGCCCAAAAACCAACACATACAAATGACAATATGCAAACGTGTGATTGGCAGCTCCCAGTGTTGGTCTTTGTGCTTTGCCATTGTTGGAGCTGGAATTATTTATTTTCCCTCAACGCATTGTTTGAATAGCAGGATGGACCGAGCCTGATATTTGGCATGGTAAATCTGTATGTGCATTCCATTAAATCACTGACATCTATTTGGAAATCTGCTAATACCCTCAGCACATGGTTCTGGCACTGTCTCAATATGGGCAATGCCCAGATGCTCCTCAATATTTCCATTTCATTGTGTTGTGCAACATTCGTATCTGGTTATAAACACACATAACATTAAATACTGGTGTACGTTTTATTTTTAGAAGCAGCAATATTTTATTTGACTGTACGCAGTCATGTGAAATGTTAGGACATTCAGTGAACATCTTTGACAAAAGAAAATTTAAAAAAATCATTTCATCTTCATTTGAATTATGCTTGCAGACAGAGGTGATGGAATTAAAATAAAATTATCATTTTTATTATTATTATTATTATTATTATTATTATTATTATTATTATTATCATTATTATGATCTCATTGATTTCTAATTGTTTTGAGATCTTTTTAAATCCTTTCCCAGATTCATCTGCATCTACAACCTTCTTTCTGAAGGCCTCAGAGAGCTCTTTGGATCTTGCCATTTGCCATTGCCATTGATCCCACTCACTTCCCTAATCAAGAGCAAACCAAACTAATGTCTGGGGTTCATAGAAAAACAACCTCCTCCAGTTATCTTTCAATGGTCTAGTTTGCAGCTGAAACGGTGCACCTGATTCTAATTTTAGGCATTTAAAGTAGTAATAATTGTGGTGGTGTCCTAACAAGTGTTTAGTTTTATTAATGACATTGTGTTGAATTATATCAAATGAAGATCAAATATCCATATGTCTAAATATGTTAAAAGAGACATGGTTAATTGCGATTCATTAATATTACGTGTTAATGATATGTCCTTATCGATCTCGGAATGAATTATACTTTAAAATAGTCTGCATCTTTAATCCTCAGGAGTCTGAATGGCTCTATCTGCCTCACTCCCATAACAACACTACATATTTCTCCAGGTGGTTAGTAGTTAGTGTATAGACCCTTAAAGAAGGATTAAGTGAAGAAGAGTGTGAAGCAAACAATCCAATATGAGAGAATTCCCCACCAGCAGGAGTGCAATGCCAACACCATTTAGCTTACATTGTCGATGGTATCAAACGCAGAAGTGCTTAAGCCATTTCTCTGAGGGCACTTGATCGAGAATTGGTCGATTGTACTCGGGGCAGGAGAGCGGAGAGGCTGAGGTGCAGTCTTAATCAGCATGCAGCAGGAGTCGGCCTTACATAATATGAAGAGTGGATTCACAACTTAAACTCAACCTTTCGCAGCTCTGAGGAACCGAACAGTGAGAGCGTCTCAGAGTGATTATAGTAGAGGAGCACTTCGTAAGCGGAGCAGAAATGTTCCTCACTGCGTACTCCAATTTCCGATTGATCTACTCTACCTACAGTTCCTGCATGTACTTTTTATGTATATTTTGTCATAGGAATCAAAAAGTTGGGCACCCTTCAAATATCACAATGATACGGACACACTAGTACGACCCAACCAACTTGGGTCACCACAAGCACTTGGCGACAACTGAGCAGCCACCATATATTTGCATCACATATGACAGATCTGCATGTTGAAGGTGGTGCGTTTGTTGCTTGCTGATGAACTACGAGAGAAAGAGCTGTAGTGTGTGAGTGAAGCTCTCGGTTTGTGATGCTCCTGCAGATCCACCAATCCGCTTTAAAACCTGCAGCTCCGCACTGCAGTCTCTAGTGCTGCTGTGAACACCTCGCACAGCTAGACTACGACAACTGCTTACAAATGACCTCGTAACACCCAACAGCAGGACCCTTATTAGATCAGCCTCCGTTCAAACCTCCAAACAGTGAGTACACCAGCGAGCACGTCCCCTCTGCACGGCACAGGGGAATTAGGATTGGCACGCTGTACCTGTCCTGCTATTGAGCTAAATTCCTTGATCATCTTCATCGCATTCAGTGTCAGGGAGGACTCTGTGTGAGGAACTAAACTCCACATTGAGATTCTGTTGCTGTATATTGCAGTTGCTGTCTTGTACACCTTCCTGTACACTGAGAACACACTGATGACTGGCTTGGCAGGTGAATTTAGTGTGGATCATGTGAATTACCTCCATTCTTGCAAACACCTAAAGTGCTTGTGGCTTGGAGTTTTCCTTGGCATACAGAGCTTAACGAAGAGCTTTCAGCGGCAGTAGATAAACAAGTTTAAACAAGCTGAAAGGAGTGTAAAAGTGTGTAGTTACGTTAGCTAACTGGGGTGTTGGTGTGATTTACGGGGTGTTGTGTGCTGGGAGAAGCTTAGGTGACATGACAATGTTTACTCTGTTTGGTTCTTTCATGTCACATTGGCCAAATTAAATCTCACCCAAATGGATTCTACAGAAAAAATACTCTGAAAAATATCTGCATAGAAAAGACCAACAATAGCACCACAGTACAGTACAGTGCAGTAGCGCCATTTAATTCATCAAACATCTAGAACATCGGCAACACATTTAAGAGTGAATGAAAAATTCCACAAAGAAGCTGGATGGTTAAATTATCAGAAGCATATCGGACAAAGCGACCCATTTCCCCACTGTTGAATGAATAATAAAGAAGAGGCATCACAGGAATACATTGAGTATTTCTTATAGCACACAGAGCTTAAACGAGCATGATCAACAATTCATATATAGACGCTGGCTTTGTTTCCTACACGTTTACCTGCATAACTTACATTCAGGGAGTTATTAGGCTCATTTCCATTTAAACGCCGTCTCAGAAACATGTAATAAACTGAATATTGAGCAGCTCTGTGTCAAAAGCTCTGCTCTGATCAGCTTCAGGAAGAGAAACTGGTTTAATCTTATATAGTGTCAGGACTGTCCGCATCACAATAAAGCAAATTCCTGCACTCCCCTGTGCCTCAGGGTGGGAGTGCTTTCTGACATCTCTGTGGCATCTTCCCTTCGCAAGTGCAAGTGCGTGGCGAGGGACTAGATTGAGTTTGACATTTCCTCCGGTAACAACTGACAGGAATGACAATAGTGGGGATCATGGGAGATCCAACTCTTTTGGGATGCATTTGCCAAGGTTCTCCAGTGAAGCCCACTGTATAAATACTACACTTGCAAATCTATGCAATTTTACAAATAAATGAATAAATAAATAATAATAGGTTGAGAACCAATCAGATAGAGGGCATTGTCATGAAATGAAGCAGAGTTCCACACAGTAGGTAGAACACAGCAAGTGGAACAAATCCAATCCTTTTCAACATGAAGTACCAGTGAAAAGTTTGAACACCTCTGATTAAGATCAGCTTTTGCTGGTAGCTGGTTTCAGAAGTTTGAAGCTGTTTTTTTATGGTTGCTGGTTGAAATGCTGGTCATCCAGAAGAAAACATACCGTAAGCTCTTATTCATCCTTGTTCATGCTGGTAATGCTGGTCATGCTGGTTTGGCAACCAGCCTGATCTTTCTGGTTCACCAAATTGGTCATGCTGGTCAACCAGTATGGTCTCTTTGGTGAACCGGCATGATCAGCATGACTAAGCTAACAGACCAACATGACCAAGCTGGTTGACTAACCAACATGACCAGCATGACCAGCAAAACCAAGACAGGCATATTATTTTGTAAGGTTTTACTTTATGTCACAATGACCAGTGGCCACTCTTTCAGAATGAGAAGGTTTTTCAGTCATTTATCTTCATGATTAAGCTTAAAATGAAAACATTTCACAAACATCATCACTCACCCAAAAATGTTTTTTGTTGTTTTGGTTTTTTTTTTATATGTAATATGAATCTGGCTGTAGATCTTTACAGCACATTGAATGTAATAAAGAATGGACCAATTAAAATGCTCTATGACTTTGAATATTATATTTTCATTGAAAGTAAAATGTCCTTTGCATGTAAAGCTTTTATTTTTGTAGGTAAGGAGGTATTGTTATTATTATTATTATTATTATTATTATTATTATTATTATTATTATTATTATTATTATTATTATTAAGGAGGTATAATAATAAATACAGTCATCAAATATAGGGGGCAGCTGTGGACTGGTGGTTAAGGAACCAGCCTTGTGATTGGAAGGTCAGGACATTTGTGATGTGCCCTTGAGCAAGGCACTTAACTCCCCAGTTGCTTCCCTTGGCGCCATGGATAGGGCTGCCCACCGCCCCGCGCATGTGTGCTCACTGTCCCCTAGTGTGTGAATTCAGTAGTCTGTAAGTGTATGTATTCAAGAACATTTATATATTTTGTACATTTATACTTATATTCTATTATTATTTCACTTTGTGATGAACTAACTAGCTTTTGATTCCACTGGTTTTGTTATTCAGAGTCCAGCATTGCTGACATTCATGATCCACTCACAGAAGCACGTTGTGAGTCCATTTATCCCAAGAACGATAGGTATCATTACCGCACCTACCTCTACATCCATTCTAGTCAAGCAATATTCCACTCATTTCACCCGTTCTCTCTCTCATTTTCTGTCACACACCCCTGCCAAAACAGCAGTCTGGCACTTAGCTCTGCCCATCGCTGCCCATCTGCACTGGCTGGCATTTTCAGTCTCTGCAAATGACATTCATCGCTTTAGTCGTGTAGTCCTCTAACTGCTAATGGCTAAATGTGCACTAAGTGGCATTTTAAGCAATTCTGGTTCCCCATCAGCTTGCAAACAGCAAGTCTTGTGCTTCGTCATCACATCAGGTGGGAAATAGCCCTGCATGTTCATCCACTCTAGCACTGAGATTACTGATGTCCAAGTCATCAGGAAAATGAATCTACATCGAGTGCAACCTTCATCACCTATAAAGACGACATTATCATACATACATACACCTTGTGAGGCTATCTCTCTTATTTGATTGTTTATTATTTATATGATTAGTGTAAAAACCTACTTTTCAGTTACTTTTATGTGACAGAAGGAGTCTTCAGGGTGAATCTGGAGAATTGTCTGTTCAATTACTGTCAAAACTCATGAATGAGGTTGCTATGGAAACACAAGTAATGGCCAAACGCATGTTCAATTTAAACCTACATGAGCTTTTTCTTCATATTCTTTGTTTATCAGTTTTTAAAGATCTATCGGCCATTTATTTCATCATACATTTACACAAACTGCATGTAGAAATGCACAAACCGGGCTCCTGAAAATACCCTGAAACTCAGTTCTAATCAGACATCTGATTTACAACATCTGTGGATAAACTTAGAGCTTGTTTCGCCATAAACAGAAAGGCTGAATCCGTCCCCTTGGGACAGAGAGCTGGCCACTCAGAAGAGGAGTGACCTATATTCCTGAAAGGGCAGATGAAAGCATGCTTGGATGGAGCCAATTCACATCCTCATCAACAGACACTAGCATGGCCTTCATCCAAAACAGACAGGACCATAAAAACGGAAACATTAAAAGGCGTCTATGGACACAAGGATCATTTTCCAGGCATCAGGGTTCTGTAGAGAGAGCACCAGATGAACGTACAGAAGGCACATTAAGAGGGTGCAACGTAGAACATGCATTCAATGGCTTCAATACTCTTAACAATAAAGGTTCTACAAATGGTTCTGTAACCTTAGAACCCGAGAGGTGCAGTTGCATGCCATTTTCAAGGCTTCAAATCTCAGGATCAGAGTAACATTCAGACATGATACGCATATCATAACAAACAATTCACTTCCAATTGAATTAAATCCCAGTTTAAAGGAAAAAGGAGCTTCCAGTGCATGTTTACTGTTTATTCTCTTTCTTTGTTCGGTGTTCAATTCCTTTCCTGAGAAGAAATAATATTGAAACATACATAAAAAAATGAAGATATTCCTTTTTTTTTATTTACATTGCTAACACAGATGTGCAAATGCACACATAGTGTGCCAAGTCACTGTAGAGGAGTATTGTCAATAGATTATGGCACTCTGGAGCATATAATGAGTCTATTACCACCAAGCCAGGCACAGGCTACCGGGGTATAAAGCCCCCAGCATTGAGCTGTAGAGCAGTGGAATTGTGTTCTCTGAAATGATGGTGCACCAGTCAGTACTTTTTGGATGACCTGGGATAGGGTGGTGATCATCCAAGAACCTGACCTCACTATCTCACTTGTCGGTGAATGCAATCAAATCAGCACACCTATCTAGTACAATCTAGAACAAAATTGTGTACAATGAATTGTTCCACCTTATATTAGTGCTCAATATAAGGTGCTGAATATAAGAACACCACTATACCCAGTATGTGTCAGGGACATTCCAGCCCCAAATCCATTGTTTCATAGCTGTAGACAGACGTCCATTTTTCCTACATGAAAGAGAGACGGGTTTTATTAATCAGACGAGGTCGGAGCAGAATTTAAAACGTACACATTTACTCTCCTCTGGAATTGCCTTTGTATTCCTCTGTGATTCTACACAATTTAAACTGTCACCTGCATCATCATCATCGCCCTCATCATGGAGATTTCCTCTCCTCCCATAATTAAACTGTCCTTGTTGGAGTGACAAGCCAGGATATATTCAGGAGACCTCCCTCAGGAGCTCGCAGCGTCTTTCTTTAGCCTCTCAGGTGAGTTGTGGTGTCGTGTTTACAGTCATTTTATAATTACGTGCCACAATCTTCCTGAATAAGGATTGGCAGCGTGAGCACACCTTCTGTTTGTTCGTCTCATTACGCTGAGGAGTGTAGTGCTCTCCTGCTGAACGGAGGCCCTTTACCCCCCAGACAATAGCACTAAATGCATTCTCAACGCATTGCTGCCTTGTCTGCGGGCAACCTGGGCAACCACACAACGAAGAAAAAAAAGAAAAGAAAAGGCTTCCAGTGCGGTGCAGCAGGGCCAACAGTGTGCTCCCTCAGGACAGCTCAATGGAAATTAATTCACACATAAATATCACACTGCGCTCTGGCGGGGGAAAAAAAAACGGGAGTCTTATCGCAAAGCGCCGACTCAGGAGGCAGACAAAAGGAGCAATCTGAGGAGAGGAAAAGAGGAGGAAGAAGAGGAGGAGGAGGAGGAGGAGAGGAAAGGTCCATAGCGTTTATATCCATGGGACCTGAACGCTACCTCTTTTCCTCTCCACAGATTCCCTGCTGCTCTGCCCCATCGTTGGAGCGTGCACCTCTCGCTTCTTCTCTGCCATCCTTCTCTCTCTATCCCTCAGTCCCAGCCATCATTATAGCCTAAAGCTTCCAGTGGGGGAGAGTCTGATCACCAGTGTGACTCGCAGAAGAAAGAGAAATACCTGATGTAGCACTGGAGGATAAATGATTAAGTAGTGGCAGAATAAAGAATGAGACCCTGCTGGGGTGTTGTACATACGACAGACAGAAATAGTCACAGCAATGAACAGCAGAATGTAATACTATATATTTATCTTTATTGTTGTTGCTGCTTTTACCTGTATTAGTTCTATAGGAGAGAGAGGGAGAGAGAGAGAGAGAGAGAGAGAGAGAGAGAGAGAGAGACAGAGAGAGAGAGAGAGTGAAACATGGAGAAAAAAGAGAATGTGTGTAATATAAATTTTGATATCCTGAACAAAACTGCAGAGAGAGAGAGAGAGAGAGAGAGAGAGAGAGAGAGAGAGATTTGAACTGTAAATCAGAGATAAAAAAAAAGAGACAGAAAAAAGTAGAAGACAAAATAGATAGCAAGAAATAATTGATAGAATTATTTTACAGCAAAATGAAAGAGAGAAAAGTCTCGCCGTGGAAGAAAAGAATAAGATAGTGAGATAAAAACAGAGAACAAGACAGAAAAAAAAGACAGACATATCTTGAACTAATTTACAGACAGAGAGAGATAGAGAGAGAAAGAGAGAGAGGGGGCAGAATGACTAACATAAAGAGTGAGAGAATTAGGCAGAAAAAGAGATCAAGAGATCAAGAAAGAATGAGAAACACAGAGAGATGAGACTGAAAAAGACACAATGAGACAAAGGCAGATAAAAAGGAGACAGAAAAAGGGATAATGATATAAGGAGAGAGGGAAAAAACAGGCAATGAAATAAAGACAGAGAGAGAGAGAGAGAGAGAGAGAGAGGGGTATGCAGAGACAGAGTCAGGAAGGAGAAGATAGAAAAATAGTAAGAAAAAACAGAGGAAGAGAAAACAGAGAGAGAGAGAGAGAGAGAGAGAGAGAGAGAATTAAAGAGAGAGATTTAGCTGCATGGCTCTCTGTAACAGACTGAAGTCAATTGCTTTAGTTTCGTCATCTTACGGAGCAGTGAGCAGATCCAGCTCTGATCCTCTACCAGTGTCTCGAGGAAAAGCCTGAATTAAGGGCACTGCTGAATTACTGCGGCCGATCAAACCGCAGGCAGGACAGAGAGAGAGAGAGAGAGAGAGAGAGAGAGAGAGAGAGAGAATGGGGGAATAACAGAAACTCTGCAGTGTGAACTACTGGACCTCTCTGCTGCTACTACTGGATTTGCTCCTCAAATGTCGCTCCAGTTCCTGACCTGTGAAAAGAAAACATTCCGAGGCCTCGGTCGTGTCTAAGGGAAGATGAGAAGAGAGGGAAGTAGAGGGAAGGAGCTCATCTGCTGCGAAAAAGTGAGGGAAAAAAAAGCCTCTAAACCTTACTTTCATCCTCCTGCACTGTGACTCGCTCACAGAGGGGAAAATGTAAAAAAAAGACCTCTGTATGTCAAAAAGCCGAGGAGGAGAAGTCTGGGGGTTGCCATAGAAACGGAAATGAGGATGTACTGTATTTACCCGCTCCAGACACGCAGCAACATGGGGGGAAACAAAGTTAACTTTGTACCGTGTGAAGCATCTGTATGAAACACAAGGAGTGACGGCAACTCGCGAGGGAATCACTCCGCAAATAAAGACTGTGGCGGGGGAAGAGTTTAGAAACGGGTTGATGCAAAGATCTGAGAGACGACGTCTCAATCAATGCTGACAAGTTCCCGGTACAGGAAAGGTAGTGCTCAGTGGAGAGGTCAACGAGGATGTCTGTGTGCAGTAAAAACTGAGCAGAAGTCTTTTGCATATTGCAACTGCTTCTGAAAATAGAACGGCAACCCTCCAAAAGCCGATGATGATGTTTTCCAAACAGGAGACAGAAGCAGACATCGCTGCTGAACTGTCTGGGGGCGAGACAGGAACAGAGCAAGCCCTTCTAAAAATAAGGACTCAAACCGAGTCAGAACTTTCTCAATAAACTCAGGAGATCTTCCGTCAAGATATGAAGATCCCTACTGAACGAATACGTTTGGAGATGTTTGGAGACACCTTACGCTGCATTCGAGTGTTCATGACAAGCGTGTATATAAACCTTATGGACAAAATTATTGGTACTGCTCACTGATTCTTCTGAAATCGAGCATGTTTAAAAGATTTTATCCTGCGTTTTACAGGCCTTTTCCACCAAAAGAACTCTAGTTCTTGAACTGCTTCCAAAAAGTATGTGATGGAGCTCCATCATTCCACTGCTCTACAGCTCGATGCTGGGGTGGGGGGTGCTTTATACCCCTCTAGCACATACCTGGCACTAGGTATGCTGCCAAAAGTTTCAAGAGAAGGACCCCAAGCTCCCCGGCCACCACTTCCCAATGGCTGCCCACCTTCCGGCTACTGGACCTTGACTAGTTTCTCACACTTCCCTGGACTAGTTTCCCACCTGCCATTACTAACTATGTAGAAATTTACACAGAACCTAATGAGCTGCTACTGTTACTATAATGTCCACCTTCAGACTATCATCACTTCAGTACACCAGCGTATTAGAGCTGCTGTGTGACATCCATTGTAAAAAGCACTATACTAGTACATTTTGAGATGATTAGATTTGATCTGCTCCAGAGAGTCCTATTCTATTGGCAATACTTCTCTACAGGGATTAGATACGCTATGTGTCCAGCAAAGGGTGCAACTTAAACTAGCAGGATGGATTGATTAAAAGGGGTGTCACACATTGTTTACCTGGTAAACACTAGAGCTGTGCAGTGCATGAACATATCACTGTACAGGAGTTACATTTCAGTATATTCAGCTGTAGGCAAGTGAAATTAGTAAAACTGCTGTAGTAGAGAAACAGACCATCATATCATCATATCATCATATCATAATATCATAATATCTGAGTAAAATAAAAGTCAAATAGTTAAAAGTCACTTCTGTGATTTTGAGAATCAACACAAAACAATATTAAAATTACTTCAATTATTAAATATTTTCACACAACCAACGTAAATGAAACTCATAGATAGATAGATAGATAGATAGATAGATAGATAGATAGATAGATAGATAGATAGATAGATAATTAAATTAATTAATTAATTAATTAATAATTTTTTAAAATCTCCTTTTGGGTGCTGCACACTAATCACATGACACTCTGAATATCTTGTCTTTCCATTTCCAAAACAATACTCATTTGTCCACAAACACAATGAAATATCAAACGGAATTATTCGATTAGTCAGCTAATATTACACCTACTGTAAATAAGAGGATTCACAGGAAAGTTTGCCTATATTTCCCAAAGGAAAATATAAAATATTGCACTGCACATCACATCATCTACTGTATCATCTACAATTCCAGGTTTCCCACTCCTAAATACCACTTAATTGACTTATCAGTCATATTTCTCAGTTTCCAACATCACTCAAACTCAGCAATACAGCTGAAGCCCTAACAACGGTGAAGTCTTTTGTTGGCCGCAGTGCTGGATGCAGCCGAAAACAAAGTAGGCTGCGGTGAGGTCTGGTCTATTGTGCTGTCCAGAGTAGATGATTCATCACAAGAGTCATCCCGCCCTCTGCCAGCTGTTAGATAGCAGCTTCATCACCCCCCCCCCAACCCCAACCCCCCAATGCCATTTTCAGCACTGCCTCCAACCACTGACCCACAGTGGACCTCAGAATCAGAGACACAGAGTCAAATAAAAGAACTAGAAGCATTGTTTGGTAAAATACAGTGAAATAAACACAGATATTGGCTAAATTATTAGTGGTTAAACCTACTATATCAATGTGTTTCCAAATAGACAACAAAAAGACAACCAGCAACAAAATGGCTTGGGTGAATAATGACATTTCTGCAGGTTTGAACCCTGTTTCTGCTCTGTACACTGTGTAAATATTTCTGGATTAATAGATGAATAGAAATCCTCTAAAATTACTTGAATTAATTTAATATTTTACATTAACTTCCATTTAATTATAAAAGCATTTTTTTCTTTCTTGTATTTTTGGAGATTTTGTATTTTGGAGATACAGGCTTTTCATTGGACAGCCATGTTATGTGGTTAAGCCTCATTCAAAGCTGACTTGTGTTCATGCACTCTGAAACACCTAACGTATGGGGTACGATATTAGTCATGATGCTCAATACAAACGAAATCTGAATTTGCTTTTTAAATGTAACTATTAATGAGATGAACGTGTTCACAACAGCTTCTTACCTGGAAATTGTCACTCGATTTTTGTGTGATAATGGCTGCAATCCGAAAAGGGAAATCTATTGACGCAGATGGTTAAACATAACAGTATCCCTTGTTTATTAATGATGTTCTGAACATTATGAAAAAGTAAAAGCTCAGAGTGAACATAAATTTAAATATCAGAATCTATGAAAATGACTCTGATTCATATCAGAATCCTTTCAATATTGGCAGATAATTGTTTATAAAAAAGGGCAAAATAATTTGGTACTTTGATATTGGTCCCACGGTACTAAAATAATTGCAGCTTATTCATTTTTATGCATTAAATTGTCAGACCAAAATTAGAGTTTATTATAAAAATGATTCAGGTATCTTTGGTCCCAATTTGTAAACTTTAAAAATGTTTATGTGCTGGCATCTGTTTTGCCATTGGCAGATTTGTACATGAAAACTATCCCATATCAACACTGCTCCACAAATCCTATTAGATCCTCCCTAATAAATGGTTAACCAGATCTTAAAATTGATAGAAATTCCACTCAGTTTTATAATTTTTGATTCTATTCACTTAAAATCCTGTTCATTTTTGGTTTGCATTTTCAATATCTGTACTATTTCAAAGCCCTGCTCACAGCTCAAGTCCTTCTGATGACCTGTATAAATCTTTTTGTTTCAATGACCCATAAATTCCATAACATAGGGCTAAAGCTAAGCCAGTATCTTGCGCAGATTGTGGGTTTAATGTCACCACACTCCCAGGCCAACGCAAAAGGGCTTAGATACTCATCAGAGTCCATGACATTCACAGGCTCGGTTCAAGGAGACGTGTCAAACACACAGCGCCCGTTTGCCAGCACTTGCATTTGCATAATAATGAAGATGTTCACCAACCTTGACAGGAGCCATTAACTTCCTCATGGCCTGCCTGGCACATGCACCTCCCGATGGGCACCAGCCATTCCCCCTCCGCACTGCAGTGCATTCTGGGAAGCTCATCGGCCACCGAGTTGTTGACGCAGGTCCCTGACACCTCCAGGAGCTGCGAGGAATCCGACCCAGTTATAGTATCCGGAAAGAGGGCCAGGTTCCTCACCACGAAGGGACATTTTTTGTAAAAGACACGGACGGACACAAGGGCGATGCAGGCACCCAAGTCCTGGAAGGCCAAGTAGAAACCTTTCTTGGTCAGCGGTCCCACATCCCTGACCTCGGTGTTCAGCTTCATAACCCTGTCCCCAAGGTCCAGCTCTGTAAAGCTCTCATCGGCCGCAATGGTGTCGATTTTGGTGTACTGGCTCTCGTGTACATTCCTGCCGTCCTCGTCATTGGACTCGTAGTAGTAGACGTTAAACGTCTCCTTGCAGGTGCCCAGACCGCCAGGCAGACTGTTACAGTCCCTAAGGGTGAACTTGAGCTCTACAAACACTCTCTGGGCACCTTCATTTAGGATCCAGTTCGTCTGTAGCCAGTTGTTCTGGTTGTGCTCCATCACCTTGCACACCTGATAGGTGTGAATGGGGGCGTAGTTTTCGTCCACTTCTCCGATTTCTTCCCACTGATAAACAAAAACAGAGATTAGCTGAGAAGGGAAGCAAAATTAGAGAGTAATGATTATGAACGTGGGGCTGTGGGCTCTTAGGAACACGTTTAGTAACACAGCAGTTTTGGAGCATGTGGGGGAGTGCTTCCAAAAAGGTTTATTATTCATAAATAGCAATCAATGTCAAATGAGTAACAGAGGCCTCTTCAGAAGAGCTAATGAGTTAACACACTAACCAAGGCCTCTTTTCCCAAAAGCATCTAGCTTAACTGGTAATAGGAGTGTTCAGAGTGAAGCTTAACCATTTAAGAGCCGTGCTTGTTCAGTGTCAGATACAGACGCAGATATCACTGACGTCTGCATGAGTTATGTTTTCCTATAACAAGAGCTAAACAATGAAACCCATATAAATGAAACACCAGATGATGTGGTTTTGTTCTTCCAGAAAACTCCATAACAATATATCAGACAGCTGAGAAAACACTACCTATAAGCTACACACTCAGGAGGACTGTAAGACAGCAGTTAACAAAGCAGGACCTCGGAATGCACCCCAAGGGCCGAACAGGCCTCAGTTCCGATGACCACTGTGAACCTCTGAGGCGTCACATTACTGCTGGGCTGAGACCCATGTGACACTCACTGGAACAGACAGAACTTCTGGGCTGCACTAAAAAAAAGTTAGCGGTTCCTTATTAAACAAACACTATATATTTTATTTTATTTTATTTTATTTATTTATTGAAAGCAACATATTGTAGCATGGGCAGCATGGGCGGCATGGTGGCGCAGTGGATAGTGCTGTTGCCTCACAGCAAGAAGGACCTGGGCAGACCTGGGAAATTTCTGTGTGGAGTTTGTATGTTCTCCCTGTGTTTGTGTGGGTTTCCTCCAGGTACTCCGGTTTCCAGGTACTCCGGTGTGTGTGTGTGTGTGTATGTGTGAGCCCTACGATGGACTAGCACCCTGTCTAGGGTTGAAGAACCATTCAATGACATAAAGAACCCTTTATTCAGGCAAAGGGTTATGTAGAATATTAAAAAAAAAATACATACATAGAACCAGAGCAGAGTCTGGAAGATGACTGCAGTGGAACACTGAGCGTCCACTCCTTCAAACACAGCTGTTTTTGTTTTTCACAGTGTAGAGGCTGTGAACAGTGGGCACGTAGGGAATTACACGGCAGCTAAATACTGCATTATGTGTCGACCAGGGAGTCGTCGAAAATGTCCAAGGATTCGGCTTCTCCAGCTCGGTTCCTGTCAGATGGACTCTCCAGAGGGCATTGCGCCGTGCTTCTCTTGACCACATCCAGTCAGCTGTGGCCTTACCTTGAGTCTTAACTGAGCTAATTGCTGCGGGTGGTGTGTTACAGGAGCCGCATGAAAAGAACTGAAGGCTCTGAACTTTTCATACTGATAGCATTAGACAGTCCCCAGTGCGGCCACTTCCGACAGAAGAAAAAATCATGAAACGTCCATGCACCCTGACCCCTCGTCCACTGAGATTTGGAAAGGACCTCAACAGACTAATTCACATGAGGTGTGAAAACTTTAATACCCATTTTATGCTGTTCAGCCTGGCACGCTTGTTTTCGTCAGTGAATGAACGCGGTAATAGCTGTCAGAGCTAAAACAACAAACCTGCAGATCAGTTAGCAGACGTCTTCGCAGACATTTTCAACACCTCTCCCTCCCTCCGTCTCAGTCGTGCCAGCCTGCTTCAAACTGGCCACCATCATCCCTGTTCCGAAAACAGCCAGCATCCGTTGCTTAAATGACCGCCGCCTGGTTGCTCTGTCACCTCTGTCATAAGCAAGTGCTTTAAGAGGCTGGTCAGAGACTTCATCTGCTCTTCACTGCCTGCCACCCTGCACCCACTACAATTCGCATACAGGCAGAACAGATCCACTGACAATGCAATTGCCCTAACTCTGCACACTGCCCTCTCGCACATTGTGAATGCTGTGCATGGACTACAGTTCAGCATTCAGCACCATCCGTCTCCCAAGGCTCGATATGAAGCTCCGGGAACTGGGTCTGAAAATCTCCCTGTGCAGCTGGACCCTGAACTTCCTTATGGGCCATCGGCAGGTGGAGAGGATGGCTAGAAACACATCCTCCTCACTGACCCTCAACACTGGAGCCCCTCAGAACCGTGTGCTCAGCCCACTGCTGTACTCTTTGTACACCCATGCCTGCAAGCCAGACACAGCACCATTGATAAATTTGCTGATGACATGACAGGTTTGTACTAGTTACTAGCTGCTTTAATTGGTGAATCCTAATTTTTGTTGTCATTTTATAAAAAAAAAAGCACACACTGTGTGTTACACTGATTTCATCACAAGTGGGGGAATTTTTCCTAAGAACAGCTTCAGCCTCCCATGGCTTATGGCTTTATCATATAATTAGCACTATATTTACTAATGGCGGCTTATTTTAGTTGTGATACCATCACAATATGCTACAGTGTGACATGTGAGAAGAAACTGCGTCTTCAAACAATGAGAAAAAAATACCACCTTCTAAACGTATCTCCTGAGGTAAAATCATAATGGCCACATTTACACACTTCACTGCCTATTTTCAAGGAAGTATGATCTATTTTTTTGATTATACTTTAACCACATTTCCTCCTGTCAAGGTGGACCATGAGTGTGGTTCAGAAAATACACATTAGTAGCACCCCCAACCACCCCCCCACCCCATAATCAGGTGCTGTTCATGGCAAATTTCCATTTCATTCTAGCGCGGCCAAATGTCCACATTACTGGGTTTGAAGCTCATTCAGCCATAAATGATTATATTCCTCTAATAAACACAGGAGTCCTCTCAGATGGGCTGCGTTAATGCATCCAGCACAAGGGGCTGGGAGGGGGTGAGGGCGGGGAACACGCTTATAAAAATCTCAGTGAACCACAGCGAATGGGATCCTTTCATATTTCCATAATGTGCTCCAGTCAGCCTGACCATGATCTGGCAAACAGTGCGGGCGAGTCGGCAGACGAGTGAGAGGATAGAGCAGGGGAGAGAGAGCCAACGGGTCACACAGGTCTTGAAGAGCTGGCCATTAACCCTTAAATGCATCACATCACCTCATTCCCCCACTCTAATGTATGTTTTCTCACGAGTCACAAATAATGACATATAACAATGTAACATTATATATATTTATATATATATATATATATATATATATATATATATATATATATATATATATATATATATATATAAATGTTCAATCATTTAAAGGATAAATAAACACAATGTTAGTTGAATAATGTAATGAGTATAATAATAATAATAATAATAATAATAATAATAATAATAATAATAATAATGAAATTATCTAATGAATCTCCAGCAAACAAATTTATCTGCTCCTGCGTCCCATTCGTGCTTGAAGTCCAATGCTTTCCTAACAAGAGTGCCAATAATTATATGATCAAATGTAAAATACATTGTTTATGTTTGCACTAGTGCATCTAATACATTAACATAACGCATGACAAACCTTTAAAGTTACAAGGTACAAAGGGGTAAAAAGGGTCCAGAATGACATGAAAAGCGCGTCGCTCCATCTATGAAGAACAGGGGGGATCAGTCATGTTTGTGTTGTATGTTCACAGCATTAGTAAAACGCTGGACGGTGGCCACTCAGTCTTCAGTGGAGGACTAAAACAGATGAAGTGCTGCTGTATGGCCAGAGGAGCAGATAATGGACACCGAATGTATAAACGGTGCATTTGAACTTTTAACCACTGTTTTTCCTTCCCAAGTGTGTTTCATTGTCTCTGGACTCCAGGTTGAATCCAACACAAAGCTCATTTATACTGAAATATTTAAGATTAAAGAACAAAAGAATATCAATCCTGCCGACGGGGACACTTGAATAAACAAAGAACTGCGTTTCCTCAGCCTACTTAGGTGCCTTGTGTGTAAAATAAAAGAAGGTAGAGACTGAATTATGAATCTAACATGGTGTGGATGAACCAGTGACCTTGGGCCCAGTGCGGCAAGCAAGGGGACAAATCCTATTACTGTTAATAAAGCAGTGGAGGAAGTAACAGGTTGGGCCTGGCTTTAAGACGGCTTAAATACAGTTGGTTGTGTGCTGGGGGTGCAGAAGAGGACGTGCTACTCCTCAACTCTATGACATGTTATTACTGAGCCCATATATCCATTAGGTTACTGTCATTTGATGACACTGTACTGCTGTGATACTGATAAAGAACTACGGTACAGATCCTATGTGGAATACAGAGCGGCTCCAGTAGATAAAGTGTTTTCCTCGTCTTCTGTCTTTTGTTTATTTGATCTGATGCTCAAGTTCAAGCCATTTACGTTCAAATATAAAAATGAAAGAAATATATTCTACATTTTACTAGTATTTTATTCTGTTCTGCTTACGGTTTCTGTTTTACATGACCATTTCCCAGCCTCACTTTATCCTTTACCATTAAACAGGCTGTGTTTTGTTACTGCGTCTTTCACAAATTCATTTAAAAGAACTCAAAAAGATTCTGTCTCTTATAAGAATTGAATAATTAAATGGTACAACTAACAGTTTATATACAACAAAAACAAATAAAGATTTTTCATCATATAAGCCCTTTTATCTTCTGTGGTACCATGTTGGCTCCTGGCAACATAACCTATTTTAGCATTTTAAAATAAAATGCATCCCCCATTTAATTGGTCAGTGTTTCTCAGACGAGGGGAACTATAAAACAAACAAATAAAATGTAAAAAAAAAAAGTGGTCACATGACCCACAGGGGTCTATTTTGCTTCCGCTTTAAGCATATTTTTAATTATTTTTAACTTCATTCATTACGTTTAAAAGTGATATATTTCCAGCTTTTTTATTGTTGTATTGATATATTTCCAGCTTTATTATATATGTTTAGAAATCTAATCAAATTTGAATATTTCTGGTTTTTATGAGCTAGAAACTATAAAACAAACAAAAAAGGCTTGAAACATCACTTTACATTGAATACAAGTAAAATATGACAGTTTACCTTCCTGAATGAAATTGTGATGCACTTGTATAATCTGGCAGAGATAAGTCCACAAGTTTTCTTTGGCACTTGTTTTTACCACAGGCGGTTCTGCCAGTTGATCAGCGTGATGAAGACATATCAAATGGTGATGAGGAAGATGAGGAAAGTGTGGTCATTGTGACAATCATGAAGGTGATGGATGGACCACTGATTTTCTGTTGTGAGGAATTGCTTCCTTTTTCATTAGCGGTGAGGTGCATTAATCATAAAGGAGATTTTGTGTTCTTGTTTACATGCACACGTCCTTTTATGTGTCTCTGCATGCATTTAGGATATGCTGCATTTGAGGATTACAGTTCTGCTGATTTTTAAGGTTTTAACTTGAGTATAACAACATTGATTAGAATATTCTGATAGGATTTGATTACAGTTGTGTTCAATTATGCACAATGTTGCATAAGAGCAACACATGGATATGTGATTTTATCATAATATGATTTTATTTGATATTTTTGGTGATTTTATCAAATAGGAAATGTGATATATTTTAAATACTAGATAAATCTGTTTGTTCGAGGGTTTGGTTGGAGACATTGAGGTTGAAAATTGTCCACATTCTGTAGTTTCATGTTTCTACTATGGACCAATGTAGACTTGAGGCAACAAGCATTAATCAATACATATTTTTAATAAAATTATGAAAATGAAAATGAACAATAGAGGGTTAAGCATATCATTGCTTTTTCACTTTTTGACAATACTTTCATTTTGGTTGTTGGGCTTTACTTTGTGTCCAAATGGACCAAAAGAAATTGGAATAACAACCATTGAAAGGTAAGACAGATTTTCCATTTCCTGTACAGTTACCATTTCGGAGATATGATATTTTGCATGACAGTGACAATATAAAAACTGTATCAGTCAACAATGAACAGGAACCAGTACAAAGTGAGTGGAGTATCCAACCATAAAAGGGCCTTCATGGGAATGGGAATCACTATCGCTTACAGCCAATCTGTCTTCAGTGAACAATTTAAAAAACGCCTTTGAACCATCACCATCCTCCCCTCCCGACTTTTCCCAATCCTCAAACCTCCTTTCTTGAGAACCTCCCGCTGAGCCGCTCTCCCCAGCTCCCTCTAAATCCCTCACCTCCACCGGCCCACCCTACTTATTTGCAACTGCTTTTTTGCCCTGTGTAACTTCAGTTCTCTCAGTGTGAGCTCTTGTGTGCCTGAAGCACAAATTTACCCATGCACTTCAAACTCCGCTGGTGTCGCCCCCATTCTCCACCACTCTAGATGCAGTACCGAGCAGATGGACAGAGCGAGGTAGAGAGAGAGAGAGAGAGAGAGAGAGAGAGAGAGAGAGAGAGAGAGAGAGAGAGGGCACTCAAGCCTGGATGCTCGACCTGCTGACTTTGAACCAATAACCAGTCATTACCTTCCATTATCCAATGACCATTACTCAGACACCTGGCTTACCCCTGTCATTGAGGCCCAGCGTTCCGAACAGGAGGACCTACATGGAACTGATGAGCAATGATAAAACAGACTCCCTGTGGTTTGAAACCATCAAAAGTAAGTCAGGTGTGTGTATCTATGAGTGTGAGTGTGATTCTCTCTCTCTCTCTCTCTCTCTCTCTCTCTCTCTCTCTCTCTCAAAGCCAGGGCATATGGAGGATCATGTATTGAGGGTCACATAAATGTCGCTCCCCCTTTGGTTAGACTGAGGAAAAAAAGAACGGTGGTTGGAGCCGGAGGTGCCCTAGGCCAGCACAAAGCTCGGATTTAGCTGAGCTCCTGTAAATCGCTTGGTCGATTTGGCAAAGCTGGACTCAGTCCCTTGCTCTAACAGTGGATAAAGGGGCAAAGAGCAAGTGCTGAAAACAAACCATCTCAACAGAAATTCACTTCTCAGGTTTATCTCAACAGACGCTGCTGAATGCACGCAGTAAAGTGTCTCTGAAGCTTGCAGACCAAGAAAGTGGGATACAGCAAAAACACTCTGTGTGATGGGCAATATTTTAAATATTATAATACAATATCAAAACATTTTCACATTTTACAAAAAGCATTACTAGTTATGGTCTTCATAATGAAACAAAATATTCTTTAAATTCATATCATTCATTTTTGTTTTCTTTTTTGAACCCAATTTTTTTGCCATTTCCATTTTACACCAAGTACTTAAGACTCCTCTCACACAATGCCACCAGGGAAGGCTAGCCCATGCATCATCTGATTCACGCAAAGCTAGGCATCTATATTAACATCATTGGACAGCCGATCACGCATGAAGAGCACCAGTTCTGTTACATCAGATTGCATAACATCACTGCACTAGCCAAAGTACCCAGCCAAAGAGAAAGCCGACTGTACTCTCTGAGACTCTGAGAGTACTGAGACAACTGTGGCATCACTGGGGACGTGACAATGACAATAAGGAAAGTGCTTAGATGGATACACCTAATGATAAGCCTAACCACCCAATGATAGGGCCAAAGCTTAGACAGCTGCACCATTTGATGACAGAGCCAACGCTTATACGGCTATGCTATGTGATGCTAAGGCCAACACTCAGACCACCATGCTACCAGATCCCAACACTTAAATACCTGTGGAGGCTTAGACGACTGTGCCACTTGATTATAGGCCTGACACTTAGACGACTGTGCCACTTGATTATAGGCCCGACACTTAGACGACTGTGCCACCTGATTATAGGGCTGACACTTAGACGACTGTGCCACTTGATGATAGGGCTGACAATTAGATGACTGTGCTATTTGATTATAGGCCTGACAATTAGACAACTGTGCCACTTGATGATAGGCCCGACACTTAGACGACTGTGTCACTTGATTATAGGCCCGACACTTAGACGACTGTGTCACTTGATGATAGGCCCGACACTTAGATGACTGTGTCACTTGATTATAGGCCCGACACTTAGAAGACTGTGCCACTTGATGATAGGCCCAACACTTAGACGACTGTGTCACTTGATTATAGGGCTGACACTTAGACGACTGTGCCACTTGATGATAGGCAAGACACTTAGACGACTGTGCCACTTGATGATAGGCCCGACACTTAGACGACTGTGCCACTTGATGATAGGGCTGACGATTAGATGACTGTGCTACTTGATTATAGTGCCGAAATGTGGATGGCTGTGTAACCTGACAGGGTGAACATTTAAATGGCTACACCACTCAGGAGCCACAAAATAAAATAATTTATCACAATAAAGATCAAATATTGTCATATTGTCCAACTCTACCTGCAGACATTTCATCATACAGAAAAATGTAACATGAGGAACGGAAGGAAAGTAGAATCAAATTTTCGAAAGGCTTCGAAATACAGTGAATACTGTAACTTATGCCAGAAACAAGGATCGTAAATGGTAAAAAGATAAATGAATATGTTAAGATAAAGGCATACTGTGCCATCCACTCATATTCTGTACTTGTTATTGTGCACATCTAACATTCTGTTACTATACAATGGCTGTTATTTATAGCTTGTGTAATGTAACTGGTGTTTTATGATGTATATGAAGTCGCCAGTAGTTAGAAAAGTGCACTTTGATTTAATTTACCATGTAAATTATGCTTATTTCTCCACCCTAATGCAGACTCAGAACAGAGCCAGACAGTCTCTCTGAACAGCTGCCGGGCTACACACTCATTTGACCCAATTATACCGTAGACGCTGTAATCATGCAGTCAACCAAAGACACTTATACACCAGAGCAATGTGCATGAAAATGAAGTTAAATGTACCTCCTCTCAGTTTAGCTTGGAATTTCACCCAAAAACATGGAGCTGCTTTAGAATTTGTCACTTGCAGCACCACTGAGAGCATTCTGTCGAACGGCTTTGATGTCAGTAAGTGAGAAGGCATCAGATCCACACAATTTCAACTCACTTTCCACTGAGAGCGACTTGAAAAAGAAGCTGCCATGGCTTTATTTGGCACAGATTTATGTCTCCCCAGATGCACTGCATGTTCGATATCACGCAAGGATGTTTGTATTCCCATATGAATGAATATTGAACTGCGTAACAGGTGTGCCAGGAGCTGCGAGAACGCATTGTGGGGGCCGCATTGTTGCAGCAAAGGGCAGGTGCAGGTAAACACAATGCTGGGCCTCTCCCTGCACTCCACAACAGGCAGCCGAATTGAGCCGTGACAGCGCACTGTCAACAGCGACTGCAGACTGAGCGCATACACAACAAAGGCCGCTGCGCACCCGCAGGGACCGCACTGCTACAGAGAGAGAGCGAGAGAGAGGCACCGTGAAGAGCCAACGTTTGCACAATACTGGCACATAACGCAGCCAATAGACAATGCTCGTGGAAGTGGAAATCTGTTTGGAGGGAAAACACAGGCGCTGATCTATACATAAGGTAGGAGGCTTTTTTCAAAATGCCTTTCAAAGTCCCACAAAGCAAAGCTCTTCCGAGTACTCCTCTTTCAAGTGTGAATGGATATAATGAACACACACATACAGCTTTTTTGTTTCAATGTCAGGACAAAAGGTCATATATAGATTCCAAATGTATCATATATACATTTGCATTTGTATCTGTTTTAGCTGTTTGTCACTTCATGACATAGTTTGAATTTGGCTGTTGTTCTTTACAAACACAGTGTCAATGAATGGACCAATGAGCCACAAGTGAATGGGCCAATCAAAATGCTCCAAAATGGCTTGGAATAAAATCGTTTTATATTGACATCCATTGAAAGTTCATATTTTAGGGATATAAAATTATAATCACCTGTAACAACAATACAACCCATATACTTTATAAAAATCGGACTATATGATATGTATCAGTATATTGTGATATACTGTGATACTTAAAGCAAGGCGATATATTGGTCCTGGGCCAGTTTGGTGAATGCCTTGACAGTTTCCTGTATGTTTATTTACCTGAACATTTTTGAGTCAGTCCTATAAAAACATGCCAGATAACATTTTGATATTTGTACAAACTTGATCACGTTATGCCTGCAGGATCTTTTGGCTTATAGCATGTAAGGACTATAAAAAAAAACTTCAAAGCTTGGAGAATCTGTTTTGTATTGATTTGGACAAGATGATTTCTATGTTAAATGATTAACAATACTTAACAGTAGTCCAAACTAAGTAAAATCTGCTTATTATTATTATTATTATTATTATTATTATTATTATTATTATTATTATTATTATTATTATTATTGTTGTTGTTGTTGTTAGTTATATGGTTTGAGGACTCATAATAAAATATGAGTTGAGGTCATTGTGTACTGTTTGTTATTAATAGGTTATATATGTAGTTGGTAATAATACCAATATAAAAGCTGTATACAGTATATAACTTCGTACATCGTAATGCTGTACTATTTACATGTAGTACTACAGTTCTATACTACTGTATAGCCATATATACAGAAGTAATTTTATGCACCCCTTTGTAAATGAACTGCATCAGCACGCTATGATACAGTGAAGGCATTGTGTTCAGACGTTGCAATGTCCTTAATTTTACTGTGAATCATAACAATAAATGACCATGGAGACACTGAAAATGAGGCATTCTGCCAAACACTCAGCGCTCATATTTTGCCTTTATTGCTAAAGTTTGCACTTCGTATTCCATATATTTAATGTTTCATTTTAGTCCACTACTGCATAATCAATAAACAATAAGCTCCTCTGGTCTGAACGTCTAAACTACAGTTATAACAATCCTCAACACACAACAGCATCTCTTCACTCAGCATTGATTAGGCTCAGAATGCCTCTATGAAATTAGAACAAAGAATTTAAGGTCTTCTGTCATGTATTCTTAAGAACAATACAGCTCTCCCTCTCTCTCTCTCTCTCTCTCTCTCTCTCTCTCTCTCTCTCTCTCTCTCTCTGTGATGTGTGTGCGCTCTATTATTTTTCACTTTGAATCTCTCTTTGGTCACTCGAGGGAATTGGGAGACCTTGAGATGTTATCCACAGCCCAGTCTTAATGCAGTGTTCAGTGAGAGAGTGTGTGTAACTCACCCCGTTCTTCGGGTAGGCTATCCATCCTAGGTCACCCATTACAGAGCGCGAGTCCAGCAAGTTCACTGCAAGAACAGAGCAGAACAGGGGGACAAATCATTACGCTGCTGTGGGAGTCTGGACTACATGGGTGTAACATGGATGGATGGATGGATGGATGGATGGATGGATGGATGGATGGATGGATAGATAGATAGATAGATAGATAGATAGATAGATAGATAGATAGATAGATAGATAGATAGATCGCCTGAGCACAGATAAAGGTTTCATTTTCAATGAACCTGTGAGACCATTACCCACGACGGTCTTGCTGCAGATGCAGTATCCTGCAAATGACTCCAGCTACCGCTAATTAGGTGACCTTTGGAATGGTTGTCTTATTGTCACCGGACTGGACTTTAATTTGAGGTCAGGTGGCTGGACCATTTAGCAAGCCATTTAGCTCAATAATAGCCTTGAGAAAACATTACCTGCCATCCCACAGTGACTGTGAACACAGCACACGGCAGGAAGTCATCAGGACTGAGACAGTTCAGGTGTTGGAGGAGCTGCAGCTCACATTACACTACTGTAAGCTGAAGAACTTAGACCGTGTGAAGGTACATGCATGATTAATTAACAGCCACATCCTATAAACAACCCTCTCTAAATTTTGACCACCTTAAATTTTAAGGCGGAATACCACAGAAGAACCAAATGTGGTTCCATAAAGAATTATGCTTGTAACAGATCTGTAAGCATGGGAAACTTTTATTCATCTAAGGAACCTTCAGTTGATTTAAAGGTTCTTCACCAATTGAAATGTTCTACAATCTTTACTTTCAAAGATCTAAAGAAACTGAACTTGATGTAAATGCTCTTTACTATCTGAATGGTTCTTCAGTCTTCACTTTCAAAGTTCTAAGGAAACCGGACTTGATGTCATTTTCCATTGAAAGGTTCTCCAGTCTTCACTTTTAAAAGACAAAGAACCTTTCCTTGATTTAAATGTTCTTTGACAATTGGAAAGGTCTTCAATCTTCAATGTACAAGGTCTACGAAAAGGGTCTTCATCTATTGATGGGTTCTTCAAGCTTCAGTTTTAAAACTCTAAAGATCTTTTGCTTGATGTCAAGATTCTTCATCAATTCAAGGGTTCTTCAGTCTTTAATTGTAAACCACAAAAGAACACTCACTTAAAGGTTTTTTACTAACTGGAAGATTCTTCAAACTTAAGTGTTAATAGTCCAAATTTCACTTGGTTTAAAGGTTCCTTGTAATTTGAAAGGTTCAAGAAAGAACATTCACTTTTGGTTAAGTTTCTTTACTTTTTGAAAGGTTCTTCACAGTTGCACCTCATCTAAACTACGAACACAGATTTTTAACGGAGGCATGGAAGCATGATTGGTTCTCCTGTGTCCTCCCTCAAAGTACCCGTTGAAGCACCATTATTTTTAAGAGTGCAGACTTAAAAAGTGCTCTATTTAAAGTGCCCTAAATGGGTTTTGGATGGGTTGCACTTTGAATGGCAGGAGCGTTACTGGTGTACATTGTTCCACTTAAAATGAAACATGTCCTGGGGAGAAGCACATCAGATAGATCTAATTAGGACAAAAGCAGACGTAAAAAGTACTGAACTAGATCACGCTAGGGAGGTTATGTCCGTCCTACGGCAAATATGGAGAGCGTCCGATGTGTGGCAGGCTGTCAGTGCTTTTTGCTGTAACCGAATGATAATAAGGCACTATTGTGTGTCAGGGTATTCTGTAAGAGACAAAGAAGAGGGCAAGCAATCACAGTGGAACAAGACACCACATTACTGCATCTCGGAGGCAGAACAAGATTCGAAGTAGTTTACATTTCTGTCATTATTCCGAGACTAAAATATGTGTTCGGATTGCCTGGAAAAGTCTGTGGAAGACTGTACATGCCGCAGAGGAACGCATACCAGCAAAAGGTCTAAATAAATGCAAATTGCGTCCTCGTCCACTCTCATTCCGACCAGAACGGCAGATTGGAGCAGAGGTCACGGCTCCACGAATCAGGGAGTTGGTTAAAATTCTGCTGGGGTGAAGGCGGTGTGGCTTTCAAGGGAGCAACGTTATCCCGCCTCATCTGCCATTCCATTGTGGACGCCGATGGAGGCACACAGCCGCCCTTGTGGCCCACCATTCATTGTGCCACCGTCAAGCCTGCCATCAATCACCCTCTCCACATACCTGTCACACACCGTCCATATGCTGACTCCGGCTCATTTGAATATTTACATATTCTATAAGAGAAAGCACTTGGACTACATGACAAATCACATCCATTAGGCCTGTCTTCACACCTCCCCCAACTGCTAACTTTGCAGGAAAGCCCAAACAACAACAACAACGTTAACCTTTAATCGGAGGTAATGTGAGATCTTATTCCAAGACATTTTGGGATATTTGTTGGGAAATGTTCTCACAGATGTGCAGGCCTGCTGGCATTCTGGCAAAAATAAAGGTTCTACAATGAGAATCTTAGAGCAATGCCATAGAAATATTGTCCTTATTCACTATTATATTTCTAACAATGTTCTTAAATTTGTTCTTGAGGAAAGCAGAGCAACAACTGTACATAAAATCCATGATGTGTCCAATGATGGATCCCATTGACCTCTTAAACTGAACAAACCCCAAATCAGAAAACACTGGTGAATCTCAGAATCTTCATAAAATATTGGGTTCTTTACAAAGAAATGCCTTCGAGAAACAGTGAATCACGGCCTAAGAACCATCACGTCAACTGTTTATTAAAGGTTCTTCACAAAACAAGACCTCCTGCCCTCCTAAAGTGGTGTAAATGGAAATACTGGCTCTCTGATATGACAGTGGTGATCTGTTGACATGTCCTCTGGTGCGAAAACTGGTGATTTTAAAATGCAGCACTACATAATGCACCCACTCTCTCATTCTGTCCCTCTTCCTCTCGGTGTCTCTTGCTGCCAAGCAGAAGAACCCAGTGTACGTGAGGCCACAGTATGGTTGTGTAATGCAGAAAATGATGCATAGGTGTCAGATCGTGGCACATGCAGACAGAAACAGAACGAACGCCTTCGTCTTTGTCTCGTCCCTCACTCGTGTTTACAGCTGATGGCCATATTTCACACGCATTTTCATACCTTATACAGAGTCAGCTGTTTTTGAAGATGGTGTACACACTGTATAACGCAGAAATATTATTCCACTGGCATACAGCCTCAAGACGTGTTCCTCAGAGGTTCTTTCGTGAATGGAACAGTTATAGAACCATTAAAACTCATAGAAGACTCAGTCAGACCTAAATGCTCACTTGAGTAACTGACATACCGTCACTGTCCACTGAAAAACATGCATCTCCTGATAAAATCCGAGATCCCAGATGAAATAACAGTCATTAAAAGTAATTTTAGAGCATTTCTATTGGTCCCTTCATCACAGTACACAGAACAGCTACAGGGTTCAAACCAAGGAGAGAATAAAAAAACGACAAAACATTTTTTAAATGATGGTGGTGATGATGATGATGATGATGATGATGATGATTATTATGATTAATATTATCATTATTATTATTATCATCATCATCATTATTATTATTATTATTATTATTAATATTGTCATTATTATTATTATTATTATCATTATAGTATTTATTATTATCATTATTATCATTATCATTATTATATTTATTATTATTATTATTATTATTATTGAACATGAGCAATTACTATATGTTTCAATTTAATTTGTTGTATTTTTGTTGTTTATCTGTCATAATTTGACAATTGAAAAGTTGTCCCTTACATTACGTCCAACGTTTATGATGAATGAATCAATAAATGTCCTAAAATGGCTTAATAATATCTGAAACCAACTTCCAGTGGGTTGTTTTTGTTTCCCTTCTACTGTAGAGTTTCCATTTCGGAGATGTGAGGTTTCACATGACAGCAATATGCATGCATCTCTATATAAACATACACGTATATGTGATTTACATATATAAACTTCCAGTGTGTGTGTGTGTGTGTGTGTGTGTGTGTGTGTGTGTGTGTGTGTGTGTGTGTGTGTGTGTGCGTGTGGGTTTCTGTCGAGTCAAATGAACCCCTTGTTCATTTCAGCCACTCAATTCAGTAAATTTGCATCACATTGCAGATGTACTTGGAGAAGACGTGCCTGGTGTCCGGGGTTTGCACAGGAGTTGGGAGGTTAATCTAACAGAGGTGTGTGTCACCAAAACACTGACTTCCACGATCCTCCCACCATCCTTCCAGCCCTGGTGCAAAATAACTAAAGCACCAAACTTCTGGCACCACAACCGGTGTCACAGATCAGGTAGGAATGGGAACTGTGGGGTGAAATTTGCAGTTTTGGTGAAGTGCTCCTTTCGTTCCATGCAGACAGTGGGTGCTGCTGGGGAGAGTGTGCTGCATGCTGGATATTGATATTAGATGATGTGGGCTTTTACACTAATTGAGCAGTTTCTTAGGGATGATAAGCACTTGCGTGGACTCGGTGGGGTCTGAGGAAGGCAGGCACTGATGCCTGTCAGTGTTGATTTGCAGAGGCAGGGTGTTTACAGGGGTGATCAGGTGAATAACATCATTTATTGGCATAACACTGATTGTAATGATAATAATAAAGGGGCAGCTGGGCTGAACACTTGTGGAAATGGGTGTAACAGTGTGTGCAATGTAACACACTTCGGCTGAAGCACGTTCCTGAGAAGACACTAAAGTAACAGAGTCCCCGAACACCAGTAAACAGTTTCTTACCTTCATTGCTGGGGAAACACCGCGTCTCAAACACCACCAGGCTGAAGACCACAGTCCACACTTTCACGCAGACGGGCTGAATGCAAACCATCCTGGAGCCCTGACCCTCACACTGCTTCACACTCTTCTTCCCCGAACCTGCCCGAGCTCGCTGAGCGTGTGTGCGAGCGGCTGAAGGAAGGGACGCGCATCTGAGCGGAGCGGCAGGCGCAGACGCAGACGCAGACGGAGTGGAGGCGCTCCTCAGCCCCGCTGTCCGCTCCGCCCGTCTTCGGAACAAGCCGCGCCCCCTGCGCCGCCATTGGCTGCCGGAGTCCAACCTCTTGCGCTGATTGGCGGGTTCCTTGTGAGTGCGCGAATTCTCGCAACTATCGCACAATCCCAGCGCAAAGGAGGCGGGGCTTGTGGAAAACAGGTGGGAAAGAGCTGTCACACAGATCCAGACTAGTTTTACACTTTGTAGGAACGATTATCAGCTAAAACCCATTTTAATGCTGAAATTAGGGAAACATTAGGAGGAGCTTTAGGAGATGCTGCCTCTATTTAATGTGCAATATTTGCTGCTGCCTCTATTTTTGATGCTGCTGCCTCTGTTTAATATGCAATATTTCATGCTACCTACATTTTTGATGCTGTCTTTATTTAATGTGCAATATTTGCTTCTGCCTATATTTCTGATGCTGCCTCTATTATGCAATATTTCATGCTACCTTAATTTTTGATGTTGCCTCTATTTAATGTGCAGTATTTCATGCTACCTTCATATTTGCTGCTGCCTCTATTTTTGATGTTGCCTCCATTTAATATGCAATATTTCATGCTACCTTCATTTTTGATGCTGCCTTTATTTAATGTGCAGTATTTCATGCTACCTACATTTTTGATGCTGCCTTTATTTAATGTGCAATATTTGCTTCTGCCTATATTTCTGATGCTGCCTCTATTAAGCAATATTTCAGGCTATTTCCATTTTTTGATGCTGCCTCTATTTGATGTGCAATAGGACAGGGGTAGACAATTTAAAACCTGGTGAGCTAGATTCCTGCACTGTTAAGTGCTTTAACCTTATTCAACTCACCTGTTCATTGCCAGGTGTAGGAGATCTAAAGAAGGGAAGATCATCATATTGTGCAGGAATCTGGTACTCCACAACCAGACCTACCTACTTCTGAATTAGAATTAAGGCTACTTTGCTAGTGTGCCTTTAAGAATGATATATGCAAATGCCCCCTGTGTTGATTGGCTGTTATTCACAAAGCAGTACAAACTGGGGGAATATCATTGATAATCTGGTTCCAGTGGCACCTTTGAAGGATCTATATATTAGGCAGCAAATGAACGGTCAGTTCCTGAAGTTCTTGAAGAAGCAGAATAATGTAGCATAAGAATGTGAGCTACTTTGACAAAGGCCAAATAGTGATGGTTAGATGACTGGAAGGTCAAATCCTCTCCAAAACATCAATCAGGCCTTGTAGGGTGTTCAAGGTATGCTGCTAGTACCTCACAAGAATACTCCAAGCAAGTCCACCCAGTGAACCAATGACATGGTCATGGCTGTTCAAGGATCGTTGATGTAATCCATGGAGGTCCTACCTCACGACTTACAGACTTGAAGGATCCGCTACTAACATCACCAGATACCACAGGACACCTTCAGAGGTTTTGATGAGCAAGACATGGGTTTTTGTTCAAACCATTACCAGAACATGGAATTTTTGGAGTTATAACACTAACCCCAGTCCACCAAAGATGCTCCAGCTGACTGTTATAAGAATATTGTTTCATAGCTTCCTTCATCATTAAGAGTTATTGATCTGTTTATTTACTGTTCATATCATGGTCAGTTTCACACTCATATCATGGAGGGTCTAAGTGGTCTACTAACAGACGCAGGCTTTCAGCAAAAACGTAAAAGGGTGGAAATTGAGCACAGTGCATTTTATTCACGAGGCAAATGTTCTGAAGACCAGATTTTCCCTTGACCACACTGATCTGAGGAGTCATATGCATGCAAAATCAAAATTGATCCAGAAACGGTGCTACAGCTCTGAAGGTGCTCTGCGAAGTGTCGTCTGCCTCTGCCTCCAGTTGATGCTGCTCTGTCTCTTTCATCTGAGTGATGATGCTACATATTCCCGCGCCTTGCCCTCTCGACACCTCCCACGCTCTTCAAAGCTTGCACTCATTCACCAGACGCTGGAGGAGGAACACACCAGCCAGCAGGAATCGCCTCTTCCCATTTGAACTCCTGAGTTTGAAGCTGACATGCTAAAGGATCACAGCAGTGGCTTTGTCCTCAGACATCAGCGGAGACAGGAGGGAGGGGTGCAGGCTCTAAAAAATTAAGCAGTGCATCCTTCAGTTAGTGTGTGAATGTTGAAGCTTGCAGCATCATTGCATGAATTTCTGAAATTCATCGGCCTAGAAGATGATGTGTGTGCATTTGCACATCTTTGTCAAATGTGTAGAACTTAAAGTAGATGAATGCATTCATTAGAAGAGGTGTCCACTAACCACATATTAGAAGGGTAATGGGCAAATACCTTCAATTGAGTTGTAATGGTTCTAAATCCTAAATATAATCATCACTTCTACCATAGAACCTTAGAACCCCATTTTTCAATTCAAACTGCCAAAGGAGTCTTCCAGTGCATGTTTACTGCTCTGTCTATGTGTACATACTCGACCTCCATGTAGACTCTAACCGATCAGACAGAGGGGGTGGAGCTGATGACATCAGATATTGGGCTTTAGAAGAAAATGCCAAGGGAGGGGCTGTTTCCTCTCTTTTTTACTCACAGTTTTCAAATTTCAGAATAAAAGTCCTGAGAAGATACTGATACATACATATATGAAAAATAATAATGGATATTCTGTTTTTTGTTTTATTTATTTTATTTGGACCATATTTTCATATACGTATTATTATAAATATCCTTGTCAATCTAATCATTATAAATAACTTGTCAACATTTAGCATTTTAAGCTCAAAAACAAAAAAAAAAAAAACACTTTTTGAGGATCTCTTGTGAATGGTAATTTAAAGAACCCATTTAAAAACATTTCCAGCACTGCGAGTCAACAAACCATGTTCCACTACACTTAGCTTATAATGTTCCCCCAAAAACCTTTCAATATTCAATAATTTAGAGAAACATTATAAACAATCCTTTTCAAAGGTTAATGAATGTCACCACCAAGAAAATGATATTCGTAGGGAGAACCAGTGCTTTGAAGCACTTTTTATCTGTGCTAGACAAGGTCGAAGCCCTCTAATTGCTGTCTGATTTCACCCCTATTCAATAACTCTAAGGTAAGGTACACCGGTCCACTCACAGGTCAGTCTAGGTCACCTCCACAGAGCTTCAAAGCTCAGAGCATTAGGCATATTTAAAAAGTCTTCAGACCTAGACTCCAGCATAATGAAAAGATGGAGCGGATTTGTCACGGCCTGCAGCCCAAGACGAACCTCAGCACATCCCAAATCTGCGGGGTCCATGTCACCTTGGGCAGACAGAAGGCTTGGTGTGGGCAGCTACAACTGTGCTGTCGCTACTGATAAGCTGCTAAGCATGGCCGAGCGCTCTCGGTCAAAAGTGCAAGAGAAAAAAACGGGAGGCTTTTTTCGAGCTAGTGTTTTTACACAATTATGCGCTTAGTTCAGGAATGCCACCTTCCCGAGAAGGTATGCGACAGAGTTACAGGAGACCACAGGATATGGCTGCTATGGGAAACTCCATAGAATATTGTTTACGGATGTGGCGAATAGACATTCTGTGGTGTTGTTTTTGCTCAGAAATGGATTGAAGGACATCCTCTGATCCATTTGGCCCTTGCCTGTTTTTTTGGTCTGTATTCAAAAGCTTCAAGTGACCTAGATGCTCTTAAAGCTCCAGTGAGAAATCAGTAGAACCAGTAGGCTGTGTGTTTTGCCCTGTGATATCAGATCGTTTTGAAGACAAATCAGAAAACAGCAGCCACTAGAAGGTCTAATATGAAGGTGTGTTTTGCGCAGTAACCACCCTTGAGTATCTGTTGCATGTTTTCAGTGATTCTGCCCTTTCATTGTTTATTTTTCTCTGCCATAAAATGATTTTTTCCTTTCCCCATAAACACGAACCAGATTGAGCCAACTGGTCACTGGCCATTGCCAGATTTTGTTCTCAGTTACAAAGAGCCTGACAGTGTGGCAGTGGTGAATAATGCTGATTGATGTCCTCATTGTTGCCCTTCTTTTCAGCAGCCGTGAAAAACAAGCCCAGTCTGAGGGTCTTTTGAATGTCTTCCATGAACTCTATTTCAGACTGTATCTGTCTGCAGAAGAAAGCTGTGTTCTTTTATAGAGTATATATATTATAGTGTACACTATTATAGAGTAAAATATGCCCAACCCTTTCTGATAAATGTGTGCAGGAGTGATGAAAAATAAAATGAGCTATAATTTTTTTAATTAAGTCAAAACAATCTTTACATTGTTGCTTGGAAGTAGTCATTTTGGAATCACATAAGACTCAGTGTTTTTACACATATTTTCGTCCATTTTTTCACTTTGAGTCTTCATATTTAACTGCATTGTGCATTGCTTGCATCACAGATTAGACATCTAGCATCAGAGCACTGTTTTTCAGAAACGTTGCCATTGTGCTGTAAGTATATACAAGTGGCTTTGTGTATTAATTATAGGATAATAAGCACAACTCGTTTAACTTACATTTAAATTTTTCACTTACCTTTGAAATATAAACAAATAAAATTAGTTTAAATTTTGTCTTTAATTATGTTAAAACGCTGTTTACATGCACTATAGAAACCCAGCTGGAATTTCACTGTTTATTCTGCATCAAATCAATCAACATCATGGTCATGGTGAGTTGATGAAAAGTAAATCAACGTTTCAATGTCATTTTTGACTTTTTTCACAACCATTTAATATTGAAGACTGTTTCAACGTTTCTTTCACTTTTGAAAAAAGTGACATTATGTGAATCACACTTCAACCAACATCTGCTCTCGACTAATGTTTTAAGGACATAATGATGAAAATAGTATAACATTACTTTTAGGTGTTTGAATTCAATACATTTCACTTTAACTTTAATCTTTAATCTCTGAAGAGTGAAAAACACTGATGGGTAAACAGAAAAACTGTTGTTAACATCATAAAGTTTGTGCCGGTGTTGTGGTAATGATGGGAATGTTGGGTAGGCTGTTGTGGTAATGATGGGAATGTTGGGTAGGTTGTTGCAGTAATGATGGGAATGTTGGTTAGGCTGTTGTGGTAATGATGGAAATATTGGGTAGGCTGTTGTGGTATTGATGGGAATGTTGGTTAGGCTGTTGTGGTAATGATGGGAATGTTGAGTAGGCTGTTGTGGTAATGATGGGAATGTTGGGTAGGCTGTTGTGGTAATGATGGGAATGTTGGATATGTTGTTGGAGTAATGATGGGAATGTTGGGTAGGCTGTTGAGGTAATGATGGGAATATTGGTTAGGCTGTTGTGGTAATGATGGGAATGTTGTGTAGGTTGTTGCAGTAATGATGGGAATGTTGGGTAGGCTGTTGTGGTAATGATGGGAATGTTGTGTAGGCTGTTGCAATGATGATGGTAATGTTGGAGATGTAAAAATATTGCTCAACATATGCAAAAGTCACATAGATATGAATGTAAATATGTATTAAGTGTCTTTTATTAGTTTTTAGAAAATATTATGAAAGATTTTTAATGAATCGATTACTTTTTATAATTTTTGATTTTTTGAAATACAGTTGGGGACTGATGTTATAACATAAAAAAAGGGAATCATAATGTCTATAGTGGGACATTTTTTATTGAATAAATAACAAATTAAATCTAAACTTTGTATTATTTTTAAATTTGATTATTAATGGAATTCTCACATGAATTTATGACCTGGGAACATAAAATAAATAAAAGTGGCCATAAGTGAAGACTCAGTCACTGGCAGTGCTCCATATAGCCCAACCCAGTACCGTACTTTTGTAGGTTATCTGTAGGTTATTACTGAAAAGACTGTGTTGAAATGTAGCCTATTTTTAAGGCCCCTCTTCCAGTAAGCGATTGCTGAGGTAACACCGTGAAACGCTAACATATGGTGATTATGTGACCTGCATTGGATCTGTCGCAAGAACAGCTCTGTCCTTGCAGCTCAGGCGTCTTCAGCACCCCACTGTTACGAAAACCAGCTCCATCCTCTGCCTACTAAACCAGAAATCAACGTCAAGAACTGATTCTAGTCATTATCCATATTTTACTTCTTGTCCGTAGGTTTTATTAAATGATGTATGTTCTACAAAGCAGAGCAGAGCACTTGATATCAAGACCAATTTGCCCAAATCCCTTTTGCTGACTGGATCTTTGTGAGGGCTTAATCGCCCACCCAGGGTCTGTTGGGGTTAAGAAGTGTCTGGAAAGTTACACAACCTTAATGCTACTAAACAGTCAAACACCGTCGCTTCGCACATCTCAGGCCTCTCAGCCAATTATGCCCAAGTTAACTGAAAGTTCCACTTTCTCAGCAAAAATGGAAAACCATTTCCAAGCTTTCTAAATCTAGTCAAATGAGGATTTAGAGGAAGTGTGTCGGACTTTACTAAGCCCCTTGATCTGCTAAAACAAATGTTTAGTGTCAGGGGTCACTCGGGCATCCATTAATCTGAAAGGGAGTTAGTGAGACTGGCCTGGTCCCTAATTAATACATACAGACTTTTAAACGACATGTGCAGGGCAGGACCAACACTGATAATGAAGCTGGACATCAATCTCTGTCTGTCAATTTACCCTTTGGAGATGGGGGGGGGGGCACTTTTTGCATAATATGTGTGGTGACTACACTGTGAACTGGATGGAGATGTTCTAAAGGCATAGTACACTGTAAACAAAGGGTTGATATAGAGGAACCACTGTTCATGGTTGTTTTTGGAACCATTACTATAAATGAGATATGTAAGCATGAAGAACCATTTTAAGGTTTCAAGAACCTGTAGATGCCAATCAAACCTACTGGCACCATACCTAGTGTCAGCCATGGGCTAAAGGAGTATAAAGCCCCCCGGCATTGAGCTGTGGAGCAGTGGAACTGTCTTCTCTGGAATGATGGTGCTTTGGGATGCAATCAGATCCTCACAGCAATATTCCAAAGTCTAGAAAGCCTTCCATGACCAGTAGAGATATTTACTCCATCATCTGGTGCCAACATCCATGTTTCTCAAAGTACCAAAAGCTGTTGGGTTCATTTGCAATGTTAATAAGGAATTACGATGTAAGATTCACGACTGCATAGTCTGCATGTTTTCCCCCTCTCCTTAATCAAGTGCTCCATTAAAGTGCCACTTGAAGAGGTCATTAGTTATGGATGTCACCTCAGACGTTACCATGCAGGTTCCTGTCCATTTGGTTCATCTGATAAGAATGCTGTACCTGGCGGTGGTCTGCACCGTGCTCTAGAGGAGCTCGGTTTAGACCACGCTCTGCCTAGCCCAGCTGTCCGACCCACAAATCTTCTTAATCAATGGGGAGGAGGGGGATGTTAAAAGGGGAAGCCGTCTGTTGCTTCATGTTTGCGCCTATGTGTGCTCGGGTTTCACGTACCACTGGCCCTGTACTGGTGCAGCAGAGGCTGTGCTCGAGTAATGCTCTGAATTAGAGTTTAATCCTCAGTCGCAAGGGGGGGTGGGGGGGGGCAACCTAATCTTTATGTTTGGCCTGTGAAGAGAAATCACAAACCCACCCCAGTTTGAATGTAGTTGCAGTTAGGGCTGTACAATATGCACTGAAGTCCACATTGCGATAATTTGGCTATAGGTTGTCTGATTGTTGGGTTAGTCCCACAGTGCAGGGTAGTTTTCACAAGTTAGGAGTCAGGTCTATGTCATAAAAATGGGTCACATTTAAGAATTACTCAACATGAGGACCTGAGGAAGCCGATTTGGCTTCATGGTTTCATGGAAATGTGACGTGGTTGGAATTGGGAAGTGAACTACGATAAATAGACACTTTATTAAAGTTATTAAGAGAAACCAACCACTTTCTACCAACTACTGTCCAGTAAAAAACAAGATTATAACATTTCTTTCCACTGTGAGACTCGATTAGATATACTTTATTGATCCCTTACAATCCCGAAGGAAAGACACTGGTAATATTGTTATTGTTTTATTTTCTATTAGTTAATGAGCAAATTGCCCAAGAAAACTGAAAACAAATGGATTTTTTTTTTCATCTTCACTTTACAGCAAGCCAAGAGGAGTATATATGAATAATATTTGCACCATTATAATATAATATGAAGTGACAGTATAATAAAATTATTACAACTTAATGACATAGCAGCTATATAGCAGATAAAATCTATATTATATATATAGCAGCTATATATATATATATATTATATAAAAGTATTTCATCTGTTTTTAAACTTATATTAATATTAATATTGTCTACCATAAGGTCAATATTTTGTATATTAGTACCTTTAAAAAAGGTTAATAATTTAGTTAAAAAAAATTAAACTCACACACACACACACACACACACACACACACACACATACACACAATTAAATTTTCTAATAATTTGAGATTCTGGATTTCTGAACTATAATCCAGTAAATTTATGTGTTAATTAAGTTAATTCAATGTATGAAATTTTGAATGAAATTGCGTGAATAAACGTTTCATGATATTAACACATTTTATATATATATTATCCCCTTAAAAGGTTCTGTCTGATATTATCATTTTTTTTAGCCATAAAGGCTTTAAGGTGCTTAGAATCTCAGAATACACAGAATCATATACATACAGAATATATCACACATACAAAAACACACACACACACACACACACACACACACACACACACACACACACACACACACACACACACACACACACACACATACTTGATATAAATAGCCTGAGGACATTGTGTGTGAGCAGGTTATGGTCAGACAGTAAGGGAAGTTCACTCTGTCCACTCTCATTCTCATGCCTGCTGCTTTCTTCCTCTTCTTCTTTTTGATCATTCAGGTCATCAGGTGGACTTTTGTCACGCTCTACATGTTCCTCAGGCTGCAAGAGCTTCTCATCACCAGCCTGACTGCCACTCCAATCCAGCCACTCACATCTTCAAGCACAGAGCAGAAGACCTGCTGAACATGAGACAGGCTCTGGTCTAACTGTCTACTTGTAACCATGATAAAGAAGCAGTGGTTCATGGTCATGCTGTAATCTCTGAGGTGTTACAAAAAAGCTCTTAAGATAAATATGCATCACATAGATGCTTCTGTGTATTTTTTTTGTGTGAAAAACCTTTTGAAGTTCAGTTCAAATAACCTAAAGGTTCTTTACCAATGAAAGTTTTTTTTTCTGGAAACATTCATCCAAGCTTAGAACCATTTTGGAAACTTTATTTGAAGCATGTGAAATATTTCAGCTTTTGTAGCTTTAATTTTTCTTTTCCATATTATTCTCACAAAATTACAAAAAAAAAAAAAAAAAAAATATATATATATATATATATATATATATAAATTGTTTTTTTACACAATTGTTTATTGAAACAAATGAAGAATCTCTGACCAATGTGAGCATTTAAATGTTAAAATGTATTTTATTGCAAGCAACATTTGTAGCATTGTTTCCCAATACTCACTTTTTGTGGATTTTAAAACAAACAAAAAAATTGTCGAAAAGGTATTTTTATTCTTGAATGAATTTACTAAAATAAATATCTTGGAGTGTAATTACACATATAATTACTTAATTGCTTTGAAACATCAAAAGTTGTTTATCTGAAGGGACGTATTAGCTATTTTCTTGTCATAGTGATTAGGATAGATGTTAAGTTAACAAATAAATAAATAAATAAATAAAAATATGTACAGAATTCAATTTTAAGGTGCAAACTTTAATGAAGAATGTTTCAAATTGTTTTGTTTACTTATGGTGGTGATTGGACATGTTTTGTATGGTGATGACAATATTAAAATTTTGGTACTGTTTCCCCACAATGCTCCACACGTACTTTCCTATCATACATGACATCTATTGTAGGCCATGAGATAATGAGATATGGTTGCTTTATAGATGTTAAATGCTTTGGACATCGGATTCCATTCAGCACCACCGTGAACAATAATGAGCTGCCAGTTAACAGAACAGAGCACTTCACTACTCTATTCTGAAAGGCTTTGTTTACCTTTCATCAATTTAATAACGTGGAAATTCAGAAAATTACAGGAGTAGAAAGAGCCCAGCAGATCTGGGAAAACTAAAGGGGGCTGCAGACTCCTTCAACATTCCGAAGGAATTCTTGTTCGGAATGCCTCTTAGGTCATGCTGTGAAAAGAGCTGCACTAAGACAATATGGGGTCCTAATTAAAGCTATGTTTTAATTAACACATCAATCTCAGAACAATAAGTAAGCTAACACCACTTATGAAGTTTTCCCAAATAGATTTCCACAGAGGTCACATTCATACCCTCACAATTAACGCAGAGGAGCTGCTCTGCGTGTGAAGCATTTCAGAATGGCACTGCATCTCTCAACCTGATGCAATATACAGTAAGCATCATTTCATTCCAGGTGAGCAGTGGCACGGCGCCGCTGATTTCAGCAGGTGTTAATTTATGGTTGCTTAGAGTGTATTCTCTTGATGGCTACAGTCGAACCCAGCAGCTGGGTGATGTGCGGAAAGCAAACACAACCTTCAGCCATAAAGTCTGGCATCTGTGTCGCAACATGGATTGCATAGTTAAAGAGAGAGTCATGAGAAGTGATGGAGAAGACATCATTTTAGAAATGTAAACAAAACAAAACAAAAAATAAAAAAACAATCCATATATATCTTTTCACAGCATATATATATAATATATATATATATTTTTACACCCTATATTACCCTTCTTTCACCCTGTTCTTTAATGATCAGGACCCCACAGGACCACCACAGAGCAGGAATATGTGGGTGGTGGACCATTCTCAACACTGTATTGACCCTGTATTGAACAGCGTCCTGTGTGAAGCGTCCTGTGAGCACCGATGAAGGACTAGAGGATGACCAAAACGAACTGTGCAGAAACCGACGAGCTTCATCTTCTAAATGGAGCAAAGAGATAGGAGTGGACAGTGGACATATCGTTGAAACACCCCAACAGCACTGCTGTGTCTGATCCACTCATAGGTATCATAATGGAATACATTGGTCAGTACCAACCAAAAGTGGTCCAAGGAAGCACAGCTGATTAACCATCAACAGGGTCACAGAACACCTTCAGACATCTTGTATAGTTCAGTCTTATATCTTGTTACTTTGTCTTCCAGGTTGGTTTTGCTTTGGAGATACACTCTTGCAGTTGAATGTTCTGACAATAATGCTCCAAAAACGAATGAGCATGTGTCCCAATACTTTTGTCCATACATTCAAAATTCTGTGATAAACAGTGACATATTTGGACATTAAGATTCATCTGGATCCTTCATTCATTATTAGACTTGATAATAAAATGTTAATTTCTCATAAACATTAAATACAACTTGCTCTTCATAATTGTAACTCCAGACGTGATTTGTTATAAACAGAATGCACTGTATATTAACATCGCCTCGGTCTAATTGGCAATTTTATGACACCAGTACAGGAACTTGCTGCACTTGGCAGTGGGGGGGGAAGGGCAATTAAAACTTCAAAGGGCAGAGACAAAAAAATGTGAGCGGGGGAAAAAAAAATCATGCTTTTCCATCTGACAAGCTTGCCACATCTGTTTTAGACTGGAACTGTAGAACAGCTTTGTTAGGTATTTCTCCCAATGAGACAGCTCATCACTGTGAGCACTGAGCAAGCTGAGGGGAAGAGCAGAACCGCTCTGAGCGGGAAAAAGACAATGTCGCCCAGTCCCTAACAATGGCCATCCTCATCTCCATAATCCCCCTCATCCTGGAGAGAGAGAGAGAGAGAGAGAGAGAGAGAGAGAGAAGTGGGGGTTACATGCATTCACAGCACAGTTAGTTGGCTGCGTCATCTTTGACAGCTTTATTAGATGTGAAAGCCTCAATTGCTGGCCAGATTTGCCATTTGGGCCAGGGCAGAAACTGGACGAGAGCAATAGCTGTTGACCCCCACAACACACTCGCAGGATCAAAGGCGGTTGCCCCCGTGTGACCACCCATATTCACACAGAGCTGATTAAAGAGGTCCATGAGGGTCGCAGCACACTCACAATTTGGCCACATTCACAAATCTGTGGCACACACAAATATGAGGGTAAATTCAACCATAGAGAGAGGAGGGGCAAATCTGACCATTTTCCAGCCTCTCTTAATCCTCAGAATTTAATAAGCTCTTTCTCTTATCATGCTTTTAAGGCTGATTTATGCAAACGTGATCCAGTCTGATTGGCTTCCCTTTGATGAGTTCATTATGAATGGACCAATAGAAATGCACCAAAATGACACTGAATTATATCTTTTTATGTAAAGTGAATTCCACTGAAAACACCATTTTGACCTTAAAGTATCAGCCTTATTATCTTGATGCTCCACTGACCTCTAATAAGAAGAATATTATCTCTATCATTGCTACTTCGGGCTCAAGATGCTGCTAACTGCACTATATAATTCTGGTGAAGTGGGCTGGACAATGTTTGCGAGAACTTTCTAAAGCTGCATTACAATTTATATAATATTACTCCATCGCTTCACATAAATTACTGCTAAGTAAATTACTAAGTTATAGGTTGTTTTCAAGTTTGCAACCAGAATCTGTGGAATAGAGAGCAGAGACAGCTTGATTTGCATGCTCATTTGATGAATGTAACCCCTTCTTCCAGACCAAGTCAGCGTCAAAAAGTCTTCAATGAGCTTACTGTGCAGAAGCAAGGCAGATTTCCCCTAAATTCTCAGTTTGACCAGTTTAACTTGAAATGTTTAGAACCTGAGATTCGCACTTTGTCGGCAGTTACATGCTGTTTTCTAGGCTTTATATTTGAGAACCAGAGAAACTTACAGGCATAATACATATAACATCATATCTAACAGTCCATATGTAATAAATGATCAATAAGTTATCCAACTCAGAAAACAGCTAAAATTCTAATTTCCAACTGAGTTAAATCCCAGTTTAAAGGCCAATGGAGCTTCCAGTGCATGTTTACTGCTCTCTCCATGCTCTGCTGATGACATCACTGACCCAGAAATTGGGTTATAAAACTCTGGAAAGGGATAAACTTGAAAAGTTTGAAGATCACTGAAACATGGGCATAGCTAAACATCATGCTGTAACCAGCCAGCAGAGGTGCTAGTTCTGCTTGCTTCACTTTGAGGGACATTCTACTGTCCATGTTTTCTACCGTTTTTGGTCCATAAGATTTTATCATTTTCACTGATATGTCTGTATCTTTTAGCTCGTCCACAAATGCATGTGTAAAGCATTACCTTTAGTTCTTCAGTAAAGGCAGTATTTTATATGAAACCTGCCAACTCAAAGAACCCTTTAGAACTTTTAGAGTTATGTTATTTATAGATACAGATATTGTTATTTGCAGGAGATCACAGGCCAGTCAAATAGGTTTTCATTTGAAATATAACTATTTAAATATTTTTGCAATATTTACATCAATTTGACTTTGTTTTGGTAAAAACAAAAATGTATTTGCTGCTAGTTGTTTTTTTTTTGTTTTTTTTTGCTTATAAGGAGGTAAATTAAAGACTTTTATACCTTACACAGTTATTTTTAATAATTAGATCGAAAGATGTTTATGATGAGTTTTTCAAAATTCTTGACAGTAGTCTTAATAAATATCTAATATAAATGCATTCTGAGAAAGCCCTAACATGCATTGGGACACAAACTGGGATGAACAACATAAACTGGGATTTAATTGGAAACAGAAGTAGTTTGTTATGATATGTGTCATGTCTGTAGGTTACTCTGATCCTGAGTTATGAAGCCTAGAATACTGCATGTAAAACGGAGATCTCAGGTTCTAAGAGTTAAGGCTGTTGTTTTATATGGAATCATGACAACTCAAAGAACACGTTCCATGTTTAAAGGGTTCTTTGCTTAGATAAAAACGGTTTGTAAATACTTAAAACAGTCGTATGGAATACCAGAGTTTCACTATCAGTACAAAGAACCCTTTTCAGTATTATGCAGAAGCCCAAACCGCTTTTCAATGAATCGCAAACCAGGCAGAGATCAATTACAAGTTTTATTAACAGAAACAGCCAGAAGAAGATCAAATTGCAAGACGGTGATCCAAAGATGGTCTGCCAATTGCTATTTTGCTATTCTGACTGCTCTGCTTGTCTCTCTTTTTGTGTTAATGTGCCTGAGGAGCCCTGAGCTTGCCAAACTGAGGTCTGTGATGTCATGTCAATTGAGTGAATGGGAGGTTACCTTTCTGCCTCCAACCATCCATTACATCATCACATATCAGCTTAAAAAGCAAGGGTGTATTTTCTCTTTTCAAGGGCTTCTGGACGTCTAAAGTTTCAAATGGGGTGGAAGTCGTGATAAATGGTGCATTAGGAGGTAACCTTGAACCTGTCCTGTGGTGGGAGGAAAGCAAGAAGAATTACTGCAGTGTATGGGAGACTGAAATGTGGTATGTGAGGTCTTTGTTAAGGAGAAAAAACACTTCATATGAGTTCTATACATACACTCTTTCAAATGACAGTCTTTGGTTCCCTGAGGAACCTTTCACTCAAAGCTCTTTTAATCCAAATTTACTCTGGAACTGGTTCAGTTCAGGATTCTTAGAACCATGATCCAATTCAGAGAAGCGACCCAGGACCAAAGATGCATTGCTGTCAGAGGGGGTTGCACAGTGCAAACCACAAAATATATAATAAACGCATGATGCTCCAGGGTGTCGCCATTGTTGCTCCTTTAAAACCCCATTATATTCTTTGGTTCCTGGAGGAATGAATGATTCATTGAATACAGCAAAATTAGGTGCACAAACTGAAGCACAACCTCTTTCATTTTGGTCAAAAAAAACTATTTTTACTTTTAAACTTTAGGGGTCTTGGCAAATTTTGTGGGATACTCTCTTAGTTTGAAATACATTTATTTCTCCAAAACATAAAAAAAAAAAAAAATTAGAGGAGAGTCATACCAGATATAGTTTTTAGGAGATCCTAGGCTACTCAATATGTCTTCATTTGAGATGTAAACAGTTCATTTGTATGAATTTGTTTTGATCAAAAAATTTACTTTTTTTTTACTAATGTACGCTCATTAGGACAAAAAACATCTCAGAAATCCTACTGAAATTTGATCATCCAGAGTGTTTTGGTGGGTTATTTGTAATGATTACATTGATGACGATGTTCATAATTGTTTTTCAAAACAATAGACAATGATAAAATGAACTAAATGTCCTTTATTATTTTATATGTATGTATCAGTTTTATCCCATTTAATGTAATGAAGGTATAATGAGGTGTTGGCATGCATACATAGAGTAAATTGGGTTACACATGAAAAAAAAAAAAAAACCCAGAACAAAGGGAATGTTTGCTGCTCTCTCTCTCTCTCTCTCTCTCTCTCTCTCTCTCTCTCTCTCTCTCTCTCTCTCTCGCTCTCGCTCTCTCGCTCTTTTTTCTGACATTCAGTGTTCACATATCAGAATAAAAGAACTAAATTCCTGAGAAGGGATAATACTGATACATACAAAAAAATGATAATAAAGGGCATTCTGATTGCTTTTCAATTTTATTTGGACCACTATCAAGTATTTTTGAACAACTTAATTATAAATATCATCAAAAATTCATCAAAATTCTTGCATTTTTGGCTCAAAAGCTGAGATGTGGAGTGTTTTTAGTCCTTATAAGATATAAATATATCATAATATAAATATAAATATATAAATAATCAGAAACGCTGTAGAGAAAGTAAATTTCTGATCAAAACAAATTCACACAACTATCACAATTCTGTTAATAATTACTTCTCGAATGAAGATCAATGTGAGTAGTCTGATAACAATAACAATATCTGGCAGGTGTGAGTGTTTCTTATAAATACATTTAAAATTGTTTAGTGAATAAATATTTGTCAGACTACAAAAATATCCCACAAACCTAACCTGGGGCTCTACAGGTTAACATAGATTATATGCCAATTATAGATTTCTCTTATAGACATTGCTTTCAGCCAAGAGCTCTTATGAATCCTTGTGTTCACGAGTGCAGTCTGCATCTAGGCAAGCTGCAAGTGGTCTGGAAAAATAAGAGTAGAAAAGGTTTAACTCCTTTTGTAATGCTTTCGCATCTATCTGAAGCCCATAATTAGTTTATGAACATACATTGAGGGAAATTGTTCTCTATTGTTTCATCAAATCAACACACTTTGGAGCCATCAGACTGTCTGAGTGCAGGCCAATGCAGAGACGATTGCTATCAGCCTGAACCAGCACTAATGGTAACTTGATCATAATAAACTCGCACTCTTCCCCCGGTCCTCATCCCCGCAGCATATTCTGCTGGGTGTCGTAAGTGCTTCTGTGCGATATTACACTATACTCAATACAATGTTAAAATGTTGTCTCCAAAACAAGACACTTGTATTTGCATTGATGGCTAGAGATGATGGCAAGCTGGGCTTTACATGAGAGGAAAACTGCATTCCCAGTTCCAGTTTCCAGTTTGTAGACTGCAGTTGATAAGTGTCTCATTGTTCATCATGTGACAGCTTAAGCAATGCTTTAGCTGAGTATTACATTCCTGCCCAGCTTTAGACTGTGGTGCATTTCCAAAATGAGCCCTGCAGCCTCAAATTGACCGTATTCAGAGTGAAAAGGGGGTTTGTATAGTGCTGAAAATGGATCTTTGACTCATATGAATAATAAAAACCTGTGTAGTGCTCTAAAAGTTCTATAAATAATTGTCTGCAAGAAGTTTGTTGAGGAGATAAACGTTTAACCAGGCAAAGAAGGACTGTAGCATTCAAAGGGTTCTCTGGGTTGTCGTGGTTCAGAATAAAGCAGGGACACTTTCATCTCCATATATATGACAATCATTGGTCTGTAGAGGGATGTGTGTGTAACGTTGACATGTTGTTAATTCAGTTAGTTGCCTTCATAGGTGCTGCGAGAAATGAGTGCAACATACTCTTCAGGATCAGAGTAACCTACAGACATGTAGTTTATGTCTATGGAGGACAGTTTATCTCCCAGTGCATGTTTACTGCTTTGTCCAATTGCATTTATATTATATTTTTTAGGACTACTGTGTAGCATTTTGAAGAAAAAATTTTCATAAATGTATTTTTCAATCTAATTATTACAAATAATTCATTAAAAAATGAATCCAGCCTGAAATACAGCTAACATTCACTCATTTCCAACTGAATTTAATTCCATTTAAATGCCATTGCAGCCTTACAGTGCATGTTTACTGCTCTGTCCACATGTACATGCTCAACCTGCATGCAGACTCTGACCGATCAGCTGATGACATCACTGACCCAGGTATTGTGTTACAGAGGAAAACTAGAAGGGCCTTTTTGCTCTCTTGGTTGGGTTGACTGGGGCTCGTTTTTACTTCACAGGCAAGCTACACTTATAAGGGATCCAGAACCAGACTCCTAATGCCTACCTCTGTAAGATGATTTAAAGCTCTGAAGCTGTGGTGCTCACTGTGGAGCAGTGCTTCTTAACCTGCTCTGCACATTTTAGTGTTTTCCCTGCTCTCGACAGGCCTGAACTAACTAATCATCCCATTAACAAGCCATTTCTAAAATGAAGCAGGTGTGTTACAGCAGGGAAAATACTAACATGTGCAGGGCTGGAGGTACTGAAGGACCAGGGTTAGGACACATTGCTCCAGAGAAAAGCACATCATTATACGTGTCTCATTTAAACTGTCCTACTCACTTCAACATAGTGGGCTAAAATGCTGAATAGAGAGATGATATGAAAAACATAAGTCAGGATTGTGACATCACAACCATGCTGCATTCAAAATGGGTTACTTTTGCAGCACTTAAAGGCTATTTCATACATTTGATGCATACTAATATACCCTATACCTATACCTGTCTCTACTGTCCAGGGAAGACTTTGATGATCACCACCCCACCTCATCTTCAACTTTCAACTGGATGGAGTTCCATTGTTCCAGAGAACACACACTGCTCCACACCCTGTGTCAGGCATGGAGCCAACAGGTTCATATTTATCTGCTCCAGAGAGTCCTATTCTATTGGAAGTACTTCTCTACAGGGACTAGACAAGCTGTGTGTGCATTTGCCCATCTGTGCCAGAAATGGGTGCATCTCAATGTGTTCATTAGAAGGAGTGTCCACAGAAATGTGAGGATGATTCCAGGTAGGGCATTCTTTTTGACTTGTGGTGAGCACGATCTCAGCAGATTGCTGGTGAACATCTCAGCATATTCAATATAGATGAGTTTGCATTTGCATTGCATAGCGAAGACTAACTGCATTCTGAAAGATGTCCAAAAAATGCTAAAAATACAGACCACACAGTGGACCACAGTGCAGGGAGAATGTGTGGACTTGGGTTTATTCCCAACATGCAAACAAATTTATCTTTTGTGTTTTCCACCTGTGAAACATGCCTCTTCCCTGCCAGTACCTCCGCTTGTTTCTGTTGCCACGTCCTCTGGGCTGAAACCCCCTGGGAACAGTCGCACTTCTGCTGCTGTGTAAGCCCTCCATGGTGTGTGTGTGTGTGTGTGTGTGTGAGAGAGAGAGAAAGAGGGAGAGAGAGAGAGATATGGTCCACTGTTCCGCTGCTGTGGATGCAGAAGGTCACTCTGTCCTTTTGATTGTTCAGCCCTACATGGACTTCCATTCATTTTAACCACTGCTTAAAGAGAGCATTTCTTAACGTCCCCAGGCCTGCCTTATAGTTTGGTCCCTAATTACTCCTCACACACGTATTGTATCTATGTTAACTGTGGGTTTTAAACCGCTAATAAAGCAACTTCATAATCCTTTACTGAAAGCCAATAAAAAAAACTGAAGCAAGGTCTCGATTCCAAACCATTAGTGTATCCGTCATCTAAGGTACAAAATCTCACTGCGTCAGATCATAAACAAAAAATGAAAAAGGCTTGAATAACAGGAAATTTTCAGGAAGGCCGGGAGATTATTTAACCTTAAGCCTAAACCAATTTTGCAGGATGTTTTCATGGTTTACGTTTATTCACCAAAAAATGCATTTATAGGAGACAGTCTCACACGGCAGATGTTGTTGTTGAGATCTTAGGGTACTCACATTTGTGAAATGTTTGAAAATATTTCTATGAATTTGCCCAGGTTTTATTTATGATGGATAATATGTATCATAATAATTTCTGTGAAATACTTGACTCGTCCAAATAAAGGGAAACAAACAAACAAACAAACAAGCAAAACTTTAAACTAGCAAATAGGTAAGACCCTCTCATTGGATAACTGCTGCAAGTGGGGCCATTATGTTTCAGCTGGTAAAAAGTTATGTAACCCTAACTGATGCAGGGAGTAGCTTCTCACGTTGAAAAACACATCCTCTGTTTCCGAAGGGTCAACATATTGGCAACGAGCAGAGAAATCATCTAAGTAGAAGCAAAAACTACTAAAATTGGGTTAAGAACTGTCCAAAATTATTAAAAAGTTGGACTGAACAGGGAATAAACAGCTGTGTGACCTTAAGAAAACCTCTTCTCTGTGAGTCTAACCAGCAAAAACAGCTTCAATTTGCTAGGGAGCGTAAAGAATTTTCCTCAATGTATTTTTTCTTCCCTGATGGCACAGGCATATTCCGAGGTGACAATGTCAGAATTCATAAGGCACAAATTGTGAAAGAGTGGTTCAGGGAGTCCTAGACATCATTTTCACACATGGATTGCCCGGTCCAGACCTGAACCCCACTGAGAATCTTTGGGATGTGCTGGAAAAGAATTTTGCGCAATGGTCCAAATATTCCATCATCAACACAAGATCTTGGGGAAAACGAATGCAACTCTGGACAGAAATAAATGTAGTGACATTGCACAAGATTATGGAACCAATGCCACAGCAAATGCATGCTGTACTCAAATCTAAAAGCGCTCCCGCCAAATATTACACTATAGTACAAATTTGACACTGCCAGTCAGTGTATGTATTAGTATTATCACTTTTAGGACTTTTATTGTGAAAAGTGCACTGTGTGAGCAAAAAAAGAGACACCTTCCTTCTCACTTACCTCTATAACCCAATATCTGGGTCAGATGATGTGATGTCATTAGCCCCACCCCACTCACTGATCAGTTGGAGTCTGCATGCAGGTTGAGCATGTACACATGGACACATCAGTGAAGATGCACTAGAAGCTCCTTTGGCATTTAAACTGCGATTCAACACTGTTGAGTTTTAGCTGTTTTCTGAGCTGGATTACTCACACAATGATGAGGCCATGGTTAGAAATTTAAGTCTTGGGTAAGGCTGGGATATGTGTGCAATGTCTGTCAGCCCGGAGATATGAAGCCTAGAAAACAGCATTTAACTGGCATCTATGCTTATCTTGGATTCGGGATGTTAATTCAGCGGAAGACCCACTGAACTGTGTTTGAAGTGGGACCAAAACAGGGATGGTGAGTTCAGTTCAGTATATGCTGTATGCATTTGCAAGAATCTGTGACAGGTAAACTGCTATGTACACCAATCAACCATAACAACATCATCATCATCATCATCATCATCATCATCATCATCATTGTTTCTGCATTCTCTGTCCATTTAATCAGCATTTCAGCCCTGAAGTTCTATAATTACACGCTGCCGTCCATCTGTTTCTTTCCATCCTTCGTTAGTCCACTTTCTCCGTGATCTTCAATGTCCTGGACCCTGGAGGACCACCACAGGGCTACAGAGGGGGGTTGTTAATGTTTTTTACACTGGTACAAGTGGATCAGACACAGCGGTGCTGCTGGAGGTTTTAAACATGTGTCCAATCTATTAGACTCTCCTACCTAGTTGGTCCACCTTGTGGTGTGTTGGTCATCCTCTAGTCCTTCATCAGTGCTCACAGGACACTGCCCACAATGAGGAACAGATGGACTACAGATTGTTGTAGAACTTCAAAGTGTTCCTGCATGGTTAAAGAAGGGAGAACAAGAAGGTGGTTGTCATGTTATGGTCGATCAGTGGATGCCTGTCACCTGTTCATTACAAACAATATATTAATGTATGGTTGCTTCCATATACAGTAGAACCAGCTTTTCCATGCAAGGCCTGCCAGCACTGAATCTCCCAGTGTATCCTAAACTAACCCAGCAGCACAAGCAATCACCCTCTCCATTAATTCCTGCCCAAGGCTTCAGTGCCTTGTCAGGTGGCTCACTGTTGATCATACATAACATGGGCCACTGTAGTATGTCACTGTCAAAACTGGGCAGGCCATTATTTTATTCCTCTCCCTCCCCCAGAGAACCCAGGATGCACATTCTGACCAGTGCATTTCGCAATGTTTGGGCATTGTAATTCAGACCACAGGAGGCTCACCTCCTCCATTTACATCCACCGTGAAATTAGGGCCTGTGGAATATCAAGGGGAAAGTGCTTCTTGTGACCCCTCCAACCCCTAACCCCCAGTAGACCTGGCGAGGACATTAAAGCTCGCCCCCACCATGATCTTCTCTGTTCCACGTTTTTTAATTAACAACCTCTCCACAGCTCACACACTTCCACAGGCTTACCCTGAACTCCGCAAGCAGATGGTTTCTGACACTTGTTCAAGCCTGAAGACATCATTTCCAGCCTCTCATCCTCTCTCTCTCTCTCTCTCTCTCTCTCACACACACACACACACACTGCTGCTGAACTCCCCCCCGTCTAAGATTCGCTTCTGCAGCACATTGTGTGAGCTGTTACCTTCCAGAACACGCTCTACCCTTGAGCTAAAGACCCAGTGAGGAAAACTGCTGGCTGAACACTTATTTAGCAGTGGAAGATGTCTTCATTTCAGAGGAGCAGCCTTCCTCTGTTCTGCTGCGACTCCTCCAAAGCCCCTAGATAAGCCTCAGCACGTCCCCCACAAAGCCCGTCCACCACTTACGTTCGAAATTCAAAACATTCAAAAAGCATGTTTAGATTTCAACACCATAACAGGCTTCCTCCCCAAAAGTGCACGTACATATACACAGGCAGCCCACACCTTGCCTTGAGTATTTCGCGCCATTTCTGCATTTCTGTGGTGCACCGGCGCTTAGCTCTATACGTGTCCTAGTTTTTCACAGTGCGGCATGAATAATGTGCAGCGAGTCTCATGAAAGAATCATCACCTCCAATGAATTATTGATCCATCACGGAGCTGTAAGTGTAGGTTACAAAGTGTGTTTACCCACACAAAGTTAATCAGGCTGCTTTATTAATTGACGCCAGCCGAGAGAGAAAGGAGATTGTGGGAATCACAGGACTCTTAACTGCCTCTTTCAAGACGTGGACGCAAATCAAGGACAGACGTGACAGTAGAAACGGGAGCTTTAATTAGGCCAGACCTTTTTAATTAATCCTGGATGTAGCCTGAGACCAGATAACCAGCTCTCTGCCCAAAGCTGAGGTCTGACAAAATTCTGCCTGAACTTAATACACCTGTAACCCAAAGACATTCCATCACAAAGACGGACGCCTGCTACAGTTCTGTCTGAACCTGACTACAGACCTGTCTGAACTCCACTGTAACTGACAGAAGGGTGTCGGGAGTCAACTTCAAACCTCATAAACTGGTAAGAAACTGACCTAAACACAATGGCATTTGGTCATAAATAATCTGATACTATTCTTTATATTTTAACAAATTCTTCATAAATATAAAAAAATATATTATTGTTATTATTATTATTATTATTATTATTAATATTATTATTATTATTATCATTATTATTATCATTGTTATTATTATTATTATTATTATTATTATTATTATTATTTCTATTATTATTATTATTATTATTATTATTATTATTATTATTATTATCATTATTATTATACTATAGTACAGCATACCAAATGATTTTGTGAATAATGTTCTCGTACCCTCCTAAATCGATCTGTCCTTCTGCTTCATTTGCATCAATTTTCATGTTAGCCTCTGTGGGCCGTGGCCAACACAAGTGACTCCTGTACACCAAATTAATGAACGAATAGAGGTAATTAAACTCATAAATCAAAAATCAAAGCTAAATAAGGCAATCAAAGACGGCTTCAAAGGAATTGAACAAATTCGAACTCCACTTGAACATGTAATTTTCGAGAAAATGTCTAAATCTGGCCAAAGCCGAAGAGAACAGCAGGCTCAAGAAAAATTCACACAAAGGAATCCACATCAATTATGTCAATTATCAGTTCATGCTTGGACTTGGCTGAAAGTAAAAGTAGCAACTGCAACATATGAGATATGTGGCAATATATGCACATGTATGACAAAGGGTTAAGCCTCAGTTCTGTAAGCATCAGTGGACTAATGGACAAGACACTGGCCTCCAATACCAGGGATTGTGGGCTCAAGTCCCATCTGGGATGGTGGAGTGGTGCCTGGTACCAGCCCAGTCACTGGAAGGTTGCCAGTTTGATTCCCTGAACTGGCAGTGCATAATTGACGTGCCCTTGAGCAAGGCACTTAACTCCCCAACTGCTCCCCAGGTGCTGTGCATGGGGCCGCAGTGTGTGTTTCACTGAGCGGATGGGTTAAATGCGGATGACAACTTCCACAGATGCATTGTGGGAGTTGGAGTCCACATAGCCAGAGGACAGGCAGAACTGGGAAGAAAGACTTAAATATCATTTAAGTATACATGTGTAATAAGTATGGTGATACACAGCAGAAATATCGCATAAGTGTATGTCACATATTTAAAAATGTGTCAAATAAGCTGGAATAATGCAGACACTACATGGCAAATATATGTGATATATTGGTATTTTGTATTAGTATCATGCTATATTGCATTTCCATGTGGGAATGTTTGAAGTCCAAGAATGAGTTCCCTAGAAAAATGCAGTGGATCGTCTCAGTATATCTAGAACCTCTCAGCAGTGAGGTTAGTGTCTGTGTTCTCTTTTTGGTATCTTGGGGTCCAAAATACAAGAGCAACAGCAAAGAAGGCTAGATCATGTCACCAACAAATAGAATCCCCACAACCCCCATAATAGTAAGGTTGTGAGATGTCAGTACTAAACACACAGAGAGAGAGAGAGAGAGAGAGAGAGAGAGAGAGAGAGAGAGAGAGAGTGCGTACAGGCCCACACTCTCAGGCCTACCAGTCTAGAGATATTATAGATCTAAGGGATGAAATCCATGGGATTGTCAAAAAAGATAATGAGGGGAAATAAATTATTTGAAACTGGTCTATGATGAATTTTATCTTACTTAAGAAACATCTCTTAATAAAGTTAACAGCATGGTATGCAAATGAAATGCAAATTAGTGCTGCCATTGAACATCCCACACTTGGAGGTAGAGGTGGACGGAGATAACATTGTTTTATTTATTTTAGTTGCATGTGGAGAAGCCCATAAAAGAATGAAAAAGTTGTGAATTTGAATGCATGAACAATAGAAGTAGAGGTGGGGGGAGGGGCTCTGTTTTCATTATCTTGCCCACTTTCACTGCTGGATTTCATCGAGTCTTTGTTAAGGTAACATGGGCTTCTCGACATGTTATGGCTAAATCATAGCGTCAGTGGTGATGTTCAACTTTACGTTACATTATGTCTTCCTGATACACTGGATTCGGAATGCCCAACATATTCTGGGTACTGGAAAAAGATGGAGATCAAAGTTAACCTCAGGAAAAAGTGCTTTGATACGAGACACAGTGCATCTGCAAGCTTTTACTGGGCAGTATCGGTCAGTGACTGGACCTGCCACTCCTCCCAAACTGACAAGTGGTATTCGAACTAAAATGGAATAAAACACAGGTCTAGTTTTGAAAATGAACTTGTCGGAAACTGAGCCTGCTCAGTTTTCTGAAATGACAGGTGCATTCAAATCAGGCTGACCAATCAGAGCTCCATAATCATGGCTGAAGAGGCATTGCTGTGGAGATCATGTTGGAGCAGTGCTGAAAGGCTGGGAATGAATGTGAAAAATTGAAAACCTTGCTAATCTTACTTGTTAAAAAAGAAAAATTAACTCTTGGAACCTGAGATCTGCATTTTGGGGGCAGTTACGTGCGTTTCTAGGCTTCATAACTCAGGATCAAAGTAACCTACAGACATGATACATATCATAACAAACTACCAGACTTACCCTATCTGGTGGTGATGTCATAAGCAAGAAATCCATCTTAGAAACAGCTATAACTGACTAATGTCCAACTGAATTAAATCCTAATTTAAAGGAGCTTTCAGTGCATGTTTACTGCACAGTGAGAAGGGGTGGAGCTCACGGCATCACTGACCCAGATATGGAGTTATAAAGAACCACCTGGTCAACTAATCATTACTATAAATTCATCAATCATCCATTTCTAATAGGATCTCTGAAATATCAAGTGTTTTTTTGTTTTTTTTATGAGCAAAAAAAGGCCAAAAGTTAATTTTTGATCAAACCACTGTAAATTTCATACAAATATTTAAATTCTCTTAATTTTTTGTTCTCATAAAGACAGGTTTGAGTAGCCTAGGATCCTCTGATTTTGGATAAAGTATGTGAATTACACACAAATATTCAACATCCAGGATTCTAAAGATTACGGAGAGCAGAAGTGGGCGGGCAGAGAAAAGTGTAACTTTGGAGAGCTATGGTGATTCTACACCCGTTTACAGAGCACCGAAGGAAAAAAATGCATTGGACTTGCATTGTGTGCAGGTCGTCTGACAAAAAAAATGAAAAATCCTTAAATATCTCTGCATCAGCTTTTTCTAAATATAGTTGATCAATCAAAATGCGTTTGGCCTCAAAACCTCTTTAGGTTTAAGCTAAAGAGAAGCAAGTCTTTTAGAGCTCTAGTGTCTAATCCAAAGCAGAATATTTTTGGAGGCCCAGCTGTCTAGACGCTCATCCCATCCATACACACTGTGTGGGAATATTAATACAGTATGGAAGCAACTGTGTGGTGGCTTAGACCTCAACATTTACATTTTGACAAACATTGATTTGTAAACTAAATTGTACCGGTTTGTTAAAACCGTCTGTCACTTCAAACCAAGTCAAGCCCAGCTAAACTCTGAACTCTCAGTTCTCTGTATGAGAGCGTCTGTCTGGTCTGTCTGCACCTGTCAGAATTAACGTAATCCAGCAACTTCATTAAATGATAAAGAATTTACTTCATAAAGACTAATGTCCCTCACTACTCTGATGGGAGTACTGTATAAAGCAAGTGACTCAGCAGGACATTTCCAAAGGATTTGTACTTCTCCTGTGAAGCAGCAGTTCTGGACATGCACATATATGCACACCTTACAGTGACAATGACATGGTGGTGGAGTTTTAGCGAATGCTGCACTGGTATGAATGGATCAGACACGGCTATGCTGTCCACACGGCAGTGCTGCTGGACTTTTTCAACACTGTGTCTGCTCACTGTCCACTCTAGGATACTCCTACCTTGTCGCTTTACCTTAAAGTCAGAGACGGCGCTCATCTGTTGCTCCACAGTTTGTGTTAATCATTCTCTTTCTGGTCGGTGGACTGTTCTCTAGCAGGGACACTCAGGGGTTTAAACACTCCAGCAGCACTGCTGTGTCTGATCCGCTCAGCCCTACCAGCACAACACACACTGAAACATCCCTACCATGTCAGTGTCTGCAGTGCTGAGACACACATAATAGCTGCTCTGTGGCGGTCCTGTGGTGTCCTGACCACTGAAGGTCAGGGTGAAAGGAGGCTAACAATGTATGCAGAGAAACAGATGGACTACAGTCTGTAATTATAGAACTACAGCGTCCTGCTGTATGGAAAGTAGAGCTGATAAAAGGGATAATGTCAGATTTTCGTATATGTAGTATGTAGTGTGTGTGAATACAGTCAGTAGTGCTGTCTGTCTCCGAGTGCCCTCTATACTATGAGGCAATGTGTGCGGTGTCAGGGTCAGTGCAGCTCCAGGGTTGGCCACAGTAGCCTGAAAAAGAAACCACTCGCCTTCACTTTTCCTCTCCGTCCATTCCTCACCATCTGCCTGTGGCGCCGATGACAGTGCATTACAGAGATACAATTGTGCCAGCAGCTGAAGGCGGGTGGGCTGTAGAGGGCACATTGACAGCGAGCAAACTGGGGTGTAGCCATCAAGCAAATAACATCCCCTACCCGACTTCTTTGCCACCTATTTTAAGCGCTGCGCTGGGCTCGGGAGAGGTGGGCGTCTGAGCCAAATGCGGCGCTTGGATGATGAACTCAACTGTGGTCCAATTACACTGGAGGGGTTTGGGTGGCCCACAGGAAGGGCATGTGATGGAGGGCAGGGTATATACTTCTTTCACCAGAGGAAACTGGCTGTCGAGATGGACATGAGTGCTGTGGCGTGTTTTTGTGTGTAATTGTGGAACGTTGGGCTCAGAATTGGCTTCAAGAGGCCACCATGTGGAGCACTTGTGTGACGGGAAACATTAACCGATGAACTGCACTGTCACGTTCAATCATTGGCTACTGAAAACATGCCTTTGTTTTCTGTACGACGTTAAGAAAAAAAAAAAAAAACGACCTCCACTTCAGCGCTACTTCATGTAAAGTAAAAAATGCTGAGCATATTTTGCTACGAGCACTCGAACGAACCTGTAAACAATAAATAACAAATAAACAATTCTGCTCAAATCTGCTGGAATTTATTTCATCATCACCACCCGTTCATCCCATTATGCCAGATACATGGATGCTAATCCTAAAAGGATGCATGTCAGCTACCCATCACTGAATGAGTCGTGAACTAAATTATCCATTCAATTCCCAATTCCATCCCATTTTTGGGAATGCTGATTACCCCTCCCCATTAGGACTCTTTCCCTATCACTTACAATGCTCCTGACACTAGGAGGGTGAAGACAAACACAAGCTGCCTCCACTGTAAAGCCAGTCACCGCCTCTTTGTGAACTTGCATACAAAATCACGGCTCATAACAGTTCTGGAGGCACCTCTACCTCCAGGCAGCTCTACCTCCAGGCAGCTCTACCTCCAGGCAGCTCTATCTCCAGATGCAATTTATTCAGACAATAGCCAATAAACATAACCAGGTGGCAGATCTTTAGATACACTGCTTCTCAGAGATGGGAGGGTTGATCTACCCCCACACCCAGAGAGGGCATCATTGGTGTACTCTCTCCATCTCCAGCTGCTGATGGCAGAAGCAGAGGTAGCCATTTCACCTGATCTTCATGTTTTTGGAATGTGGAAGAACACCCTGAGTCCCTGAAGAGAATCCCATGCAGACATGGAGAGAACATGGAAACTCCACCCAGATAGAGACCTCGAACCCCAGCTCTTGGAAGCGAATGGGCTAAACACCTTCTTGGACTCTGAAGGAGGTCGAACGTGGGCACCAAGTAAATGACAATAGTCCTCACACAGGTGCAGAATCTGTGAGGAAACCTTTTCTAACCTTTAAAGTCACGTTGGGATAACTTCTTCCAGCCACTTTAAAACCATTTCTATTTGTTCGTTCGTCGTGAAATATTCCGACAACGCTGAAGCCAGAAAAAATGGTCATGTGACTTTGGCGGAGGCTTTGCTGTGATGGAGATAATTGTGTTTATTTGCAGGCAGAATGTATGGCATCAAAGCAGGGGTAAATCTGATGCCAGCTTTGCTAAGCTGCTCTTAGCAATCCCCTCATCTCCAGCGAGGCTTATCACATGTACGTGTGTGTGTTGACCCCAGTAACCCCAGGGCAGGCGGCAGAATAACATCTGATGACAGGCGCTGATGCGCAGAACCACAGCACCTGGCGTATAAGCGCCAAATGCACGGTGCTGGTACTGTCATATTCAGTGTTATGATTTCCACCACGTCTGAGATTCTACAGATTACATTAAGCGGCAATGACATCTCTAGATGTTCATTCCCAACTCTCTGTCTCAAACACACACACACACACACACACACACTTTACACACACACGAACCTGTGGCTCGCTTTAGGCTCAGTCTGGCTGTCTCCTGTTAAACACTCCATGAAGATTGCAATTCACAATGTAATTCCTTCTGCAACATTTCCATCAACATATCGGTACGCTCTTAACGGAACTGTTCCTCAGTGGTTCCTGGTATGGTGTGGACCTTTAATTGACGGTGAACTTTAATTGAACTTTTATGTTATGTGGCAGAGTCACTCCAGATAGTTCTTTTTTGGCTTTGAGTGTAAACATGCTGTGTGAAATTGATGCTTCTGTATATTGTGCACTGGCTTCTGTTCATGAGTGTTTTAGAATCTTTGAAATGGTTCCATACACTCGTTACATGTTTTCCTTCTGAAAAAAAAAAATAATAATAATGTAGTTCAGTTAATCATAGTGTCATGAGATTCCAAGACTTTGTCCACACAGGACATCCGAGCACATAAAATACATAGTTTGACAAACTACAAACAAGTTTTTGTAGTAAAAAATCTTGAAAACTTAAAATATCATTTTGTATATAATGAATATAAAATATACAAGAATATTTTTAAATTAAAATATGAACAAAAAAAAACCTTGTCAACAGCCTCTGAATAATGTGGTATCTGTAGGATAAAGGGTCACTATGTCAATATATACATTTATTTATCTTATAAAACATTCTGTCGTCTTACAAACACTTACAGGAACCACTTATGGATGCTACTCATTGCTTATGCATATATTAACAAGCCCACAAGTTGGTAAAATAAGAATTGCGTGATAAAATAAAAGAGGTAAAATCGTGATGTTTGATGGTGTGATCTTTGTTGACGTGCATTGCGTGCTGGAGTGCTCAGTAATGCCTTACACTGTCCTGAGCTCCACTACTATAAATAGCGCTTTCTTCACCCGGGGAGCTTTTTATACCTTCGTCTGACAACCATCTTTAAAATTTCATATCCTTTTCAGCAATAACCTCATGGTGAATTTTCCTTAATTGTTGTACCCATAGGAACAGTGACTGCAAACCTGAGAAGCACAATAGAGAGCAGATAGTATTCACTCATATTTAGCCTAAAAGTGACATTTCTCTAAAGTGTCAAAGTCACCTGCTGTATTCTCTATGAAGACATGGAGTTTGAGGGGAAAATCTGGATTTCTACTGTCCAACTTTCAGCAAGAGTGTTGGGTAATACTTCCTTTACCCATAAATTTGAAAAATTCAAATCAGTATAGAAATATATTATACAAGCTTATATATTATATTTAAATGTGATGAATAGAAAATACAATATAAAAAATATATTTTCACAATATTCATTTTTTAATGCATAGTATTTGTCTCACTTTATATGTGCATTTCATTTATTTCTTATGTTTTATAAATATAGGTTTTATAATTACTGTTTTATAGTGATTTTATGAGATTCTTGATTTGGGCAGTATATTTAGGGATCATGGACAAGTTTCAAGGGAAATCTCTAATGGTATTTAACATACACATTACACTATATATATATATATATATATATATATATATATATATATATATATATATACCAACACAATTGACAATACAATCACACAAGAGGACATTTTTTTGTATCCTTGACTTACATAACTGATCTTCACCATTTTCCTAACTACATAAATCCACTCCTTTTCATCTTTATTAACTGTTTTTTAAAAATTTATATATATATATATATATATATATTTCTCAAAGTGGTGCTGTCACACCAAAGGACTCACATGAATTAATATATTAATCATGGATGTGCAAAAATGTCATAGTACAGATTTAAACTTGCCATGCAAATATCTGAGGTTCTCGTTTGACAGAAGAATCCCTACAGTTTATGCTGCTTTTTCATTACAAATTTTACAAGTTTATTATTATTGTAGTAGGTTTTTTTTAGATTTGTGAGTTTTGCATTGGTAAATAAATGTGTATAAATTAATGCAAAAAACACGTATAAACAATGTCAGGTGCTGCTGATTTAGTTGATAAATGTTTACATCCCTTCTATTAGTGTCACACCAAAGGACATCTTGTCTTGTTTAACCTACGTTAAAAAACAGAATTAAACATATATTTAATCTAAAAGTATAACAGTTACGGATGCAATACATAATGAATCATGTCAGTCATGTCACTCTCTTAGCAAAACCACTCTTTTATGCAGACAATGCTGATTATTACAATATAACTACACACGAAACCAAGAACAAAATCAATAGAATCAGATATTTGTCTTCCAGGAGTGAATAGCATAATACACTCTGAAGGTTACAGTAAATAGTGATAAGAATCAGGTGGAGGCAGCAGAATGAGAGTGACGTTCTGCAATCCTGTAGTCAGCACTTCTGTTCCTTAAAAACTCTTCTGCACTCCACTCCTGCAATCACACCATCTATAGCCATCTAAATTACTCTGTTTGCCTGCTCACGCTCTTTACTGCGTTACCGTATTTCAGTTACAGCCTGATTAACTCTTTCTCTCTGTGGCATCTAAAAACAAGACTTTACATTCCTGACGAGTAAAAATGTATTTTCTATATTATTTATTTTGTGTTAAAATTTTTAAATAGCAATTTTCTAACTTCCCTTTATCCATAACAGTCAAACATGCTGTTATTTACTGCTTCACTAAGACTCCTCTAAGGAATGTGGCTACTGTTTACATTTGTCCAAATTCAACAAATTAGGTTTTGAGGGGTTTCCTGGAAAATTCCAAAACTCAAAAACACAAAAACAGCATTTAAGCTTAATATCAAATATTAAGCATATTTTCTGGACTATAAGCCACATCGGAATATAAGCCGCACCCACAAAGTTGGAAAATAACATATATAAGAAGAAAAATCTGCACCTCATTATAAGCTGCATGGTTTAAAGAGTCGGAAAAAAGTAGCGGCTTATAGTCTGGAAAATAGGGTATATGTATATAATAATAATAATAATAATAATAATAATAATAATAATAATAATAATAACAATAATAGTTATTATTATTATTATTATTATTATTATTATTATTATTATTATTATTATTATTATTATTATTATTATTATTACAGTACCAGTCAGAATTTTGGACTACTCTCTTCAACCCTAATAGAAAATCTTACAAAATAATGTTTCTGTCCAGTTTTGTGTTTTTAAAAACACATGACTAAAATTTCTGTAGTAATATTATGTAAACACAATAATATTTATATATTTGAATAGTACTGGATATATAAACCATATTGAGGTTTTCCAAGCCAAAGGACCTGTATGCAGCCCACACTTCAGTTCAGATTCTTCCAAACCTAGTAAAAATCCTTCCTGGACAGTAGTGTCCGTTACTCCAAAGGATCAACTCTTTTTACGACCTTTGATTTCAGAATGAATGAGAAGGTGTCCCAAAATCGGTGTCCATATAGGACATGTAATTAGTGAATATGATTTAATATCAATATCAAAAAAGTAGCCAAGTTACGTCATCTAAAATACATTCAGTCAGTGTGTCCAGTGTGTACTGTACTGTGTGTACTGTACTGGTACTGTAGGACACTGCTGTGAGACTAATGAAGTATGGGCTGCATACAGGTCCTTTTGCTTGGAAACCTCCATATAGTGTTCATATCCAGTACTATTAAAATAATAATATAGTTTAAAATATTTTGTTTATAGTGACAAGTAGACCTACGACTACAGAAATGTTGTTTATTGGTCGTGTGTTTTTAAAGAGACAAAACATTCTATTTGTTTTTTGCAGAACTGGACAGGTTGGGTTGAAGAGAGTAGGTGTGTCCAAACTTTTGACTGGTACAATATCTAGAATCTGATGTTTATATATAATATACTACATGTCATTGCTGACCAATCACCAGCATCTGCCTGTCTTTAAAAGAATGTCACTTACACACTTGATGATGCCCCTGCTTGCTGCCTCTAGCTTGGTCCCACCCACCTGCCCATGGAGATTGCTTAACCCCTGCCATCATGCATGTCAGTATATGTGAGGGTCCAAACATTCCAAGGCCTGGAATGATGAAGGATGATGGATTTATTACTCTAAACCAATCAGAGCCCTGGTTCTGAGCTGAGGCTGGTAAACTGCAAGATCACATTTACAGAAACAGAGGAACGAAGACTCTGATGATCATGAAGAGCTATTTCCGTAATGCACAAATGCTTCAATCAATACGTAACGTTTTCCAATTCCCAGTTAACTCTTCATCCATTACTGGGAAGGAGTGAAGGGGAGGAGAGGAGGAGGAGAGGCGGAGGAGTGGAAGAGTGGACACGACTGTGTAGGAATTTCTTTTAATGTTTCCTGTTGTTCTATTTTCAGATGCACTGTGGGTTAATAAAAGATTACCCAACTCTACAGGGGTCTCTCTCTCTCTCTCGCTCTCTCTCACTCTCTCTCTCTCTCACTCTCTCTCATTCTCTTTGTCTCTGTATTCCCCCTCCACTCTCTTCTCTCTCTGTTCCTTCCTTCCCATTTTTTCTCTTATCTTTCCCTCTGTTCTCTCTCTCCATTCTCTTCTCTTCCTTTCACTACATACCAATCTCTCTCTCTTTCTCTCCCTCCTTCTTGCTCTCAACCTCTATTTACTCCTCCTCCCTCTCATTCTCCACCTCTACTCTCTCCCCCCTTCTCTCTTCTTTCTTGCTTTATCATATCTTTATTCTTCTGTCTTCCTCTCGTGCTTTCCCTTTTATCCATCTCAGTCTATAGATCTCTCGCTCTCTTCCACAATCTCTTCACAGTTTCCTTCTTTTTCTGCCACACTCTTCCACACTGCCTCATGATTTGTCCTCTAGCTCTCTCTCTCTCTCTCTCTCTCTCTCTCTCTCTCTCTCCATATACAGTATTGACAAAGCATCATCTGACCATTTAGCAATTTATTAGTTAATTGAAACCTTTTGAAAAAAAAAATCTCTCACTTCATTATTTTTCATTCCCTTTCGGTCTTTGTATCTCTCTGTCCCTATCCCTCTCTCTCTTTCTGCCTGTGTCCCTCTATCTCTTTTCCCCACTCTCTCTCTCTGTGTGCCCCTACTTGTCTCTCTCCACCACTCTATTTTTATCTATCCCTCTCTGACTCTCTGACCCTCTCTATCTCTCTTTCCCTCTGTGCTCCTCTTTCCTCACTTTCTTTTTCTATCCACCCCTTTTGCTCTCTTTTGTGCATCTCTCTCTCTCTCTCTCTCTCTCTCTCTCTCTCTCTCTCTCTCTCTCTGCTCCTTCCTCTTCCTACCCCTCCCCCCAATATGTCTCTGTCCCCCTCTCCCCCTGTCCCTCCCATTTTCTCTCTGTTTTCATCCCTCTCTCCCACTCTGTTTCCCTCTTTATCCTTCTCTCTCCCTCTGTATTTTTATATCTCTCTCGCTCTCGCTGCCCCCCTCCCCTCTCGCTCTCTCATGTCCGTGACCAAAGTTTTTGTTTTCATTGCTTTGCTTCTCCAACAGAAATCTAGAGCTGTACCAACAATCCACGCAGCGTACATCTCCTGCCCATTCCTCCTTCAGCAGAAGTGACAGGCTCTCGTTGCTGTGGGAGCAGGCAGAGGGGGGGGGGGGTGTTCAGAGTGAGGGGGGGTAAGAAAAAGGACGATCGCGCTTCATTAAAAAAACATGCAACGCAGTCGAATCAGATCCAAGAGCTAATCGCCAGGGACATGGCGTAATGTTTAATTTCGTCGATGATGGAGGCACTTTCGCCCGAGGTAACTTCGGTGGGAGCCATGTTTGCGTGCGAACCTTCACTTAGAGCTCCACTGAGCAGCGCTGCTGATGTTCAGATGAGTGTAAACTTACAGAGGGGTGTGGGGGGGCATGCCGCAGCAGCCAGTCAGAGGCAGTGGAGGTGTAATGTTTTATTGAAGCGTGCTCCTCTGAGAGGGCCTGAAAGAGCCCTCAACGCCTTCGCAGGAACCTGTCTGTTTTGGTTGTCGAGAATGGCTCCCAATCACGGAAGGATAAAAACATCAAAATAAGCTAATAGAGATCGGCCTTGAAGTCTTCTCACGGGTTGAGTGGGGAGGGCCTGTGGGGCCATCTCCCACTACTATACACACACATGCACACACACACACACACACACACACTCAGTCCCTGTGCCAGTGCAGTCCTTGAGTGAAGTGTATGGAAGCAGTGCAATTCCTCGGGGACCAAGGCTCTTCTTGCAGATATAATGAGAGGCCAAAAGGACGTGGCATCTCTAAACAGCACAAATTCCTCCAGTGTAAAGGTGCATGACCTTTTCAACACCAGAGTCCGCAAGTCATGGTTCATGCCGGCACCAAACATGCATTTTTAACCCTATGGCCCCCTGCGAGGGTCATTTCCAGTCCTCGTCTCATATGCCAGGACTATAACTCTGGAGAAGCTTGATAATGCTGATGAGAACCGGATAACGCTGTGCAATGTGACTCATATTAGTGTCAGTAGTAGGGGCTGTATGGGGAACCCAAGAGCCAGAAATACTAATTCCTGCATAAAGCTACTTTGGGAAAATTACTTCTCAATACCAGCCTTGTTGTGCCTACTAATAAGCTCAGCATGTGTTACATCAGACATGCCAGAGTGAAGGCCTTTAAGACTGGGACTGGAAACTCTGTTCTGTATAACCTCCATAAAAAAGCACTGTCAATAAATGTGGATACTCTGAAGTAGTCACACACAAGCCTAGTGTCACCATATCCAATCCCACGCATCAGCAAAGGCTCTGTAGTAAAGTTAAACTTCTTCAAAAGTGGAAACTGTTAAGTTTATTTATGTGTAACACTAAATATGGATATGGATGCTTTCTGTCTGTACTTCTGTCTGTCAGGCGTATTTCTGCTTGTTCTCTGAAAGGTTACAGATATTGATGGAGGTGGTGAGGTTACGTTTAAGGTATGTTTAAGGTTATAATTAGGGTAATGGTTAGGTTAGGTTTAGGTTACATTTGTGTTAATGTTAGGTTAGGTTTAGGTTAGGGTTAAGGTAAGGTTTAGGTTAAATTTAGGTTATGTTTAAGGTTAGGGTAATGGTTAGGTTAGGTTTAGGTTAGTGTTAAGGTTAGGTTTAGGTTAAGTTTAGGTTATGTTTAAGGTTAGGGTAAGGGTTAGGTTAGATTTAGGTTACATTTATGTTAATATTAGGTTAGGCTTAGGTTAGGGTTAAGGTAAGGTTTAGGTTAAATTTAGGTTATGTTTAAGGTTAGGGTAATGGTTAGGTTAGGTTTAGGTTAGGGTTAAGGTAAGGTTTAGGTTAAATTTAGGTTATGTTTAAGGTTAGGGTAGGGGTTAGGTTAGGTTTGGTTTAGGTAATATTCTCTATTGATGTCATGTTAATTTTGTTTGTCTCGTTTGCATCTATAGAGTCTTGCACTATATTTAGGACTATTTTAGTCACATGCTCCTGAATTCCTCTTGAGCCCAGACTGCTTAAAATGACAATTATTTTCCCTGCAAACACTGGGAGGGACATGACCACCCATGCTCCCTCAAACACATGCCTGTGTGTTCCATTAACATGTAGATCCAAGCTGTCTAGGGTTTGGAGGAGATTTACCCCAAGCCAATACATCACTTTACGGAACCTCTCCTGCTAAAATGAAGCTCCAGCTCAAACAGTGCTCATCAAGCCAATTAATTGTGGACCCACATATGGTGGCTTGCAGTTCAAGGCTAAACCATTACTGTGTGTGAAACTGCACTCGTTGGTAAAGTGCAGTCGTATGTCATTTGTGCTCCCATAATGATGGACCTGGTGAGCTTCTAATCCGGTGCCAGAGTTAAGAATGCTGGTTGAGAGCGTGAAACCAAACGATGATTCAATTAAATTTGATCCGTTCAGCTGGACGTCCATGTTTTCAGACGCAGTGTAATTACAGTCCTGCTGGTAGAAAAAAAAAAACAAAAAAAAAACAAAACAAAGTGATCTGCTTCCATCAGCAGTCCTGAAAAGCTGTCGTCAGCTGGAACTGCTCTTCACGAGAGCCTTTCCTGGTGAAATTCATCAATGGTAAGATAATTATGCACAGACAACATGTTGGATTAGCCGAGAGATGGAAAAACGTTGACATAGATCGCTGTGCATTAACTAAATTATCCTGAAAAAGGCAAGGCTACTGGTGGAAACAGTTCATCAATAAAACACGCTCGGGTGCTTCTAGAAGAGCCGTGACTGGACCAGCACAATGGAGAATTGGGGGGGGGGTTGAAGCGTTAATTTGACACCATGAGTGAAAGGCACTTCACACCTATTCCACTATTAAGCATTCATCTCTCGCTGTCTCTGTCTCCTAATTTATCCACATTTTATGTTTGGCTGTCAGAGGAAGCCCATTTTGCCACCATTTGCCCGTTTCTTTTATAAATTCATGCTCCCACTCTAGTCATCTCTTAGTCTAGAACAATGATATGATATTTCTATAATAGACACAATCTCACTCATATCCTCATTAAGAAGGCTAATAGCTTTGCAATGATGGTCTTTAATAGCCTAATAAGCTATAAGCTTGTGGTCTGGTCCAAATATTTGCCAGGCATTTCCACGACATAGCTGAACATACTTGCCATCCTCCCTTTGATGGAGTAACTGTCTCTACTGTCCATGGAAGGCTGTCTACAAGATTCGGGAGCAATCCTGTGAGGTCTTGATTGCATTCAGTGACGAGTGTTCGTGAGGTCAGGATACTCATCCCAAAAGTATTAGATGGTGCTCCATCATGTCAGAGAACACAACTGCTTCAGAGTGGATGTATATTCATTCAGAGTCAACCCTGTGCCACCATGCTACTGTATGTATTTATAGGGAAACCTTCTTAATTGGCATGCAGTTGGCATGTATTGGGACCAAAACTCTTCAGGGACTGGTTCGTGTTGGCATGCAGTCTTATGGGGTCTGATTATACACTGGATCTTGGTACAAGAGGGCATTAAAAAGAGCTCCCTTTCAGATGCCCACACCATCGCAGTGCACCAGGGTTGTTCCTAGGTCTCCTGATGGCCAGGCCATCCCTCCCACCAACTGCCAATGTGATGATCTGGAGAGCCATTGCATACAACACTCAATCACCCCTAGTACTGTGAGGGACAAACAGCTCATATGTGATATGTGCAGGACATCCTGCAGGCACATGTATTGCAACTGCGGGTAAAATGCCTTTCTCAAGGGCACCCCAGCCATGAATTCTGAGAGAAGAACAAGTGCCCTTCCTTCATCGTCCACGCAGTTTTTAAGCCAAGGCTGAAGCTTCAACCTTGAAAACACAAGCAATGTGGAATCCAGTCATACCTTGGAGTGAATCCTAGAATTCCGCCTTAAATAGAAGAGTAATGTTTGTTCAGATCAATATAAAGTTTCATTCGCTGTTTTTGTTAGAAAGGTACAGCCCAGCCAAGGACCCTTTAGGAACTTTACTTTTAAGATTGTAAGCTGTTATGGACCATTGATCTAGAACTACCATGTATTTGAACAGCCAGCATCCATTAGAAAAAGGTTACCCAATCATATTCTCCAGCCAAGCGCCTGTAGTGCTTCTCATTATACACTGCTGTCATAAAACTTGACCGATGGACCTCCCTTGCTAATGACTTTTGCCAAGACGTGCCAGCAGCTGGCATAAGCACTAGATTGCCGAGGGAACTCTTGGAGGGGGGGTTGTTATAAGAACTGGAGAGGAAGGAGACGGGGGTGTGGGGGTAAGGGACATCGAAATGGCAAAGTGTCCTCTTCTATAAAACTGGGGGCCATGATTTTCTTCAAAATGGCGGCAGTCATTATTCTCAATTGTGCATTCATCTGAACCCAGAGGAGCTGTTTAGTGACCCCCCCCCTCGCTTCTCAGGCAGCCTTCTTGGGGGCCATTAATCAGTGGTGGCTGGGCTTTGTCTGGCCGCACTCTCCCCTGATGGCTTGACGCTATGACACGAATGGATGAGGCGTGAAGCGCAGGCCCTTGGTAAAGTAAAGGCTTGACACCTCGTTATTCAGGGCCCAGAGCCGCTTGGATGCGAGTGTACCATCCGGCTGCTCTGCCACTACCACACCCCCTCACTCACACACACTCACACACACACACACACGCATTGTTGTTGTTACTGTGGCTACTTCACATATTAGTTCCAGTTATGCCCGCCGGTTGGTCATTTTCAGCATAATTGTTTAAATGCGTTCCCCTACATTCTGACGTTATGCCAGCTTTGGCATCACCTAGAGACAAGATTAAGGACAGACAGTGAAGTGAGAAATGTATGTATGTACGATGGTTTATGTGCAGTTGTCTGTGGGCCTGTGTCTGTAATATATCATATTAATCTGTGAGACAAATGGACGGTACTGTCTGATTATAGTCTAGAAGTCAGAGTACAGATCTACATAATATAGTATAATAAGAGTTGGAACATGAAACTCATATACACTAAATGACCAAATGTTTGTGGACACCCCTTCTACGGAGACATTCAGCTACTTTAAGCTGCACCCATTGGTGACACAGATGTGCAAATGCACACACAGCTTGTTTAGATTCTGTAGAGGAAAAACTGCCATTAGAATAGGACTCTCTGGAGCACAAAAGGTGAAACTATTGGCACCATGCTTAATGACAGACATGGGCTAGAGGGGTATAAAGCCCCCAGGAATTGAGCTGTGGAGCAGTGGATTTGTGTTTTCTGGAATGATGGTGCTCCATCCAGTATTTTGGGGATGAATTGGGGAGTTGGGAACAGTACGGGACAGTCGAATCCCCAACTGCCCTCCCATAGATTCACTCTTTTACAGAGCATGACTTATTCAGCAATGTAAACACAGCACATCGCTGTTAGGGAGCAGTTACTCAGAATGGTGATTATTTTATTTATGCTGAAATATGGATTAAATCTCATAAATTACTCTCACTGTCTTACTCCTACTGTGCACACCAGTGATGGTGGTCCAGGAGGGGCAGGGGTCAGGAGGGGGTGTGTAAGGGGTGTTATTAGGTTTGGGGCTCATTTAAAAATATTCAGGGCTTGGCCAGTTCTGTCCCTGCCTTTTGACTACTGGACAACAGGAGTCTGAGACCTGGGTCTGTTCCAGCCAACTTCATCATCAGTCACTTCATTCCGAAGTGTAACCCTGCCTCCTTATGACATCACAGAATAACTTTCAAAACTGATTTCTGGAAGAAACAAAAAATGTGCCAATATTAGCACAGAAAAAGATGTTGGAGATAGATAGTTCGGAGACGGTGTAGAAAGACAGTATAGAGGAGAAAGTGAGATTGAATATGGGCTGTCTTGCCATTAAAACATATGAGAAACTATCATTAGTGAAGTATGAAGTACAAGTTTAATTAGCCCTGTTTAGTGGCCAGGGAACACCCTCATCACCCCCCACCAGGGTCGTACAAACAAATCTGAGAATGATCATAATTAATCACAGCATGTATGATTAACATTTTATATGAATTGACATCACTACTATTTATAAATCAAAGATAAACAGAATTGAAACCTTTGCATGAAATTATTACTTACAAGCTGTAAAAAAAAAACACTTGGAAATTGATTATCCAGAGTTGAACAGTTGTGCTGAATTTGTTGTAATGATCAGATTGACAGGTTCTCTGACATAACAGATATTCCTGAATAATAAAGGACATTCCTTTCTTTATAGGAATTTTGTTTATATGTATCAGAGACCAAACAGCCCCTCCCTTCTAATTTTCCTTTGTCACCCTCCTCTCGCTGATCAGTCGGAGTCTGTATGCAGGTTGAGCATGAACACGTGGACCGAGCAGTAAACATGCACTGGGAGCTCCCTTGGCATTTAAACCAGGATTTAATTCCGTTGGAAAAGAGTGAATTTGAGCTGATGTCCGAGCTGCATTACTCACTAACAGTTCATCACACATTCTGAGCTATGAAGCCCAGAAAAAGGCACGTACCTACCTGCAAAGTGCAGATCTCGGGTTCTAAGAGTTAAATGATATGCTATGCCTACGATATGTAATTTCAAAATAGGAGATTCAAGTGGATACTGTAGTGCATACAAACCCTTTTGTTGCTGGTGAGTTAAATCAGCCTAGGTCTCAGCCTTTACGCTTGAACGAGTTGAAGGTCAATGTCAAGAGAGTCAGTCAGGGAGAGGGAGCGTGTCTGGAAGTGAACATGATCAAGGCTACACCATTTATCTGAAGCTAGCCATGAAGACGGCGAGCGCTTACAGCACTGCCGGCCCTCATCAGAGGCCAAGTGTCCAGAGCTTTGACACGGCTGACACTGTTTGATAGCCGTTTGATAGGAAATTCGATGTATATCTCAGATTCTTGGCAGTAACTAAAACATTCCATTCTAAATGAGGAAGGGTGTTAGTAGGATAGATAGCTGCCATCTTCACCAAAACTCAGCAGCCTCAGACTGAAGCAGCCAGGGCTTACACACTGGAAAACCCATGAATTTTCATCCCGGCAGTTTCTTCATGCTCAGTGCTCACTCTCCGTCTCAGGATCTAGCTCAGGCACCAGGAGCCACTGCACTGGAACAGCAGCAAATGAGCTCCGCTGCATACTCCCCATAGTGGAGCAGGACATGTTAGGGTCAATGATTTAATGTCCTTTTCACATACTGCAACACCAATACACATAAACATTTCCGCTTCTGTGAATGTATATATATACACATACACGTCAGCCATAACATTAGTACCACTGACATGTGTAGTGACTGACATTGAGAAGATGACCTGAGAAGAGGGGGACATATTTAAAGGCAAGGGAGTCCGTTTGGTTGACGTGTTAAAGCAGGACAAAATGGACAAGCGTAAGAATCTTAGACACTTTGATGAGAACACTGGTGTAAATGTGGGGTGGTTTGCTAAAAAACACCAAGGAACAAAAGAACGAAACCAGTTCAAGAACCAGATTTCTTTTGGTGGAACAGGCCTATGAGTGGGCTTTGTGGGGTACAGTTAGGCTTCCCAAATGGGCCTCACTATTACACAGCCCACCTTAATCTCACATGGGACCCATTTAAAAACCAATGTGCCGTTGACAACTCATGGTTAACCCCTCCTGGTCATCCATAGGTGGGGTCACCGTGGAACGTGGAACTTTCTGGTTCCCAAGTGAGTTCCCTGTAGAGGCCCCACGTGGGCATGTTATCTGGGATACAATGCATTACAGAACAATGAGTTCAGAACAAGAACCTTTCAGTGAGGTGAGGTCACTGTTATTCTATAATAACTTCTAATAGTTTATTGATGATGTTCACCAATAAACGGCCACTAGCACTATCGAAAGAATACAAGAGCAGAGCTCTGAAATATTCTGATGACAACAATGTTATATGATTATGAAGGTGACATTGAAAATGTCGGGGGGGGGACGCTTTAATTAAACACAATACAGACAAAGAATCACCAAAATAAACACATGCCTCATTAGCGGACCACCTTCACTTTCTTCTCCTACGTAATTTATTCCAAAGATCCATGCCAGGACTCAAAGGATTAGCAAGAAATCTTGATTCCACTCAAGTCAACAGTAATTAACAGCCATTCAAGTCATTCCATTTCTTTTCAGCAGTCCAAACCAGTATCTCAAAACAAATTACTATGTACAACAGCAAGTCGGCTTCCAATCCCCCTCGGTTTCCATCAATTATTGAATGCGGCAAATCGTTCGCTGATCTTGTGACATGGCTTGACCTTTCGGGAACGCACTTAGGCAGCGTTCGCTGGAGAAGGATATCTGCAGATCGAATTCTCACGCTTTAAGTGCACACTTTGAAGTGGGAGGCAAGCATAATAAATTTTTTATTCACTGCTGTTCAATTAGTGTGTAATCAAGCTAGGGGTTTGCTTACCAAGTCGACGAGACACGTTCTCCAAATGTCTTCTCCACCGGCAGAGGAGTAGAGCTAAATGCTCCCGAGAGGGACACTGGTTAATATGAATGTGTCTTAAAGTGCAAGACATTCATACGTACACACACATACAGACAATATGGACAAAAGTATCGAGGACACCTGCTCCTTCACCGTTTCTCCTGAAACCAGCTTATTAAAAAGAGTTTCTCCTGCTTTTGTTGGAGCAACTGTCTCAACTAGAATTTGTAGCATTGCTGTGAGGATTTGATTGCGTTCAGGGACAACTCCAACTCATTCCGACACTGGATGGAGCACTCCTCGTTCCAGAGGACACAGATCCACTGCTCCACAATGTTGGGGAGCTTTAAACACCTCCTGGCATTAGGCATGGTGCCAACAAATTCATGATCATCTGTTCCAGAGAGTCCTGCTTTTTTGGCCATACTTCTCAACAGGAACAAGACAAGCTGTGTGTGTATTTGCATAGTGTTCGGAGCGATGGTTGCTGTAGAACATTTCAGATGGCTCTTCAGTGAAGCATATGATAAATGTGTTGACTGTTTATAGAATATTAATGTAATATTTACTATATAGAATTTCATATCATAGTTACAGTTCAAAGCTTGTCACAGTGGCTGTACCCCTCTGAGGACCTTTCCTGCAGCCATGTTTTTTGTGCCAGTGAAAGTATGATTATGTACCTTTAAGAATACATTTATGATTATATAAGGTTATATAAGAGTACAAAACAACACTTGCATTGTGCCTCTGATTAAGTGCGTATTAGTTTATCTGGATGGGGTCAAGCAAAGCCTTGTATCTCCACCGTAGCATCATTAATGAGGACAAAATCTTAAATTATGTCTCAAAAGATTTTATTATGCAAAATTTTATGTAACAGCATGTCTACTGTAAAATATACGGAATAACATCAAGCATAATGTAGACGTTTCAAGCAGAACAATACTATAGATTATGAACTGATATACTGTATATATGTAATATAATATAATAATGATGTATGTATGTCTGTATGTACAAGTGCTTCTCACAAAATTGGAATATTCTAAAAAAGGTAATTTTTGTATTTCATACAAATAGTTAGATTTTAAATTCACTGCATGTAGAAAGAATCTCAAATTATTCCAATATTTATGTTCAGGTTTGACTGAATTACAAATCAGTATCAACATTTAAAAATATATATATTGAAAAGCCTGAAATAGGTCACTATATATATATATATATATATATATATATATATATAATGAATAAAAAAAATCAGTTATTTTTTTAAATTAAATTATGAACAAAAAAATTTTTCACAATATTTAAATTTTTGGAGACGCACTAGTATAAGAAGTTATTGTCTCCGATAGTCAGGGTGGTGGTGGGGTCAATGCAAAGTCGCATGGGTTTAATAATAATCTATCTTATATGATGTGAAACGCAAGATTAATCCATGAAAACTGAGTGCAGGTTGAACAGGCGAGGTGTTTGTTTTTTTTAAAGGTATGACTAACCTACTTCCTTTTTGACCTATTCTAATGGGAATTGAGGAACCCTTTGAAAAATGGTATCTGCGTATTTTATGCACACTCTTGATGTTGTAGAGGAAAGGCCTAGCCAACAAACTTTCTGAGCATGATGCATATTCATCCAGAAAACTGTAGCTTCTATTAACAGATGATGTATATGTTCATATCATTTCCTATAATCCCATGAGGAGCATCCCTTTTTCCTTTGTTGTTTTTTTTCCTCCTTATTTTTTATTTTTTTTATTTATATATTTTTTTTGGAGTCCAGCACCAGCGTGGCTTTCGATTCATACTCCTCCAAGACACATCAGCGCTTCTGTTTTGTCTGCAACACACAAAACCGTCTGTTGTACCATCTGGGATTTTTCTCTTTTGTCTTTTGCCCCTCTCTCTCTCTCTCTCTCTCTCTCTCTCTCTCTCTCTCTCTCTCTTTCTCTCTCTCTCTCTCTGCCATTTCATTGAGCTGCTATAGGTCCTGCTTGATGCTTAACAGTATGCATGTAAAAAAAACACGAGGAAAAAGAAACTCTAGCCATGTGTGTAATTGATTGGTATTCAGAGCAAAGAGCAACTATCAGCCAAGTGACTTTGATCCATAACTTTGCAGCGATCATAAAAAAATAAATATTGCACAATGCGCTGCTTTGGGAATGATAAGCTGCACCAAAGAGTCTCAGCACGGTCACAGAGAATTAAAAAGATGCTCGGACTTGAAAGGTCAAATTACTGTGGGCAGTTGTGGATGACAACAACACTGAATCATCCCAGTAATGGAATAAAACCAGGACACTTTTATGTCAGCTCTGAAAATGGGCATTTGGCTGAATTTAAAGCATTGGTATAAGCAGATATATACTGGAAGCAAAAGTCTGCAATAAATTACATTTTTTTGGTCTTTTTTTTTTTTTTTGCATTATTAAAGCATTAAACTGCTCTTTGCATTATATAAACATTTGATTAGGCTCACTAAAATGGTATGTATTCATAATTTATTATTATTAATATTATTATATATAATAGTATATTTATAATATAATATTATTTAAGAATACTGTGAAAAAGGTTTTTGATAATCTAATGAAATTTAATGAACTGTAATACATTGTATTTTCAATACATTTAAAGTGATATATTTCAAGCCTTTTTAAGTTATTCTGTGATTTGTTTCTAAGATATTGAGATTTTGGGTTTATGGTTTTCATGAGCTATAAGCTATACGCGAAAACTAGTATATCTATGTTTATATGAGAAAACAAATGCTTCATAACACCACCTCGGTACAGCCTAGACATGGCCATCTCTCATCCTCAACTTGAGCGTATGAGGCGAATGAGGCAACCCACAAAAGCCCCATGTTCCACAAGGTTCAAATGGCTGAGACTGGAGTAAACGTTCACCAGTCACCAATATCAAGAACTCTGCACACAACTGGGCTGTATGGGAGGGTGGTGGAAGATGTCCTTTGTGAAAACATAATAAAACATATAAATGAAAGTTTGAAATGAAAAAGGTTTTGGCCACATCTGGAAAACACGATTTCAAACAAAATACTGATTATTCCTCAACAAACACCGTACGAGCAGTGAAACATGGGGGTGGCAGCATGATAAAAACGCCAGGGAGAAAATTTCTGCATTGTTCACTGAAATCTTTCTTAGACATGTCTTCAAGTTGTGGTTCTCACATCCCATTGTTCTCATAAGAATGTGTGTAAAAAGTGGGTTTTAAAAAGTATGTTTGGTGAATGAGGCCCAGTGATTCCGAGGACAAGGTCAAAGGAACACAGGAATGACTGAACAACCAAAAGGTTTATACATAGTCAAGTCTAATTCAATTCAATCCAACTGAGAAAGTGTGGGTCTATCCAATCGACCTGTCATCCAATCAGTCTGGAGCCAATTGTCCAGATCTAAGGTTCTGCTCAAAAACGGACTAATTTGCAATAAAAACACTGACCAGAACAACCTGTATTAGTGTCACCTGTAATGAAAACCCGGTGAAAAACATTTCATGAAAAATAAATGGAATAATCCTGCATTCAATTGTATTCCCACTGGCCTGCTGGACGGACTTGGTTTGACCGTTCTAGCGTCCAGTCATCAAGATGGATGTGACCAATTCATTTCGCACCCCAGAGACAGCGGTCAGCATGCAGATGACACTCAGGCATCCTGCTTCTCTCACCGACAGCCAGATGTGATGAGGTCAGCCACGGCCTTGTGCACCAACTGCAGGGGTTAATGATGACTGATGTCCAATAGCTTAAAGAGCCGCCCGGCCTGTCGTGTCCCCATGCAGCTCCACACTCACGCACAATTATGCTCAACATACTAATAGCAGCGATCGTTTCACATTGGAAAGCCCATAATTCCTACTTTTGGTGGTCTGGGAAGAAGGATGGCTAAGATCCTGTAATATTTCAGCTCAATGATTCCTGGCTGCAAGTGCAAATGAGGGGAAATCAAGCAGCCCCACACATTATTAACATACATTTGCCTTGCCCGACTGCTGCGCCAGCGCGTCTGTCTGGAGGCAATTAGAGCACTTAACGCCTGATATTCCACACTTTAAACCCTCTCAGGCTGATCTCTTAATATACCCCACTGCTTTCTCAGACAGCTGCTGTTTCCTGTTTCATTTCACTGTCCATGTTTCCATTTCCGAACACAACCGTGTACATTGTGAATTTCCCCACTGTGGGACTAATAACGGATTATCTTATCTTACACGGTACATACTAGTGTATCTCGACACATTAGAGCGACGTGAAAAATTCAGACACAAACGATCTTAGACACTTCATCCACAGAGTCACACTTAATCCAGAGCCCATCTGGAGTCATCAGGCGCAAGGCAGCAACAGACCCTGGAGAGCCAGTCTATTGCCAGGTACCCAGATATAGACACAGTCACACCTAACGGCAATTTAGCACAGCCTCGTGCATTTTTGGGAGGAAACCGTAGTACCCAGAGGAAACCCGCACGGACATGGGAAAAATTCAGCAAACTCCTCACAGACAGTAACCCGAACGGATATCGAGCCCACAACCCCACACTACCTGTGGTGTCAGCGTGCCGCCCATGAAAAAGTTAAGGTGATCCTTTTATTCAAACACATTTTAATATTTTAGATTTATTATATTTAAAGTGACACACTAGTGCATCTAAAAAAAAAATAGAGTATTGTTGAAATTTTTTAAATAATTTTGTAAATAATTCAATTTAAATGTTAAACTGTCATATAGTTTATATTTCATTTATTTAAAATAATATATTTGAAGCTTTTCAGGACTTTTATACTGATGTGTAATTTAGTCTAAAATGAATTTAAATATTGTGATTATGTGAGATCTTGGATTTCTTATTTTTTTGTTTAAAAAAAGTATGAAATATGTCGCTCTACATGTAATGAATATAAAGTCTGACTTTTTGTATGACATTTTGAACACAAATGAACCTTTTCACAATATTATAATTTTCTGAGATTTACATTAACAACTTTAAAAATAAGCCTTGAAATAGGCCACTTTCAATTTTATGAATATAGTATACTCATCGTCAAAAATAGTTGCACCCAGTTGTGGTACTCTCAGTACTGGTATGTTGTGAAAGGCTGCCTCTGAAGGTAGGTAGGTAGGTTTCCAGCTGTTGTCTGAGAAACCAACACAGTATAAAAACAATTTGTTAACAAACAAAAAAAATCTCAAGCTTAATTGCACACCTTTCATGCAGTCGATCCACATATACAGCTCTAAGAGCAGAAACATGTTTCTAAAGCTTCGCCTACTAGTTATTTTAATTGGTTATTCTCTGATCCAATTGCATTTATTCTGCCTCAGAGGTTGTGCTGCCTCCAGAACTGTTTTCAGTTATTTTGCACACAAGCCCATTGGAGAGTGAGGAAAGATGGACCTGCGTACCCTGCAAGCAAAAGAGGGTTGGTTTAATCGTTTGAACAAATCCATTGCAGGGAACACCTCCCCCTCCTCGGTTGACAAAATTCATCCCTGGGCACAAAGTTTGGTGCAATGGATAATTCATCCCATGCAACTTTTAGCATAGCATTTGTGTCTTCAAGGCCAGCTCTTCAGATGTGGACGAGCATCGTCCAGTTGGAAAAGAGCACCTGAGTGTCGGTTCAGAAAACGTAGGACCACTGGTTGCAGAACCTCATTAAAACCATGACACCAGGCCATATGGATGTGTGATGTGCGAGAACAAACGTTGATGTTGGCGCTGACCACCCCACCCCACCCCTAGACAAAGTCGGTACTCATAACTGAAGGTGACCCACTGACGTTCTCAATGACTCCATGACAGTGTAGTACAAGACCATTGTAGTTGTACATCGCAACTGGTTGATTACTTCTGGATGCAACTATTTGTATGGCAGTGATATGAAAGTGCACATTGTTAAACAAATCATAAACTATTTTTTTGTTCTCAATATCGCAGTGTTTTGAGATGCAACGGTATACAGAGGTGCACCTGATATCTCCTAGACGACCCCGGCCAGCAGGTGAATGTGTTCAATTCCATCATCAGCTCACCTGGTTTATGTACTGATTTACCAAACCTGGTGTTGGATGAGAACGATAAATAATACTAGACTCCCTCAAGGAGAGCTATGGAGGTGGGTGATGCAAAACCACAAATTGTATGAATGTTATTGGTATTTTATTTTATGTTATTAGTGTTTTAGAGTAAAAAAAAACATCTATTACCCACTTTTTTCATTGTCGTTTTTGTACAAATTTTGCACAGTACTGTACATACGCTGTGGACAAAGGAACATGCATGAAAAGCTATTTATCTGGGCACTATGCACATCAGAATAATTGCAGACTAACTAATAAACAATACAATAAGCAACACACTGTGTGGTTTTATGTGCCAAATAAAAAATTCTGATTGGTCTGCAATGAGGATGGTTGGTAATCAAAGCAATATTCTAGATCTCATAATCTCCACACACTTAAAATCACCATCTGTTCACCACTGCATAGTCACTGTCCATACAGCACTGATTTAAAGCAGTGCTTGTTTACAGATATATTTGCTTTTCAGTGCTTTGTACTGCATGCAAGTGGAGAAAAAAATATACCCTTTGTTCTGGGAAACTCTTAGAAACCTACAGTTGTGTCTGTGTCTGTGTTTTACATTGGCATGTAAATGTGATTCATAATTCCACAATTAATTACATAGAAGGTTAAGTCATGAACTGCATTTACATTTCATTTGCATTCTGTGTCGATGATCAAGTCTTGGTCGAGGTCAGTATTTTACCATTTGACATTGATGTCAAAGAAAGAAGCAGAGAAAAGGACGTGCTCTTCTGTTTTTCAGTAAACACCTCAGACATTTTCAGTAAATAACTTACATTAAATACATTAACATTAAATTACACCCTTTTTCATTTCCAAATATACAGTATAAGGCCACACATACAGGTGTATAGTGATGTGTTACTACAGCTCTGGAAAAAAATAATAACATTCAGTTTATTAACTCTATATTAACTCTAATTTGCTAATTTTGTGGGAATTGTTCATAGTTTAATATATTTTTATTCACCAAAAAATTAGATAAGTATTTATCGGATCTTATGCAACTCACATTTGTCTTCATTTGAGAATTTAAATACTTGTATGAGCATGTTTTGATTACGGATTTACTTGCGGCTCCATTTCTTTTGCTTAAAACACTTTATATCCCACAAATTCTGTTGGAAATTGATCATCCACTTGTTTTTTAACTGAAAATGCAATAATTCTACTTAAATATGTGCAATGGTAAGATATGGTAATAGGATATTTATAATAATAATTTATAATAAATTATTCAACAAACAGCAATTTGAAACACTGGTGGAGAGCATGGAGAAGGTATGAAAGCTGTGACTGACATTCACAAAAAAACAGAATTCAGAACTAAAACCAACTTCTGAATTGTCTCTTTCTCTAATACTAATGTTTAAACATTTGAATCTTTTGTTTAGATATGATCACTAACTGGATTTGTTTGCATTTTGTTTTAGGTTTTACAGTTCTGGGGAAAAAAAAAAAAAAAATAAAATAAATAAATAAATAAATAAATAAATAAATAAATAAATAAATAAGCGACCAGTCCACATGATCAATTTCTCTGGTTTTACTACTTACAGGCCTGTGTTTGAGTGACATCAATATTTTCATTTTATTCTGTGAAACATTCACAACAATTCTCCCAAATTTCAAAGAAAAATGTTGCTACTTAAAGCATTTATTTGCAGAACTGACAACGGCTGCAAAAATCAACACGATATTCAGTGTGTTGGACTTGAAACAGTCAATATTCATCTCTGAACAAAAATGTTTTATCTTTGGGAGAATTGAAAAATCAATATTTGGTGAAAAAAACCCTTGATTGTCAATCACAGACGTCATGTCCTGCTCTCCAACGGTCTTTCAAACTGGTGCCTTTTGAAATGGAAGCAGCTTAGCTTTGTATGATGGAGAGGCTCATTAAAAAGGAGGATACTGTATACTGAGCTGTATAATTACATGTATAGAATCTGTACTGCTGAAATCATTTCTCAGATTTTTAATTGAGCCACGATTCAGAAACACTTAATATATTGTAAATTCAATCAAGCCTTTGTTACTGCAGGCCATAAGTGAGATTCTAACAAAGGGTTAAACTGTTTGCACACAAAGTCAGCGATCAGTCCGGAATCATTGAGTAGACGTCAGTCTCCACGGCACATTTTAAACAACCGTCCCAGGAGGACACACGTGCACCGTCGGGTTTCAGACAGAGGCTTTGGTTGTGAAGATTTGTCCAAGCTGGGATAGAAAAGCCCGGCTAATTCCCCAGCAATGTCAGCGGTGCTGAAAAAGGATGCTGTCGGAGGGAAAAGACAGCGAGCAAATGCACACAAAAGCTGTCCTTTCTTCTACCTGCTTTAGATCATTTAAGCCCAATGAATCCCTGATTAATTCTCCCCACTGCCTCCATTGGCTAGATTGATGTGTCTCCTTGAGAGGCGGTGTGTAGGACACACAGCAGTGACGGGTCCGTGTCCCTGTCACTCAGTTGTCTCCGGCCGCCTCTCGCTGGCCAACACCGCTGGCTTGTCGCTTCAGATTTAGAGCAGAGCAAAAGCATTAGCTGCCAGCTGAGGTGAGGAAAGTGTTTGATCTATAATGGAAACAAGGCCACTGGTCTTAGGAATCCGTGGTTCAGATTGATGAAAACTGCTTTCAGTGGTTGAAGAGAATCATATTTAAGATGGTTGTGCACATTTATTTTTACTTTCTGCACCTCATTCTAGTTCTTCAGGCAAGACAGGAGTGGAGTCCAGAGCTTGCTTGGATTGCATCTAATAACCTTTAGAACTTTAGGCCAAATTTGTGGGATTTGTTTTAGTATTTTGAAGTAATTTATTCGATTTCAAATGAGAAAGTATTTATCGGAGACCATCACCCACACCAGGAGATCCTTGGCTCCTCCAATTTGTCTTTATTTAAGATGTACAAATGAAGAGAATTTCAATATTCGTATGAAGCACAAACCATTTGATCATGTTTTGATCACAAATTTACTTGTGACTACATTTTTAATTATTTAATTGCTTATAAGAACTAAAAATCACTATGTATCTCAAAAATCCTGTTTGGACTTGATTGTCCAGAGGGTCGCTAAAGTAAAGAAGTTCAATGAGTTATTTGTAATGATCAGTCAGAGTCTGTATGCAGGTTGAGTATATACACGTAGACAGAGCAGTAAACATGCACTGGAAGCTCCTTTGGAATTTTAACTGGGATTTCTTTCAGTTTGGTTTCAGGAAACCAGTCAGTTTTCCAAGCTGAATTACTCATTGATAATTGATCACACAATGATGATACTGAGTGTGTATCATGTCTGTAGGTTACTCTAATCCTGAGTTATGAAGCCTAGAAAAGAAAACAGCATGTAACTGCCTGCGTGTGTGGATCTCATGTTCTAAGAGCTAATTTCACTAACAAGCAAAAGGACCCGGTCAGCACTTTGTCACCAAAATATGGTGAATTTGGTTAAAAGTAAAAAGCATTGTGATAGTTAACGAGATGGAAAACACTTCTAACCAAACATAGATGATATGATCACAGCTTGTAGCTACTTGAGTTACTTCACAATATTGCATCGATTCAGACTTTAGAGCCTGACTTTAAACAAACGGTAATGTGTCCATTATGTTTGCTATATTAGCCTTTAAGCTCTAGTGTAAAACTAAAGAAGCTGATTGGCTGATTGGCTGGGCTTGAATCAGTTCAATCAAACTGAATTCAAATTTATTTCAGTACCTCCCACCACGACCCCCTTTAGGAGGACTATATACTTAAGAGATCAGACACATTCTGTAGATTAAGCTGCTTGATCCTGAGAGTGGGAAATGAAAACACACCATGAGCAAATATTTAATACATATGGACATCAAAGAAAGCTAGAAAGTTATTTTTTACAGCCGCGCTTTCAACATTTTTTAAGAAACAATCAATAAATTTGTTAAATTTGATCACCAAACCATCATTTTTAATGATGAGAATAAGAATGATGACAATTTTAGTAGCATTATTCTTATTATTGACTGGATTAAACCTAATAATGTAACTATTTCATACAGTAAGCATATATCAGTCTGCTGGCTTGAGAAGGTCGGCACCCCCTGACTGTATCCTACTGTTGGTTGACACTCCCAACACCTGGATCAGGGGTCTCCAACCCTGTGCCTGGAGAGCTACCTTCCTGCAGACTTAGATCCAACCCAAATCCACCGCACCTGATTACTGGCTTCAGAAGTGCTGGATTGGTTGAACTGGGTGTGTTAGAGGAAGGTAGCTCTCCGGGAGCCTGGTTGGTGAACCCCGGCCTAGATAACTGTCACGCATGTAAGATCTATAGGTATTAATCTTCTCAAACATATTTTAAATGCACAGAGACTTTTAATCTACAAAATAAACAAACACACAATTTGACCACCCTGAAATTGCCGTGCCTGTGGACTGCCAGCTTTGCAATCAGTTGGTCAACAGTGGTCCAGCATCCCTCTGCTGTCAGGGATACTAATTCATGTGAACGCTACACTTGCTGCACATACTGATATGGAAAACACAGGGCAGTGTGTTGGTAAAGGACAGATTTTTTACTTTTTATCAGACAAAATGTTTGTCTTTCCTGATCCAGTGGAAATCTTTGATTGAGTTAAGCATGTTGGCTTCAGAAGAGAAAACAATAGTAAGCAATGCTCTGTTTTGTAATCCTACCATCATTAGCACATCACTGTACATCACTGCCTCAGCAATGTACCCAGCTGAGGTTTGCCTTTTTCCTGCCCCTTTTCTGGTCAGTATGCTGTAAATATCACACAAATGGCCCTAAAAAACTCTCCTCGGAGGGAAATGGAGCCCACCATATAACATATGAAGCCATCTTATTCTGTCGCCATGTGGTTATTTGTTCCTGTCTGTAATACAATATCATCATGTTAGTGGCAATAAAGTGGGACGAAATAGGATCAACAGATTCTTAACAAGGCATTAGGGAGGCCTATGGGGACTGTTCACACAGAAGTCCATTACTTAGCCACTGGGTCATATATCTCTGCCTGCAGATGGCTTTCCCTTTTAAGTGTCACCTGACACCATTGCCTTCACAGGCTCAGACCTTTCTTTACTTTTTCACCTCTGATGAGAAATTGAAAGCTGCTGAAATCCTCAATGCAGGCATATTCAACTTATTCAAAATTGACCCGAACCACAAAGGCCAATGAAATGACCAGTGAGAGGCAAATAAGGCTCCACGGTCTTTACCTATTTATGATTATTTATTTTCAGGTCAGCCTTTCAGGGGGCTGTTAACTGGTTAATACTCATTTAACCTTTAGGACCTCAGACTGATTTTATAGGATATTTTTAGTCGGACATATATTTATTTACCAAAACTGTAAAGTATGTATAGTCATACATCAAATTTTGTTATTTTCAGGAGATCCTAGGCTACTTAAATCTAGAGTGTTGTAATAATTGTGATGAATTCTTTGTAATGATTAGATTGAAAAAGATATTTAGTTATAAGTTCTTCAAAATCCTTAAAAATCCTTATTATTTTTGATATTTGTGTATGTTTCCATATGATCCCTTCTCATGACTTTTATCATGAAATTCTGAACACTGTGTGAGTAAAAAAATAGAGCAAACAGTCCCTCCCTTCCTATTTATAAGAAAATATCTTGGTCAGTGATGTCATTAGCCCCTCCCCCTCTTCCTGATAAATCATGGTCTGCATGGAGGTTGAGAATGTGCATGTAAACAGAGCAGTAAACATGCACTGGAAGCTCCTTTCGCATTTAAACTGGGATTAATTCATTATTTGATTACTTAGCCATATATAGACATATACAGGTTTGGAAAATTACTTAATTACTTGGTCAATTACACTGGATTAAGTTGACATTCTTTACAAAAAAAAAAAAAAAAATTAATAATAATAATAATAATGAGTTTTCAGGTGTAAAAGTAATGGTACATTAAATATGTAATGTTTTATTTCTTTTCCAATATGTTAAATTCAGGAAATAAACCAAAATATTGTTTTATTGTTTATTTTATTAATATTTATTTTTTCTGTTGAGAATTTAGTCACTTATTTTTTGCTTAGAAATTCAAATGTGACATTTGGCCATGTTTTATATGCAATTTTTTTTTTCACCCAGTAGTCAGCATGGTGATCATGGTGATGTAAATATCAATATAATAAATCTAGTACTTGTAAAATGTTTGTGGTTGAGTAAAAACCACATTTATTTTTTGTTGGGAGTTAAAAAATCCTTAAGATAAATTACTTGCGTTACAATGTAAAAGTAATGATTGTTTATTTTGAATCAATGATTGTTGTTTTAAAAAATATATTATTTAAAAAATGATTATTGTCTGAAAACTATGCAGACTGTCTTGTTTATTAAAAACATCTTTAAACATCTATATAATTCTTTATTATATTATTTATATAACTATAAATCTTCACAAACCTTCTTCTGTTAGCGCTCCAATTTTTAGGGGCAGTGAAAAGTCTAAGAAACTTTAAAAGAACTTTACCAAAGTGCAGAAACTTGGAAAAAGTGCTTAAATACAGTAGTGAAGTACAGGTATGTCATTACTGCCCATCACAGTTCCTGATGTGCTAAACTGATTGAGGTCTGAGATTAACAATCCTCGTTCCCAGGATGACAGATCCTGCAGTTCAGCCTCCAGTTTGAGCTAAAGTCTTCTGAAATGACTCAGTTAGCTCTGTGCCTCTGCCAGACTCTAAAAGGCCTCAGCGTTTGTGGCATGTGTCACACACCGGCGGTGTGTTGATGCTGCTAATGACACCTCAGCGAGAGGCTTTTCAGAGCTGTTTCACGGCTCGGTCCTCCTACAATCACACAGAGAGCTGGAAGATCTCAGCCCCACTTTTCACACTGACTCATAATGTAAACTAGGCATGAGTAATGTCCTCTCGTTAGCGGGGTCCGGAGAAAACGTTATGTACTTACAGCCGAGATAATTCTCACTGCCATTATCTTAAGCCCCACAATCGTGACACAGTCTGTATGCTTTTAACAGCACACTATAAGTACTGCACATAATCATACGCTTGCATATGCCTGAGGTGTCACGGTTACGAAAACAAGTCGCTGTAATGGAAAGTGATCACGACTGAGACTTAAAGTACCCGTTTCAGGGGAACTGAATTCATTTTTTAAATGAAATTCTATCCTTCAGGTACAAACAGTCTATATATGATCCAATGAAAAACATGTATCTCCAAAATACTGACTTTACAGGAGAAGGCAACCATAGCTTTGAATGGAATGTAAAGTAAGAGTATTTATAACTCACTTTAGAGCATTTCTATTGGTCCATTCCGCCAAAAGTACCCAACTTCCCAACCAAATGGGAAGATAAAGAGGTTTGAAAATGTACTGCAGCAAAAACAAACAAAACATACTACAAACAAAAGTGTGTCTCCACATCTATTACTAGACGTCTCCACTAATATCCTCTGTTTGTCTGATAAATGGTTGGCCAGCAGATCAACCCTATCTGCCTTATCTTCAACTCAATGCAGTCTTGTAGTGCCTTCCAAGAACATCAGCATAAAACCTTAAGATAAAGAAAAGATAGAATTATTTTATACCAAAAACATGGTTTTCCAGGCATGTCTGAGATTCTGAACCTGATGTGAATCATGTATAAGATGATTTAAAAATGCATCAAGTTCTCTGCGAGCACCTGAAATCCTCCTGTGGAAGAAACTGAAATGATGACGTTGATCTGTCTTATCCGTGAGCTTTGGCTTGCTCCAGGCAGCAGAAAGTCTGAGCAGCATTCTTCAGCTTTGCCTGAGGAGGAGACATGCTGAGATCGAGCTGCAGAAGGTAATAAAGCCATCTAGTGCCACTGACTTGTTTGCCAAATTAGGATATATTATCACTTAAAATTCCCCAGCAGACCTCATTGCATTATTTCAATGGGCCATTTTACAGAGAGACTATGGAAACACCATTTGTCCTTCTTTAAGATAAAAGGCACTTAATTACTTCCATTAATTAAGTCCGTCCTCGAGGATTTTCCACTCGCTCTGTCGTTAATGCGTCTGCCGGAATGTTTCCTTTCTTGTGAAACTTTTAAGGGGTTGCCATGGCCCATTCTTTACTCGCTCCCTTTGTTATTTCCGAAGGCAGAGATGGATCGTGCCAATTCTTTTTGATAACGCGCTCAGATTTAATTCCCTGGAGAACAACCGGTCAATGACAATGTGTCAAATATCTGGGTTGTCATTGAAGGAAGGGGACTTTATTGGAATACTTCTGAGTATTCCAACCTAATCTGCTGAGAGCATAATCCATAGTTGATAACTACCGAATTGGAAATTCCAGCTCAAATCCAGCTTTTTGCTGGTACCTGGTTTCAGGTGGTCTAAGCTGGTCTTTGATGGTCAAGGTGGTTGGAAGCTGGTCATCTAGACAAAAGCATACAATATAATGAGAAGCTATGCATGACCAACATGCTGTATTTTGCATTTGATTTTGGTCATGCTGGTCATGTTTGTCAACCTGGTCAAGCTTGGTCTTGCTGGTCATGCTGTTTAGTCATTTTGGTCATACTGGCCAAGCTGGTCTTGCTGGTCATGTCAGTAAACCAGCAGGGTCAGGCTTTGTCATACTGGCTGTATAGCTTGGTTGATCATGCTTGTAGACCAGTTAAATTAGGATATATACTTGTGAAGAACTAAACTGGCAAACCATCTTAACCATCTTCACCAGCTTTTGCTGGCTAGGCTATTCTTTTTCAGCAGGGTATAGATAATAACTATTATAATAACTAAAGATATGTGCATATATGTGGCTATTCTACATTTCAGGCAACCCATTGACATTGAAATCCTCATTTCTTTTACCAAATACACTAGAAAGTATTGCAACAGATGCTTTGGATAATGGCGCGGTCCATCAAACAGACGCTATTTTCAGCAGGGCGTCAGAAGATAGCGTCTTTGTCTTAGATAATAACCAAGAAATGGATGCTTGATTCCTAATGGCTCAACACAAGGCCTAAAAGCCCGGAGCAGATGCACTCAGTTTGCTATTCAACACCAACGTTTTCTCAAGAGCCCTGTCACAAGCCTTTTCATTCGCCGGACATGTGTATAGTAAACTGAGCTAAGCTGTCCTGTCAAGCCTATTCCCAAACATTCCCAAATATTTACATCCTTCTCTCCATCATGTATAGGTGCAGATTTTATGCAAATGCGTTTATTAAGCCTAACCCCTCACTTCTTTGTTTTCCCGGGCCCAAAGAAAAACGAGCTAAACACATCTTTTCAAGTCGATGGTAAAGAGAGTCGATGAATACGATATAAAAAAAAAAGCCAAATATTGAAAGTGGAGCCAATGTGTCAGAGTGGACAGCCCGTACCAAAGGCAGCCACAGTGGGGATCCGAAGAGCTGCTGGAAAAGAGGGAATTTTTGTCATTATTGCCTCAGTGACATGAAAAGAATACTCAACTCGACGCCTGACACACTCTGAATAGGGATGTGATTCTGCCATTGTGTCGGGTTCCCCCTCAGCAGCAGAAGGGGAAAGAGAGGATGGAAAAAAAGGGACGTGGAAGCAGTGTTGAAACAGAGTCACGTTCTTGTTTAAATGATTGTTTGACTTTCCCATGGTCCCCCAGCTCTCCTCTGGCTAATGAAGAGAGACAGTGTGACAGGCCGGGGAGACGCTGGCGCTCGCAGAACCTGCGCTGCAGACGGCCTTGCTAAATTTAGCCCTCCTCATCCAGCTGTCTCCACAGGTGGAGGATGTTCCTGAAGGGCTCCACGCACAGCAGGGTCACCCCAGTTCAAAAACACCAGCACTTCCTAAACACTGCATACATGCCAAGAAACACATCCGGCCCAAGCCTGGCATGATGGAGGTTATTTATACCATCTAAACCAGTGGCATCAGAAAGTGCATTGGTGGAGAAAGAGGATTCACTGGACTGCACTGTTGCTGTGGACATTGGAAGGTCTGCTGATGTTTTTGCACGTAATTGAATTCCATCACATATGACCTCACACTTATTCCATTATAAACAATCAGAAATATTTTGTAAAAAGAGTGTTTATTGTTCATTGGACTGCATCCAATCTGTTATTGTGATTTGTGCTGGCTCCATCAAATTTCCCAGAGTATTGTGTAGATATGAGTGAAGATATGATCTGGGTTGAAGCTGGTTTGAATTTGAATGAAGAGGTCCAGAAGTTGGGATTCTTGTGACTTTGTCTCCATCTGCCTGCAACACAATGCAATTGCAGTCTGAATGCAACCTTAACAAGTTACAGAAAAGGTTCTAAACTGTCGTTCAATTCCAGCCCTGGAGGGTTTTCGAAACAGAGATCTGAATATTGTAGGCAGTAACATACAATTCTGTTCTATGCTTTATATCTCAAGTAACCTACAGACATGATATACATATCATAACAAACTCAAAAGATCACTATATGACCAATCAATGGTCAATCATTGTGTGTCTTATCAGACATTCAGCTCAGAAAACTGCTAAAATTCATTTGTTTCCAACTGAATTAACAAATGAATAAATTAATTTTTAAAAGGTGCTTCCAATGTGTGCTTTATGTTCTGTCCATGTGTTCATGCTCAAGCTGCAAACAGACTCTGACTGATCAGCTAGAAGGGGAGGAGTTAATGGTGACATTGATGGAGATACTGGGTTACAGAGGAAAATGAGAAGGGGGTGGGGGAGGGTGTTGATTGCTCTCTTTTTTGCTCACAGTGTTCAAATTTCAGAATTAAAGGCCTGAGAAGAGATAACACTGATGCATACACAAATAATAAAAATAATAAGGGGAATTTTTTTGTCAGATGGTTTTGTTTTGTTTTTTGAAGAACTTATTATAAATACACTTCTCAATCTAATCTTTACCAATAAGTCAGCAAATTTGGCATCAAAAACAATCAATTTGCAAGGTTTGCAGGATTTCAGAGATTAAATGTGTTTTTTAGAATTTATCAGCAAAAAAAAAGAAAATATATATATATATATATATATAGTAAAATTGACCACAAATATGTAAATTCTGTTCATTTTACATCTCAAATGAAGAGTAGCCAAGGATCTCCTGAAAATAAAAATGTCTTGTATGTGTGATTGTCTCTTATAAATACATTTCAAATAAACATGGCGAATAAAGTTGAATAAAGTACATCAAACTACAAAAACATCCCATAAAATAGGGGCCTAAAGGTTAAGGGAAGATTATCTCTTACCCAAGATAACTTCAGACTCAACAATCAGCTTCTGAGGAGCCGCAGAGTGTGTGTGTGTGTGTGTGTGTGTGTGTGTGTGTGTGTGTGTGTGTGTGTGTGTGTGTGTGTGTGTGTGTGTGTGTGTGTGTGACAGAAATAGCAAACATAAGATAATCAGTGCCAGAAACCAGATCCACATTGAATGGACACAGGTCAGTGTGATGTTCTTTAGCTTCAGTGGGAGATGGCAAAAGCTTCCTATCTTCTAAGCACAGAGGAAAAGGGACACAAAACTGCACAGAAATAAAAGATAAAGTTCTGTCCTTGCAGCATTAAATAGTAACTTCATAAATTCATATTGGAATCAGGAGGCAAGCTGGCACAGCAAGTACTGCCTCCCTTCAGCTCCAGGGCCCTGTGGTTGTCGGCATGGGATTATTACAGGTACTCTAGTTTCTTCCAGGTCCTCTGGTTTCCTCCCAAAAACACTTGGATGAATTGGCTCTGTTAAACTGCCCCCTGTAGGTGTGAGCGTGTTAGTGAATTGATGTGTGGTACCCTTTGATGGACTAGTGTCCTGTCCTGGGGGTATTTCCACCTTTGCATCCAGTGATTCTGCATAGGCTCTAGACCCGCCATGATGCTGACCAGTGACCAGAAAGAAGCATATAAGAAGAATGAATGAATATTGGATCCATAATATTTTATTCCTCATGGAGGAACATATGGATAACTACAGTGGAATGAAGTAAGGAAGCATAGGTTTGCCTGCCAATGGTGTCCGTTGCACAAGCCAAACTTTGTTAAAGCACAAAAGCTTCATCCAATTTTATCCCTGTGCTCATGACATTTTTAAAGCATGAAAAAAGCCCTTCCACATCTGTTGCATTCTGATGAATCTGGCAGGAGAACAGGTTGGCTAGGATACCTGAACAGCCTTGATTAACTGAGCCAAAATGGAGCACATTTAATATTTGCAAATGATTCATGAAGATCTAAAGAGAATGAATATTAAATGTGATCCAAATGCCAAAATATTGTTTGGTATTATGCTAATTGCAGATGAACATGCACAAAAAGATATGACATCTGCTACAGTATGCTGCGGGCTATCAGCTTATTGGCTGAATATTATTGCTTAGGCGCTCAATCAAATTCACTATTTTTGGTAAGCAATGGCAGACCCCTATTTTAAGGCCAGAATTTTACATTTGAATTATCGGTCACTGATAGGTGGTGTAGATGCAAAGGTCTTTTTAAAGTTAAGCACTATGTTTGTGGTAACCAGTGTGAAGGCTGTACTGTAATTGGGCTGAATTACTTTCTTTCCATTCCCTTCATTTTATATGTGAAATAATGCAGTTGTCTTGTTGTTGTGCTGGTGTCCTGTCTCCTCAAGAAGACAGTCTTGAATGCCTCAGGGAGAGTTAAACACTCAAATTGGACTTAAGAGCCCAGAATTTCAGAAAACAAAGGCTAATGCCAGTGCTATGTGCAAAGCCCACCCATGTAAAACAGGTTTACCCTGCTCAGCGAAGCACCCGCTGAGGAGCCTGTTAAAAGAGCTCTGTTAAATAGGAGACTCTCGCAGGGTTATAGCATGGTCAGTAGAGGCAACCTTGTGCTGTTAGCCAGCAAGAGACATCAGAGGACAGTAGCTAGATAATTCCTGTAGGAAACGGGACACCAAGGGAGCAAAGGGATAGTTGGTAATATCCAAATATAAAATTTGAGCTTGGAGTGATAGCAGTTCTGTGCAGTCAGGGCATTTGGTTCAGTGTTGAAAATGATTTTAAAAAATGGTAATTTATATTTTGATTAGAAAGATTAGTCTCTGGCATCCTTGATGAATTTCCCTTCGTAATATATCCCCTCATTTTACATCAGCTTTCTCAGCTTTATTGTTTTAAATGCTGCCAAAGTTTGTTTCTACTATTTTTTACTGCATTGTACTGCAAAGTACAAGATCCTTTAGGAACTTTTGATGGTTCTTCAATATAAAACAGTGGAGGAACCACTTAAAGTACTCCAAGGAACCTTCAATTAAAGGACAAGATTTTCTGGATGTTGATTCTAGATTAAACGTTTCATTGACATTGGAACTATACATTATTTAATACCTTAAGCTTTCAGACGTTTTTTCACACACAGGGCTGGCCAGATGGTCCAGACTTTTTAGCTCCAAACTAACATTAATCAAAGTGTGTCCTGCAAAACGGCTGAAAGCTGAGAGCTTTATGAGAACACAAAACACAAAAAGGTTCTTCCAAGACATTGTTGTAAACATGCAAATCTGGAATTTATAAGAAGCTGGTTGGCAGGGTGGTGCTGCAGGTGGTGTGAATTACTTTCTGTGAGGAGTTTTATAGGAGGTATAACTCCAACACACTTAAAAATGATGGTTCTTCAATGGCTCTTCAGTAAAGAAAATGGTTCTATGTAGAACCATCAACACTGAAAGAATCATTTGCATGAATAAAGGTTGTTAGAGAATGTACTGTTGAGAGTAGTACATAGAGCCTTTGTGAAAGCTTGTAGCAATAGAAAATGTTTTGATGCTACATAGAGTCCTTTTTAAAAAGGTTCTGTATAGAACCCTTTACAGCCCATTCTCCTTTAATCTGAAGAAACCTTTCATGACTAAATGAACCCTTTCTCATGCAAAAGATTTTTTGAGTGTCCATGGTTTTAATAAAACCATTTTCTTTACTGAAGAGCCCTTGAAGAACCTTCATTTTAAAGTGTGAATAAACATGCTACAATGGGTTCTTTGAGGGCTACTGTAGATGAACCACTTTTTGAAAGACATTTTTACACACATCTCTTTGACAAAAATGGCACTTTTTGGAACCAAACGTGGTTATTCTATGGCACTGTTCAAAGAACCCTCAAGGTAAGTGAATTGGCTTTACTAAATGTCCACACTTTGGGAGTCAATGTCTGTGTGGTACCCTGTGAAGGACTGGTGTATAATGTGTTGCACCCAATGATTCTGGTAGGCCCTAGAACCCCAGGAAGAGCAGGATAAGAAGAGAGATGGAATTTGAAATCATGTGGCAGGTTTGCCCTCTAGTGGTTAACATGGAAGAAACAAATGTCTCACAGTACAAACATATTTACACTGATATTCAGCTACTTTGCGTTTCCACTTATGGTTCATGTACATTATTACGTTTCTCCTCCTTCTCACCCATTTCAACTCAGGAGAAGTCAGTTCCGTGGATGAAGGATGAAGGGTTAGGTACCATTCTCAGACATGGTAGTGGCATGGCTGTGTATGTGGTGCCAGCACAACTACTTGGCAGTATGAACACGAGAAGTAATGACTCTCTTACTTCCCAAATACACATAATTTTCAGAAAACTAAGACTTCAGTACCCAGTACTGTATGCTGTATATCATTGTGAGGATTAAGTGGACGAGTGTTGGAATGCTGGGTCTTGAGTTCATATTGCTACAATACAGTTATTTCACTAACATTTCACACACTATTTCCATCAAATTCTGCCAGTGCCAATTGCCGTGGTTAAGACAGTTCTTCTTTTTAATCTTAGATAGAGCTCTGTCAGTTTGGGGAGTCTTTGTTTCTAATGAATGACCTGCCTGACAAGTAGGCATTTGATGTCCATCTACTCAATTCGTCTTTTCAGAAGAGCGCTCGTTTATGAGGAGCCATCCACTGCTGAGAGTAGTTTCTCTCTTCTATCTTTTTAAGATGTCTTCAGTGTTGCAGTTGAAGACTTGGGATAGAGTGTAATCCCTTCCATTTCCTCCAGATCACAGTCACACATGTCAGATAATATTATTTTCAGGAGATCATAGGCTACTCAAATTTGCACTCATTTGAGATGTAAATACTATAATTTGATGAGTTATTTGTAATGATTTGATTGATTAGATATTTACAATAATAATAATTTGTTCAAAATACTTGCTAATTGTCTAAATAAAATAAAATCAACCTAAATGTCCTTTATTATTTATGTGTTTATGTATGTATCAGTATTATCCTGTCCTGGGACTTTTATTCTGAATTTTGAACACTGTGAGCAAAGAAAGAGAGCCAACAGAAGAGAAAGAGAAACAACCCCTCACTTCTAATTTTCCTCTATAACCCAATGTCTGGATCAGTGACATCATCAGCCCCACCCCTTCTTGCTGATCAGTCAGAGTCTGCATGCAGGATGAGCATGTACACGTGGACAGAGCAGTAAACATGCACTGGAAGCATCTTCGACATTGAAACTGGGATATAATTCTTTTAGAAACAAACAAAATACACTAGTGATACCCAACCAACCACAATAGGCACCATAGCAACCACTTTCAACCAACCTGAGACTCCATAGCAACCATCTGCCTATATCACCTATATCACTATATCATCTGCCTGAAATGTCATTGTAATCACCATGCAACACACCTAACAAACCCCTGGTAACCACTTATATATAACATAGCTACCACCAGTTACTCACCAGTGCTTTGTGCATATTTATTAAAATAAATAAATAAATATTTGCATGAAGAATATATGCTTGTTGCCTTTCTGCTGGCTTTTCTTCCCTACAACACAAGGTGGCGATGTGGTCATAATAATCTACGTCCAGACAAGTCATGTAACAAATCCCTGTCAACACCTGCCACTGTTTTCTTTGCATGATGCTATAAAGATCACAAATATTTCATGAAAATGTATCTCATTTTTTATGGATACAGCATGATTGACCAAATGACCATGTTTATGTTTGTATGAGGATAAAAAAAAAACTGAATGATGGTATCCAATCATTTACTTGTTACTATGCAGTTTATGCAGATTCCCTGTGGTGTCTTTTTGTGAAATGTATTGTGTACAGAGTTTTAGAAGTACAGAGGAAAGCCTCGGTAATAATATCCTACTACAAATTGGAAAACCGCATTAGGGTGTAATTGGTTATGAATTATGCATATAAACATAGAATGGAAATATTTCAATTTGATAAGTTACAATTCGTGAAAGCTGTATTCAGAATACAGTTACTGTTTACACAGTAAAACACTTCTATATCTAATAAAAAATATATCAGTCATTAAAGAAAACTACTCAATGCATGTGATGTTAAATGTGTTACGATCAGCACATACAATGTATCAATATGAATCTCTGCACTGGTCAGTTATTTATATCAGTGTAATTGATCTCTGATAACGCACGAGTAAACTGATAAATCACTGTAAACATCTATTTATGTCGGTGTTACTGAGCTCTATTAAAATGTGTGTGGATTGATAAACCCTTGTGGTGGTTAGTTATTACAAATCAAATTTCATCATTTAAAGGATTAAACTGAACTCTCCTTTGTAATGTATATGTTCATCAAGAATTAGCATCAGTGACTTTTTGGACTCGTTACCTTTGGTGTCATGAGGGTAGAATATCGTACAGCTACCAACTTCATAGTGTATTGTGTTGTACTTTATTGAGTGGATGGAGATTCACTGTAGAAGAATACATTACCAATCATATTGATAGTGTTTTACTTTATTTTTGGTTTGTAGTTTATGTGGAAAACTCTAGTCTGTTCAAACACACCAGCCGACAAGATCTTTTAAGACGCCGTAATTGATCACAGCCACTGTTATTAGTAAATTTATAGCACAGGAGCACTTTAAGTGTAATAAATGCCATCTTAGTCAGTAGTTATGTCTAAATTTACACAAAAGCCCAACTACGCTCTCAGCGTAAAATACTGCACTGCACCGTGACGTTTACATGGGTTGTAAAAACGTCTATTTACAGTCCCATTAACACACACCTCAGTCTGACCTGTGTGAAACACACACTTGTTTTGGTGTTATAAAGCTGTCCTAACGTGTGATTACAAAACCAGTGCCACACCAAAATGCCGTAAGCCAGTCTAAGCCAGTGCTTCTCAACCCTGGTCCTGGAGACACCCTGCCCTCCATGTTTTAGCTTTAACACCCCACTCTACTCTACCCCCCTGCAACTCTGAAGGGCCTGTTAATGAGCTTATTAGTTGAATCAGGTTGTTGGCAGCAGGGAAAGCTCTAAAATATGTAGGGTAGGGGTGTCTCCAGGTCCAGGGTTGAGAAACACTGCTGTAAGCTTTCGAAAGGCTATTTTGCATCATCCATACAGTGAGTATGGATGAATGATCAGTGAGTAATCCAGCTCTGAAAACAGCTAAAATTCACTCATTTCCAACTGAATTAAATCCCAGTTTAAATGCCAAAGAAACGTCCAGTGCATGTTTACTGCTCTGTCGATTTGTAAGAGATGACTGTAGTTTGCAGAACTTCAATTAACTACAAGTGACTCCTCGATTTCCGAGAGGATGTTAAGAATTGTTTAGTCCTTATAAGCAATGAATAAATAAATAATTGTAGGCACGAACACATTTTTGATCAAAACACGGTCAAATTCATACAAATGTTAAAATTACGTTTCTCATCTGAAATGAAGACACATTTGAGAAGCCCAGGATCTCAATATCTCAATATCTGGCATATGTGACTCCTATAAAAAAAAAAAAAAAACATCCCACAAAATTGATAAAGAGGTTAAATAATTTAAGAAGGTTTAATCATTTCAGATATTTCAGGCAGATGCCGTTGCATGAGGATGATTAGGCTATGAATACCAGCAGGGTGTGCGGGCGAATTCATAAACAAAGGCAAAAAGGAATGATGCCTCCATCATTCTTTGGAGGAGGAGGTTGTTCAGCTTGCAGGTGGATGAAAATGTACAACCACATCAGTCTACCATCAAAAATCCCAGTGTGCAGGAAATTCCCGTCATAATTGTAACCACAAATAAAACTGATGGACCGGAACTGCTGGCATGTTTCACAGCTTATGGATGAAAATTGCTTCACTTGCAGGCAACATTTGATTCTAGAACCTGTACAAACAATTTCTGGTAGAACACTCAAAAGAAACTGCAGACCATGAGCATATGGAGCAGAGTGGCACCCAGGAGGCCCTGTTACAGTGGATGAAGGGACACATAAAGTGGACGGATTATGACTGGAATCATGTTCTCTTATCAGATTAATCTCTTTTCTCCATGTATGTGAATGATGTGTATGTCATGTTCATCGTAGACCTCAAGGAAGCCTTCAATGCTGAAGCTGAAGGAGCTCTGTGACGTCACGGGGATGACTTCATTATGCAGAACTGGGTCCTTTGGTTGAGGTGGCAGCGCCTACATTAAGCTGCTAGATAACCACCTGATTTCCCTGTGTTCCAAGATGACAATTCTCATGTTTACAGAACTGCAAATAAACCGGCCTGATGAACCTTCCAAAACATTCCCACATCTGGACTGGCCCACCAAATCTGCAAATTGAAATCCTCTTAAAAATCTGTGGAACCACCTGGAACAACAAGTCCAAAGCCAGGGATGGCATTCGCGGAATTTGGCTGAACTGCACAGCTATTTGACGCAAGAGTGGCTGAACATCGATGTCACCTACATCCAGAATTTTTGCCAGTCCATGCCAAATTGATCTGCAGCTGTTATTCTTGCTGGTGGAGATGTTTTCTGTTTTTGAACGAATCTGACCACAGTATGAACTGTGGAGCTGCTGGAGAGGAAAACACCAAGCAGAAGGAATTAAAGGCCCAAAGATAAATTTGAAGGTGAGATATTTTTCAAAATGTTTTACCGTCGTTATCATTAAACCCTTTCATGCATGATGGTCACCACAGTGGACATCTGTTTCTCCTCTCAGTCATCTCCTTTGGAGGTGAAATGCTGTTCAGCTGGGTTGAGCTCGGGTGACTGACTTGGCTAGAACTTTACGTGGGCAGCTTCTAGACAGTTTTCACAAAGTTTCAGTGGTCAGCTGTGGATGTTTTCCTTGGTGAGAGTGTTTAATGTCGGTGTGTCTGTTTGGTAACTGGTTTCTTTTTGTTAAATGGCTTTGATTGATTTTCCCTCTTTTCCCTCCTTCAGAATGGCTCTCTTTTCTCTAGCATATAACGCTCCCATCTTCATAGTGATTTATCTGTTTTAACAGCCTGTGCAGGGAAGAAATCCAGGGCTTAAACTAAGAGTATACTTTCAGATCTGTTAACTGTGTAAACAATCAATCTAACAAACGTGGATAACAAGAAACACCACTTGAAAGAGGGGGTCATATAAGGGGTTCCCAGAGACATATTTGACAACCTACCCCCGCCCTCCCCACAACCTGACACCAGGGTTGACGGGTCTATGAAGAAACGTGTATAACACTAATATTTGAGCTTATGACTGCCATAGATTGTCTGTTTTGGACATATTTGCTATTAATATAGTGTCCTTACGTCCATTTTTGATGTATTTTAACACATTTGTGGATTCTCCATTAAAATAATGCATTCAGCTACTTTAAGTTGGACCCATTTCTGATACAGATGTTCAAATGCACACACACAACATATCTATTCCCCGTAGAGAAGCACTGCAAATGGAATACGACGCTCTGGAGCAGATAAACCTAAACCTACTGACACCGTGCCTACTGCCAAACATTAACTAGAGGGGTATAAAGGCCTGTGGAGCAGTGGACCTGTGTTCTTTGGATTGTGCTCCATCCAGTACTTTTTGGAATGAGTTGGGGAGCTGAGGATGAGGTAGGGTGGTGATCATCCTACATCCTGACCTCACTGACGCCACCGTCACTGAATGCAATCCAAACCTCACAGCAATGCTCCAACAAAAGCAGGATGAACTCTTCATATTACTTTAGATTTTTGGAAGAAGCAATGAATGAGCAGGTGTCCCAATATTTTTGCCCATATTCGCATATATTCAACATACTGTAAATGGAGAAGCAAAACACTTTTAAAGTGGATTTTCATGTCAGGTTTGATTGAAACAATTCAGCGATTCAGTGGAAATGATTCATCTCATCAGAAAAGAGAAGCAACACCTGCTGTTAGATCTTGGTGGAAATTCGTTCACTGTTATGGGTTTAGTGCTCATAATCAATCATCCGTGGGAAAAGGAAAATTGATTAAGCCCAGAACGTACTAATAATAATCAAGATTTGCTCTGGAAACCTGTAATTTGATTCTGAGTTGATTAAACATTGAACCCGCGAGGACAGAATGAATTAAACAGATTAAAGAAGAGGAGAAGCTTCTCCTGACGTTTCTTTCAGGCACAATCTGATAATATGTGGCACCGTGCCAGATGATGTGTACAACAAATATTTACGATGAAATATTTAGAATTTTTTTTTTTATACAAGCCAAATGGCAAAGAACGTCACCCCCATTTCTTTTTATTCTCAGTGATCTATTGAACTGGATCTTCTGCATTTTTAGCAAATGTCAACACATTTTGTTGAGAGCATTTCCCGAAGCGCAGGCCCGAATCGATAACTAACTCCACTGCAGCGAAGATCTCGGTGCACATTTCAGAGAGGCCGAAGCTGCCTGCGCATTTTCAATTACCGAAGCAGTTGCAGTGTATGTCAAATTCTAATTCCAGGCAAAGTCCGTCATGTACAGATGTCTGGGCAATTCCATCTTGACCTATAATTGCATTTGCTTATGATAAATAAATATTGAAATCATGCCAGTCCTGGGCCTCGAGATGAGCCGAGCATCTGAGAAATATTCATGTCAGCGGAAAAAAAATAAATAAGAAAATCAATGTCTATTAAGTGATATGAATAACTGAATATTAACAGTGGAATGCAGGGGGACGGAGCATCAAATATAATATTCAGTCAATTTGAATCACTCAAATGATGAGATAATGAATGAATGCAGGTAATATTTGGCTCTCTGGAGCTTTTAATCAAAGGGTTACTGAATATAAAATGGCGATGGATGCAGGCTTGCACGTGGAAGATAAGACGTTGGGCATGAGCTGGACTGTGTTTCTTTTTGGGTTTCCACTCGGCCTTTGACTGGCCTGGACAATTATATTTCTGGAATATCGTCAGAATTTGGTCATTTGCAGTCTCTCTCCTCACCTCATTCTCTGTGCCATTCCCAGGCTGATAGGTGTGCCTTGTTTGTGCCTTGTTTGTGTGTGTGTGTGTGTGTGTGTGTGTGTGTGTGTGTGTGTGTGTGTGTGTGTGTGTGTGTGTGTGTGTGTGTGTGCGTGTGTGTTTATCTCTTAAATTCCAATGAAAAAATGTCTACTTTTCCATGTTAATCTGCTTTCCCATACCATTTCTCAATCCTGCTTGATATATGTAAACAACATGATCTACTTTTTCTGCCTTGGTCACAATTTTCAACAGATTTAGTCTCAAAATTCTCAGATTTATTAATTTGAAAATGCGTGGTCAGTGTCCAGCACATGGTCAGATCAGGGGACTGTGAGGTCCATGCGAAAACCTTCAGCTTGCACCTTTTGAGGTAGTGTGTGGTGGATTTTGAGGAGTGTTGAGGATCATTATCCATTCGTAGAGATCATCATCTTCAGCTTTTCGATGAAGACCACACAAAGGTCCAGAAGTAAAATGACTCAAAACTGGAAGGTGATGGCTTTAAGTATAATCATTTACAGTCTAATGTAAAGGAATAAGGCAGACTTACGTTCGGGCGGGAGCAGATGTAACTATGAACTCTTCAACCTTTAGAACCTTAAGCTACTTTTGAAGGATATTTTCTGAGTTTAATGCACTTTTTATTTTAAAGAAAATTAAAAATGTGACACACATGCCACATTAAGGGATGCTAGGCTATTTGTGAGTCAGAGTCACACATGGACAGAGCAGTAAACATGCACTGGAAGCTCCTCTCACATTTAAACTGGGATTTAATTCAGCTGTTTTCTGAGCTCGATTAGTTGCTGATAATTCATCCGACAATGATGAACCATGGGGGGGGGGGGGGGTGTACGATCTCGGGATCTAAGAGTTAATGAATGCATTTAAGAAAACAAGTGCTTTGCAAATTATTGAACTTTATGAATGAGGCCCAATAAATGTACCACCAGGGAGACATTAGGTAACACAGGGTTAATCATGCTACCATACAGAAGGTTGAATGCTGAAGTTGACTGGCTGTGTGAAAGCTGCTGCAGCATGCAGAACGCTCTGTATATCTGCATTGCCAGTCACAATATTTTTTCCCTCGGCAAGAATGATTCGCGTGGATCAACGCTGCAGTTTAAGAGCACTCAGGGACAATAGGCAATCCCTTCCTTGGGATGACCAGAAATCCTGTAGAAAGTGCTGAGTGCTAGCCCGCGGGATGGCTAAAGCTTGGTGTTTTGCTTTATGACATAACTTCCAATTCAGCTCCCTTCTTGAGCTAACAACTAGACAAAAGGAGGCTCCAACAGCAGTGGCAGAAAATGCTGCCTGACGCTCTGATCTACACAGCGCAGCTCTTTTTCTGCTTTCTTTCCTAGACCAGAAAACATTTCTGAGATTATCGTGAACTGGTACTGATTTCACTGAAACTGAGCTTAGAATGATCACATCTTTATCATGCACTGATAAATAGTTCTCATTAACATAGCTGCATACTGGGAAATATGTATGATTGGTTGCGGTTTATGAGATTTTATTTAATTTTTTTCCTCAGTGCAGCTGATTTTATGTTGTGAAGAACATTGTAACATGAATAACTGACAAAACCTAACTTAAATAATTAAATAAACTTTAAACCTTCTGTACAACAAACAGCCTACCACGGGAGCAGCGGTGGGTCTGATCAACTGAATATCTTTGGGAAGAGTTTTTATTACCAACAGCCACCAACATTTGTAAGCGACTTTACAGAAACAGAAGCCCAGCATTGCTTAAATAAACAGACTTGGTAATTGTGAACACTTCTGAAAAACTATCCATGATTCCAGTGTTTGGGAATGCTCCTTCATGGAAAAGAATCTACAGGAACTGGATAAACTCTTCTTCTCAACATACCAGCATGCTAGCACAATCATGTTTTAAACAACTAGCTGCATTCAGAGTGATTAAACCCAAGAGCCAATTAGTGTTGAGAGTGTATTGATCTCCGGAAACGAGACTAATATGAAATCAAGTATCCTCAGATCAGTAAGCACTTCCCTGTGCCAATATGTTTCCCAGAGACGAGGCAACCTCCTCAAGAAGATCATTTATATAGTACAGAGATGGTAACAGTGTTTGGTCTCCGTGTTCATTATGAATGATTTGCCTTCATGACTATTGACTTTCTGAACTGAACTAGTGATAAACTGGCAACTAAATGCCAAAAATCTGTAGCATGACTTTTAAACAGCACAATGATGGATCTACTGATATGTCTTGAGATGGCAGTCTGTTAGACTTCCCTTCCCAAAACCTGACCTTAAAGGCATATTCCAGGCATTCCTTTACCATAATCACTGTCCACTCCATTTGTACGACTCAGTCTGGCATCATGACTGTCATAAACTGTTTTAGGTACCTAGAACATTTAAATATAACTGGTTGACCCCAGCTGACAAGCAAAGCCTGGTGAGTTTGATGGTTTTACAGCATGAGCTGATGTTCTGATCAACCAGCATGACCAAGCTGATCAAGTAGCACAGCCATGAAGACCAAACTAATCAACCAGTACGTTTTTGCTTGGAAAACCAGCATGAGAAGCCTTACCCAAATCAAATGCCACATTTCTGTATGCGTGCAGAAATTTTTTTTGATGATTCAAACTTTCGGACCAATTACACGAAGCTGAAGATTTTGTCACAAATCAAACAACAGAAGATGAAAAAGAACATCAATCCAACTCCCCTAACAAACCTGTAAAGGTTGGAAGCAACATAGTTGATGAGACAAGGCAGTACGGTTCTTTAGTGCGCTTAATAAACTGCAGTGTGAAAACAGAAGCAAGAATATACTATCAAAAACACAAACATTGGTGTGAACCTTGTTCTGGACTTTCAGGTGTGAACAAAATCCAGGCTAAAGTGAAGTGAAGGCACTCGTGATCACCAGCATTCTCTACCACAACAAACAGCACACAGCTAATTACTGCAAGGATATCAAGAAAACATGAAGCTACTTTGCATCTGATAAGAATGCACCAATTAAGCAACAAAGTGCTTTCCAAAACCCTGAGAACGAAACACGCGGATGCTTCAGAGGGTAGGACAAACAAAACACATCTGTCTATCTCTATTTCCTGACATTTGTTATGGTCTCTTTTGGATTTCGTCGTGGCAACCCTTGGAATCTCCACACAGATACACTGACATGGTTCAGCAGTGGAGCGGTAATGTACACGTCACTTCTGTTATAGAGGGCTTATGAAAGCTCAGAGATGCCACATAACATACCGTAGTTTGAACAAAACACGTGAAGAATGGACTGGGTAGGACGTTCTTGACCAGTTACGTTACGGTTGGTTTCATTGTATTTGAGCTCTTATTATGCAGGCAATGGCATAGAAAAGCTGATCAGCTTTGTGTAACAATTCGAATTCCCATAACTAGCCGTGCCTCTGGTGATGGGCTGCTGTCCAGTATCAACAACAATACAATTTTCTGAAGTGGAGTTTTATTGTTTCATTAGCTTTGATTAGGGTTTCTCCTGTGGGCTGGGATTATGTACAGATTGGGAGTGAAATTAAAAAAAGGGTTTGGAATTGACATGTTTGATTGGGTTATATCAGATTTCATAGTGAACGAGGTGGTCATGGGTCACTTCCATGTACCGAACTCATGATAGAAATACAACTTGACATTCTAGAGCCTCTGTAATGCTTTTACCTCTGACTTAAATATCAATATTTCTAATTCTATTGTAATTCCAAAGCAGTGATGTTTATATTTGTTCCCACTTCATTGGATTGGCTCAATGGATTTTACTGTGAGAAGGTTGAAATGTTCAGCACTCCCTCTTACATCATTGATGGTTATGCAGTGAGGCTTCCAGAAAAGCTACATTATGAAAAGCTCTACCTTGTGACAGCGAGTACCATACCTCTGCATTACTGTTCTGTTTACTGGGATCGAACTATTGGGCTAAAGCTAATGTATTGCTTCCCCACTGAATCTTTTCACTGTGTTTGTTCATTTCCTGACTGATGATGAGATGAGGAATTTACAATGAGCATGCAACTGCACTCTCATTTCTCCAGAGATACTTATAGGTCAACACACATCTCACAAGAGCCATGGCAATGTTGCCCAACTGTAATTGGATTCTAAGCAATGCTTAGAGCCATTCTGATTAAATACTGAGGTGGTGAAAGAGAGAGAGAGAGAGAGAGAGAGAGAGAGAGAGAGAGAGAGAGAGAGAGATTGCATGTGTTGTAATGAGGAGATTGTGTAGAGGGACCTCCGGAGTGTTCTCCTCTGAAATAGAGTCCATGGAATCCCAATGTCAACAGCAGTTGCTGGTGTCATAATCTGCACTGATCCTATGGTCAGTAAAAGTTAAAGCAGAAAGCCACGAGAGACTGTATTCCATGTTGTTTTTCTCTGCTGAAAGGTGGACGTTTTCTTGGCAGGACACCAAGCAGGTAAATTTGAACTGGTGTAAAGTCACTGTAATATATGTGTAATGATGTAACCCCACACATCCACTAATGTAGTTTATTAACAATAGGTTATGGTTATTAAAGAATACATCAGAAGAAGAGAATCTCATGAACAGGGTTGGAGAATTAAATTACAGTAAATGTACACAATACACTCGAGGAGTGTGTGTTCAAGCATATTAGACGTGGATTTTTCACTGGTTTGAACATGTTTAATGGGGTACTTTTCACTGGTGAAGGGCTGAGTTGGCCAATAGTAACTGTTGAAGCTATCAGGAGGAAAAGAGCTGAGTGTGAACATGTTAGATGGGGATTTTTCACTGAAGAACGGCTGAGTGGTATTCAGGCCTTGCCAGCAGCTAGCTAGCTGTTATCATTTCCTTATTAACATGGTTAGGTGGGGAGGTGTCAAGTGCTCCGTGGCCCATGATGATTCCAGGGCCATGACCTGCTTCAGGGACAGTGTCAGGTGGGGAGCTCAGGGAGGACAGAAACCTCCCATAGAGCTTAAGGACAAAAGTATTTACATTGACTCTTCCTATCATTGTTAAGCAGAATTCATTCCATTTTTTATCAGATGAAGTGTCAATATATTACAGTGTGGGTGAACACGTTTTTGCAGACCAGATTTCAGAATCTATTCTTTTATAGATAATATTAAAGTCCTGCTCTGTTTCACAGCCCAGCCTTCAGCAGAGTGTCTCAGCAGTCAGCAGTTCATTAGTCTACTAAGAACAGTGTCATTTGATAATTATCACAGAGAGCTTAGGGGGAGTTAAAGTCCACTGCTCGGGCCCACGGGTCAGAAGTAAACCGACTCCAGAGACGAGTCTGACAGTTGATACTATTTCATGAACACAGTTGTCCTCATTAACTATGCACATATTGGCAGCCGCCTGCCAGAACTAACCTTTAAGCTGAAAACAAAGTGACAGAGCTCCTAGCGCTCAACAAGATTCCCCTCAGTTGCTATTTTACAGCAACACAAAACATCAAAAATCACAAATAAATGGATAAGCAAAACTGCATTTGCAAGGAGGCCACCTTACAGGCCACGGAGAGTCTAGAGAGTGATCTACCAGGAAATTTCACAGATTTTTTTTAAGGTTACCAAAGAAGTAGTTTGTTGGTGGCTTGCGAAACGCTGCAGTTTCAGATCCACACGTTGTAATCTACTGTTGTTATGATAAGACACTGTCAGTGCAACTCATGAATAATGTTGACATGAATAAATAAGCAAGTAATTATACACCGATCAGTCATAATGTAAGAACCACTGATATAAAGGGAAAGAATTGATTTTCTTTACATGTCCTGAATTATCTAGTCAGAACCAGATTTCCGCAGTTATCTGATTATTTAAGTGATCACATACAAAACACACTCTGGTTTATTAGATCAGATTGAAATCCAATTAAGAAATCCAATGACGAGAGCTGGATTTTAGCTCAGCAATTAGATTTATCAGAGCATATATATATATATATATATATATATATATATAAACCTTAGTCAGGTTTAATTTGGTGTTCTCTGTGTATGCATGGACAACGTATGTCCAGGGGATTTTTGATTTAATGACAAAGAAAACAAACCATGGGGAAAAAAAACCCAAACAGAAAGACTAGGACTTGGGAATAAAATACAAACTGACAGACTGAGCTGAACTCAGAGGAAGCTGATAAGCAAACAAACCTCACGGAAACATACAGACAAACCGACATAATCACAAAACGAAGGACTGACAAGGACAGATTGAAACAAAGGCCTAAATACATGAAAACATTCCAGACCTGGACCTGAAAGCAAATGAGACACAAATGGGAGCAAGGATGGAGACAAGACCAAAACAAGACACATATGCACATGGGGGAAAGACAACACTGATGATGAGACAGGAAGACAGAGGAGTTAGACAGGACTGATACATGACAATATGCATGTAAATGAGATCATCAGATCGGGATGAAATCTGGCTTTCGGCAGTTATCGGATCATTAAGTGGATGTAAACACACTCGTTGATTATCTGTGTACATGGCACTTGTCAAGGAGTGGACAAGCAAGTGAACAGGAAACATGATTGAAGTGTAAGAATCTGAGACACTTTGACAAGAGGCAAACTGTGATGGCTAGACTACTGGATTAGAATAGCTCCAAAACAAAAGGTAAGGACCTATCGAAGTTGCCCCAAGCAAGGACAACCACTGAACTGATCAGAGTCAAGGACACTCAAAACTCATAAAGAGTGATGGCTAGCCCATCTGGTCTGATCCCTCAGAAGAGCTACTGCAACTCAAACTACTAAAAAGAGTTAATGCCAGCTATGTCTTGTGGCATCCATGCTTCAGTCAGAGCTGTTTTTGTAACCCTAGGCGGACAAACACTATATAAGGTAGATGGTTTTAATGTTATGGCTGATTGGTGTACTACTATGCTAATTATATATCTCAAAAGCCCAAAAAAACATGACAAATAAGCAAAAAACACAAAGACAACCCAGGCTTTTAAACATTGCTTACACCTACTTTGGTGGAGGGACCTGCTGCCCGTCACCTGCCTTCCCAGGACTCCTGCGCTGTCCAGGGTGCTGACAGCTCAGCCCCACTGTTCAACACCACTGTTTTGGACAGACCTCAGCAAGGCATGGCCAAAGGGAGGAACTGACTGACATGGCTGGCACTTCTTGACAGGATCACCTGAGACCTCATGGCTCAAACTCCTGCATGAAAGCTCCACTGGGAGAGCATTGGGTGAGTACTTTTTGTTCCACATGGCTGAGAGCCTAACGTTTGTGTTCTTGTCCTCTTTGGGCCCAAGATCGCTCCATCTGCCAGCCCCAGGAATTGACCGTTTTAACCTCCTAACCTTGACCTGGTCAGTATAGTTGACAACCTCTAGTTTAATGTTTGATTTGTGCCTTTGCCCCATTCGCTTGTTTTCCAACATCAACGGTTGTCCACCTTTTATAATGACCTCAATGGGGGTGATTACTCTTGAGCATCAGCAAACTCGAACATCATCGGTTCAATAGAAAATGTATTTCTCACTAAAGACAATAAAGGTCCGTTAGTAATGTTCCACAGATATTGCACCTGGTCCTGTAGAGCCTGTACACTCACAGGGTGCTGAAGCTAGTGCCCCAGCTGGACCCATAAATGCTTGATTGGCAAGAAACCTAGCGACTGGGCAGATGTTGCAATCTGGCAGATGCATTCCTGGGAAACCCTTGTTGTGTGGGGCAAGCATTCTCCTGCTGACCAATGTCACTGAACAATGGACTGGACTGGCCACTTAATTGAGTCCTGGAATTTTTTACAGTTTAGGATGAACAGGGGTTGAGGGTCCCTTTAGGTCTGATGAAGCTTCATATTTAGCTCATTCTTCTATTAACATGGTATGTAGCCTTCATAGTTCTCTGTCTTGTTTTTCAGGCAGGTACTTAAAAAGCTGCACCATTTATTCTTCAACACCAGCCAGGGCTGTTTTCTGACACCAATCCTGTTCATTCTAGCCTTACAATTCATGGCTCCAGCAGCCTATCAAAGCTCCTATAGTTAAACAGTGTCATCTTCAGGATTCGCCTTTCTCTTCCAAGAAATACAGAAGACTTTCTGTAAAATATGACCCAATTATTAGTCACCCACTTCTGGTACTGAAGAAACTTTCGAGTATATATCAAAGAACCTTTCTAAATCTTTCTAAATTAGGTGGGCAGCCTTAACAGAAACCATGTGGGTGATCTTTTAAATGATAACATTTAATCCCATGACATAACAACCTTCTATCTCTCAGAATATCCTTCTATTTTGTGTTTTCAGATCCACTCGGTTTATTTTCTTGTCTGCGAGATCTCTTGCCCCCTTATTTATTCATCCTTTGACCAAATGCCTGTCAAGTATAAATCCTTTCTTTCAGAAGCAAGCAGTGTCTCTGCAGTGTCAGAAAGGGAGCTGCAGCAAAGCATTAGCAGATGAATTACTTAAAATCCGCAGAGTACATCATTTAACGCCATCTAATGAAATGTAATGATAATCCATACCGTTATTTAAGGTGGCCTCAGTGTTGTCTGATATATTTGGGTCTCAATATAATGGCTTAACTCATGTTTCTGTTAAACGATGACTCGCATTTGCGGTGTTCTCTTCCACACTGCAGATTGTTTTTGCTCTGCTGACAGCAGCTAAAAAACAAGCAGAGTTCGACTTCTCTAGCTCTGATAATGTGAACCTCCGATGCACTGTTTATTGCAGTCCATGAGAGATTATGCACAAGATTTCAGGGATCTACAGGCAAAGCTCAGGACAAACAGTGCAGAGTCTCTCAGCAGACTTTTAGGACTGTTATCTTACATTCTTAACTAAAGATGCTTCAAATGGTAGTTTGACCATTGCCATAGATGAAGCCATTTTGGTTCCATACAGAATCACATTTGTATGCATGTGAAGAACCTTTTGTACGGCTACATAAGGTCTTAATATGTTCAAAACGTTTATTCATGTTGTGAACAAAATGCAAAATAAGTAGTGATTCCATCCCAAGACCGCTTGATATGATGTAGGCAAGCAAGATGATGACTTTTAACTTTTGCAATCTTTGTTATTTTATTTATTTGTACATCCAAATTTGGAAGTGGCAATAACCCAACTCAGTAGTTAGGACTCTCCCTCATCCCTTCCGATGCTCCCAACACTAGCAGGGTGAATGTAATTGTCTGCAAGGTTACAAAGGAACCCAAGGTAACTTCTAAGCATCTAAAGGCCTTTCTCAAACTGGCTGTGTTTAATGTTCATGCATCCACCCTCAGGAGAACACCAAACAACAATGGTGTGAAATTGCAAGAACATTTCTGCAGTTTGCTAAACATCACAAGGACAAGCCAGAAGGCTACAAGGATCAATGTTTTATGGATGGATAAAGCCAAAATAGATATTTTTGTTGAATGTCTGTTTTGGGGCCTCTAGGCCATGGTGGCTCACTTCTCTTGATGGAACAATAAACTGACTGATACCAGCAAGTTCGAAAAGACATGCCAGAACATCTGTCAGCTGGATCTCAAGAGAATGTGGGTCATGCAACAAGACAATGACCCTATAAGCTCACAAGTTATTCTACCGAAGAATGGTTAAAGAAGAATAAACTTAATATTATGGTATGGCCAAATCAAAATCCTGAGTTTTATCCAATAGGAATGTGGTGGAAAAACTTGAAGCATGGAAAACCCACCAACTTAAATAGTTTAAGTTGTTTAGGATGTTTTGTATGGGAGATTGGGAAATTCATCCAAGCCAATGACTAATCAGTAGTTACTGGAAATGTTTAATTGCACTCATTGCTGTCCAAGGGGTTCACATCAGATACTGAGAGCAAAAGGTTCATATACTTTTGTCACTCATGGATATATAATATTGGATAATTTCATCAATTGTATTATTTTTGTCTCATTTGTGAATTGTCATCAATTGTGAATAAGATCCATAAAAAAATTGTGCTGCTTCACTGGTTGGTTGAGATAGTAAATTTTCCTTGTAGGTATTGTGACACCTTTATCATCACCACCACTGAAATCTAAGTCAGTACATTTCTCCACGGTGTCTGCAAACCATTTAAAACTACTATGTGTATGCAATAATGCAGAACCCCAGTGCTATACCCCTATAACTACAATCCTCCACATATCGACTCCTTTTGTTCATCTTACCGAAATAAATCAGCCAGTTCAAACCCTTGACAGTCTACATAATCATAAACACATCTCCATAAACAATGCTTAACCCCTGCACTGCAGTAACAGCGAGGCCAGCAGCACTGAGCCAGCAGTCAGTGGTTTAAATCACAGTGCTGTTATGGAGCAGAGTTATGAGGAGTTCTGTTCTAAACTGTGAGCAACATCCATTCAGGCTCCTTTACTCTCGCCAGCTTCTTGCACACTTCCAAAGTCTAGTGTTCCCTTGGCCCAAATCCCTGAACAATCAAGTTGATTCCATGGAATGTCACCAACACGCAAACCCCTGTCTTTTAATAATGGACTGTTATGAAGAATTTCAGTGGCAAGAGCATACAGCACCCCACTACTTCAGAAACGGTTGCTCCACCAGCTAACGCAACATGACGGGTGAAGGTTAGGCCGCATTCTGTCAGGAGAACGCACACAGAACCTGCAAATGTTCTGTATTAACTGAAGTGACAGCACCTAATGTCCTTATCTACAGAACATGAGCCAAAATGTGAGCTAAGACCGCATGAAGGAAGGAATTTGTTACGTAGCATTAACGTAATTCTCGGCTGCTGAGATGTCTAAGTCCTAAGATTTCTCTGTGGACCTCAGCACAGTGAAGTTGATTGGTGGCATTTGCTGCGAAAACAGAAGGAAAAGGCTCAACAAATACTAAGTCCTGCCTCATCTCACCACCACAGTCACCAACTACACAACAGTATTAAAACACTACATGCTATATGGGCTAAAGATTTGTATAAGTTATTATGTTATTTATTTGATGAACATACACAATAATAACAATAATAATATTTTTAATTATTAAGTATTTATTATTATTATTATTATTATTATTATTATTATTATTATTATTATTATTATTATTATTATTATTATTTGTTTGCTTATGAGACTAAAAGATCTTATATATGGAAGTTGTTATCCAAAATAAAAATGTACCACGGTATGTGTATCCCTCTCAGGCAGGACTTTATTCTGCATTATGAACACTGTGTGACCAACGAAGGAGAACAAGTAGCTCCTCCTTTATCGCCTCAACATCTGAGTCAGTGATATCATAAGTCCAGCTGCTCTCAAGGATTTGGGGTTAGAGTTCATGCAGGTTGAGCATGGACACATGGACAGAGCAGTAAAACGACATCACTGACATAATGACATGACATCACTGACATAGATATTGGGTTATAAGAAAACGATCATTTTACATTTAAAATAAGCCAAAAAAATAAGTAGTCTAGATTTTTAAATACAACTCATATTTCGTGACAAATAAAGGTACATTTAACTAAAAAAGAGAGATTTACCTGTGTTTACATCCGACTCCTGCTACCAAAATATGACACTTGTGTCTTTTTTACCTTAGAATGTTTGATTTTCTAAGAAAACTCCATGTTTTGCTTAATTAACCTTTGTGTTTACTTATCAAGTTGAGAGTTGATGACAGCAACCAAGTTTGACTGCTTGTCTGTTGCCTCGCATCCGCCCAATCAGTCCGAAACCCCCAGCTGGGCACACCCAACCAACCAACTAAATCTTGTGCCTGTCCAGAATAATGACTGTAAGCCACGGCTCAACTTTGCAGCTTTTGCAGTTTGACTTAAACAGCTCCTCTTTCTCTTTGTCATTCCAGCGGCACCGCTGCCCAACCTGTCTCCTGCAGTTCTAAATGAGAAAAGTACAGCTGGGAATTATCTTTCATCTTCCTGCCACGAGCAGAGGGTTTGGCCGGTGATGGGCATTCGGGGACTGTAGGGGCTGCACGCCTTCGGGTCAAAAACTGTACAGCTGAGTGTGTAGGAGAGGTCTGAGCATTCTATTTAGACGCTTGCCAGTACATTCATGTCTTGGGTCTTGATTCTGGGCACTCCCAGAGTGTATTCTCAACACGATTCATCTTTGTGTGAAAATACTGTGCCAAGACTCAGCCTATCAGAGGAGTAGTTGGATACTATAATATGGGGAAATGTAAGCCACTTGGCAAACGCACGCCTGTGTCACCAAGAGAGCAGCAAAGGCCCACAATCTATAAACAATACATGGATGAGAGCTGAATATAATGATGATCGAATTGTGGAGAAAGTGAATCCTCCTGTAGAAGGAAGACAGAATTTTGATTGATTGCACTGATTATGTTCCAAGCGTTGGGACACAGAGGAATGAAAAATGACAGTATTCTAATGTATCGATTAAACGCTAAATTAAAACACTTATCCCAGGTCCCGGTGCTAGCAAGGTTACAGAAATGGCAAGCTGCTCAACATAGCAGGACAGCAGTGCTGCAATTCTAGACTTAAACACACACACACGAAATGACTTTGACACATAATCAAACAGCATCGCTGAATCCTCTTAGTGATCCCTGATGTGTGAAGGAGTGTCATCTCCATCACATTCGTGATCAGCAGTGAGAGATTTGCCGAGAATTCCTTTAAGTCCATTATTCTTGAACATTTAGATGGATAGAGTCAACATCACAGTGGTATTGGAGGGTGTAAGATTTTAGCTAATTGCAAAGCAATATTATTTCTTTCATCTCCAGAGGACGGCGTGCACTTTGGTTCGAGAATTAAAAAGCCAGACAGAGAGTTGATTCACTTTTAGTCTCAAGAGATCAGTCAGGCTACGTACGCCTGTTGCAGGAGGGTTTGCCGAGCAAACAGATGCAGTCTCTCAAAAATGGTATAGCAGCATTACAAATCCCACTTAGCAGCCGTGTAGAATTTAAAATGATACATATATTGTGGGATTTTCGAAGGGGAAAGTGACTTAATAAATCATTCACTAAATGCAGGAATTGGCTAAACCCTAAAAGACGGCATTTTCAAGCGCTGAGCAACAGTGCAGTTCGTTTTTTCTACTCAGCCCATGATATGTTTACGATTTAATTCTGATTCGGGAAAGATATTCAGGATTCTGTAGCTGTAGATCCTCTTAAGGCTGTGGTCATTCCTGTTACTTGTGCACCTTTCCTCCACATTTCTCTAGCTCTAATCCTTACATTGATATGCTTTGATACAGCAATGACCTTCTACAATGTATATTTGCACATCAACGTAAAAATGGAGCATCTCCAAAGAAAATCTATGGCTACTTATGATAAGTAGATGATGAGACACACCCAACCTGTAGCAATACATATGCACCGAGGCCATCAATAAAGGAACCTGAGCGATAATGGTCATACCAGACAAAGTGAGTGTGGAAGTGGAGGTGCAAGATCATCCCAGCAGTTTAGACTGTAAGCACTTGTTAATGTTTCTTTTTAATATAAGATAAACATGACGCCCAACACCTGTTCATTTTCAAGTGTTTTCTGCCGAAATGAAAATTCCTGGTTAATTTGCCAGATCATTCATTACCTTTCTCAAAGGTAAATCCACTAAAACTAAAGAGGCTTTCATTATATCGGGAGAAAAGTTATTAAACAGCAGGAAGGATACATCCTGGCTCAGGAAAGAGGCTAAAGCCAGGCTTAAATCATCAGTGTCCTGAATGATGCATTGTTGAGACTTTATCAATATCAGTATTAGACAGAGGTAGCTGCCTGAAGACATGTGCCAAAAGAATACCTACCAACTTTATTTTCCAACTCTCAGAACATCTACAGAGATCACTTCACTGATTCCTCCTGCAGCCTTGATTTGCTACAGTTTTGTTTACCAAGATCACTTACTTTTGGGCTGGAGAACAATGTCCTTGTTTTTGTGGAAAACTAGAGACTTGTAGTGCAGTAGACATGTGAACAGCCTGCCTGTTATTACGGCTAAAATTTATTTCTGGTCCGTTGCAACCCTTAAGATACTGTAGCAAAGTGGGAACTAATCGGATTGGCTACCGCACCCAGGGAAATTTCACCCCCAGGAATAAAATGAAAGAAAACCTAACATCAGCCTAAAAGTCCAAATATCCTGACAGAATGTGGTCTCCACAGAATGAACATTTTGACAATGGCATTTATTAAAAATGAAATGGCAAAAGTCTCTCTTCAAAGCCCACACATGCACTGCATCCATTAAACATAGGTCACATAATTACTAAAATTCAATGTGTCAGATATTCAATTTTATTTACTGTGAAGAGAGGAAAGAGAAGAAAATATAGGCTCTTACTACACACCTCAATGACCACCCAAAGAGAGAGAGAGAGAGAGAGACAGCGAGAGAGAGAGAGACAGTGAGACAGAGACAGAGAGAGAGAGAGAGAGAGACACAGAGAGATAGATAGAGAGAGGAGAGAGAGAGAGAGAGAGAGAGAGACACACACACACACACACAGAGACAGAGAGAGAGAGAGAGAGAGAGAGAGAGGAGAGAGAGAGAGAGACAGAGAGAGAGAGAGAGAGAGAGACAGAGAGAGAGAGAGACACACACACAGAGAGACAGAGAGAGAGAGAGAGAGAGAGAGAGAGAGAGAGACAGAGAGAGACAGAGAGACAGAGAGAGAGAGAGAGAGAGAGAGAGAGAGAGACAGAGACAGAGAGAGAGAGAGACAGAGAGAGACAGAGAGAGAGAGAGAGAGACAGAGAGAGAGAGAGAATCACAGACTCAAGGAGGTTGTCCAAAAGTAAGCCAAAATAGAAATGTAGTCAGTTCACGTGCCTGCGCTGACCACAGGAACGAGCCAAAACAATCCCCAGTAGAGCAAAACGGCAGCCTCGGAGGAGTGGACCAAAACGGCCAGCAGAGAAGAAATCACCCACATCACCACAGCCTAATGGACTCGTCAATTGTGCTCGTAGATGTTATAAAACAGGGTCCAAAAGGCACAATCAGCCACATCAAACCACCAATCATGTTGCCAACCTGGAAGACAGGTGCACCGTATTTTATCCTTCACCTGCCAGGACATAACGTTACGGGAGGGCCACCCAATCATTAATGTACCCAAAAATTGAGCTCCGTTCAAGGGCAAATAAGTGCAAAGATAAGCATCAACAATAACAATCATGCTTTATAAAACACTTTAAAGTCTGGATCATTGTAAGAGTTTCACGTTGTTCTCTGTCTGTGTTGTGAGATCTTCATACAATCAGACTCTGCAATGCAAAACATTAAATCATCTCTGGCAACCTCAGACAAGCCATCATGCAGACAATTAGCAAGCAGCATAGTTAACCTGCCGAGTACTGTTTGTTTTGTCCAAGAGCTGCAGCTTAACCAACAGGACAAGCAGACATCAGCTATATGAGCGTGAACAGCCCATTTTCCCCAGACAATCTTACCCAATCTCATTTTCTGCTGTCTGGAAATGGATGTGGCCCACTGGGTACGTTACAAAAGGACCATCCTTTTCATTCATGATTTAAATGACTCACTTCACGGCAGATGGAACCAAAATAGGCACCTCAAACCTCAACGGTGGTCTAAAGCTAAACTTCTCAGCTTTAAAATCCGGTCAAAAGAGAGAGGAGTGAAACCTGCGGAGTCCACGAGTGTGAGCTCTTCAAAATCTCACATCAGTGGTGAGAAATAAGATCAATGGTTTGACCACGATTCAAAAAGAGGGTCTAAATTCTGCTTTTATCATGACCCCCAGTTTGAAGAACAGACCTCCAGATCTTAAAACATTAAGAATAACTGCTCTGAATCAACGTGATTCAGATGTCTACATGCGTTCACTATGAATAAGATATGTTACATGAAGTCACTTTCCTTCAGTTCACTAACGCTGGTTAACTGTGATGTAATGATATTTTATTCATGTGGAATTGATCAGCTGAGCTTTTGAAAAGTGTCTTCTAATCTGACAAGCACTTCATCTCAGTCTTTTTATGGAGTTATGACATCTTTCATTCACACCTTTTTAATTCCATCAGGATATTCAGACTCGGCTGTACAGAGCTGACATACATTTAAAATAATCTACACACTTTATTTATAGATTTTTTCATCCCAATGGTTCCATTTTTCTTATTACAAATTCAATTTACTTTATATTACAGGCTTTCTTTCTTTCTTTCTTTCTTTCTTTCTTTCTTTCTTTCTTTCTTTCTTACTAAATGTTTTCTTTCTTTCTTACTAAATGTTTTCTTTCTTTCTTTCTTTCTTTCTTTCTTTCTTTCTTTATTTATTTATTTATTTATTTTCTTTCTTACAAAATGTTTTCTTTCTTTCTTTCTTTCTTTCTTTCTTTCTTTCTTTCTTTCTTTCTTTCTTTCTTTCTTTCTTGCTTTCTTTCATTTATTTTTTCTCTTCTTCCAATTTTTTCTTTCTTGTTTTTTTCCTTCTTGCTTGCTTTGTACACACATTTTCTCTTTTTTATATTTTCCCTCTCTTCTTTTTTTATCTATTTTCTGTTGTACTTTCTATTCTTAGTTTCATTTACTTTTGTTCCTTTTTTGTACTTTTCTTTCCCTCTCTTCTATAGACTTTAAAGTATTATTTTTAGATTGTGAGCACTGCCTTTTCTTCAGAACCTCTTGTTTTTGGACACATTTTGTACAACAAAAATATTCGTTCTTCTGCTCCAATCACACAGTTCTTGTGAGCCACATTGTTATTGTTATGGTTATTGTGTCAGTTATGTTTGCAGTAACATAACCCAGCATGAAGATATTTAGCCACTAACTAAAATCACTTACACACACGTATGGAAAATAAAAACCTTGTTGTAAAATTATTTCAACTTTTAAACTCACAAGACCCCACCCTGACCCCACACATGAGAACAGGCCTGAAGATTGTGGGCCATCTTAAAAAAGGCACGTTCAATTCGAGTCTAATCCTTACTGCCACCTTCAGGATATTAACTGGGTCTGTCGACCCACCCCCTACATTTAGTGTCTACAAGAAATCCAGATGGCACTGACCTAGCAGAAAGTGTAACCACTACTCCATGCTTTCAGGAGGTCTGAAGCACCCCTCAGCCTGGCACAGCACCGAAACAAGGTTCTACCATTTCCTCCCTGCCACAGAAAGGGCATCCACTTGTATTCAGGTCAAGATGTGACACATAGCCTATCTGTTATTGGCTACAGCCCCATGTTCACACATCCACTGTGGGTCACTGGTTTGTTTGTTTGTTTTATGGGAGGCTTGTACAGGGATCCCCAACAACCTTGAGGAGAAGAGCCTGGCACCAACCAGCCTGACCGCCTGGACTCATCTAAACCAGTCAGAGCATCTCGATGTATGACCTTCACACAGGTTCCACACAACGCTATTTAGACACATCTGCAATACTGCCCAGCTGTGGAACTCCAAAGTTGAGGAGTGGCCCCTCCTTCTGTTGAGACTCCCCAAATTCGGCATTAATAGGAAAAAGAGAGAGGAGGCAGGGTGTTCCAGATACTACTGGAACTCAATTATTAAGTGTGAAGAGCATCATCTTTATATGATGGTTATTAGGAAAGATCTTCAAATTTGATTTTCAAATCTAAACTCCTGATCAAAATTCTACCAAAACAAGACACTGTATATCAGTACTGTCACCATATGTCTTAGAATCGTCTTCTCCTGGAATGACAGCATGAAGGCTACTGTTCCTTGCTGTCATAAACCTGCTCACGTTCTGCTGTATATGGAATTGGATATGATCAGCTCCTGGGAGAACATGTGCCATGCTGCCAATACATTATAAGCTCATACTAAGCCTTCCAAATCGAAACACCTTCAGCCTGACTGGAATCACAATCAATAGATAACAGAGTTCCAGACAATTCCGCATTCACTACCTTTCGTAATTACACGGGACCACTTTTTTTTTTTTTTTTTTCACGTTCATATCTTTCACAGATCAGGTTGGTTCAACCTGAAATGAAAAGTAAGCATTCAATACCGCCGCGTGGCGTACCTGCAGCAGAATATATCTGGCACTGTTCCAAGCTGTCATGAGTTAAAATGTCAAATATTGCTTTTTTTTTGCTTTTTTTTTTCAAAGCCCTGGATAGACTAACAGACTCACAATCACTTTTCTGTTTGATTTTCTCAAAGAGCTTGAAGGTATCAGATCAACAGATAGGGGCGTCTTACAGAAGTTCTCCTTCGTGGCCTTCTCTGGATCAAACCAGATAAAGAAGATGAAAAACGAGCTTTTCCAAAGGGGATTAATCATAGATATTACTACAAATACATCTACATTTGCTCTCGTGGAGACTTTCTTATAGTGACCGGTCCACTTCTAAAAATCCATCTCCCCCTACTTAGATAATTAGATGATACAGCAGTTAGGAGTCTATTTGTTTCCCCCGCACAACAACTGTGCAAGAAGTTCCCTTCCAAGCTGCCACTCTCTGAACCACTGACCCATTTACAAATTAGGCTAAAATCGTTGTCTCTTCCTAGCAAATCGAAAATCCACGGAAAATAATTACATTCCCTTTGAGGGGTTTTTATTTGCATTTATCCCTGCCGAGCTTTTGTCAATACGACTCTCCCGCCCCTTTAGCTTTAATAATTTTAGCATGCAGAAACCAAGGACAGCAAATCTCGACGCAGCCCTGCATGGAGGTACGGTCCACGAAAAGAGATGTAGATACACAATCAATCTCTTCTCCCAAATGGGGCAAATCTGCATACTGGTGACAGTTGAAAACAGCTTCTCCATTCTAACTGGATCTGCAAGTAAGGGAAGTTAATGGGTGGTTCGTCCTGTCCTTGAAAAACACTTAAAACACAGAAGGTCTTAATGCGATGACGATCTCTGGGGTGACCAAATGAAGAATGTCAAGCACATCTCCTTAGATTGCACAGAGGTGGTACAAGTGCTGCAGTGACCCACACTTTCAAGTGCAATTCCATGTTCTGGTCATTAAAGGATCCATAAATGATTCATGGCAGCTCCTCATTGTGGGCCAGTTAACATGGAGGATACATTTGGAATCTTGTAGGTGTGCTGACCATGTGATTTTTTTTTTTTTTTTTTTTTATTTATTTATTTTTGCCATCGCCGTCCTTTAGATTCAGTTAACTAAAGAGAGAAACTTGCTTCAATTACAAAAAACTTTTATTTTTAGAACAATTTTAGACTATTATTTTTTTTTGATTATTATTTTTTTGAAGAATTGTCTTATTATTTTTTTCTTCAAGATATTGAAGAATTGTCTTATTATTTTTTTCTTCAAGATATTGAAGACTTGTCTTCAGGAGCTCTTGAATTGGAATGTAGTTGACGCTGTAGTATAATATGTTTTTGTGTGAACATTTGGATTTGATTGTTTGGTCTAATTGGATTTATGCATCATAGAAATTAATGGTAGATTTATTTGCCCTTGAAAAACGTTTAAACTCAGAAGGTCCAGGGTCCTGTTCACACCTGACATTAATGTAGAGGAATCCTATGTGATCCATTCATAAGTGGTCAGCACAAATTACAGGTGTGAATGGGATACAGTGTGTCTTGAGAACCCATAGTAATCCGATCATTCAAATCAAATTGAGGTGGTCAGAGATGAATAAGGTCACATTGTTCTTGTAGTGCAAATCAAGTGGCTGAGCTCAGTAATTACACGAGGTGCCCAAAAGTGTGTGAGTCGTGTTGGCACAGTAACAACAACAGCATGTTTTAAGGGATAAAGACAGTTTGAAAAGTGGTCACATGAAATCGAACGATGTCCTTATCGGGTACATAAAAACACACAAGTATCATAAGTTGACCTTAGGCGAGAAAATGCCTGATATGGGCCATTTAATGAACGTTAATGTAATGTGATTATATGCCAACTAATTCAAAATCAATTTTATTTGTCCTACGATATTGGTACAACATAAAGGACATCTGGTGTTTCCATATGGTGTAAAAATAAGTCTTAATATAACAGTGTCATTATTGCTTAGTGCAAGGTCACCACACTCACTTCACCTTTCACGTGCTCAGGCCATTCTGAGCTCTGGGCCTGCTGGGTTGCTGCTCGGAACCCGTGAAACAAAGTCAAAATGTACAGCAAAAGAGCAGGTATCACATTAATAATGTCATTTATGCTGATTTCTAAAACTGCACCACCTGCAGAGAGGAAAATCCTCAAAGGCTTAAGCCTGCACATCAAACTACCAGCTCCTGGTATTTTCCAAGTGTATATTTTCAGAGCAAGCAACCAGACTTATTTACATTGCAGGTTTTTCCACCGTGAGCACATTACAATACTGTAATTGATGATCAATAATCTAATAGCTTTCACGAACATGTGTTGCTCTGAGAACTGCCAGGTTGAGCTCGTATTAATTGGGACCTCAAGAGAGGGGCAAAGCAATTTACTTAAAAGCCTCCGGGTTAAGACTGTTCATGTGCTGCTGAACGGATCATTGTCACTGCCTGGAAGTAATCACGCAGTTTGTGAGTTGTGATGTGTCAGCACTGGCATATCTCAGACTTACGATCTCATATGCATGCATGGCTAAAAAGCCTGGCCTCCGACTCATCCCTGACACTTCAGGAAATCGATGTTTACTGCATGCCACAGCAGTCTCCAATGCAAGAAAATGAATATGTGGCTGACTTTCAAAGCAGGGGCAATGATGTCTGGCACTGTATGACACACTGTTCCCTCACAAATGGATGGAAAAATTCAAAGCATGGCTAAAACCACTCATTGCAACCACCCTGAAGCCTGTATTTAGGACATTTTTACAGCCAACGGTATGTCAGAACAGTTTCATATTCCACATAAACTCGTCCAATCTTAAGATTAAGCAGAGTTTTGAGCGTTAACTGGTTTTCTGTTTGTTTAAAATCCAGTTTGGTGAATGTTTGATTCTTTCGCATTTGCCTTAAAAGCAGTGTGTTGAACATTAGTTACAATGTAACTCTCACTACACTGCATCATGCCTTCTAGTCACCCTGAAAGACAGAGATTTCACGGTTTACAGACTAGGACATTTTCCATGTGCAATGTATTTTGACATTGTGAGGAACTTGTATGCTTGACACCAGGCTTTTTGAAACGTTTATTTTCTTCCTTCCCATGAACCAGCTAACGTCTGTGATTTCCCCCTATGGTTATATGACATGTTTGCGTAATGCACGCTGGGTATTCTCTCAGACTGATGAGGCTGAAGGCTGCAGTAATGTAACGTGTTACATGATAGTTTTAGGTTGGATCGCCTGCGTTAGCTTCACAGCTGACGCAACACTCCATAAACAACAACATGAAGAGCCCTCAGGTGTACATTTATGTTCCCATGAAGAAATGGTTTTATGGTAAACAGACACAGCCGTCACGCTCTTTTAAAGTCACATCGTCAGGCCTGGTGACTCTAGGCTGGGTATAAGTCAACAGTGCTAGAAAAGCCCCACAGAAATCCTTTCAGGCTCCAGCCGTGTGTTTGCTTTCTTCCTGCAGCCCCAGTGCTTGGCCTGCTCTGCTCGGCCAATCTCTTTATTCTGCTACTTTGCTGATTGCTCGTGTGCTCTTTAAGCGATGTTATTCTCCACAGTCTATATATCACCCACTAGTCCAGTGCGGAGCGAATGTGTCGCACTTACTCCGGCGGTCCACTCTGCTGTGTGGACTGATATCAAATTATATGTATCTCTCTTTTAATTGAGGTCAAACAGGTGCCTCTGTGTGTCCTTTAAAGCAATCCCTCGGCCAGCACTCTTTTTCTCTCTATTTTAAAATGGACAGAGCTGGACAGGATTTCAGGCCTCAGGACAGCTAATATACTGCTGTTTTAGCCGCTGATGTACTTTTATCCATATGTGTAGATAACAGTGATGTAGTGTCACACAGTTGCCACATAAGCAAGTCTATTTGAGATTAATTAATACTTTGACTTGGGTTAAGGCGAGTGATACGGCCCTTGCGCAGGGATTTTTGAGAACAGGGCTAAAAAAAAAAGCAAGCAAAATGATGACAGACAGTCTCGTCCAGCCATGGAGGGTAATGTAGTGGTCTGCACAAGGCAGGTGTGACCATGGGTCTCGTGATCCACTGAATTTGCAGCGCCCACGGCCATAGCGGGCAAATGTCCAGCAGGCTGCAGTTGAAGCTGGCCAGTAACATAATTCACGGGGGAAAGCAGTGGAACTTTGTTCTCTGGAATGATTGTGCTCCATCCAATACTTTTGGGATAAGTTGGGGAGTTGGGGAAGAGGTCAGATGGTGATCATCCAACAGCTTGACCTCACTAACACCCGTGTCACTGAATCCAATCAAATCCTCACAGAATTGCTGCAGCAATCTTGTAGAAAATCTTATCTGGACAGTAGGGACAGTAACTTCAACAAAAGCAGGATAATACTCTTGATTTCTGAAGAAACAAATAAGCAGACGTCCAAATACTTTTGTCTATATAATGACACATACATTTGTTATACAGAAACGTATTAAAAACCCAGTTTAACCAAGTTTAAATAGTTTCCAGTTTAAATGCCAAAGCAGCCTTGCAGGGCATGTTTATATTCCAGTGTTCACATTTCAGAATAAAAGTCATGAGACCGGATAATACTGACACATACATAAATAACAAAAATAATAAAGTACTTTCAGGTTGTTTTTTTATTTTATTTGGGCCACTGTCAAATACTTTGAAGTACATTTTATTATTGTAAGTATCCTTGTCAATCTAATCATTACACGTAATTGCATAATCATCTCAAAAACACTCTGGATGATCAATATCCAACAGGATTTGTAGGTGCAAATACATTTTTGATCAAAATGTGCCCAAATTCATCATTTTTTTCATCTCAAATGAAAACAATTTGAGTAACCTAGGATCTCCTGACAATAACAGTACCTGCTATGCATGACTGTCTACTATAAATACTTTTCATATTTTTAAAATACAAGTATTTCAAACAGGCCTAGGGTTCTAAAGGTTAAAGCTATATGATATATTAAAAAAAAAAAAAAATCCTTGCATATATACAACTAGAGTGCACTTAAAGATATTTTGCATATTTCGTACATATATTACAATTCACAAGGAGCTCCAATTGACTGCTACTGTTTTGCCAAATACACACAAGCCAACTTGGCATGTACTCCAAAAATAATTGAAAAGCAACCACAGCATGTTGCTTTTCTCCATTATGGAGCATCTAATAAATGAAATCATGTACAGAATTTCATGCAGAAACCGTGTTTTTAGTTAGAGTCAGGTTAAATTTAGGTTTAGGTTTAGGTGTAGTTTGCGGTTATAAATTACACCGGTTGTTTTGTAACTTCTCTTGATCTCTGGGTTACCCCTGTAAAACATTGTAATAACATTGTAATAATATTGAAATGAACTTTTAGGGGCACAGGACATGGAAAAGTGTCCCAAATCAGATCTTTCTCATTATATGTAACATATATGTCATTTGCATGGCAAACACACACAAAATCTCACACATTTCCAGAATTTTGGTCACTTTCGTATGTGGTACTGAAATCCAATACATATCCAGTACTCAGACTGTACAGCCAGACTTTTATGTAAATCCAACCTGAAATTCCTCATAAATGTGCGCTGAGGTGAATGGGGAAAATGCAACAGCTGAAAGGGAGTTTTTCACAAAATGAAAAAGCATAAAACTCTCCATGGTATAAAGAAATATTACAAACACAATGTGGCCAAATAAAGTGGCCAAATAAAGTGGCCAAATAAAGTTTTGTCCGTTTTACATCAAGCTCAAAATCATTCTTCATGCTTAAAAGCGACATTTAAAAAAAACAAGGGCACAAATCAAATAAGTGTCCATGGGTGAATTATGTGCCCTTTTTACAGCAAGCTCAAATTCATTCTCGGTGATAACCCCAGCTGTCAGCCACTGTTACACCTTGGTAGCTCCCGTGATGCTGCTGAAAATGAAACTAAACCTCCGGGAGCTGAACTTTTGTGCCTGTCTCAGTTTAAGGGAGTTCAGATGAATATTGGCGTGAACCGCCTGAAGAAAAAGTTCAGATCTTGGTGAGACAGTTGTATTTGGGCTGCTTTGCCTGCTGTGTGAACACAGCCTTTGTCACTTATTTATCATTTTTTTCTTCAGACCAGGCTGTATTAAAGCCTCACATTCTGGCTTTATCTGTTCCCTTAACATAAAACAGAGAACCCTAGACTAATTCTGCAGGATATGTTCATAGTGTGATTAGAAAAGTATTTATAGGACGCAGTCACACATGTCAGATATTGTTATTAACAGAATTTAAAAATTGGTTTGAATCTGACTGTGTTATTTAACAGGGGATAAAAAAACTTGCACCTACTAATAAATAACACTTTAAAAACATTTTAAAAATCCTGATGAGAATCATATATTGGGTTTTTGGGCAGGAAATGATTTTTGATCATTTTTTTGTAATAATTAGATTTACAAGGATATTTATAGTTCTTCTTTTAAGGTGCTTTAAAATATTTGACAGCAGTCCAGATAAAATAAAAAACCCCTAAATGTACTTTATTATATTTGTTATTTATGCCTATATAAATATTATCATTTCTCAGGACTTTTGTGACCTTATACAAAGCAAATCGCTCCTCCTTTCTCATTTTATATCATAACCCAAACTCTTGGTCAGGTGGTTAGGTTTTGAAGATCTCAGGGTCAGTCTTGTAGATTGTTATGACATGTGTATCATGTCTGTAGATTACTCTGATCCTGAGTTATGAAGCCTAGGAAAGGGCATGTAACTGCCTGTGAAGTGTGAATCTCGGGTTCTAAGAGTTAAATTGTATGATCTGAAGTTACCAAAATAACACCCAGTCTAAGTAACAAGATACAAAGGTGAATTTTTCACTCCCATCTAAGAATATGATTTTTTTTTTTACAGTTTTCAATGTCATTGGTGATTTGGTTGATGTTCAAGTCACATAACTTGAAAGTCAGAGGCTGAATCAGCGAGTATCTGTAAAACTGCCATGGTTCAGAACACCTATGTCAGAGCACAGAGGAAAACTGAAATAAGTAGCAAAGCCAAAGCGTTCTGGATGGAAGTGTGAGCAATTACAATTAAGCAGTGCTGCAAAGAGAGCAGCAACTCGGGCATGTCAGCTCGCTGAGATCAGCTGTCACATTAATCACACACCACATGCTTGCACACTCACAGACTGCAGCCGGAGACGCAGCTCCACTACGCCTGCAGTTTAGATGTCAATTAGACGAGGTGGCACCCTTATGAGAGGAAGACTCATTTTCAGCCATAGGTTATCATTGTTATGCCAACCTGACACAAAGACCTTTGTTTTTAAATTTCTGGGCATATTAGCTGCAGCAAAGTCATTAGTGGAGCCCACCAGAAACCATATGGCCCTATAAGTGCCATCCTGTTCCAGTAACAGCTACAAGGTGAAGGATTTTTCCAGGAAAGCTAAAGAGAACAGACGCAACAGTATTACTTTAACCTCCATTTGCAGTGATACAGTGTGTTAGAGGTGTTAAAGTGCTATGGTGTTTCATAGTGGAGTAAAGCTGGTTATTTAATTACACTGATTTTGCAACATAGTAGTATGTTTGTAGTAGTATTTTTACTTTATGATGGTAGATGGAAAATTGCAAAATGGATATTCCATGTTATTCAATAGAACAGCAGCACAGAGTTCTGTTATTTTATCAATATGAAATACTTGATACTGAAGAAATACTGGTTTTCACTGAGCAGAGGTTCTGAATACTCAGAGTAAAGAGTGAATAGTACACTTTCAGATTCACCAAAACCAGCACCAAAACAAAACCCAAAGATTACTCATTTCTGACAATATTCTATAAAGCATATGCAACCTAGCAACAGTTAAACTGAAGATGTAGGTATGGACGACAAAAATGCAGCTGTATTCACTGTTCACTTGAAGTTTTATTTTTACACTTTATATTAATATTGGCTCGTGACAATTAGACCAGGCACTTCAATTCAGGGCACAACTATTAAAAGTTAAAGAGAGGAATGGAGATTTCTGGTAGACCTTCCAATGGAAATTTGGTATTAAATTAAAGGTCAAGATAAAGGTGCTCAGAGACCCACTGTGTAGGAATTTGTTCTCTGCATTTAACCCATCCACACACAGTGAAACATACACATACTGACCAGTGAATTCACACTCTAGGGGGCAGTGAGCACGCGTGCGCGGATCGGTTGGCAGAAGTTATAATAAGACTGTAATAGTTTCAGAATTTAAAGAGAACTTCCACCCATAAAATGTCCTCCCCTTTGAAGTGTTGTCTGGCATTTGCCAGGCCACCTTTGTAAAAAAGGATCTGCTCTTAATGGCCTGCCTGGTTAAATTAAATGATAAATAAATAAATAAAAAATGTATTAAAGAGAAAAAAGCGGAACTCATCACTGAAGGTGACCCACAGTCATGCTTTGCAATCATCTGATTCCTTGTGGGTGCAATTTTGCGGACTGTGAGCATAGTGGGCATAGCCAGTGCATTTTAAATCATGATTCAAATTGGTATGAAATCAACCAAATGATCATGGCTGAAGATTTCATGATGCATTGAGTCTTTTGCTGCATAATGAATCATTTGCTATTTTACAGATATAACCATAAATCCTTTCAAATAGTAATTGTATATATTAAAATATGCTGAAAGCCATATGCTCTTATATTATTACTGCATCTCAAGGAATTTGGATATTGTAGGTCCATCGTTATCATAATTTCATGCAATTTCATAAATATAAGATAAATATAGTTTAGCTTTCTGAATTTAACCAATTTTCTAAATATTCTAGTTCCCTGAGACACACTAGTAAAGGACTCTTGTATCTTTAAATGAATGTAGCAAATTTCAGAGCTTGTTCATTAAGTACATGTTGAAGGATGAAATCAAAAGCCCTCTGGTTTGGACATTGGCAGTCATTATCAGCGTTAATATTTTATGAGCAGGGCTGCGGCTGAGAGACAGCTCTGGAATACTTATAGCAGTTCGTGCAGAGAGGTCGTTTAGCTCTCTACTTGGGGGCTCAGGGTCTTATATATTTAGACACAATAGTGTAAACACTGGGTTACCGCGAGCATTTCTCGTTATTCAGAGGGTTTGATAGGTTTGGTAAGCCAATCGGAATTGACCTACGGAGACAAAACAAATAACTATGTACGATGGGATTATTGACATTTAAGTCTGCGCTTATTTCCAGGCTAAGGAAAGGTCACACTTCATTAAGGCTGAACACACAGTTCATTAGATCAGTTTGTTCTCAGGTGTTGCTGTACTGGCTCTGAATTAAACTGGGGTCAGTGACTTGAGCCAAACTATTAGCCAAGGTTTGCAAAATACATATGAAAAAATGACAATAAATAAAAGACCGTGTTATATAATGAGGCTCTACTAGGCCTGTGGTTTCTCCCTCTTGAGTCTCCTGGTGCAGTGTCCATGATCTCCTACCCATGAGGAGTGCAAGGGAGGGCTTTTATGCTGCTGAGGGTGGTGCCTTTTGGTCTGACCCAATAAGTTTAATCAAATGAAATTTTTGTTCCTTGTTAATGAAACGTCAACACAACAATCCAGTCTCACAACCCATGCATATCTAGACTAAACTTCAGCATGCACACTGTACATGCACAGCACTGTGTACGAATGTTGCACCTGTGATATGCATGTCGTGCAAATGTCTGTGTCTGTAGCAGAACAGGTAGCGCTTAGGCTGACAGGCTTGCGAGGACTCGACACGTTCTTTTCCCAGAGTGTTCGGAACCAAGACTTTTCTCTGGGAAAGAACGTTCCAGTGTCTGGTTTCCTTTTTACAGAACAGATAAGAGCAGATGTGCAGACGTTCAGGTGGAGTGTTGATGCAGGTCCTGGTTCCTATTGTTGTGCAGGCTTTCTTTTTTTACCTCGAAGGACGGGACTCCATTCAGTTCATTAGCGCTTCTTCTTGAAGGCCAGGATTTCATTCTGACGACTGTATTTTTCTCTTTAAGGGCAGGAATTTGGTAGTAAGCATATCATTTTGAGCTTGACAAGAACATATTTGGCTGTTTCTAAAAGTCGACCAAAAAAAAAAGGAAATTAAAGTAAAACAACCTCTCTCTCTCTCTTTCTCTCTCTCTCTCTCTCTCTCTATCTCTCTCTCTCTCACTCTCTCTCTCTCTCTCTCTCTCTCTCTCTCTTCTCTCTCTCTCTCTCTCTCTCTCTCGCTCTCTCTCTCTCTCTCTCTCCTCTCTCTCTCTCTCTCTGTCTCTCTCTCTCTCTCATCTCTCTCTCTCTCTCTCTCTCTCTCTCTCTCTCTCTCTCTGCCTCATTTTAAGAAATTAGGATATGTGGAGACTATAATCTTTTGAACATGTAAATGTAGCCCAGCCGCTTTGAACTCAGTGACTATTTACATGATGTTATTAGATGCACAATGCTGGAAGCAGCATAGTGTCTGCATATGAGTATGCATGTCTGTGTTTAAGAATAGACGTGCATAGCACGTGAGATTGAGTTGAACAGATTATTTTTACTGATGAAAAATAACTGATTAATCAATCAATGATTAATTAAAATAATGTTTCCTGCACTGTTAGATTGGATGTATAATAAACAATAATTGGTATAGAAAAATGGACATCACAGTGTCTCTCAAAAGTGAGGCATCTACAGGTCTATCACCTTTCCTGGCTGGTTGTATGACGTGTAACTCTACCCATCCCCATATATTTCAGTGAGAAAAACTCTGCAGCGTCTAATTCCAACACTAACTTTTCCCTGTGCTAGTGTTGCCATTTTCCACTAAAGAAATTCACTTATACAGCATTAATCTGCTATATCATAGAAGGCAGGGTTATATTTAGGAAAGAAATGATTGACAGCCTTGGCTGCAGGACCTATCCACTCCTTTTCTGTTCATTACGAGGAGCTGAGTTGTAGTGGAACTTACATGCACAGCACTTTTACTGTTGAAACTTTACACTTACCAGGCAAACCAGGAATCCAGTGGAAATATCAGTTTACCTTTTTTACTTTCTTGACCTCAATGAAGACAATCTGAGAGACATGTATGGTTCGGTGAGAAGGGATGGGTCCTAGCCAATAAGCAGGCCAGTCCGGATCTGACTCTGGTCTCTATGCACAGACTCTGGTTGCAAATCTGATGACAATTTTCACTTCATGCCTTTGAAACAGAAGGGAATGGAATCATGGCTTCTATGTTGGTCATTGGTACAGAACCAGAAAGAGCTTTAAATAGTAATTTAAAGGTTCTTGAAGGAATCAAAGTTCTTATGAACACTGCTCTAAGAGCTGTATCGAATCAATATGGGTAAAATCTTGTTTTTCTAGGCATACATTACAAGCAATTAGACCTATTAACACATTTTATAAAGTATTTATTATGAACCCTGGATTGCACCTTTCACCTTCTGAACATTACTTGACTGTAGTGTAGCTAGAATGCTTTCCCCAAATGTTGTATAAATGGGCCACCGATGATTGTTAATGAGGCTGTATGTGACCCTATTTATAATAATAATAATATAATAATAATAATAATAATAATAATAATAATAATAATAATAATAATAATAATAATAATAATAAAACAATAGCCATTAAAATTATTATTGCATGTCCACCTCGAAAGTTTTTGGGATGATCAATTTCCAACTAGATTTCCAAGATGGCCCAAGCTAGTCATACAAGACAATAATAAAATATCTACTATTAATAATTATCTAATAGAAAAAAATAATTGTCAACATCTGACAATAACAATATCTTTGTTTGACTCCAATAATCTTAATTTTGGGTGAATAAATAAGAAGTAAATAAACTGTCTTAGAGAGTAAAAAAAATTCTAATATGAATCTAAATGTGTCACAATATATCACAATATATCACATTATATCAAATTGAGACCCCTGTATCATGAAATGTATCATATTATCAGATTTTTGCCAATACACAGCCCAAGACTCCAGATCACTGTGACCCCGATTAAGACAACATGGTGGAGAATGAATGAATGAATGAATGAATGAATGAATGAATGAATGAATGAATGAAGAAAGAAAAGAAAGAATAGATGAATGAATGAATGAATATTGCTGCTGTCCAGTGTTTAGTTTTCTTCGCGGATTTGAACCACTGTTAGCTGCTGTGTAAATAATTCTGGATAGAATGAATAGAAAATGTCAAATTAGTTCTTATTTTACATTGACTTCCATTCAAAGTTTAAAGAGCATTTTGCTTTCTCCTGTAAAGTTGCCATTTTGGAGATATATGTTTTTATTGGACAGAATGGAATGAGAATAATAGAACTGTTACACTGATTTCCATTACTTTACTTTTTCTCCTGAAATGTTGGATACAGGGTTTTTGTCGGAAAGCAGCAATATGCAAATTATGATGTTATGAGAACAAGGAATGGAAATCTACCAACCATCCCTTGGACTGGGAGGGGTAAACATATTCATATGTTTCTTATCTTTATGGAGAGGCGATGCAGCTTGTTCCCTAACATTTCAGTCCACACATGCTGTGAATTCCAATGATTGACTGCCATAGAAGCATCCAAGAGTGTGAATAAATCTTCTATTGCTTCTCATTTCTTCTAACTGTTTCTTAGTGTACTGTAGATCAGGAGTTTTCTGGATGGCCATTGTTTTAACCCAAGCCTTATAAACACCTCACAATTTCGACCAAATATTTTAGCAGGACAAACCTCAACATGTAGCCTCAGATCAGCAATGAGAAGTAGATCGTTAAACACTCTATTATTTAATATAGTTAAGTTAATTTTGATATAGTATAAAAATGTATAATCAGCGAATACATAATAAATACAGATAATATATAATAAACTGCAGAACTATTATTTAAGCTAAATAAAGTAAATAGGTTTTCTTCAAGTTACATTTCTCTGTTCAATGTACTAATAAAAATATTACTGAATTTAACAAAACAAAAGCTATAATCAGCTAATAAATAATAAAATAATAGACAGTGTATTATAGAGGTATTATTAGTTATTATATTTTAGTTACATTATAGTTTAGTACTATTGAATTTCTGTTGTCTTGATAAACTTCAACTCTGTTTTGAAGCTAAAATCTCTGTTTACTGTACTGTATTATACTGTATTAAATGATAAATAATGAACAGTGTATTACAGTGAATTATTTAATTATTTAATATCATGTAAGTTAAATTATTAAAATTAAATGTAAATATATATATATATATATATATATATATATATATATATATATATATATATATATATATATATATATATATATATATATATATATAATTTATATAATTTTTTTGTTTATATATATATATATATATATATATATAATTTATATAATTTTTTTGTTTATATATATATAAACATATATATATATAAATAAATTTTTTTGTTTATATATATATATACACATTATTTATAAATAGATAAATAGTGAATAATGCATTGCAGAGGTATTATTTAATATCATTTAAACTAAATAAGAGAGTAAGTATGTCCTTCGAGTTACGTTTCTCTGGTTGTTTTTGCAGTACAATGTGATAATTGAACTGAATCATTTCCAAATGAATCATATCTGATTCCAATCCTCTGAAGTCAGACATTTACATCCCTGTCTTCCTGTAATATCTGAATAAATCAGGAGATATTCAGAAACATTTGTAATTAGACACCATAAATCATGCACACACTGTAATAAAACCTTTATACTGCTGATCTTACAGGCTCAGACGGGGGGAAATAAACCGCTTGGATGTTTATCACAGAACTCCAAGACTTTGACCCTGCTCTGTCTGAGCTGCCCTCTGCTGCCATGCTTCGTGGCATCAGTTAGCATCCACTATCTCTGCCGCGGTGCCTCTGGGGACGGACTCTCCCAGGCTGGTGGCCTACAGCTTGTCCCACACAATCAGATAGAGCCTTCCTCTATCAGAGCTCTCTCAGCCCCCATCAGCTTCAGCTAGCTACTGTCTGAATCACACCCAGGTGTGTACACACGACTTCTAATGTAATAAGCTGAAAAATGACAGGTTTGCTGTTTAAAAGCACATTAAGATGTTAAAGGCAATATTCCAACCAATACATCTCAAATATTAATATTTGTATTCAAGCAAGTTTGACCTTTGAACCTTGGGTTGATTTTGTGGGATATTTTGACGTGGTTTGATGTACATTTATTCACCAAAAAGTAGAAAAGTATTAATAGAGGATAGTCACACATATTGTTATTTTCAGGAGGTTGTAGGCTACACAAATTTGTCTTTATTTGAGATGAACAAATTAAGAGTATTTCAATATATATATGCATTTGTTGTCATCAGAAGTTGACTTGCACCTACATTTTTCTGTTTTCTTTTTAAGGACTTTTACATCTCAAAAATTCTGTTGTATTTTTCAGTTGAAAATGCAAGAATTTAGGGGAGTAATTTACTTTGATTAGATTGAAAAGGATATTTATGCCAATAATAATAATAATAATAATAATTCCATTGGAAACAAATATTTGTACCTGTTTTCTGAGCTGGATTATACATAAATATAATGAGTCAATAGGGTATGATGATGTAGTTTGTTATGGTATGTGGATCATGTCTGTAGGTTACACTGATCCTGAGATATGAAGCTTAGAACACAGGAATTAAGGGTTTTTAAGTGCAGATCTTAGAGAGCTAAGTTAGCTCATTAACGTCAGTTTACTGAAGATAAGTAAAGGTTTTGTTTAAAAATTTTTTACTCAGCATCATGTTTGGTTTCTGAACCTCTGTTTCGTTCTAACCTGGAGCTACAAGGCTATTATAGCTAACTAACATAATGGATTCTTTAAAGCTGGCCATGCGTCCTCTTTTTACCAGATATGTCCTCATTTGTGATGTCAAAAATTCAAGGCCAGGGTTTTTAATTTGTGTAAAAATGTTGGGAATATCTTGTTGACATAAGTCCCACCTTCCCACCAACATGATTGGTCTACATGTATCTGTATCTAAATCAAACAATGGTCAAACTGCACCTCAGCCAGTTGAGCTTAAAATGTTAAATCAGCAGTTCTAGCTGAAATACTGTATTATTATATTCAGGAAGAAGCAGCTAAGATATTCACTGACTTGTATGACACTAGTTGACATTTGTATTAGTGTTGTAATTGGGTAAATGCTAATTGAGCAAATGATTATGTACGAATGTTCATTAACATGGTTTTAATTAGCACAATTAGAGATATTTAACTACCTTCTACTATCACACATACACACTGTCGTGGTCCTACAGCCACAAGTGTGACGGACACAGTGTGATGTGATTTCTGAAACTATAAATAGATTTACAAGATGGCATACCATTACAAAATAAAAGAGCTCACATTGTCTCCAATTCAAGCCCATATTAGCTAACAGAACTGTCAGTTAATGTTCTCCTCCACTACATATCACCCTTTATGCGCCAAGCTTGGTAGCATAGGTAGACCAAGACAGTGGGTGGAAATGGACATCACAAAACAGGGTTCAACACACAATATTCATATTTCATGCTAGATTTTGGTGATCAGGTGACATATATGTGTAGCCTTGTAGCTCCAGTGCAAAACCAATTACGTCTGGGGGGATACATCAACACGTCAATACATCAATATCTATATCTATATCAGCATATACAGAGTGAGTGAGATATGAGCTGAGGTGATATCATGTGTACTGAGTTTAAAGTTTTCTTGCAGAAACCTTTTTCCACCCCCTGCTCTCAGCACCTCCTCTACTCTGCTCCCCTCCACCTCCACTCTCATGCTTATATGCACACCATGGAGGGGCATTAGACAGAGCTCTGGCATGATGATGACTTGGTATGCATAAAGTAGAAATCAAGATCAAATTCCAATACATTTAAGTCTATAAATATATTTAAAAAGTTCAAGAGGTCAAGGATTTCATGGGCTGTCCACATTTTTCACATCATACATTGTATGGAATGTTGCCATTCAGCTAAAATACACCGGGATCTGATTTTTATTTTTTTTTTTCTTCATCCATAAAAAATTCCTGAAACCAATACAACACATGTCACCTCTAACATTTGCTGACTGGATGAATAATAAGGGAAATATTTCTCCAAACAGTGCTGTAATATTTCCATTTACATGCCTACATGTAATATGTCGCAGACTATAAATCTGCTTATAATAAAAACTACATTGAAAAAAAGATTCAAGGTTATCAGCTGCAGGAAAGAAATGCAATGATGAAACATAATATTTCATCACAAAGCTATTCCTATCTAGCATAATGTCAATATGAGACACTGACGACAAGTCTGTAATGGTTTGCCCAGCCAGTTACAATAACGAGAGAGAGAGAGAGAGAGAGAGAGAGAGAGAGAGAGAGAGAGAGAGAGAGAGAGAACATTGTCTACAGGTATTTCATTCTCTTTCTTTTTAATTCTCTCTTTCTTTTTAATTTAGTAATTCCTGAGGTGATTGCACAGAACATGTAATATTGATCCACTTTAGGTTTGCCTACCTTGCAGCTACACATACATGAAAGGCAGTGTAAATTTCAATTAGGGATAATGGAAGTGTGGGCATTGAGAAAATGATTTTGTACTTTCAGAAGGATCGTTTTCAATTTGGTTGCTCACTCTCACGGAAAGGTAGTTAGGTAATTGACTGCTTCCTCTCATTAAAGTTCCTATTTCCAGGTGAAATGGCAGATAGTCATTCACATAAGGTATTGTTTGGAAACCGAAGCACAATTGGCCGTGTTAAATAAAACTGACATGCTCCTGATAGTTAGCATTACTTGTATTTCTTTGAAACAGACGTAGCGAAAGGGGTCTTTGGAGTGATGACATACAAGAGGGGCTTTTGGGTTCCTAAATAAAGTTTCAATTGATGGTTCGTCAGAGAAATACATTGACTTCCGATGATTGTCCCTGAACTTAAAACAGAAACCTGTTGACTCAAAACATATATAGGTAAGTATAGTATAAGTATAGGTCAGCCATGACTGGAAGTTATATGGTACTTATGCAGTAGATAGAGGTTCAATTGAAAAATATAAAGTAGTCCTTACAAAAACACCCACTGACTGTTTTTTGTCCAGTAGAACTGCCCAAAATAATGAGAATACACTAGTAATTCCTACACTAGTGTTCCCAGTATGTCATAGTCAGAAGCTATGAGCCTGTAAGCCACAAAAATTGCCTAAACTATAAAAAATTAGATCAGCGGTCTTTTAGAAAATGTCAAAAATAAATAAATTATAGCTGGTTTAATGCATCAAAAATTCATGACAAGCGTCCACTTCAGCTCCCCTCAGAGTGCATGAAACTGCACTTTTTCCACTTCAACCACTGATTCTAACAGACAGACCATGCCTATGAAATCACGTGGGTTCTACCAGTGGGATATGCCGTGGCTAGTCCCTGGTCAGTATGGTCCTGTCCATGGGTTTCCAATTAGAATGTAACATTGTCCTTTGAACATAAAGCAACAATCAGCATTCACCTATAGCTAGTTCTTTTTGTTCACTGATTGGTTTGTCCACAGCAATCAGTGCAACCATAAAACAGTCAAAACCAATGACATGGTGCAGTAATTTACTGTAAGATAATATATATATATATATATATATATATACTAGAGTCCAAATCAAGTCATGAGTATTTAAGTAAGAGTCCAAGTCGTCACTAGTTTTTACATTAAAGTCCAAGTCAAATCACAAATCTATGAAATATTTTGCATTAGAGTCCATGTCAAGTCACTCGTCTTTGTGAGAGTCCAAATTAAATCTTTTTTTTTAGGAAGACTCCAAGTGAAGTCATAAGTCTTTAGGCTATAGTCTAGTCAAGTTGCAAACCTTTACAATACAGTCCATGTCCAGTCATGAGTCTTTTATGAAAGAGTCTGTGCAAAATCACACTGTTTTAATATGCATTGTTGTCCAATTCATGAAATGTGCCTTTAAACTAGAGTCCAAGTCAGAAATCTTTACGAGAGAGTCCATTTCAAGTCACAGAGTCTTTAGGTCAGAGCCCAAGTCAAATCTCCAGTCAATGAATTATAGACAAAGCATCCAGTATATGGTGGAAAAGGTTCCCAAATCAACAAAATAAAAATAACTTTCTGTGACTCTCCCACACTGTGCCCAGATAATGGAACAATGCTTATTGTTTACATGTTATTATTCACAATTATTCACAAGTCATTAGGGATTAGTTGCAAGTCTAGTCTGAAGTCTATTTGTATGCGACTCCCGTGGCCTTCTCTGCTTTGTGATTGATTTCCATTCAATTGTACAGTCACTGGTATGTGGCATTTACATCTATCAGACTAACTGAAACAAACATGCTTTAAATTATTCCTACAAAATCTTAAGGTGGTCTTGAGAATATGGATTCAGATGTTTGTTCAGAAACAAGTACGTGTATTCAAAACCACGTAATGGTCTATTTATGTCAGGTTTCATTTATAGAGCTGCTGTAGCCTCTTATAGTTTTGGATTTTTACATGCTGAGGCATTTTCACACCTACAGCTCGATTGCTTTGGACTAAATCAGTTGATGAGTTTGTAAACTAGTGATTGAACCTGGGTTTGGTTTGATTTCACACAGGTTAGACCTGTCTGAGGTCTGGGGTCTGGTGTTCTGGACTAGTGCAGATTTCTGTATGGTTTAACATGGCGCAGCGGCACAGATGGCATTTGTCCATAGCCGTAGTCATTATCTGGGCAATGTACCAGGTTAAACATTGCCCGCAGAGCTGTTTAGCTCAAACGCATGGAGTATACCTGATAGGTGGGTCGGATCAAGGTCAGATCACATACTTAATACAAAAAAAATGCTCTCCAGAGTCATAGTGCTGTCGCAGTCTTCACACCTGCCAAAACAAATCACACCAGGGGTGAAAACGAACCACAGTCTGATTTAAATGGACTAAAAAACACAGGTGTAAAAATGCCCCAGAACCATTGCTCAGTATCCAGATGAAAAATGGTGCAATATGATCAGTATACAGTATGAGTTCAAAAATGCAGGGGAATAAAAAGTGACTTGAAATTCTAAAACTAACATTAGTCTTTTTAATTACTGAGAATATGAATTTGGACCCATGCAAAGATCAAAGTAGAAATACCCATGTGCCACTGAAATCTCCAAGCCATTTCTTTTCATTCCTGAAGGAATTTTTCCCCCAAGATAACACAATGAGTATTACATCCAATACTTTATTGTTGTACCCTTATTGATGACCCAAGATGCCCTTAGTTACGTCTCGCAGAGCTTCAAAGCCTTAGAGAGTGTGTCTTCAATTATGGGATTTAGACTGCTTTTAGGAGAGTTTTGGGCCAAATTGCCGGGTCAGGCAGAGGTTTCTGAGAGTGCAATTCTAGTGATAATTGTAATTACAAAGGGCCTCTCATGAGGGGAATCTCATTAGCTTGAACGCCAGATAAAACCTGAAGATGTGTTCCATCCTGCATTCAGGGTATCTTTCATGCGCCTTCCCCAATTACCGACTTTAATGTGATTTATGGCTTGAATTAAGTACCGTTTCAGAGGCACACAAGGGAGAAAAGTGCATCTTTTTACAATGTAAACTCAATACATATAATAATGCTAAAGCAATACTGCTGGATCATAATGAAATGCCACTTATTCATTTAGTGTAAAGGAACCTGTGACTCCAGTCAGTAATATAAAGGATGTATTGAACTCAATTAGAGTTTGTCATGATCATTTTCCCATTAATACTGTAAAGCGATGTGGAGAAATCAAGGACTTTTATTTTCTAGTAAAGCAGCCACTAAATCAACCCAAGATCCACACTTTTAGGACTGTTACATGTTGTTATCTAGGGTGCATAACTCATGTTCAGAGTAACCTACAGATATGATGCACATATTATAACACACTACACAAGACTTACACTATTCACTGATGAATAGTGATCAGGAATTAAAATCCCGGTTTAAATGCTAGAGGAGCTTCCATTACATATTCACTGCTCTGTCCACATGTAAATGCTCAAACTGGTTGGTGTTCCAGAAACTGCTCTGTACCATATGGGTATGGACTTCTGAAATAAATACCAGTTTAAATGCCAAAGGTGCATCTAGTGCATGTTTACTGCTCTGTCCACATGTTTATGCTTATGACTAATCAGTGAGAGTGGGCGGGGGTTACTGACCTATGTATTGGAGATATTTTACATTTCATTTATATTTTATTAGTGGATACGTTTTAGAATAAATGTTCTGAGAAAAGTAAATATTGGCAAACATTGTTTCTGCACCTTCATGCAGCAAGAGATGCTCCCAACACACCTGATTCAACTAATCACATCAAACAGGAAATACCATGTTTGAGGAACACAGCCATGTTCAGCATGACCTTTATGCTCTGTTCAATGCTATCAAACCATAGTTTGATAATGTTGCCATGATCAACAACTCCTAAAGCAACGCCCTTTACATAGGGATGTGGTGCCTCCATGGATCGCATGATTGAGCCTTGGGTGCCCATGACCCTGACCACTGCAGACCAGGAAAACCCCACTAGTCCTGCCTGGAGATGCTCTGACCCAGTTGGGTAGCCATCACAATTTGATCCCACCCACTGACAGATTTCACTGTAACCAGATAATCACTGTGAAGTAACGCAACTTCACGTGAAGTCTTTTTGAACCATTCCCAGACTATTTACTCAGCTCTACTTGGACTGAATATATTGTGTTATGATGAAACACACAAATGTGATTACACTAAGACAAGGTGGTGCTGCTGCTCCTCAGGATGAGCTGGGTTTATGTTTGTCCCCATAATTGCTTTATTGATTTCTTTAAAGTAATTGTGTGCCTCATTACCATACGGGCCCACCTGGGAGATACCGCTTAGCAGCTGCTTTGCATCTGCACCACTCGCATCCTTTCACAGGCTGCATGGAACCTCACCGACGGATCATTTTCCTTTATTCATTCCCTGTGTTGGGAACGCCACTTCCAATCTACTCACAGTAGAGGAATATTTGGTCTGGGTTAGACTTGAAAAGGGAAGGTTTTGCAAAGGTCCCCCCCCCCTCCTGACAACACTTCCTTTCATTGATTCATTGCGGTGAGACTTTTTTTTCCTTCTTCTTTTCGACAGGCCAATCTCAGTGGACTGCTCTCCGTGTTGCTCTCCTTATGGTTCCTCATTAGTCAGAGTCAGCCGCTGTCCAGCCTTCGAGACTGCTGTTTAGGCACTTTGATGTCCCAGCACAGGGCCAGGCAGACTTATGATAATTAATGTGGCATCTGTGCCACTTGGGTGGCTGGACTGACATGCAGATCACAGGTTGGGGGGTATATACTGTCCTCACAACCACCCTCCACCGCCTCAACCATTGTCAGCAGCAGCAGCTATAGAGGGCCTTGCTCTAGAGTCCCTTTAACTTAACATGCTCTCTTTTAACCATTTTCAACATGTATGCAATCAAAGATCCAGGAATTCTACTATCGATAGCAGCAGCAGCACTCGTTAAACCACTGTCTCCGTTTGTATTTTCTGCACAGCCAGTCACAGCTTCTACTAATCAGGGTAGTGGCTTGTTGCAGAGGCCTTTAATATAGCTGTTAACATGGTGTTCTCTTTAAAGCATGGACGCCATGTACACTTTCCACACAGCCACACGCTACCTCTTTTACTGATTGCTGCAGAGGCCTTTCAGTCGCAACATGAAATCCACTGACAGGTGAAGTAAATAACTTGAATTATTTCATTACACTAGCAGCTGTCAATGGGTTGGATACATTAAGCAATAAGTGAACAGTCAGTTCTTGAAGTTGATGGGTTGGAAGCAGACTGACAAGAGATACATTGTAAAGGCTAGATAACTGAGGGCATTAGATTACTCCCAAATTCGCAGGGCATGTGGGGTGTTGCAGGAACGCAGTGGTCGGTACCTACCAAAAATGCTTGGACAGTTAATAATAAAGTAGAGCCGCTGCTCCTCTACATCGAGAGGAACCAGTTGAGGTGGCTCGGGCATCTTTTTCGGATGCCCCCTGGACGTCTCCCCAGGGAGGTGTTCCAGGCACGTCCCACTGGGAGGAGACCGCAGGGTAGACCCAGGACACGCTGGAGGGACTATGTCTCTCGGCTGGCCTGGGAACGCCTCGGGGTCCCTCCCGAGGAGCTGGCTGAGGTGTCGGGGGAGTGGGAGGCCTGGGCATCCCTGCTCAGACTGCTGCCCCCGCGACCCGGCCCCGGATAAAGCATCAGAAGACGGATGGACGGACGGACGGACTAAATAATAGGTACAATAAAGGTGCTTCAAGTAATTCATGCATCATTCATACATCAATAGTCATAGACAAATAAGGCTTATTGATGCAATACTTGGGGGCTTGTGTGCAAAATCACTACTCAAAACAGTTCTGAAAGCAGCTCTGCCTCTGAGGCAGAACAAATGCAATTGCTTCAGAGAATAACTAGTTACAATAAACAGCAGGCAGAGCTTTAGAATCATCTATCTGCTCCTCAGGGATGTATAGGTGGATGCATTGGCATCCAGCATAAGGCATGCATTTAGGTTTGAAATGTGACAGGGTCTATGATGACCTTTATCTTAGAGGCAGAGCTGCCTTCAGAACTGATACCACAGGACACTTTCAAAAGTGTGGAGTCCATGATGTAATGTATACACCACCCCTAAGCCATTCACATAGCCTTCTGGTAGCTCTATACAGCAAGACAGCTGTTAGTGATCTCATTTACCCACTTATTCTATAAAGTTCATACTGTCCACAAAGCCACTTGCAGGTTCTACTACTGGAGCTACTACCATCTGGGTGCATGACACATGTCAGATTTGACCATATGCTAATAAAAATATGAATGAATATTTCAGCCATTTATGTAAAATATGTTTTATGTAATGTTTAGTATTAGATTGAAGATGTTTAATGTAATTAACCATGAATGTCCTGTCATGGTACAGTAACATAAATGAAGCATTTAAAATATATATATATATATTTTCTAAAATACATCAGTAACACCTGAAATTAATGTTTTAGGCATTATTGTTGTATTTGTTATATTGTTGTAAGCTTAAAATACCAGCGTGTAGAGGAAAATGAGAAGGAAGGGGCTGTTTGCTCTCTTTCTTTGCTGACACAGTGTTCAAATTTCAGGAAAAAAAGTCCGGTGAAGGAATAATACAGATACATACACAAATAACAAGGACATTCAAGGCGTTCTGAGATATAAAATGTTTAAAATTCTTATAAGTTTGAACTTCAACTGCACAAAATAAACTGTATGTGTAAGTAAATTTTTGATTAAAACATGGTGAAAATCATAAAAATATGTAAATTCTGTAATTTTTTACAACTGAAATGAAGACAGAGTGGTCTAGGATCTCCTGAAAATAACAATATGTGGCATGTGTGACCGTCTTCTAGGAATACTTTTCTTAATTTTGGTGAATAAAAGTACATCAACCTACAAAACATCTTTTTTTTAGACTACATCTAATCTAGACTACATGGGACATGTACCCCAATTGCATCATTGATTCAGACATTACAGGTTCTTACATCAGACCTCGAACAATTTCATGAAATCCTTTGAAAAACAGTTTCACCTCCATTTGTCAAGCACCCTCATACTGCATATAGGGCTTTGCTGCAGGGGCCTTGTAATATAGCTATTACCATACTGTTTAGCATAGTGTTCACCTTAAACGTATGACTATATATATACCACCCACCAGTTTTCCTCCACCTTTCTGTCAGTATCTGCTGCTACAAAGCATCCAGGCCTCCATACTCAACACAGTGTTCCCATTCTGCCACGGACTCCGTATATACCATATATATAATAGGTTATATGTAATAGGTTCTCCTATCGAGTATAAGCACCTATAGAAGGCTTTCCTGGAGAAACTTGTTAGCTTACCCATTAACACAGTTCCCATTAAACCAGTGACTCCAGACCAATGAATGCTTTATGACATGATTATGTGTTAATGGAGCAGGTTGTGGACTGCTCACAATACAATCACCCTTTCCGGTTTTGAACTATGGATTTTATTTTGTAGCCGCCCCTCCTCAGGTCCTTTCGATCCTCTTCTAATCTTCTAATGGAGGAGCGTGAGTAGTTCTGGCACTGCTGTGGGCCTTGACCTGTATTCTAGTGTCAGTTTCCAATTACAACAAGCAATTATTCATGTTAATTATGCACTTTATAGGCCTTTTTAACAACCTCAGTATTTCTGTAGTTTTCACAGAGATCTATAAGCCCACAACATCATCCTTACAGTACAGACACACAACAAATTCTCAATTCCCGCAAGACAGGAAAGTCGCTTAATTCATCAGTTTTTAAGCTGGCTCCATGACAAGCCACTGTACGTACGGCCTGCATGAAGACAAGGAAAGATTAACGGCCTGGTGATCAATAGAAGGGCCTCTGGCATAAATTACAACATAATGAATCAGACTCTGCTGACCAGTCAAAGACTCAGGCATGGTAGACAGCTCAGTACACTACATGCATAGATGTAGAAGATGGAAAACATTACGCATGATGCTGTGTTTTATAAAATAAATAAATATATATATATATTTATTCTTTATTAATATTTAAATATTTATGATTGACTTGTTCGATATGTATTTCTGTATCTGATCCTAATTCTGGTTGAACTACCATTAAACAGGACTGTAAAATGCACGTGGAAATTCAACTACCGTATTTTCTAGAGTATAAGCCGCTACTTTTTTCCCACATTTTAAACCATTCGGCTTATAACGAGGTGCAGCTTTTTCTTGTTTTATATATATATATATATATATATATATATATAAAACATATATATAAATATATATATATATATATAAAACATATATATATATATATATGTTATTTTCCAGGGTTTTTTACGGGTGCGGCTTTTATTCCAGTGCGGCTTATAGTCCGGAAAATACGGTACATTGATTTTAAGAATGTTAATCAATCCGTTACACAGGATTACAATAGTGTTCAAAAGAATATTGATTGGTGTTTTTTTTTCAGCCAATATATCTATTTTAAATGTAAAACTACAACATAAAGTGTCATTTCACCATTTATACATCACTCAACATCATGGTCATGGTTGATTCAGCATTGAAGTGTGTTTCAGTTTTGAAACGTGAATTAATGTTTATATCACAACATTGTGCCAAAGCCATTTCAATGATGTTTCTACGTTGTTCTTGATTTCAAGAATTTCAGAGTAAAATTCTTGAGAAGGCATAATATTGATACATTCATAAATAACAAAAATATTAAAGAATTTTTAGGTTATTTTTCCTTTTATCTGGACCATTGTCAAGCATTTTGAAGGACCCATCCATCTTCTATACCACTTATTCCTGAATAGGGTCACGGGGGAGCCGGTGCCCAGCCAGCAACTCTGAGCACAAGGGCAGGAAACAGCCCTAGACAGGGCACTACTCCATCATAGGGCTCACACACACAGAGCCACTTTAGAGTCACCAATTCACCTCTTTGGACTCAAACCCACACGAACATGCAAACTCCACACAGAAATTTCCCAGGTCACCCCACCAGGTCTTTCTTGCTGTGAGGCAACAGCGCTATATAACATGCTCTAATTCATACGAATATTTAAATTCTATTAATATTTGCATCTCAAATTTTCACAAGTTTGAGCAACTATGATCTGGAAATAAAAATATCTGGCATGTCTCAATTTTTTGTTGAACAAGTCAAACAACAAAAACATCCCACAAAGGTCTAAAGGTCATAACAAATTGTCATAATGAATGGAAATGCTCCAAAATGATTTGTAAAATGATCCTCCTCCTGTAAAACTGCCACTTTGGAGATATAAGGTTTATGCATGACAGAAAGGTATTTGTATAATTAATCATATAATGTGAATCAAGTGTACAGCTACCTCTTACAACCCAAGATCTGCATATTACGGGCAGTTACGTCCTGTACTCTAGGCTTCATATCTCAGGATCAGAGTAACCAACAAATCTGATACACATAACATAACATAACATAACATAACATAACATAACATAACATACTACAACTTATTTAACTGTTGTGATTACTGGGTGCTGAGACAAGAGCTCAGAAAACAGCTGAAATTGTTTTCAACGGAATTAAATCCCAGTTTAAATGCCAAACCAGCTTCCAGTGCATGTTTACTGTTCTGTCCAAGTGTACATGCTCCACCTGCATACAGACTCTGACTGACCAGTGAGAGGGGGTGGAGCTGATGACATCACTAATCCAGATGTTGGGTTATAAATGAAAATGAGGGGATGCTTTTCCCTCTTTCTTCATTCAGTGTTATAATAATAGTCCCAAGAAAGGATAATACTGATATATTAGGTTGATTTTTATTTGTATTTATGTAGTAAAATAAGTAATATATTTAATAAAACATTGTCAAATTCATAGAAATATTAAAATTCTGTTAATAGTCACATCTCAAATGAAGTCAAATTTGAGTAGCCTATGGTCTGGCATGTGTGACTGTCTCCAATAAATTATTATTCAATATAATATATCTATTTTCAAATGTAAAACTACAACAAAAAGTGTAATAAATAAAGATACATACATAACAAAAATATTAAAGAATTGTTTGGTATTTTTTCTTTTATTTGGACCACTTATTCCTGAATAGGGTCACGGGTCACAATAAATAATCATTTCCAATTATTTGCTGGATAAAAGAATGTGAAATGGGAGGGAATCTTCCTCTACTAAAGTTTATTGGCAGTTTAATCAATAAAAGATTGAAAGTGCAAATGAAACCCCCTTGTCCACAAATGACAGGGGTGAAAACGTCACCTAAGGCTAGTGCAACCCCATAACCAGGTCCAGTATCTCAGTATCTGTACTTAATGCCAACAGACTACAGGGTGTGACTGAGACGTGGTTCTTTCTCAGCACAAAGGCTTTAATGACATTTTCACCACAAAATCTCAAAAGGGATTATTTTTGAATGTTGCTTCTAATGATCTTTTTTTTCTTTCCTGGGTGACAATATGAAATAAAAAAGAAATGCTGATCAGACGCTTTTGGGTGGCATCAGTATTAAGTAAGTCGCACACAGAATGGCTAAGTTGATAGATATGCTGAGAGAGCATGTTCCCCTCGCTTCGCTAAGCTATTGTGAGGGGAGATTGATTAGGGTATGAAGCTGAACGCTCAGGTTTGCCATATTTGTGTAAGCCTTTTTCATTCTGCAAAGTAAAAGTTTTACCTTTCTGTTCATCCTGGAAAAAAAAAGGCCCGTCATTGCCGTACATATGTGGGCGAGCAACTGAGCGAGAGAGTCATTTACATTTTTGCAAAAGGCAATTATTGCCCTTTCCAATTCTTAATACTTTATTATTACTCTATCAGCCAGGATAAAGAAATGCTCTGCCTTAACAGTTATGAACTCAAAGTTAACAGCTTTCAGACACTTTAGGTGCTTCAATTAAGGATGTTCCAGAAAGCTTTCAGAAGCTCTGGATATGAAATCCACTGCAAACTGCACCAGAATTAATCATCCAGTTTTTATATTAAACTGTGAATAAAAAGCCTAATGGTGCTACAACTCTAGAAATGAATGTAAATATGCATGTCAGTGACCCAGATATGGACAAATCGCTCAAACATTTCATTAAAAGCAGTAAAGGTTGGCTGGAAATTGCACTGTTCTGCTGCTACGCCTCTACATCTCATCAGCTTTTGATCTGGAGCAAGACGAAGCTTGTCCGACCTGTGTGTTCAGTGTACAACACTTGTGGCCAGTGATTTCCACGATGCTTAAATGTTTACTCTGTTAAATGCTGATGAGCCCCATGGTGGAATAATAAGCTGGCTGACCCTCACAACTCTCATTAAGGTTATGGCGTAGCTCAGGTCCTAATCAGCATCCCTAATGTGCACAGACAGGATGAGTGATTCCAGGAGCACAGAGAGAGAGAGAGATGAGAGAGAGAGAGAGAGAGAGAGAGAGAGAGAGAGAGAGAGAGAGAGAGAGATTTCTTACTTCTGACATTTGAATAATGGAAAATGAGCTGTTATATAATTTTTTAAGAAGGGATGTTATATTTATTCCTTCATTTCTCTCCTGAGCCAAAAACAACAGCAGTATGAAATAAAGGAAATTCAGAATTATTTTAATACTCTGAGATTTTCATACACCTTTATTCGACAGATGAAAAGAGGAGAGATGGGATAAGAGGAAAAAAGGGAGAGATGGGATAAGATGAAAGTGTAAGAGAGCAAAAGATGGCTAAAGAGGAAAAGAAAGAGATTGGATAAAAGGAGTGAGAGGCAGGATAAGAGGAAAAGAGTGAGAGAAAGGATAAGAGGAAAAGAGTGAGGGAAACAGAGCAAAACACAGGATAAGTGGAAAGGAGTGAGAGATGGGATAAGAGGGGAAAAGTGAGAGATTGGATATGATGACCAGTGAGGATGGCATAAGAAGAAAGTAAAAGATGGGATAAGAGGAAAGATTGGAGTGGTGGGGATGGATGAGGAAAAGAGTGAGAGAGAGAAACGAGAGAGGGAAAGAGTTGAGTTGGGATAAGAGGAAAGCTATGGAGGAGAGACAGGATAAAGGAAGAGTGAGAGAATAGTGAGAGAAACAGAGGGAGAACCTACTTTCTGCTGACGCTGAGCATCACAGTCTTCTTAAATAACAGTTTATTGAGTGAAAAAATGGCAACACTAATATAAATCTCCCTCAGTATCTTCACACACCATCACACGTTTTGTTTTACAGCAGTGTTTCATTTTCTATTGATGCTTAAACTGAACACCTAAAACTCAGATCAATACCGACTCGGCGTGAGAACACTGTCCCACAGTAAGGGTAATAGAGAGAGTGAAATAAAGTGTGAAAGAGTGAACGAGGGAGCAAGAAATCCTGAATTAAATATACCGTGGATCGGTGCAGAAAAGGTGCTCAGAGCCGCACACACACACACACACACACACACACACACACACTGATTCGGTTAGTACTGTGTGTGGCAGCTGCTGTGTGTGGCCACAGCTACTCAGATCTCGGTTACTGACAATCAATACAGAGAACGTTGTATTACAACAAAGGGGGCAGTACAAAGAAACTGCAAAGGAGGAATAAAAGGTCACAAAAGCACCATTTTGCTATTCATTGCACAAAATCCAATGCTAATATATTTCTAGTTTAAGGTTTTCTTGGCACGTACTTGGAGCAGTAGATGCATTTCTCACCCAGCAACCCCGACATTCCCACCTCACCACTGCTGCTGCCTAGAACGCGCTCAGTGTCCTCATCACTATTTCAGTATTTCTGCTCGGTAATTGGAATGTATTGATTAGTGTGTATGGATAATGGATTGAGGCTGCAACATTTAGGCTGCTCTGAAGCTGCACCCCAGCAAGTGACCTGCTGTAAACTCTCCTTCCTCCACCAGCACTGAGTAATCTTCACCGCCCTCCACAGCTCATTAGAGATCAGAGCCACAAATCATGCTGGAAATGAAATATAATATCGCTAATGCTGTTGCATTCCACATTCACACAGGCTTCTGCACGCATTAGCCAAGGAGCTCATTAGAATGAAGCAACTGACTGTCATCTGTGCGATCAGACTACAAATTAGGTGCATTCTTCAAAAAGGGTGTAAAAAGCAGAAGAACGCTACAAAGAAAGCAATTATTTGAAATAATGATCAATTTCTCCTGGAGTTGGGGGTACTCATTCAGGTCTCTGATTAGCACCTCACTAACCATCATGACCTGCTCCTATTATGGAACATTTTAATCATTAGTTGGATGTCAATTGCAGCAGCTTCAAAATATAGTCCTTAAATTTCATACAGTCTAAAATAAATTAATACAATTGTCGGCCCTGCACCTCTTTCCGAAAATCCACTTGTCCCAGAACGTTGTTACAACAACAACACAACTCAAAAAAATTGCGAAATGAACTGAAATTACAAAAACACACACTTCTGGTGTTTGAATGATGATGTTTTTAACTCTTAAAACCCAAGATCCTCATTTCACAGGCAACTACTGTCAAGTATTTTGAAAAACTTATTATTATACATTTCCTTGTCAATATAATCATTAAATAATAAATCATTTTTTTCTTTTTTTAAAGACACTGCAGGGTTAAATTTAAGCATGATTTGTGAGATATAAAGTGTTTGTGTCAATACATTTCAAATTCATACAATATCTAATTTTCTTAAAATTTTCATTTCAAATAAAGAAATATAACAATATCTGGCATGTGTGACTTTTTTTCTTGGTGAAAAAAACTATGAAACTATTTAAACCATGAAAACACACCACAAAACTGGTCTAGGCTTCTAGAATAATGATGATGAAATTACAAACCAACATGGAGGAGATGCTTTTATTAATGCGAACATGTTACATAGTCGAGCAGGACTGGGTACAACTGGAAGTTAGGCTTTACTGGAATGTCTGCTGGTGAAAAAAAGTGGCATGTAAAACAGGGACCCCCATTGGGGACTTTGTGAATCTGTGGTCACCATGCACACAGTCAAGGCATCCAGTACCATGATTCATTAAAAGATATCTTTGAATCATGTTTGGAGTCCCCTGTTCACCTGTCATAGCATTTCCAAATCATTCAAATGGAGGCAATGAAAAGCTGACACTGCTGTATCTTTGTGTCTGCATGTCAGCTTCAGCTTCATTGGAAGTTGATTGAGGATATTTTTGTCAACATTCAAAACAGTCTTACTTGCAGTCCTTCATCAGTGCTTCTCTGCTGTCCACTTCCATGGAGGTTAGCTGCAGTGTCATGGGCTGTATACATCTTAAAATGTCTCCAAATAGCACTGCAATCAGACACTTCCTTCTGGGTGCAACTCGGTGCAAAACAAATTAGAGAAATGTCACAGAAATCCAATTATTTCTAATAAAAGCTTCTGCAACTGCAACACATTGCTGAATATAGAGTAGATAATGTTGTAAATACATATATATATATATATATATATATATATATGTAATTTTTTTTGGCATTTATTCTGCTCTATGTTCTATATATATATATATATATATATATATATGTATATATGTATATATGTAATTTTTTTGGCATTTATTCTGCTCTATGTTCCTATATATATATATAGTTAGTGAGAGTAGCAGCATTCTATATATATATATATATATATATATATATATATATATATATATATATATATATATATATATATATAATTATATACCCATTTACACTGAAGTTATAAGGAGTGTTTCAGCCCAAACAGCTTTCTGAAGAAGGCACAATGTTGGGTGTTGGACAGCCAATCAGGAGAGAGCATCATACTATATCATTTACATACACTTTATACTGTTCTTAAAAAGGCACATAAACAGCAGCCAATAAATGTGTCATGTAAAAATGAATTATGATGTTACATGAGCCTACACAAATGTCCCCTTTAATAAGGAACCACTATTGCAGAATCTCTAGGCAACTTGAATGCCTATTTTCAAAACCCAAGCACATTTAACACATTAGAAGGTCAGCTTGTCCATGCAAGTTACAGTAGGAACGTCAGTAGATGAATATGTGTAAGACAAATATAGGTGAGGAGATTCAGAAGCTGGATTGGAATGTAACAGAGTGCAACATGCCAGTTAATGAATGTCAGGTATCTTCAGACCTGTGGGTATTAATTTCTCCAGCCTAAGTGACGAAAGAGACATTAAGTAAGAGACAGGGGACAGATGGGGTAACTAGCAGGACAAATTGGGCCGAGATTTCTTCTGAAAGCCTTGAGCTATGTCTTTGCCTGCCCTGGCCAATCGATTAGTCACATGTGTTAGCAAGGTAAGTGGCCTGGCCTGACTTTCCCTAAGCTCCTCTGTGCACTTCCACTGCCTTGACAATGCATATACTGTCATTGCTGTCCTGTGGAAATGTGCACTTCCATGTGTAAACACATATTGAATATGTTCCTCTGAAATATTGCCAGCCTGCGAAATGGAACGAAACGTAAACAAAAATGCATCACCACTTGTAATTTTCGCCCCCTGTTTCACTCCAGGCGAAAAAAGGAGGGAAAAAATTGCCGGTGATATAAATGGGGAAGATAGGTCATCTTTTTTTGCCTCAAGTGTCTGGCAAATAAATAGGAAACGTTCCCTTCTGAGTATGACTTGACTCCAAGTGAGCGTGTCCAACATCAGTATTAAGCACCAGTGTGAGAATCACCAAGGAGATAAGGGGCCTGCAGGACACATGGGAAATGGCTGGACATTCAGATAGAATGCAATTCGAACATAGACTCCAATTCCCAATGATTGGAGATAAGAGTTAGTGGCCAAGTATAAATGAGCTCAGGCTTTGTTAGCATGTAGCCTTCTTGCAGAATGAATTACAACTGCTATATCTACTCTTAATCAAATCAAACATTAAGTCTAATGGTACAGTAGATACATGATCATTCATTTTTTTTACATCTATTTTTTATCTTATCCCAATTTTTTCCCCTATTTGGAAGTGCCAACTACCCAACTCTATTAGGACACATTAGTGAAGACAAGCACATGGCTCCTCTGATACCTGTGAAGACAGCAAAAGCCACTGTTGCATCATTACTGGGTGCTCAGAGCAAAGCACTGGATCCCCAGCTCTGAAGCAATGGCTATCAAACGCCTATGCTGGCCAGCATCACACTGGATGTGATATGGAGAGAGGGTTCCAACTGCATAATGCTGCCTAACTTAAGTCATATTTGTGTAAAGGCGTCAGTCAACATGATTCTTTCATATCAACTTGTCAACAAGTAACAAAACAGCAACAAATACAGCTTGTTTAATTCCATTGGATGAAGAGAAGTTTTGGTACAAAACCCACTGGCATATTAGTGTAACTGGATCTTGGAAATTGTGTTATTTCATATTTCACACACGGGATGCTCAAAAGTATTGGGACACCAGTACTTGTTTCTTCCAAAATTAAAGGTATTTTAAAAAGAGTTGGAGTATTTGTCTCTACTGTCCAGGAAGGTCTTTCTACTGCTATAGAAGGTGTGAGGGGGGACACCCCTCTAATCCATGCCTGACATTAGGCATGGAGCCACTAGGATAATGTTTATCTATTTTAAAGAGTCCCATTTCAGAATACAAACAGCATTGTATTGAGACAAAGATGTGGGGAAGGGTACAGAAAATTCCTGCTGCATTGAAGATCTCAATGAGCACAGTGCCCTCCATCATCCATAAATGAAAAAAGTTTGGAACCACCAGGACTATTCATAGAGTTGACTGCCCAGACAAACTGAGTGATCATAGTAGGAGGGCCTTAATCAGGGAGGATGTCTTTCTCCAGCAGGAACTGGGAGACTAGTCAGGGTTGAGGGAAGGATGACTCCAGCAATGTATAGAAACATGCTTGAGGATAACCTGCTCCACAGCGCTCTGGACCCCAGACTTGATCCCGATTGAACATCTCTGGAGATATCTAAAAATGGCTGTGCACCAAAACTCATCCAATCTGATGGAACTTGAGAGGTTCTGCAAAGAAAAATGGGAGAAACTTCCCAAGTACAGGTGCCAAGCTTGTAGCATCATACTTAAAAAGAAGAGAGGCTGTAATTGCTGCCAAAGATGCTTCAACAAAGTATTGAGGAAAGGCGGTCAATGCGTATGTATGTTATATTTTTGTGTTTTATAAATTTACAAAGATTTCATACAATCTTTTCTCTCTTTGTCATTGTGGGGTTTGTGTGTAGATTTTTTTGGGGAGGAATATTATTATTATTATTATAGTATAGTTTATATCACTGTTGTCATGCAAACTACTATACTATTTCATAATCATGGCAATATAGTGTGTGCTGATGTTACCTGAGGTTACAGTAACGGATGTGTTGTTTACGACTGCATTTTCCCCAAGCAGTATTAACTCATCTGTGTTTTATTTATTTTTATTATCTTTCCTGCCACTCCTGCTTATCATTCGAGTGAAGAGCAGTGTCTCCTAACAACGGGCATTTCAAAGAACCATATGAAACAAATCTGCATTTTTCCAAATGGAACCCAGTGGACACCTCATTGTGCAAGTCTGTTTATTACTGCCGTCCAAAATGGTTTTGGCTTGGGAGCTAATTGGTGAACTCGGGGAGGGTGTCACGGTCAGTGGACATGGGATTGGCTGGAATATCAGGGAGGGTCATGGAGGTAAAGTCATTATCTCAGGCACACATCCATTCCTGACTGCTGATTCACAGCCACCACAACTGATAAAGGTCCAATAATAACGTCCAGCAGGTATTATCTGGGCTGAGAGGGAGAGATCCCCCTCTCTTATCCGGCCACACGTCAGCCATATTGTTTGACAGGCTAATCTCTGGAGACAGGGGAGGCTGGATTCAAAGGCAGATGGGCTGCTTGGCTGACAGCCAGGAAGCTACTCCTTCGATTTTTTGTTTCTGACGTCTGGACACTTCAGAGGGACATTGGGGTCTGCGATGCCTGTGGCCAGAGCAGAATAAAGGGAAGTGTGTGTGTGTGTGTGTGTGTCTTTTTCAGGTGGCAGGTTACCAAAGAATTATATGTCACCTGAAAGCACACTCGGAAACAAGTATGCACTTTTATCTTCTAAGCATCATATTTTACTTTTTCAAATCCATTATAATAAGAAGCTTTTAAAAGGTCAAAACTGTCATATATTTTATATTTATTATGTATTACTTTTTTCTTTTGCATTTGATTAATATGGCTTAACATACATTATTAGAATATATAATTTTGATTTTAACAATAATAATATCATGTCTAGTTCAGCACATGCAACCACGAAGGGGAAGACTAGTGAACTGACAGGTGTCCAGAAGATGATCATAGACACCCTCAACAAGGAGGGTCGGCCACAGAAGGTCATTGCTGGCTGTTCACAGAGTGCTGTATCAAAGCATATTAATGGAAAGATGAATGGAAGGGGAAAATGTGCAGGGGTAACGTTCACAAGCAACAGGGATGACCACAACCTTCAGAGGATTGTCAAGAAAAGTGGCTTTAAGAACTTGGTAGAGCTTCATATGGAGTAGACTGAATATGGTGTATCATCAGCCACCATGCACAGATGTCTCCAGGAAAGGGGCCTGGCCGTGCAGACAGTGTGAGATGTGTTTTACCTGGGCCAAGGAGAAAAGATCTGGACTGTTGCTCAGAGCTCCTAAGTCCTCTTTTCAGATGAAAGTAAATTTTGCATTTCATTTGGAAATCAAAAGTCATAGAGTCTCAACTTAAACTCCTAGAATCTAGAGGAAGAGTGAAGAGACACTGATTCCATGGTGTTTGAAGTCCAGTATGGAGTTTCCACAGTCTGTGCTGGTTTAGCTACCATGCCATCTGCTGGTTTTGGTCCACTGGGTTTTATCAAGTCCAGGAGATTCTACCAGGAGATTTTAGAGAACTTCATGCTTCTATCTGCTGACAAACATTTCAATCAGTAGATAACCATTCCTCCAGGCCATTATGGGGTGTGCAGAAAAAGGCAATGTCATTAAAACGATTTATCATGATTTATCACATTATAGCATCATTTTCACAGACTAAAAACAATTTCCACTTTTCATGACTACACGCTCCAACCAATCTAGATATAGGTTCATGCAAAAGTCTGGGTACCCCGGTCAAAAAAAAACATTAAAATGATATAAAACATCTAGTAAAATATGTACATCTATTATTGTTCTATGAAAATAATTACATTGTTTTTAACAATAATATTTAGTTTTTGACATACCGTGCGGTATCTAATTTAAGGTGAGCACATTGAATTATAGCATGGAATTAAATGATGGAAAATATCATTGTTAAAACAATTTGGTTGAAATAGTTTTACATTATATAAGAGCTGACAGTTATTAAAAATGTACAATTCTGGAATTGGCCATATATTAATACCTCTTAAGAAATTAGGAATCAGTTCCCTAAACCTTATGCCCTTCATGGCTCCAAAAACGTACAGTGAACATTGAAAGTCATTTTGCTGCACTGCATAATCATCCCTCTTCGCTCTGCACCACAAATCTCTGAGAAATGAACCCAGGACACAGGCCAATTTCATAGATTAAGTAGAAGACTACTGCAGAGTTGTATACGCTTCCTGGGTGTCCCACCCTGTGCTGGGCTGCCACTTTTAACCAACGCCCGCTGTTTGTTTGCAAGGCAGAAACATAATTCTGTCAGCTGTCCACACAGTGCCATCCATCAAAGGACAGCTCACCATCGCCAGGGGATCGCTCCCATTCTTGGACAAGCTGAGTCGAATGTGAAGAGGCTTAGACTGAGGCTCACTCAGAGGAAAGCTCTCCACCCATTTCACCGCTGATATTCTCAAGTCTCCTGGCTCTCTTTCCTTCACACTATATTTTACCACTACCCACTGGATAGCAGAAGAATTCAAATGTGAATGTTAAAAGAAAATGGGGTCATGTACTGTGAAATGGGGAGGGGTACACAGGCCATCACCCAATCTATTTTTTTTTACGCTAATTGTATCACTGTACAAAACTCACATCTTGGTGTTAATAGGTTTTTCATCCCATTCTGTTGCGTAAAAATTGAAATGCTTGATTTAAATGAAATGCCTACAGGGAATACCTGTATTACAATAAAGTAGACCACTTAGTCATGCTTGATTGTTTTAACCCTTCAAATAGTCCAACCTTACCCACAGCTCAATTCTTCCATTCCATTAAGAGCATATCAACCAGTTTGCACTAGTTTCCAAATAATTAGTGAGCAATAAGCCCAGAGCGTGAAATTATACTAACACAGTTTAGCAAAGTTTGGCTAAAAATATGCTAACGGAAGAAATGTGGGCGCTCTGCAGGCTGTGTTGCAGAACCGCCATGTCCATCAATGAAAACATCACCCTGTTTTATGGGGTGACACCCTAACCTTTAGAACCCTAGGCCAATTTTGTGGGATGTCTTCATTTTGTGACATACATTTATTCAACAAAAAATGAGAAAAGTATTTACAGGAGACAGTCACACATACCAGATATTGTTATTTTCAAGTGATAGGTTACTCAAATGTGTCTTCATTTGAGATGTTATGTGAAGAGAAGATATGTTTGTTTGCTTGTTTTTTGCTCATAGGGACTAATAAACAGTTTACATTTCAGAAATCCTGTTAAAAATTGATCATGCAGAGCTGAAAATGAAAACATCTGTAGGTGATTTGTAAAGATTAGATTGACCAGGATATTTATAATAAACTGTTCTTCAAAACACTTGACAGTGGTCCAAATAAAATAAAAAAACATCCTGTCCTTTATTGTTTTCATTATTCGCATATGTATCACTATTATCACGCCTCAGGACTTTTATTCTGAAATTTGGTTGGAGGCAGCAATGGAAGGCCTTTAGCATTTGTGTTGTTTGGATCAGTGCTGTCAGTAGATGATCATTTACCCAAAGATCAGTCTCTGGCATCCTTGCAAACGTTTTCTTTGTATCATATCTCCTCATTGTGCTTCATCTTTTCCAGTTGTGCTGCTTTAAAGGCTACAAAAGATTACAAGTTTCATACGTTTATTTCTATTATTGGTAGGTAACCTCAAAATTGGTGCTTCATTGATGTCACACACAGTAAACTCATAACTGGCGATGATCATTTACTGGTGTAGTATGGTGTGTAGAGTCTGCTACACGGAACATAGGTTTGTTATCTACATAGGAACAAAGAATTTCTGTACTAGATTGATATCCACAACATATCATAAGATCCTGTCATCCCAGTAGCACGTTATAATACAGAAAGACAGATATTCAAGCAATTGTATGTGTTGACTATTGTATTTGTTCGTGGTGCACAATAATTATCCTGTCAAAAATATGCTCTGTGGTCTGTCTGTGCTGTGTTTGACCTGGTCTGTTTTAGAGATTAGAGACTTGAGAATGCAGAGTTGGCCCGGGGGACTTCTTTAGGCTTAGTAACTGTTGATTTGGCCATAAAGGTCAATTAAATGCAAACAAAGAGGGTGCATTATCAAATTAATTAAGCATATTTTACCATCGCTGCACAGAAGTACAATGGAATTCACCTCGTCACACACATACACAATTACACTAATGATTGGGCCAGTAAAAAAAACACTTCCAGGATGGTGGGCGTCCAACTCAATGTCATGGAGCAATTGGGGGCCTTGTTCAAAGGTACCTCATCAATGGATGCTGGTCCTGGGGATCAAACCAGCAACCTTCTGGTTGGAAGCTCACTTTGCTAACCTTAAGGCTGCAGGCCTAAAACTTCCTATAAGCAATGGCTCCGTTTCTAGCAGAGATATATCCAAATATCCAAAGATACTTGGCTTTCTTTGTGTAGTAATGAATTCAAAGATGTGTGAAAATAGAGCCTTAAAATTCATTGAGTTTGAGATGCTGTGTTCAAGAACAAATACAGCAGCTTAAAAGGCTTTCCATTAACAGCCCTTGATGTGCTGCTCAAAAGGCTTCAGTTTCAAACCGAGTATTTATGGGGGTTTTTTCAGTTCTGCTCGCTTTGCTACACATACAAGAAGCAGCTACAGCATGCCTGACTACACATCGACACACTACATCACTTGCTGGCAAATGTCAAACATTTATAATGCATATAAAACATGTCCTACAAAAATAGGCTGAACAACTATATAAGAAATAATTAACAAGGCGAGAAATAAAAAATACACTATGTGTACGAATGTTTGTGGACACACCTAATGAATGCCTTGTCTAGACCCTGTAGAGAAGTACTGCCAATACAATAGGATTCTTCATGAATATGAACCTATAGGCACCATGTCTAATGCCAGCCATGGGTTAGGCAAGTATTGGATTGAGCGCCATCATTCCAGAGAACACAGTTCCACAGCTCAATGCTGGAGGGATTAATACACACTTGACAATTACGGTTCTTCAAGAGTTGTTTAATTAAGAAAATGGTTTCATATAGTACCATGAACACCCAAAGAACCATTTGAATGAATAAAGGGATTTTTGCATTGTGAAATGGCTCCTCGGATTTAAAAAAAAAGGAAAAAAAATGATATCCTTGAGGAACATTTGGAGGTTCCCACGATTTGAAGTGCTTCACAGAACCTTCAAGAAACCCTTCTCTATTTATTTAAGATTCTTGTAAGCACCTTAAGAGGTTCTTTTACAGTGTTCTGTACAGGGTTCTACATATAACCTTTTTGAAAAGGGTTCTATATAGCACCAAAAATAGTTCTACTCTTGTTCTGAGGTCAAACTTCAACTTCTGTCAATAGAAGCACCCTTTCGGTATCTAATCACATTATTTAAACTCCTGTCTCTGATCAAAAAGAGAGAGTTTAGTGTAGAAACTCTGAATCCCATTAGAACCATTAGAACATATGCAGGTAAACAGAAATACAGTAAAGAGAAAGATGAAGCATTTCCTCATTCTGAAGAATATAGCTGAGGTCTTGTGAGTCAGTTTGAAGAATAAAGCTTGGTTCCAGATTTCTCGTGGATGCCCCCAGTCAGCGCCTGGATGTGTTCAATTCCATCACTTGCACCATTATAAATAATACTAGACTCCCATGAGGAGAGCTTTGGAGATGGTTTAATGAACACAGTGATGGAAAACAATATTCTGTAGCAATATATATATATATATGTGTGTGTGTGTGTGTGTGTGTGTGTGTGTGTGTGTGTGTGTGTGTTGGGTGGGAGGGGGTATGTGTGTGTGGGTGTGTGTGGGTGTGTGGGTGTGACAGACAGGTCATGTAGAGCTACATCAGGGATAAAGAAGCTCGTCTCAATAAGCTTATTAGCTTTTCTATCCAGTAGACTAAATCTTTCAGGTTCCTATATGGGTTGACAGTAATATTTTAAAAGCACTCATAAATGCCAAACATTTATGATTTTATTGCGTTCTGCACAGACACAGTGTATTCTGGCACTGATTCAGTCCCTGAAATATAATGAAAGCCAGGCTGGGGAATTCTGCGCTGATGGCTGTGGCTTCATACATAATATTAAAGAATATGATTTCACCCCTCATATGTGCATGGTTTTCACTTACAGAGCACAATGCGTGATGTAGGGAAGCTGAGGGGCTGGGTAAGTCCAAAACCCGAATTTCAGCTTGTGATCTTCTGAGTGTAAAGCGTTACACTCTAAAAATAAAGGTGCTACAAATGGTTCTTTGAGCAACGTAATAGAAGAGCCACTTATGAGTCCATAAAAACGCATGCTTGTGATAGAGATGTGTGAGTATAAAAACGCCTTTAAATTGGTTCTTTAGATCTTTAAGAGAATCACACACACACCCACACACACACACACACACACACACACACACACACACACACACTTCTACAAGCATGGGTCTTTATGAATCCAAACGTAGCTCTTCTGTGGCACCACTCAAAGGTCCATTTGTCTGCGCAAGGGTAACACTATAAGAAACTGGCTCACCCATTTGTTTGTCTCATAACTTGTCTCATAGCTGATCTGTAATCAGACCAAACCATCACAGGTTGCTCTCTTGTTATTAACCCTAGACCACACTAGACATACTTTAATTTGCCCATTAATTTAAGTATAGGATAGCATATGACAGGATTATAGTATAGGATACTCAAATTTGTCTTCGTCTGAGATGTACAATTGAACAGAATTTACATGTTGATCAAAACAAAACAAAAAACAATCTAAATGTCCATTATTATTTTTGTTATTTATGTCTGAGTCAGTATTATCCCTTCTCGTGACTTTAATACTACACACAGCCCCTCCCTTCTTATTTTCCTCCCTAACCCAATATCTGGGTCAGTGACGTTATTAGTCATTATTAACCAGTTAATTTATGTGGCTACACTATTAGCCACAAATGTTCACCACAGCTCAGATATGGGCCACATTTGGTCCATGCAAACATGCAATCTGTCGCGAGACATAACCAGAGTCACGCCACAACACAAGTTGACATGTTGGTCTATAACTATCAGAAGTTCATTGAAGTTACCAAGGCAACACAAACCTGTTTCGTCCCCCCAAACCCAATAACGAATGTTAAAAAGATAGAAGAATAGGCAACCTAGCTAATGCTGCCATAATTCTGCTCCTATCATGACCAATGATCAGCTGCTGCTGCTAGAGCTGCTTCATTCTGACATTATTAATAAACCTGAAGAAAAGCTCTGTCTTTTCCTTTCAAGCCCTGCTGAGCACGACAGCATTTTAGCTCCCCTCCAAAGCTTTGTGATGAACACAGCACACACAGACGCCGGCTCTTCTAACAAAGCCCCAGCTCCAAATGGCTGTCAGCCAACAGGTAGCACAGTAGGAGGCCTCCGGATTGCCCACCAGTCACCCACACACTGCCACTGTGTGCACACAAGGCAATCAGTATGACCCTGTATCAAAAGGGCCTTTGTAAATCTTAAACAAACACTATAAAAACTGGGCTGCTGCTTCGGGAAACCTATTGAAAGTGGGCAGTACAGCCATCGAAAGGTGGAATACATCTGTCACATGTGTGCATAGTGTACAGGTTATTTTCAGTGCATATTTCAGAAACAGAACTTGTTAGTGCACCTTCAAGCCTGTATTTTTTATGCCTAACAAATGTCTCATTCATATGTATAGGTTCATCCAACATGTGTGGATGGTAGTGTCAGGCTTTCACTTAAGGAAATGCAAGTCCAATTTAGCTTCAAAGTGTACATCCATATGCCGCGCCTGGCATGAGCCTAAATTATTGCACAGCGCGTTGATTAATTTGATTCCGAAAGTGGCGCTTGAGTAACTTTGGCCATATGTTTTGGTTATGGAAAGACAACTGGATGTAACGAAAGCTGTTTTTACAGACAGAAATAGACCGGTGTTTAATTATAGCACTGTGGACGGTGAAGAAGTACAAATTAAGGAGACACAATTTGTTGGAAAAATATGTGATGCTTTATATTAATATAATTCTTACAAGCCTTCTTCATTTCGAAGCTTTACATTCTCAGAATCTCACAGGGACCTCGGTTAAGGGCTGATATCCTTTATTAGTCTGTATAATTACAGTATATCTGTAAAAAGCTCATTTTTGTTTTTGTTTTTGTTGTTTATTCATTAAATCATTTACTGTAGTTAAGTCACAGTAATAGGATCACCTCCGTGTTTCTACTCTATGTGTGTGACACTGCATGGTGGTGGTGTATTAGTGGGTGTTGGGGTGGTATGAGTGGACAGAGCAGTGCTGCTGGAGTTCTTGAGCAGTATGTCCACCCACTCAATTAGACACTCACAGGTCTCAGCGACACTGAGGGGTTCAAAAACTCCAGCAGCCCTGCTGTTTCGAATTCACTCCTGGGAATAATCCACCATCTAAATAAAGCTGTTTGGAGGCCCGAGGAGGAAGTACACTACGTTAGTCAGGTGGTTGTAATCTTATGGCTGATCATTGAATTTAGGCTGTGTTTTCTATAGAGTAGGCCACTAATGTTAGCCTACCAAATATTACAGAATATTAATATTACGAAGCCAAGACTGACAGTTGCACCTTCCAGGTACACTAAAGTGTCAGAACAGCCTGTACTGTACAGCCTGTCTGTCTCTTGCTTTTGGACAGCTTACACTAATGCTGTGTTTAATGAAAATAATTTGAATGTGGTTATGGTGTGGATTTTTATCTTGAGTATCTTCCATCCTCTCTTTATTGCTTATAGTTTAACAGAGTTTCATACAGTGAATTTAAAGGGCCAGTACCATGCAAAACTTTAAAATAACGCAATATTAAATATTTAAATATTAGACAGTTTTTCCAGATAAAACATTGTTATTACATTGTTGCAAAAAACAAATGCGGGCTGCAAAAAACATGTCACAAAAACAAAAGCATTTACATATAGGCTATCTACCTTTTTAGGTTATTTTCCCATTAAAGACTTACATTCATCATCAATCAATAGTTGCATCCAGAGTGAATCAACCAATCGCAATGTACAGCTGCAGTGGTGTTGAGCCAGACTGGTTTAGAGTCACTAAGAATGGCAGTGGGTGATGTTCAGTGATGAGTGCCACTTTTGTCTTGGTGGAGACGACCAACGAATGTGTGTGTGGAGGCACTGTAGTCAGCGCCAAGATCAATGGTTTGTTGTCGCACATCACATGTTCAGAATGTCTGGTATCATGCTGTGGTGAGCCATTTTGTGTGATGGTAGATCACCTTTGGTCTTCAATATAGGCACTTTGACAGTCCAATGTTCCGCTAATGAGGTCCTGAGACCAGTGGCACACTCAAGAGCTCACCTTGAAGACACAGATACAATGCCAAGGCCAGTCACGTCGCCAGAGAATATTCAAGCTGCATGGGATGGATTATTGTAGGACACCATTAGCAACCTCTGCAACTTCGAGACATCTGGCATGTTGCGTTATACCCAACACCATACTGAGAGTCAGTGTGTGACAGTAGCCCAATCAATATTAACCACACCAAATGTTTAATCATTTTATGTTCCTGGTAAGCTTTTTCTTCTTCCCAATAGCATGAAGCGTGAATCTGTTATTAAAAACCGTTAATATTAGCTCTATAACATCCAAACTGACTGATACATCTGTTAGGTCTAAACACACTGACCAGCATTAAAGGGCCATAATTGTCAGAGCTTTGCACAGCAGGCCTTTGCAGCTTAAAGGCTGCTGTTATATGGCAGAGAGAAAGTTCAAAGTGATGTTTTCTGATGTAACACTGATCACTGTGCAAAGTCACATTTGGTGCAGCAAGTCCAGGCCGGTTCAAAGAGATCAGCCGGTTTTGTAAGAGATTTGCGAAGCTATGGTACGTGACTGAAAAGCGCAAGGACACCAGATGCTAGAGAGGCCAAAACTACGGTGAAGCACAACAGCTTTTTCAAAATAACAGCGCACAAATCTCACTGAAATGAGAAAAATGTTTGCAACATACTGGAAAAAGGGACATTTCTGTATATACATACCTCGTGTAGTGTAGTGTTTAGGGCATTTTTAAAACATTGGTGGATGGATATTTGAGGTTTTTACATATTTCATTTCAAGAGCAAGACAATTCATTGATTTTATTATAAAATGTAATGAATGAATTAGTAAATGTTATTGAACTCAGTGCTGTAACTGCCATACATTATATTCACGTGTATTCACTCCTGTACTGAGCGGTTAATAAAGTAGACCTGTACACCTACTCAGTCATGCTCATAATATTTCTAGAACTGATGATTCAAACTTGGTCTGATGAATCTGAGTTTCTGCTGAGGGACACAGGTGACGGTCTTACCAGTCACTGGTTTAGTATCCAATAGAACACCTTCAGTGGACACCACCTTGGGGGATCCATGCCACATAGGATTGAGGCTGAGATCAAAAGGAAGGTTCTAGCCAAACTAGCAGTTTTCCAGATGAATGGCTTGATTAGTGTATTTCCCAATTCATGGTTTAGCTTCTGCGTTCTGGAAACGAATCAGGGGTTCTCCACCTTTTCCACCTCACAACCCACCTGTTTATAAACAGAAAGCATAATGGCACACAAGAAAACGAAACTCACCTTTTGATATTTTTGATATTAAACTGTTTCTGCAGTTTATTTCTCAAGTTCTGACACGGAGAACATGAGAATTATGGCCTGAACAATAGCCTAAAAAGAGCATGTCGTCATGAAAACGTGTCCCTAATGTACCTCACAAAAACTGACACACCCAGTTACAAAATGTGGAATTCTTTAATTCTGTCTAAAAGCTGTCTTTACGTTAGCCCGTGTCGACAATCCATCTACTTAGTCTGGGATTATTCTTTCATTTGGTTCTCTTAAGGAACAGTGTCACCATTCTTTCTTCATTTCAGAAACCTCTGCAGGGGCTCAGAGTGGCTTAAATATCTGATGCACTGCCATTGTGATCCAAGGATTGCAGGTTCAAGTCTTAATGGGGTTGGATAATTAGTACATCCAAACTGAGAGCAGATTTGGGAAAAGTTAAAATTTCAAATACATCTCTGGCTCGCAAATTGTCTGCATCTGATGCCCCACAGCTGCATTGTCTCAAACCGATAATGTTACTTCTGTGATATATTATTGTTTCATGATGTTTCTATTAATGCTTATATAACGTTTTTAGCTTAAACACAATGGATCTATTGATTTTTATTTATACCAAATCATGTTTTCCACAGACTTTTATGATTTAAAGTGCCATTGCTGGCCCACTATGGACTACTGTCTCTCCCTGGGGATGGGCCTGTGAACCACTAAACAGTGCTTTACGGCCCACTGGTGGTTTCCAGCCCAGAGTTTGAGAAACCCTGATCTAGACTTTGAACGTAGACTGCAAATGTGTGAGAGCTTTTAAGGGCTTAAAATTAATATCCCTTTGAAGGTATTTAGAGTCCCCTGAGAACATCTCAATGGATGGTTCATTCTCACTTTGCGGATACATGCCGTTTTCTAGACTTCATATCTCAGGATCAGAGTAACTTACAGACATTATCCATAGATCATAACCAACTACAAGACTTACCTTCGCTCAACCATGTAATTGTTTGATGAATTATCAGTGAGTATTCCAGCTCAGAAAAAGCTCAAATGTATTAATTTCCAAATAAGTTAAATCCCAGTTGAAATGCCAGAGAAAGTATGAAACATCCCACAAAATTGGCGTTAAAGGTTAAAAAACCTGTCTGTAAATGAAACCGATATTAATGCCTAACGCAATCTCACTTACTGTTAACACGGGTTCTTTTTGACCAAGTGAATCACCCATAGTTCAAACTACAGATTCAATCTGCACCACTCTTGTAGATCATGTCTTCAGTTGAATGAGAATCCATTAGAAGTCTCTGTATACTCTTGGAATCAATAAATGATGGAGAAAGGCCTCTTGAATTTCAAAGCTCTGCCCAACGGCTCACTCAAGAAAACAAAAGTTGGGTTGTTACTGTCAGGGTTAGTTTAGCTACCCTGCATTTGATGGCACAGAGGACACCAAATACTGCAAAACTCAAGCAACAGGTCGCAAAAGGGCTGAAGAGTGAGTTGAGAGATGATGATTGAGATGAGTGGTGAAGATCAGCTGGAGACATTGCTGGAGTCCAGCAGGTCTCTCTCTCTCTCTCTCTCTCTCTCTCTCTCTCTCTCTCTCTCTCTCTCTCTCTCTCTCTCTCTCTCTCTCCCCCTCTGGCTGCTGAAAGGTGAAGCTCGGTACATTCAGAAGCATTGTTGTCCCTGATGGGCTCCACAGTGCTAATGTAGATTAACCCGTGCTAATGCTTTCAGTGGACATTATAACATTAAGACATTAAGATAATTAAGTATGACAGCCTACATTCATCCCTAACATTAATCTGAACTGATGGTCAGTAACATTTCAACAAATCACACTTTTAATCTCTCGAAAGGCCTGATTCATTACAGATTAAAGGTGTTTCCTAGAATTGAACCAGTCCTGACCAATTTGGGAACTAGGGAATATTTGTTGTAACATAATTATGGTCGTCTATGGGACAACCAGCAGACTTCTCTTCCCCCACTTATAGCAGATGACACAAATGCCACACCTCCTTTTCTCGGCCAATCACTTACCCCAGCACTCTTTGCTTTACAGATGCTGATTTCATTCCTTTCCCTCCTTCCACCCTGTGGCCACCAATTTGGTCCTGTTGGTCATCCAGGGTTTGGCTCAACCCCTGCCATCCATGCTCTGCAAAATCTGAGAGGGTCCAGATGTTTCAAGACCTGGTCCAACTACAGGGCCAATGCCAAATACATAATTATTAACATTCAAATTTTACACCTGGGTCAGAATAAAATGTTTCTGCATACTCCTCAAAATCATCTAGTAGAAATGACTTTTACACATATATTACACTGCATTCCCTTACAAATAAAGGTACTACAAAGTGTTCTTTGACCCATGATATACAAGAACCTTATCTTGTTCCATAAAACATTTATACACTTACATAAAAATATGTACACTATTAATAAATGTACATTTTAGGTCCAAATATTTCTGGACACCCCTTCTAACGAACGCTTTGAACCGTATATGTGCACACCGTTTGTCTAGTACCTGTAGAAAAGTAAAATAGAACCAGTAGATTAGAACTCTCTGGAGCAAATAAACATGAACCTATTGGCACCATGCCTCATGCCAAGCATCATCTACAGGAGTAGAAATGCTCTACCTGCTTACCTCTACGTGTTTTCTGGAATGATGGAGTTCCATCCAGTTGGGAATGATGTAGAGTGGTGATCGTTCTGACCTCATTAATGCTCTTCTCACTGAATGCAAAAATCTAGTAGAACGCCTTCCCTGGACAGAAGAGACAGTTACTCCAAAAGCTGGTTGCAACTGTCTTATAATGAAGAGTGTGTTTGAATTACGACCCTGCGATGTAATTGTAGACTGCTGCATCAGTACAGTTAAAAAATCACTATACTGGAGAAAAGCTGCCAGTTAATTACTGTAATTAACTGCAAGTGTTGAATTTAAACAAATCCCTGTAATGGCTGAGGGCCACAGCTATTTTATATTTTTTCAGGCAGGGTATTACTTCTAGTGTCTGTCTTAATGCATCAAAAGTGGCTGCTGCACTCAACAGTGTTGTACAATTACAACAACTGAACTGAGAATGAATTCTAATCTGTCTGAGCTCTACCTTCACTATAATGGTTCTTAACAACATCCAGCTTTGATGAGAGAGACATACAACCATTATTCTAAATGGCCAGACAAAGGTCCTCCGTATCAGTTTTGTTCACTTAATTTGCAGTGCTCTTTCCCTATTACAAAGTCAATAATGGTGTGGACCAGACAACCTTGTCTGACCTTATATCTCCTGATACTTCTTTTGGCAAAAAAGTCTTGTCTTTAAAGAGAACGGGCCCAAAGCTGCAGAATGAGTGAAATGGACACTCCTATGTAAAACTGGTGTGCTGGATATTGCTTAATGTGCTCCTTCCATTAAGCAGATTCGTCTTAATCCACACTAACCCTATTCCTAAATCTAACCCTAACTCCATTTAACCTTGGTCCTAACCTCAACCATAGCTGTGATCTAAACCTGAACCCAGAACCTAATCTTAGTCCTCGTCCTGGCCCAATTATTAGCCCCAAATTTAGCCTTATGTCAAAAACTAATCTTAATCCTCTTCCTGGCCCTATTACTAACCCCAACCTATTTCAGCAGCAGGCTGATTGGTTCATTTTGTTGAAGGCCATGACTTTATCTGTAAGCAGCAAGCTGATTGGCTTGCGGTGGAAACACTATTTTGCTGCAGAAGATGAAGATGTGAAGCTGCAAGAGGGCAGTAAAAGGGTTGCATTGCCAACCCCTGGAAAAGTTGATAACTATGGCGGTATGAGTTAAGGAAAATTTTTCTTTATACACACTAAGTTTTGCACCCCCTGCTTAGAGTGTAAGAGCATGAAGGGAGGCATGAGTGGAGCAGAGCAAGGGAACAGAAATTAGAATTGAAACAGAACATTATTTTAAAAGCTTTAAACTTGATATAAAGAACCCTCTTCAACCCATACCACGATGCTAACATCCGATATCCGATATAAATATTGATATATCACCCAGCCTAAGTTTGGATAGAAGCATATTATGTAGCATGTTATGCATACATCACTGAGGGGGTCAATGAGGAGGGTCGTGATTGTGTAAGGGTGGTTGTGGTCCTTCCTGGCCTCCTTGCTTGTTTTATGTGAATTTTCCCTTTTACATCGAAAGTTAGTGTGTTGGAGATATGAAGTATGAGATTTTTATGACACCAAAAGGAGAAACTGGGGATACAATGAATAATAAAATGAACCTAAAAGATAGATCTAAAGCTCATCATTTTGAAGCTAAATTGCCACCGACTTCGTTTTTTTTTCAATAATACAACAGTACAGCAATTACTGCAATAGATTTTATATAATACAGTAATTGAATAATCAGTGATTGTCGCTTTTCTGTGTTTTTTTAGAGAGGCGATTTGGAATTTCCCATTAAGACACAATGGTCTAATTTGTCTGAGGCTAATGTGAAGCTAAGCATTTGTTAATGAGGAGCTTTTCTATATCCAGTGAGGAAAATAAAGACGCTAACGGCTTTAAATGGAGCAATACCTTTTCCTATTGGCAAAGTAATAAAGGACTTAAGTGCTGGTACCTAGGAACCTAAGATTTAGTAAAGAGCATCACTGAAATGTGTTTATTGGGGAGACTGACATTAGTACAAATGTCTTGGTGTAATTCCAAATGCAGATTTGTTTCTAGCAGCTGTTAATAAATATCTCGTCATTATTTCTGTGACTGAGACAATATTACAGCGCAGATAAATGGGTCTTTAAAAGTTAGTAGACTTTAAATGAAGAAATGCACTTAAACCATCAGTCAGAGAAAGAACTTAGTGGAAGATGTCCAAGATAGCATCAAATAGGTACAGCCTGGCCTAATGCGATGGCCTGGGACAGACAGGAGCATGGCACAGAGAACGAAAACCGACATTCGCAAGGATACCGAGATGAATTTTGACTCTGCTAAGTCATAACGTGGTGCACTGAAGCCTTTCTGCTACTTTCAACTTAATTAAGATAAGTCTGTGGTCATTTTCCACAGTTTTACAGGGGATAGAAGTCCCGTCCCTCCTGCGGGATATGGGCCAGATTCTAATCAGTTTAAAACTCCCACTCATGCAGAAATCGTGCACCCAGTTAAAGTTTATTGTGCATTGTATTTCAAATAATGAAATCAATAGCAGCGAGCCAGGGACCGGACGGCTGTAAAAACCCGTGAGTCAAGAGAGTTTCAAAATCAATACAACAGTGAACTTTATAGCAACCATAAAAATCACCTTTGCAAATGCTGAATAAATCTCCTTCGTCTCAACAGACAATCGGGGATTAAAAAAGAAAAACAGCGACTAAGACGTTCTGTAAGCAGTTTGAATGCACACTGGAAGCCCACTTACTCCTGAGTCCTATACCCCCTGGCAGTGCTGTGTTTATGTCACTGTCTGAACAGAAGTCACGCTAAAAGCCTTCTTTTTTTTTCCAGAAAGCAGGTTGCAGCCGTCCGCAGAGAGACAGATAAGAGGAGCTGAAAGGCGTATTTTTCCCTTGGTTAACAATGGGGGCATTGGGAGAAAGCTTCTCCAGACTTTTCTTTCAATTGAAACAGCCTTCTAAAACTAACCAGATCCCTTGATACCTGCAGTGACCCTGACTGCCATCATCTTTCTCCCTGATCTGATCCAATTACAAACCAACAGCGCGAAAGCTCCAATTGACAAATCCCAGCACCTTCGCTTGTCAATAAGAAATCTGCACTGTTCACCCGGATTTGCATATGCATATGACAGTGCCTGAGAAAATTCATTAACTCCTTCAGTGGCTTGAACGTTGTTCTTTAATTCGTCCAAAAATTGGAAAAGTTTTTTTTTAGGAGACAGACACACAGGCCAGGTACTGTTTTCAGGAGTCTTCATTTGAGATATTAAATTGTAAGAATTTGAATGTTTGCATGAATTTGACCGTGTTTTGATTTACTCGTGCCTACAATTTTGTGGGGAGATATGCTTTGAGCTGAAAGTGCAATAATGCTGATGAGCTATTTGTATTGATCAGATTGACGAGGATATTTATAATCATAAGTTCTTCAAAATACTTGACAGGAGTCCTTTATTATTTTTTGGGGACTTTTTTCGGGACTTTTATTCTGGAATTTGAAAGCTGTGTGAGCAAAGAACGGTGATCCGCCCCATCCCTCTCACTGATCAGTCCGAGTCTGCATGCAGGTTGAGAATGTACATGTGAATAGAGCAGTAAACCTGCCGTGGAAGCTCCTTTGACAGTTCTCTGTCCTTGCCTCTTCTATACACAGCGTACACGGCAACCATTTGAACGTTGACCCACTTGATGCACAGTGCTTAAGTCATGCAAGCATAGTGGGAGAAGAATGCTGGGATTGAAGAAATCTCTTTCTGAATGCACGGCTCAGATGTCAGGGGGAAGATCGTCCAAATTTAGTAGGTCACGATTTCCTGAGGGGGCATATTTAGTCATTGCCATCAATCTGTTCTTGGTTTACACCATGACATTAGAGATTAATCTGCAAACAGCTCAGAAATAGTACACCAACTGGAATATTCAAGACACCGGAGGATGTGGTGAATAAAGCCTACACTTACGGTGTTTGAGTGCGATGTAAATCATCAGGCAGAGGCAGCGAAAAAAAAGCCTTTCAAAAAGAGAGAGAGGTGAGCGAGAGAGAATTTCAAAAAAGAATGTGATCTGGGGGACAAGTGAGTGAGTGTGTGTGTGCGTGTGTGTGTGTGTGTGTGTGTGTGTGTCTGATGTACATGTGTGAGTGGAATGCAACTGGCAGGGGCAGGGCCGACGGGAGAATCCATCAGTTTCGGTGGCGTGAAATGTGAAGAAGGGTAAGTGACCTCTATGATAACCCCATCACAAGGCTGCTGGCCCTGCCCGCTAACTATCACAGTGCTAAAGCCCAGCCGTCCAGCTCACTGCCACTGACCACACTGCTACAACCATACACTTATTTATTGGACAGATGATATATACACGGGTGAACCATAACATTATGACCACCTCCTTGTTTCGACACTCACTGTCCCTTCGATCAGCTTCACTGACCATACAAGAGCACTTTGTAGTTCTATAATTACAGACTGCAGTCCATCTGTTTCTCTGCATTGTTCTTCAATGGTCAGGCTCCCGGAGGACCACCACTGAGCATGTATTATGTGGGTAGTGGGTCATTCGCAGCACTGCAGTGGCACTGACATGATGGTGTGTTAGTGACATGATAGCTGTTCTGTGGTGGTCCTTTGGGGTCCTGACCATTGAAGATCAGGGTGAAAAGAGGAGAATAACGGATGCAGAGGAACAGATGGACAGAGTCTGTAATTATAGAACTACAAAGTGCTCCTGTATCAACTGTCCATGGAAGACTTTCTATTACATAATGTGGAAAAGAGCAAGAAGTTGAGATTTTCGTTGTAAGTGACAAGGATGGACAAGATTAGAAATAAGCAGATCAGAGGGATGGTGAAGGTGGAGCAGTTTGGCGCTAAAGCTAGAGAGGCCAGGTTGAGATGGTTTGGACATGTGTTGAGGAGGAACAGTGGATAAATTGGGCAAAGAATGTTGGAGATGGAGCTGCTGGGCAGAAGGAGAAGAGGAAGACCTCAGAGAAGGTTTATGGATGTAGTGAAGGTGGACATGGAGATGATTGGTGTAACAGTAGAGGAGGCAGGGGATAGGGCAAAATGGATGCAGATGATCCGCTGTGGCGACCCCTAAAAGGAGCAGCTGACAGAAGAAGAAGAAGAAGAAGAAGAAGAAGAAGAAGAAGAAGAAGAAGAACCAGGAACAATAAACTATTAAACATTTAGACTGATATGATCAGTATTTATTCATGTACACATACAGAAGTAGTGTCTCTCAGGATGGTGTTGGGTTTAACCCAACATACCAGACTCGGTATGGAGTTGCAGATGTTCCTAATGATGTCCTGTGATAATCTGTCCCATGCAGCCTGCATATTCTCACTCAGTTCCTGCAGATTTTCCGGAAGGGGTGGGGTGTTGATAGTGCATCCAATAGCATCCCACACATTTTCAATCGGGGATAGGTCTGGTGATGTGACTGACAATGGCATGACAGCTGTTGAGACTGCAGCCGTGTGTGGACGAGTGCTGATCTGACTGATGAAGACCAAAGGTGATCTGCCATTATATGAAATTGCACACCTTACCATAGCATTCAGGCATCGCAACTGGTTATATCTTTCTGGGAGCAACTATTTTTGATGAATGTAAACTGTTCATTTCTCAGGTTAGTTCCATATATGGGCTCTTATAAACTGAGGAATTAGCTGTACGTTTGTTCATATAACTCCAATATTTCCATTATACCTCGAACGTCTCTTTCAACAACTTAGAATGGTTTGGTTTGCCATGATATGGACCCTTAGAAGATACAGTTTTATGGCGAAACTGATAAAATATGACATAGTACAGCCCTGTGTTTCACTGCACTCTGCTACAAAGACTATAAAAGCTGCCGTTCACACATCTAAGGCATTAACGGCCTGGCACACTCCTGCAGCAATTATTACGGAGCGGATAGGGTTCCTCATTTGAAAGATGGACTCCAGTAAATCACACATCTGTTGACTAAATGGAGCAGCACGCAGTGTACAAAGCTGCTCATGCTGCTTGGATCTGTTGGTTAATTAACGTGGATGGAATTTGCTGTGTGAAATCACTGTTTATCTCTGTGCTGTTTATCTAGCCAAATTTTGAGATATTTGGATGTAAATGCGTGTACCAATGGGTCGGGCGAATGCTATTAATGAACAGTGTGAATACAACCGTGTGGCAGACTGTAATAATCCTTGCAGTCTAGACTTTTTCTGTACCCTTTCTCTACCCCAGTGTTTCTCAAGCCTAGTCCTGGAGGCACCCCTTCCCTGTAATCTTTTATGTAGGGGTGCCTCTAGGACACTGCCTTGTGTGTCCAAATGTTTGTAGATACCCCTTCTAATTAATACTTTCAGTTATTTTACATTGATCCATTGCTGACACAGATGTGGAAATGCACACACACCTTGCCTAGTCCCCGTAGACAAATACTGCCAATAGAATAGATCTCTTTGGAGCAGATAAACACAAACCTGTTGGAACCATATCTAATGGCAGCTACTGGAACTGGTTCTTCTGAAGGCACTCCATTCAATACATTGGGGAAGGGTAAAGGGAAATCTCATTTATGTGCTTGTCACTGATGCAATCAAATCCTCACAGCAATGCTCCAAAATCTAGTGGGAAGCATTCCTTGCACAGTAGAAGCAGTTACTCCAACTAATGCAAGGTAAGGACTTTTTTAATGCCCTTGAGTTGAATCAGTGAGTGTCTCAGGTGTCCATATAGTGCACAGTCAAAAAAAAAAAATAGGACACTCCATTAAATGTTTACTACTTTATTATTAAACACATATTAACATTTTTATGACACTTCAGGATTCTTGCAGACGGCTCCAGGGCTGAACTGGCCATGTTGGTGGTTGGTTTAAATGTTATATGCTTGTAAATCATTTATTGGACATTGGAACAGCTGATTTCTAATTGATCTGAGATCTTATTCATTCCTTTCCAGATTCATATCCCTGCTGTCCAATGAAAACCATGTTTCCCCATTTTTGTCCTCTTTTAGTTTTCTCCATTGTTTTAAGCCTGTGAAGAAGGTGTGTTCCTTCTCATGTAAAGATATTATTTAGGAGATACACGTTCTTCATTGGACAATGAAGATATGCACCTACCATCTTCGTTCTGTAGGCCTTGGAGAGCTCTTTGGATCTGGCCATGGTGATCCAACTCACTTCAAAAGAACAAACTAAACTAATGCCTGAGGTTTAAATAAGACATGTTCCTCCAAAGTCCTCTCTAACCATATTCTAATCATCCAAAGGTGACCTGGCATTGTACAAAATTGTACCCCACATCATGACACCAGGCGTTCTGGACATTAATCTTGGCGCTGACCACGGTGCTTTCAAACACAAATCCGTTGGCCGTCTTCTCCGTATAAAAGTCTCCATATAAAAAGTGGGGCTCGTCACTGAAGATGACTCATTGCCATGCTGAGTGACTCTGTGACAGTCTGGCACGACACCATCGCAGTCATGCACTGATACTGGTTGATTCCTCCTGGGTCCAATGATTTTTTGACGGTCGAATAATAAATAATAAATTAAACACAAGTCATCTTCACTGTTGATGTTCCTCAAATGCTAATTACTGTTTGTCCAGCACTTACAGTAATGAAGCAGTGCTGGATGTAGTTACAGATTCAGCTACCTGGGTGAGTGAGAGGTATACTGGGATCTGGCCTTCCATCTGCTTAGTGAGTTCATGGTACGCTCTGTCACTCACATTGAAATCGCTTTTCAGGCGAATGTCTCCACTGAGAGCCTCCTGACCTTGGGTTAACACCACTAAGATGTTGCTGGATCTGAGGGTGTCATGGATAATTGCGCTCGTCTCTAAACCTGCTGCAGGTATTAGTCCAGCACTCCGGATAATGAGGATTAATCACTTCCCTTTAAAGCATGTGCTGGCGCTGAGATAAAGCACTTTTGTGCTGGAGCAAGACCTTTGTGTGCAAAATGAGAAACATCTGTAACTACTACTCTGCGATCTAATGTTGATAATCCTGGATTCAGTATTAAACGGGTGGGAAATTCTGAACATTCTTGGCCTCATACAGTATATAACACTTTTTTTCCTACCAAATAACCTTGTACATTGCTTTGAGCTCTACGTCAGTTATTAGTATTTTAAGGCACAGTTTGTGGCTATTTTTCCTCCCCTCATGTACATCTGATCATCATTTGAGTAATATTAAGAGATAGTGGAAATAAAACAAAAAATAAATAAAACTGAAGAGATCTCTTTTAAATGTCATCTTTAATGATGTAGGATAGTGTTCCCTGGAGGCAGCCCATACCCTGCTCTCAACACACCTGATACAACTAATCAGCTCATTAGCAAGCCCTCCAGAGCTGCAGGGGGTGTGTTAAAGTTAAAACATGCAGGGCAGAGGTGCCTCCAAGACCAGGGTTGAGAAACACTGATGTAGGAGGAGGGCTGTGGCGGCACTAAATCTGTGGTAGGGATGTGGATGGAGGCCGGTAACCAGCATTCATACACTGCACTAGCGATTTTGATGAGAGCAGTAGCTTTGTACTAACACCATGGTAGGAGACCGGCGGTGTTGCTCATACAAGGACATTTTGCTATACTGATATCACTCACTTCAACAATCAAGAGCACACCAAGCTAATGTCTGAGGTTTATATATGACATGCCCCCAAAATCATCCTTAACCATGCTCTAATCATCTACAGTTGATGTGCTGCAACTGATTGTAATTTTAAATAGAATTAAAGAATTTAAGTAGTAATAAATATAGAGGTGTCAGTGGTTTTCACGGGGAGTCCTAATTTGATTTTACATTGGGATTCAATGTACTGATATGTAGCTTTTAATTCATTAACCACATGATCTATGTCCGCACCACTGGTTGCCAGTTTCCTCCCATATCAAGTACAGACTTTTCCCTCCAACTTTTAAAGCCATTCATGGTCTTGTCTCAAAGCCCACTGAGCTCCTTCATCCCTGCAGTCCCTCTTGCACCCTCAGATCTTCTGACACTGGACTTCTTCCCACGCTCACAACTCAGCAGCAGGAAGGTACAGCACTACAGCTCCCAAACTCTAGAAATCTCTTGTTCCATAATCTCTTCAGGACCAGTCTACTCCTTCCTCTTTACTGTACACTGCTTCTAGTTCCCTCAGTCCAAAGGTTTTTTTATCTTCAGAAGTAAAGTGACCTTGGGTTTGTTGTGCTTCACACTATAAAAAATACTTTAGAGTGTGTGGGTGATGTGATTGACCAGAACCGAGTACTTCTTTCACAGATCTTTCTTGTCAAAAGCGAGGAGAATTGGCTCCCATTCTGAGTCTTGCCTTCTCTCGAGCTTTCATTGTCTTTCCCTTGATAGTGTTGGCTTGCTCACTAGGTCCTCGGACCAGGACCTCTGTAAAGCTGTTGTTGTCTCAACAGTTATTATTGAAAGCCCTCCGGTAATCGAAGGTCAAGACATGACTTGAATTGGTGAATTGAACATACATGCTTTTCCAAATTATGTTCTAAAAAAGCAGTGTTTTCATGTGAAATTCAAGCGCCTTCAAGAGCTTCACATTGAGTGGACTGAGGCTGGTGCATCGGGAACCACCACACACAGACATCTCCAGGAAAGGGGATACAACTGCAGCATTTCTAATATCAAGCCCCTCCTGAACCAGAGAAGTGTCAGAAGCGTCTTACCTGGGCTAAGTAGATAAACAACTGAACTATTGCTCAGAGCTCCAAAGTCCTCTTTTCAGATTAAAGTAAATTTTGCATTTCATTCAGAAATCAAGAGTCTTACGGTCTCAACTGTGTCTGGAGAAACAGTGGAGCGGCCCAGATTCCAGTTCATGTACCCATGTCATCTGCTGGAGTTGGTCCACTGTGTTTTATCAAGTCCAGAGTCAATGAAGCATCCACCATGTGATTCTAGAGCACTTTCTAGAGAGCTTCATGGAGATTCTGATGTTCTTCCCACAATGCTGAAACTGCTACCAAATGGTTAGCTGACCATGATATCACTGTGCTTGATTGGCCAGCCAACTCTCCAGATCTGAACCCCAGACAGAATCTACAGCATATTGTCAAGATGAAGATGAGAAACACCCAACAGAACAATACAAATAAGCTGAAGCTATCAAAGCAATCTGGGCTTCAATAACATCTCAGCAGTGCCACAAGCTGATTGCCTCGGTGGCACAATGATGCAGTAATTCATGCTAAATGAGCCCCAACCAAGTACAATCAAACAAATTTGGATATTTCAGCACTGAACAATTTTCACCTTTAGAACCCTAGACCAATTTTGCTGAATATTTTCATAGTTTGACATACGTGTCTCACCAGAACATTAAAAAATCATTATAGGAGACTTGTCACATCACAGGTCAGATATTGTTATTTTTGAGAGATCCTAGGCTACTCAAAGTTGTCTTCACTGGAGATGTAAAAATTTGAATATGAGTGTTTTTAAGCTGTCTTAAACTGACAAGGGAACTTATAAGAATAAGCTCTTGCCAGTGGTCCAAATAAAAATAAAAAAAACGTAATTAGTCCTTTATTTTTGTTATTAATGAATACATTGGTATTATCACTTCTTGGGGCTTTTCTTTTATGAAATTTGAAGGATGTGTGAGTAAAAACGGGAGCTCCCTTCTCATTTTCCTCTATAACTTAATATCTGTCAGTGACATCAGCCCTGCCCCCTCTTATTGATCAGTCAGGGTCTGCATGCAGGTTGAGCATGTACACATGGACAAAGCAGTAAGCAGACACTTGAAGGTCCTTTAATTAGGATTTAATTCAGTTGGAAATTATTTCACTTTGATTGATAGATGATAGACACAATATATAAGGTAACTCTTGTAGTTTGTTATTATATGAGAAACATGTTTGTAAGTTACTCTGATCCTGAAATATGATACCTAGTGTTTAATAATTAGACAAACTGGATTTCTGATTATGGGCTTAGATGAGCTATAAGCCATACCGATTAAAACCAAAACACAAAGGCATTGCAATTTGTCTCTTTGCATGTAATGAATATAAAATATGACAGTTTACCTTTATGAAATATTTTTTGAACAAAACAGGGTTTTTCAAAATATTCCATTGTTTTAGATGCACACGTAGTAAGGGTGATATTTAGGTTTTCAAAAGAATGGCACTGGGGGACATTTCACGCATTATTTACTTACTGGCGGTGTGTGAAAAGTCCTGATATGCAGGAAAAAAAACAAAATAGCAATTTCAGAAAACAGTCCAACCAGGTAACAACCAGGTTTGGGGAGGAATATACAACTCGTAGACTGAGAAACAAGAAATAGGGCCAAAATCCATATCAAGGAAAAGACATCACCAGCGCTGAGTGATGTGGAAAGGGCTGTAGCTGGAGGACTGACAAAAGGCCAGTGAATTGATCAATGAGAAACGTGTCATCACCTGAAAACTACATGATAGTGGATGGCAATGGCAAACTGGAGATTCCACTGTTTGGTGTTTTTCAACGGAGCAATGTTGCAAAATTGCACTCCATCCAGTAGAACCAAAGTCATCTCAATGTTCCACCAAGAGGTCAGCTTTCCATTTGCCACCAATCGCAGCAGAAGACTCATTTGGACACTGACACTTCTGAGATCATGGACAGTAAGCATTCTCAACTGAAGTTTAGATGAACCAGCTCACTTAGAACCTGAACTCTGATGAAACCCTAGCAACATAAGATTCAGCACATAGCTGATAACACCTTCACCCTGCAGGAACATTAATGCTATCACCATGGCAACATTTGCATTTACTGTGTGTTGCTGTCAGCCGTGTAACTTGCCAGCATTGCACCAGTTCTGCTAAGGGGCACGGAATTATAGTGCATAGATTAACATTAATGTGATTAATATAAGCACACTTTTATGTGACTGATAAGTTGTCTACAAATAAATCCATGTGCTTGCTCATAATTACCACCTACAGACTTTTAGGCATGTTTTTTTTCGAAGCCAGTGTTTCCAAAGCGGGCCCATGCATACCAATCACTGATCTTGAAACGCTGGATGTAATTTCATTATGCTTTAATGTGTAATTTAAAGCAAACCTTGGCATCGCTTAAGCGCATTGACCCCTTTGCTCCTTGCTCACGAAAATGTGTTTAAGATCAAAAGAATTGAACCACCTTGTAAAAACTGTAAAAACTCAGACACTTTTACAAACGAAGATAAACTGGGCCGCCGTGAAAGCTGGAGTGAAGGCAGTTGTAACAAAAAATGAATCTAGAAGTGAGTCATAGGAAGTTCTTCCCCCTTCAGTGGCCACTGTATGACATTTGTCAAGTGGTTTGAGACCAGTATAGCAGCCATTGCCTTCCCACCTACTAGTCACATCTATTAATGATGTGGGGCAAAGAGCTTTATGCCATCACCTTGTCCCAAATGTTCAAATCAGCCTGTAAACTGGGGACAGGAGACTGACATATTTATTGGTCAAAAGTGGCATGGCCTGTCTGACCCAATGACGTACACCTTTCAGCCAGGTGTGATTTAGAGCTCAGGCAGCCATATTAGCCCCTGCTATTCTGTAACCCAGGTTCACTATTCACTCCAAAGTTTTAAAGTTTACTCTGATACTCTGGTATGTGAGTGAAACATGGTATGAGGGAGGGTCTAAATGGAGTATATTCTCTTCATGACCTGTGGGAGTGGAAGACAAACATTGATGATATTGGTTATTTTTCATGGTGACATCATCAAAAAATCTAAAGCTAATTAGATCAGGGTTCCTCAAACAGTGGGCCATGAAGCACTCTCTAATGGTCCTCAGGGACAGGCAGTAATGCCACTTTAAACCATAAAAATCTGTGGGGGGAAAAAAATATATAGTGAAAGTAAATCAAGAGATCCGTCGTGTTCAAACTATGAACATCTATAAGCATCATATAAACATTAATAGGAATGTACAAAATTGAACGTTGCAGAAGTAATGCAAGGCAAATTAAATACTATCAGACATTATGAGACACAATGCAGCTGTGGGAACCTGATGCAGACAAAGTGACCGAGAGCTGTAGAAGCTTCTTAAACAAAGGATGGTGACGCTGCTCCTCAGAAACAGTGAAATCATCCGCAAGCACAACCCTGACTACATCAGATATGATGTCATAGCATAAGCAGAGAGATTGTCGACGTAGGAGCTGACAGTCCGTTAATTCTTCTAGACAGAATTAAAGAACAATGGAACTGGACATGTGATCTGATGTTAGCAACACATCTTTGCTGCTTGTTTTTGTGAGCTACATTTAGGATGTTCTAAAGACATGCTTTGCTTTAATTTACTTTAATTTAGGCCCGACTTGTCATAATTTCAGTGCCAGTGCAGGCAAAAACAATTTTTTCAAGAAAATGTTTATTTTTTTTATTTTTTTTTAGGCCATTAAGCTTTCTAGTTAAAAACAGGTGGGCTGTGAGGTGGAATAGGTTGCTTTAGATGAAGATTTTATCTTTTAAATGCTGTGATGATGGGCAAGGATGGACTGTCCATCAGTGAAACCAGGAACAATCCTGGCAGGAGAGTAATATTACTGAATTCTACACCAATAACTGCAAATATTACTTGGGTGACAGAGTGTTACGCAGTTCTGAGAGCAGTTCCCAGAGTGTCAAGCCATTATTACAGGTCAGTGGACAATGGACATGATCTTGAAACTGGGATTTTAAGGTAGAAATGCTACATAATGCTGCAGTAAGGTTTAAAAAATTACACTCTTAAAAATATAGCAAAGAATACTGTGTTTATGACTGTGGTGCTGTCTTTCAGAGTAAATCTTGTAGCTTTATTTGGGGGAATTAACAGTATCATATTCCATTGTTTGTTTAAACAAATATGTACCTAACCTTAACTTCTTCTGTAATTCAGTGTTTCTCAACCCTGGTCCTGGAGGCACCCCTATGTGGGGTACGGGGGCATCCAAGACCAAGGGAGAAAAACAACCTGATTTATCTAGCTATGCCTTGCTGTTGCAAGGACAGACAAGCTGTATGGAACATTGGCAGAAATCCCACTCAATGTGGAAAAAAAAACAGGAATGTGACTTTGTCTCAGAAAAGTAAAAAAATGAAAGGCCCAGTGACTGTAGGTGTGCTTACACTGGGTTTTTGCATTTCGCTTTAATGGGCATGATTAAATGGGCATGGCTATGACCAGGACCAGAAATCAGTGGCATAAACTCTTTGATTTAGCAGATTCACATCTAAGCTAAAATGCTATACTACTGAAACCCCCCAAAGAAAAGATTATTTTTGTGCCAGGGCTGAATTTAGATGTCAGTCCAGCCCTGTAACCATCTAATCCCACCTCCTGACTGACCACCTGTCACTTGTGTTGTATCTCCTCCTTTGAAACAGCAATTATCAGCGCTTCTTCAATGTTGGATCAGGCAGAGAAGAAAGAGTACATTGCATCATGCATAACACAGCCAGAGCAGTAGTGCTATTGGTTGCTGATGCTCATTCACCAAACTTAATGTGAAAGTTCAAAGGCCATATATATTCGCCTGGAAGTCACAAAATTCGTCTGTCACTGTGAATCTCATTGAAATGCATGGAATTTCATATGCAAAAATTTAGGCTCAAAAACCCAGTGTGGCCGATTCTGAAAGAATGTTAAGACCTAATGGGCTGGTTTCCCAGACAGGGATTAAGCCTAGTCTTGGACTACAGAGCAATCTGAGTGGTGATTCTCCATTGAAAGTAAAATTTAGTCTAGAACTAGGCTTAATCATTTGTCTGGGAATCCAGCCCAGTATGTAATAACCCATTTAATGGGTTACAATACAAAAGAACGTGAAAGTTTCGGGAACATTAATGAGCTAAAGTTCCATGTTCTTTGCTCGTTTTCAAATAGAATGACTGTTTCTCTATTTTAATATTCTTGAAATGTTCATATTGTTCACATTTTCCAATATCTTGAATAAACACGTCTCTTATAGAGGATTTGCTTGGTTTTTGCTAGACAATCAGAACGACATTTCATTGGACCAGCAGTGTCCAGATGTGTCTACATATAGAACATCAAACCCCAAAACTATGATCACATCTGCAACCTGAATCCAACCGTACAGTCACACAGGACTGCATTCAATCTGTCAGTCCTCCAATGCTGAAGAAAGTCAAATGCAGTGCAGGTTCCAGCAGATAACAGTCTATCAGAGGCTGGAAAAACGAGGGTCATCCCTCAGCCCTCGGGAGCTCACCTACTAAGCAACAAGCCTGACCACTTTCAAGGAGAGTGTGCTTCCCTCTAGATGGACTGGCTGGGGTGTTTGTAATCGTTTTTTGCGGGAAAAAGATATTTTTCATTCACAGTAGAGACACAAGATGCATTTTTGGTTTGACAATATTTCAAGTGCAAGTCCAGAGGGTCCTGACCTTTTAACCCTATCAATCCAAACATTCCGAGACTGTGGGTATGTTCACTTTAACTCATTTTGCTTGAGTAGTAACTGTGTGTGCGTCTCCGCGTTGGGTGATGACGTGGATCAGCATCTGGAGCAGCATTCTCTCACTGTATAACCGAATGCTCTCTTTATTGGTGGATGCACTGTATTTTATTTGGGATCAATAAAATAATTCTGTTTAATTCTACATATTTTTGTGTGAGAAATGTCATAGAAGGGCCAAATTGGCACTCTGTGGATAAGGTTTGACACCACTGAGTTAGGAGAGGATACAGCTCCCATGGCTAAGTGCTATTTTAGAGATGAAATGGATAAGCATCTGGAGCTGGATACTGTGCGATTACTGTAAAATAGAAGCTTCACGCTGTCTTTATTGGTGGACGCACTTCAGGATCAATAAAGTTCTTCTATTCCCTGATGTTTGTGATGTGAGTGAGCAGACATCCATTTAGAACACAGTTTATGTGCAAGAGCTTATTACTGACTTGTTAAATAAACATGAATAAATGTGAATAAATAAGTGTAAGGAGCTTTACAGACAAATCTTCACTTTTCTAGTAAATCATTGTTTACAAACAACTTTCTAAGCTTTCAACGGAAGTCAATGTAAAAAGATTTCATTTCAAGGAGTTTTGGAGAGTTTCTATTGGTCCATTCATCATGAAAGTCTACAATGATATGAAGAACAATTGCCAAATTCCAATTACATCAAAAAGTAAAAAAAAATGATGGCTCAGGGTAGCTCAGAATGGCTTAGCAGTCTAATGCTCTACCACTATGGTCTGAGAATCTCAGGTTCGAATGCCATCATCAGACGGAGTTGAAGAGAGAGCAAAATTGGCCTCTTTGAAAAGAGGCTGCGTTGGGCTTCACATGTATCAGAGGAGGCAAGTGCATGTCCTCACCCTCCTAGTGTCAGAAACGTTGCATGTGATAGGGAGAGAGTATTAGTGGGGTTGGGGAATTGGCACTTCTGAACTGAGGGAGGAAAATTGGGGTTAAAAAAAAATGAATAAGAGATACAATGTTTTTGCATCACGGATGAAAAGCACAAAGAGCTCTGATTAATAACAGGGAAGAGCAAATTAATGGACTGAAAGAGACACTTTACGGTGGCCTTGAAGGGTTAAGCAGCATTCATGACTAGTGAATAGATATTGATCATGTACCCTGACAGTCAAAAGGAACCGCTCAGAAGTGCATAAAATTCATGTTTGACTGCTTTGTGCATTTACAACAGATCAGTCCTTTAATTTTTGCTGCAGAACCAAAAAAAAAAAATCTTGATCTGCCAACAAAATGACGTAAGATGCCACACCATTCAAAAGGTGATGGAGTGCACAGTGGAGTGCTCTTTTTTCTTCTTATCTTTAATAATTTTACCCCTATAAGGAAGTGCCAGTTATGCAACCCTGTTAAAGCTATCACATGGTGCATGACGGTGGTGTGTTAAGAGACCCCCATCGACCAACCCCCAAAGTGAAAAGAGCCATTTTGCTCTCTCAGACTCTGGCTGTTAATGGTAAGTAGCATAACCCAGGATTCAAACCTGTGATCTTCTGATCAGTATGCCAGTTCATTAGGTTTCTCAGTAACTTCAAGAGTAATTTAAACAAGCTTCAACAAGGTCCTTAAAGTTGTATTCTTCACATTTTGGGTTTGGGGAATTTAGAGACCTCTCTGCTGAGAATGTGTAATTGCATTGTGAAAGACTACTTTTAACACATGCATTGTGGTCTCCTTTCAGAGCAGATGAATCCGATAATCATACATTTACATTCAGTCAGTCCATGGAGTACTCAGATTGGAGAATTCACAGAGAGCTTGGTCAAAACTCAGTCAAGAAAACGTCTTCAGAGTTAAAGCTACTGTTGTCTTGCGTATAAATGTAATAAGTGTATCTACAATAGTAGCTTTGAAATTGCTTCTTTAGTTTGATAATGAGTGAATGAGCATTCTGATATTTTCATGTTTGTAGTAGCCCTTGAATTGGCATTCTGTTCATATCAGCACCATTATGAGAACAAGGGTTGCTCAGGTAACCAGCAAAATATGCAGGACCCTCTTTCATAGGCAGTGCATGTAATGCAAAGATATGATGTGGTCAGAAAAAGCCTTGTGAAAACCTAGCAGACCACTCTGTTTGTAGGATTAATAGATGTTGCACCAGCTCCAATCTCCAGGAAAGTTTGATAGGTACTCAAACACACTTTGCCTGGAAAATGACTGGTGAGTGGAATCAGATGAGCTTGAGTAGGGTAATAACAAAAATTAGCAGGAGGCTGGCCCTTCAGGACTGAAGTTGTGCGCCCCTGAATTAGATTGTGTTCCCTTCTCATTCAGCAACACTGCAGCTTTCAGTTTAAACAAAGAAATCTCAATGACTGCTGCGATAAAAGTGAAGTGAACGGAGTTATATTCCTTTTTAATTAACATAAGCAATTGCAGAACAGTTAACCCTTCCCCAAAATATGAGAAAGGGGGAGGTTGTCTCTATAACCAGGTCGGCTCTTTCCTATCTCTTGATTCCGTGTAGTAATATATCATTATTGAATGTTAAACCTATTGCCTCATGGTTAACAACAGTCTGAAGTGACATTTCAGTATGAAGCGTAACTCCTTTAGGCCATCATTTGCTTAACCACCATCCTTTATGACAAAGTTCAAGGTTTAAGGGCCTGTCTTCCCACTGCATTACATAACAGCAGTCATGCTCTCAGCTGTCTCTGTCACCTCCTCCAGAGGCATTTATTGGTTCAGTGAAAGGAATAACTGACCTAGAAATAGCACTTTTATAAAGATAAAAATGATTTATGATTCAATGCATTGTAAAATATCAATTTCAACACAATTATTTTGGAAAATACTCTAAACACAGGGATGAAAAATAAACAGCATACATAAATAAATTATATTTTTTATTGTAATACCGTCATTAAGCACTTTATTATGAACATGCCCCTCAAGGTCAGATCTGTTGTGTATTCTGAGATACTTATATGAGTTGCCTTCTTCTGGCCAATTTCTGTTGACCTCTCTCATCAAGAAGATGTTTGTGTCTGCAGAACTGCTGCTCACTGGTGTTTTCTTTATTCTGCCATTCTGATGAACTCTAGAGACTGTTATCCTGAAAATCCCAGGAGATTAGCTGTTCTATAAGTATTCAAACCAGCATGTCTGGTACCAACCATCATGCCATGCTCAAAATGACAAAGAATATATATTTTCTCTTGTGCTGATAGCTGATGCAAACATTACCCGAACCTGCTGGTCCATATCTGCATGGCTTTGTGCACTGTACTGCTGTCACCCAATTGGCTGATTAGATCATTTAGCCTGCTCTCAAGAGGAATTTGTACATATGTGACTAAAAGACCATGTTATATTTTTTACTGTGTGAACTTAATGTAGTGTAATCCTTGTGGATTCACAGTTTTAAAATATAATAATACAAAGCTACCACTGCAAATGAATGATCTGAACCCAAATCTCAGCCTACATTTAAACTTATCCTAACCACTACCCAAATCCTGACCTTAACAATAACCCAAACTTAACCTAACCTTTACTTAACCCTTACTTTAAACCTAAAGTTAACCATAACCTAAACTCAACTTTACTCGTATCATAATTCTAAACTTAAAAGTAATCCAATCTACTCCAAACCCTTACTCTAATCCTAACCTTAACCATAACCTAAACCTAACATAACCCTAACCCTAATCCTAACATCGTACAATGTGAAATAAAACAGAACTTAAAGAACTTAAACATTCTGTCCATTAATTCCATTTTTAGAAGCTCCATAATGGAAAAAAGCAGCCAGCTGTGACAATGATGTATGCTCAGTTCTTCTGTGGACACATGGCAGACTAGCTTGAGCATGGACAAGAACTATTCTGAGTCATATTTTATATAATAAATATGCAAAATATGTCTGTGCAAATGTTACAGATTTCTTGGGGTGCACTTCCAACGTATATGTAAGAATTTATATGATAATGCATTTTTATTTGCAAATGCATATAACAGTAGTACAATATAACATTTTGCATGCATTAATTATTTATAACTTTTTATTGCAGTGATTTAATTATATCACATGTCTGTAAAGCATTCTGATCTAATAGGTCTGTGAAAATTGTGCTTTATAAATAAAGCTATTATTGTTGTTGTTGTTGTTGTTGTTGTTGTTGTTGTTTTTATACTCTACTGCAACTCTTTGTGGATATGAACCCAGTTGTCCAGATTAATCTGTTAAGAGATGGATTCTGCATAGGCATCAGGGCTTCACTAATGAACCCATGAATAAAGATTAGGAATACTTTAGATGTTAATACTAGTAATGTTCCATGAGAGTAGGTTCTTCCCCAGTGGCTGATGAAGTGTGAACTTTTAGGTCCAACTAATCTTCTTTTTTTTTTTTTTAACTGATGTAAAATAATAGTTATTCTGCAAAGCAGCATGTTGCCAGATCTTAAATCTCCTCTGCATCTCCTTGACCCACTTCTAGACTCTCTATGTCTTACACGCAGTGATGAAATGTAGTTGTCAGTTGTTTGACTGCTCTCCACACACCCCTCTTCTGTAAACCCATGTTGATACTATTGGAACAGCTCTGCTTTTTCGTTCTACACACTTGCTTCTTTTCTTCAACACTTAACACACTGCATTATGCAAAGATATGGCAGGAAGCCTGAGGCAAAGTGGAAGCACATAACCTAAAATAGGTCCCAACAGGTGGGCCTAAACCTTCTGTTAACAACAAAGAGCAGCAATTAGAGAATATTTATATATATATATCTATATATACTGTAGGGATTTTGTTGTTGTTGTTGTTGTTGTTGTTGTTGTTGTTGTTGTTGTTGTTGCTGATCATTAAAAAAATAAATAGAACTACTTTCAAAACAGCAGTGGTGAGTTAGTGTGTATGAATGGATTAGACACAGCAGTGCTGCTGGAGTGTTTAAACCCTCAGTGTGACAGCTGGCCTGTGAATAGTCCAGTGAATAGCCAGCCAACAGCATCCTGTGACCACTGATGAGGGACTAGAGGATGACAAACACAAACTGCAGAACCAAATGAGCTCCTGTCTCTGACTTTACATCTACAAGGTGGAACAACTAGGTAGGAGTGTGTAATAGGGTGGACAGTGGGTGCATGCAGTGTTTAAAAACTCCAGCAGCACTGCTGTGTCTGATCCACTCATACCAGCATAACACACATGCAGGCACAACTATGTCAGTGTCACTGCAGTGCTGAGAAACCACCCACATAATAGCTGCTCTGTGAGGGTCCTGTGGGGTCCTGACCATTGAAGAACATGGTGAACAAAGGATGCAGTGAAACAGATGGACTACAGTCTAATTACAGAAAGTGATACTGTACAGGACGAGGTGCTGATAAAATAGACAGTGAATAAAGAAACAAGGTCACAGTGCTATGGTTGATTGGTGTTTTAAGTATAGTCACACATAACATTGTAAAAAGTTTGTAAATATCTTAAATAGTATTTCCCAATATAATTTTATGTTACTTAATTCATCAAAATACACAATCTGATCAAGAATGCTCAAACTTTTTTTGCATAGATCTGCATGTACGGTATGCAGAAGATATTCAGCACACTGCAAACCTATTCCCCATACCAGGCAAATCAGATTTTAAACAGTGACGTTCTCCACGTTTTAGACATGAAGTCATGAATGTTAACCAAGTCAATCCATTGTAATGTAAATGGATTTTTGGTTACTGTCAGAAAGCTGTTTCCTTCCATACCTAAAGCATGTATTGGTCTTTTTCTGTTCTGCCAAATTGATGTAACTGTGGGATAAGACTGGCTTTAAATTCCAGAGAGACTTAATTAAAAACAGAGATCATTTTTACTGGCCCAATAAACACAAACAAGGCAATTGCCTCTCGTCACTCGGGAATTAGATTATTGTCAGCACTGCATACTAATACCAGCACACTAATAGTGTTTGACAGTGACAATTACTGTCCTAATTGTAAGACTATAACCGTTAAGATCAATTTTGAGTCAACAGTGACTGAACTGTGATATCCACCTTGTTTAGTCCTAGAGATATTAAGGGCTATTATCAGGGTGGAAATACTTAAAAGTACATGTAGATATACAGTATGTACCGTATATACTAGCGCATCTCAAAAAAAGGAGAAAACTGATTTTATCATTTCATTCAAACTCATTTTATATTCATTACCTTTAAAGTGACATATTTCAAGCTTTTTCTTTTAAAGTTGATACAGAGATTACTAATCTATGCAAATTTGAATCTTGTTTTCTGGTTTTCATTAGCTAAAAAACAAACAAACTGATCAACAGTTAAACCAAAAAAAGACTTGAAATGTCACTTTATGTGTAATAAATATAAAATATGTCAGTTTACCTTTTTGAATGAAATTGTGATCACAAATGAGTTTTTAATGATATTCTAATTTTTTGAGATGCACAAGGACAATCTGACCCCACGGCAGATCAGAATTAATTTCCTTGTGTGAACAACTGAACAAGCATCCCATGCTACACCAATAACAGTCCCTGAGCAAGACCCGGATAGCAAAAGCATAGTGGACCACTGAAGACCTCCAAACCTAGTGTCCACTGGAATTTGCTCAGTGTTTTTTGGACAGACCATAATGGATAAGCAGACTATTAGACAAAATACCACTTTTCATCTTTTGTTTTCCACCAACAGTCCAATTGGCTGTTTTCCCATAATTCCTTAATTTCCTTATCCTTATAAATGAGTTAACTAAAGTTAGTTTGCAGTCAATTTCTGCAGCAACATCATTTGAAATCAGATCTAGTCATTACTGATCTCTCGTTTGTTTGTAATATCTGTCTTAGTTTATTTTCTAAAATAAGCAGCATATAATGTGCTAGTACTATCACCTGATGATCGTCGGTTCAAATCCTGGGTCCTGTTGCTTTCCATTGGCAGCTGGAGTCAGAGACAGCAAAATTGGCCATGTTCTCTTTGGGTGGGTGAAGCACTTTAAATGGTGCTCTCTCCTCACGGCACAGTCAGCTGTTAGCCATTGTATCAGAACTGGGGACCCGACACTTTCCTCTGAGTGCATTGGCTGCCAAGCAATGATGCAACGATGGCAGTTTAGAAAGAGGTGGTGGCTGACTTCACTTTTATCAGAGGAAGTGTGTTCTTGTCTTCACCTTCCTAGTGTTGGGGGCATCGTCTGGGGTGGGTAGAGTCTTATCAAGGTTGGTAAATTGGCAGTTCCAAATTCGAAATTGGTTAGGTCTTGAACACAAGGCAACTATCTTGGTGGTATGAGGAGGAACCAGCAGTGGGAAAGGTCATGGGCGACTGACCTTACCAAGCCAGCAGGCCGATATATGCTTGCTATTATTCAGTCAGCTACTGGGAGAAGCTTCTCTTGATGTTGCATCTCAATTAAGACCTGCCCGGGTGTTGGGAGCTGAGAGCTCTACACGACGATGCACTGTCAGCTTGTTTACCAGCGCAGCAGCGGAACCATGATTAACAGTCTCCACCACGTCATTGGCACACAAAGCTGACATTCTGTTCCAGAAAGATGCACACACACTCTTTTATTTTTGCAGCAGTCACCATTTTGGGATTGTCAACAAGCAGGGCTGTTAGCATATTAGCAGTAGTATTAACGTACTACTAGTGAAATCTCGTATTCGTGGCATTTGTGCTCACTGGGTCGAGGCAGATTCCGAGGTTAAAAATCAAAGAGGCAGGATTGGTCTCAGATGGGCACTGAAAGGATGGGAAATGAACTTTGCAGCTTAAGTTCATCAGTGTGAGTGTGCACACCTGCATATTACGTCCCGGCAAAGGTGGAAAGAATGAATGATATTAAATGCGGCACAGGTAGCAGCTGCACAGCAAAAAGCTTTCCCCCCCAACAGCTATGAGCTCAGCGTGAGTTCAGGAGAGAGAAAAAATATAAAACCCTAAATAATCTTCCTCTGACACACTTTTCATTTTTCTCAGGCCTCCAATACAGATGCAAAAGGCCCCTTTCTGCTGGCGGTGTCACGACCAGAGGAGATAACAGAGCGGTCAGAAAGTGTGACATTGGACACTCTTTGCCTGAAGTCAGCACTGCCCTCTTTGAAATTGATGTATACATTTATTAGATTTTTTCTTTTTTTATTCATCTAATTTGCTTTTATGCCACTGCATAGAAACACAAATGCTACCTTTGAACTCTGTTTTAGAGCACATATGCTGAGCTGAGGTTATCAGTGACCTCCAGGTGTGAGGTATGTGTATGTACTAATAGTTTGTATTGAATGGCTCAGTCCAATGCCAAATGTGCAAATATAGTCCCCGGGATTTAACCCGTTCCCGTTATTTCAGCTTCAATGAACGACAGAATTTTAATCATGTAAATGTACTCAAGTTAAACTAACCCAGTGCATGTTTATTAAATGGACAGTAGATCTCCATAAACATTACCTTTAGCTCAGTTAATATTATCCATCTATCCATCGTTGCTGGGTATCAATGGGCACAAGGCAAGTATATCTCCTGAACAGGGTGCCAGTCCTTCGCCAGGTACCACACAAACAAGTCAAACAGACAATTTTTGCATGGCCAGTTCATCGTCCATAGGTATTTTTGGAAGACACCTGGAGGAAACCCATGTGGACACAGGGAGATGCCAGGGGAGATACAGGGAGAGCACACATCAAGCTCCTCACAGACGGCAAACAGACTAGGGATTGAACCCACAACCCCAGTTCCCTGGAGCTGCATGACACACAAATTACCCGTGCATATTTAATTTTAAGAGATAAGTTGAAATGAAAGTTGCTGATTTAGCACTAGACACTATTAAGGCTCTTTATTAGTCTTGGTAAATGAACATGATTTTAGAGAGGGTTAATTCCTTCCTACCTTCACAGTGACATACTGCAAGACTGCCCTGCCTACTCGAATCTTGAAGGTCACATTATCCTTTCCACAGCAGATGCCTGTGTGTCCCCAGTGTCCTCATTTTTGAAAACCAAATCAGCGTAAGAAATCGAATATAAAAAATGTGGGTTAGGGTTGCAAACATGTTAAATGTATAATTTAACATTAATAAATAGAACATTTTCCATTTACAAATTCATTATACTTTTTCCCCCACTTTCCCCAGCAATTTGGGAACCCCTTTAAGACTCCCCCTAACACATACGATGTGTCAGATACATGTAAACCAGCCACCTCATATTTTTGATCTGCTGGGCATTGATCGCACTCAGAGGAAAGCACTGGGTCCCCAGCTCTGATTTAACCAGTAACCGGGCAGCACAGGCACGTTAGGTTGACCATACTCCTTATTTTTTCCAGATATGTCCACTTTGTGGAATGCGGAATGCACATCCGGTCTGGATTTCTAAATCGGTTTGCACTGATTTCCCATCAGTTTTTGTTTCTAGATCTTAAAGAATGACTGTTTAAGTCCCACCTTCCCACCACCATTACTAATCTATATATTTCTGCATCCATAATCATTGGTCCAACTGCTTCCCTCCACAACAAAAGCTGCATATATACATTGTAGATACATTTAGGTTATGTACTATGCATAAAATATTGTTTGTACTGCGGTTTGTGGTGGTATATTTGCATGAATTGTATTATTTGTTTATTATTTGTATACCGTGATGTTCAATTATGTACAGTTCCTTGCACAAGTAGTCGTTCTTGGGCAGAAAATTGACTCTAGTGATTCGCTTGAATGTTGTAAGTAAAACAAATTGATTTGCCAATTTATAGCTCGGTGCTGAATGCTTGTCTTTATTTTATTGTCTATTTTTATTTTGTGTGTGTGTGTGTGTGTGTGTGTGTGTGTGTGTGTGTGTGTGTGTGTGTGTGTGTGTGTGTGTGTGTGTGTGTGTGTGTCTTCTTTCTAAATTACCTACTGCTTTGAGGATGTGAGCAGTGCATGGCTTAGAGGTCTGTGCTTTCATGGATTTGCTTATATAAACACAGAAGCCGTCAGTATCTGCTCCTGAACATGGCAGTGATACTCAAACGCTCAGAGTGTTTCATCCTCCGTTTATAACAAAGCCCAGACTGAGACCTGAAAATAAACAGACACTTTAAAACAGTTCAGGAGAGAGAGAGCTGCTCCCAAGGTTAGCAGTAAGTAGTTCCTTTCCTTACTTCTACTCAGGTGGAATTTTGTGTTTAATCTTTTGTTAGATTGGGGGCAAAATCTGCATCTCTGGTACCTGTAATATTAGACGGTTATCATTTGTGTTAGATTCACCAAAAGCAGAAGAATAGACCCTAATCTTTATCTCATGTGCTGTTAGATTTCAGATCAAAGTGTTCGAAGTTCAGCAAAAACTCAATAATAACATTAATTATTTCTTGCCCCAAAAATGTCAAATGTCAAGGATTTTGCACTGGTTTCATCCCAGTTTGCTTAAAACATGTTTGTTGAAATTCAAATGTACTAATCACAGTATCAACTTGATAAAATATATGACCTTTTAATTGTAGAATTCAACGATTAAAAACCTTTTTCACAGTATTCATTTTTTTTAGATGCATTATTACACTTAAATTCAAAAAGCCGAGTAAAAGGAGACGTTTACTACCCACCTCTGGGCACATATATCCACTACCCTCCTTTATGCCATGCTGTTCACATTGCTGGAGCCCAAACAGCTGTTGTGTCACACACTGAAACCCCTCTAAATCCTCTTTCTCCCTATAAAAAGCACTTGTCAAAAAGTGACAGGAGGTCATGCCAGGAGAAACTGCCTGAGAAACGTCAACACTTGCTGACAGGGATAGGTGGGCGAACTGATTTCAGAAACGTCCAAATGATGACAGAAGTGAAATTTATACTGTTTTGGAACTGCTCTCAACCAAAAACTTCACCATTACTTTCACACTGCTGAAATGACAGGGCTGCCATTTGGAAACAACTTGTATCCAAGTCAATGCACAAAACAATACAGCTGAAATAATGAGATTATGTAGGAGTGGGAGGAAGCAAAATGGTCAGATGAGTCATCTTTAAGTGCCATTATCTGGTAGGTTTATTTTTCTAATTCTGGCATACAGTACATTGACTCACTATTAGCTTCTATAAAACCCAATATTTCTAACATGATGATGATGATGATGATGATGATGATGATGATGATGATGATGATGATGATGATGATGATGATGATGATGAACTTTGAGCAACTGTAAACTTTTGTCAGTCTGTCTTGGTCAGTCTGGAGCCTACATGGAATCCCCGGGCACAGGATAGGAATACCCACGGGATACGACACCAGCCCAGGGTCCCAAACACACTTCTACAGTCATACATGGGGCAATTCACCCTTGCCAATTCACCTTCTATATGTGTTTTGGAGAGAGCACACCAAATTCCTCACAGAGACTGCAAGAATTGACTTCACATCCCTAGTCGACTGGAGCTGCGTGACTCACAGACTACCTGCTGCAACACCTGAAGATGAAATCAGCAAATTTCAATGTGTCATCAATATTCAGAGAGGTTACTAACACTGGCTCTCATTCTCTAACACATTTTAAGATAGAAATTTCTCTTAAAAACTATGTGTGCATTTTTGACAAAGATTCTGACTTTCAACAATGTCTATCTGGGATTTGTTCAGTTTGGAAGGGCAGTGGGATCCAATCGGGTGATCAGTCGTGCAGTTTAACTTTTTAAACCTGAGACCTGAATTTTGCAGACAGTTACATGCCATTTTCTAGGCTTCATATCTCAGGATTAGAATAACCTACAGACATGTTACACATATCATAAAAGAGCTGTATGACGTACCCCATCATGGGTCTCATCATTGTGTGATGAATTATCAGTCATTAATCCATCTTAGAAAACACATGAAACATTCATTTCCAACTGAATTAAGTCCCATTTTAAAGGCCAAATGAGAATCCAGTGCATGTTTACTGCTCTGTCTATGTTTACATGATCATACTGCTTACAGACTCTGACTGATCAGTGAGAAGGGTCTGATGACATCACTGACCCAGATATTGGGTTATAGAGGAAAACAAGAAGGGAGTTGCCACATAGTGGCCACATAGTGTATTTAGTCCTTATGAGCAAAAACAAAAACCCACAAAAATATTTAAATTCTGTTCATTTCTACATCTCAAATGAAGACAGACCTCTAAAAAAATAGTAAAAAAAAAATATCTTTCGACAAATAAAAATATGTCAAACTACAGAAACATTCCACAAAACTGGTCTACAGTTCGAGAGGTTCAAAACATCTTGAATCAATGACTTTTGACTCTTTCTCAGGACTTTTCTCAAGAACAAGTTTAAGAATTTCTTAGGAAAAGACCCTTTGCTATTGAAATATGCTCCTTTTTGTTATTAATGTTGTGAATTCTAGGTCACACCATGAATATGTGAGACCAAACTTTGCAAGTGTTTCTTCGGATTGTCCTTTCATCACTAGCAACTGCAATGCGTGAGCGATTCCCACTGAAGACAAATCATTGGAACAGCTGAGGTCAACTTCAATTGCAAGAATAATGGATTGTACTGAAGTACTTCACTGAGAAAGCACTGAAGTTTTACAGACCTCAACCAGAAAAGGAGCCAAAAGTTCAACAGTGAGGATATTACTATAGAATGTCTGTCAGGTTCCTTGAACTGCAACGGAAAGGAAAGGAGGTCAAAAAAGGGTCAACACTGCCTTGTTGAAATGCTTATTTCATTTATATCCACACTGACTCACTCAAAATTTTATAAGACATTATCAGCATATTTCAGAGGGAAGGAATAATTCATGAAGCATCTCGGTCAGAGAATGTAAAATAGGCCAGTTGTGTAATATGATGATGCTTTGTTGACACAAAGTCACAAATACATCCGCAGAGAGTGAAGAGAAACTGAACGCGGAATTCAAATCAATATGTATTACACCAACCCACACTATTCACTTTATTACAAAAAATGTACCCTCATACATGACCTCATTAACAATGCCTGCTTTGTGCTTCCACTCACTGGCCACTTTATTAGAAACCCTCACCTTGTGCTTCCAGTCACTGGCTATTTTATTAGAAACCCTCACCTTGTGCTTCATCTCACCCGCCACTTTATTAGAAACACCAACATATACTAGAGTTTTCCCATCACAGGGAAGGACCATTCAACCCATCGAATGGTTCTTTGAGTTCTCGCTGTTCAACCATTGCAATAAGGAACCCTTGCAGAACATTATGGGAACACTGTAGAGTATATTGTAGGTATAAATCTACTCTTTATAACATCTGCTTTCTAGGTTATATTAGAGTTTAATACATCAGTGGAAAGGGACCATCTGATGTGGTGATATTTTTAGGGGTCGTTCATTCTCGGTAGTGTGTTTGGCTCTGGTATGAGTGTATTTTTATATAATTAGGGTTTACACTTACTGGAGGGCTTGTTAGACACACCTGTCTTGTTAAAGACTATATATAACCCTTCATCAGTGGCTGGGTTCTGACCACTATATATAACCTGACCACTATATATAACCCTTCATCAGTGGCTGGGTTCTGACTATTGGCTCTCTCAACCCAGCACTGACACTGAAGTGTATTTAAAATCCAGCAACAATGCTGTCTCATACACATGTCCCAGTGCTATACACACACACACACACACACACACACACACACACACACACACACACACACACACACACACACACTGTTTTCACCAATGTGTAGGTAATGACCCTACCTATGTAATAAGTGGTCTTTGTTCACTAAAGCAGTGGAGTAAGGGAAACTGATATACTGGACAGCATCCAATGGCCAAAAGTAGCTGTAAATTGTAAATAACTCCCACATCGCTACCACAGCATTAGTGCGCCACCTATGGTCCTCACTCAAAATCGCTTCCAAAGTTTTAATTTTAGGTCTCTTGATGGCTACCAGCCTCTTCCCCCATCACTTCTGTGGCATTAATGCTCCAACTACAGCCCTCATCCAAAATCACAAGCATGGCATTAGCATGGCATTAGGCTACCAGCTTCCCTCTCACTTTATTACAACATTGTTAATGTACCAGCAACAATCCCTGTCCAAAATTGCCACTGTGAAATAGCACTGCTTTAAAGCCAGGCCCCCTTTTCTCCATCCACTTCACATAATATGAATTAAACCTACCGTGATCCTGAGACGTTTTCTAAAATTCACTGACAGTCAAACATTATTTTTGTGGAAAGTCATGAACACGAACTGGCGTTGTCCTTTAAACATACGGACATTTGAACTCCTCTCACAAAAATCAATCTTGTTTAATTTATTTCTGATGGTAGATGCCCTACTTTGACATCAACTGTGGCAAGAGCTACCAATAAGTCATGTGATGACATTTTAGGATTGTTGGAGACTTCTAAATACATCTTGCAGTCTGCTCTGTGAATTGGCTAGGATGGCCTGATCTGGTCAGGCTGACCCTTGTTAAACCATTTAGCTGACAGTGGGGTGGCTGATTCCTAACTGCTCTCAGATCTTTCTAAACTCCTTTCTAGCTTTATCTGCATTTAAAGGCTTCTTTCTGAAGACACCAGAGAGCTCTTTAGATCTCACCATGGTAATCCCACTCACTTCAACAATCAAGAGCAAACCAAACTAATGTTTGAGGTTTAAAAAAGACAGCCTCTCTGATGATGGTCTAATCATCTGCAGCTGATCTGCTGCAACTAATTCTAATTTTAGGCATTTTAAGTATAAGTTTAATAATACAAGAATATTGTAACACACACACACACACACACACACACACACACACATATGGGGTGTTCTTATTTTTTGCATATGTGGTCAATATGGTCAATATGGTCATTGTCTTCAATGAACTGGAATCTCAATGCATGATTTGATAAATTGCTGCCCTATTTAATATCAATAAAATCGTTTTTGGTGATCAGAAGCACAAAGCCACGCATCATCTATGCAACACAGAGTGAAAATACAGAGTGATAACTAAACTATCATCCATGAGTCATCCATGATCGTCCAATGCTTGGATCCTACCTCTGCGGGGCAGGGGATGGATTTCATGTTTCATTTTTCACAGTGCATTTACTGACAGGAACATCAGCAGAATGTAGAGAAGTCCATGTCAGATTATTGGTGACGTGCACATCTCTCTGCTCCAAGACACGCTCAGCTTTGACAACCTGAAAGGAGAATGAATATGGTAAAGCCGATGCAAATGTGGAAATAATCTGTACTTTGGATAATTAGGAGGGAATTATCAGAATATTTACATCGGCATGAAGGAAAGACTGTAAAATCCATACGCGCTAATACAGTGTTACAGCTTCCTTATAGACCCTGACAGAAGATGAATACCTCCATATCAGCGCTGACGTTTAATCATCATAATACATCTGTTCCTTAAGAACATCAATATTAAAAAAGAGCGCTGAAATGAAGAAGATAAATGTGTTGTCATTTTCAGGCCCTCGCTTCATTTGTGATTTGCACTGATAACAAAAAAGATGAATAAAATAAACAAAGAATACTGAGAGGACAGCGCCCACTGGAAGGAACCCTTTGCTGTTCTGGTGAGTGTTGATTTGACTCGCTGTACCACCCTAATGCGTTTACTTTCTGCTGCTCATCATACGACAAAAAGCAACATATGGTAACTGCTGTATGTGACTGCAATCACTAAACTTTTAATTCAATTCAGTTCAATTCATTTTTGTTCAGCCCTCGTCCCCAGCGATTTTTCAAGCAGCAAACTGAAACGCTGCATGTGCAAAAAAAAAAAAGATCAAAACAAAAAAAGATCTAAACAAAAAAAAGATCAAAAGACAAACCTTTTTGGTGTCATTGTAAACGATTATATCGAGAACGATCTACAAGGCTTTCCTTGTATTTGCAGATATCATTTAACCATGCAGGATGGTTATATGCTTCACATTTTTGATATTTTAATTTTAGTCCATTTTCCAGAGAGAAGAACTTCAGAGAACCAAATTTTATTATCTCTTCTTTTCAAAAAACAGCTCCTTCAAAATCCGGACTGCTTCAGACCAGAGTAAACTATACATTTTGAGGTAAACAGCACAAGAGAGACAAAAAAACACAAGGACATAGAAACACCACAAGAGAGACAAACTTAGGGACAACAAGTGAGAAAAACACAAGGACAAAAAGAAACAGCACAAGGGAAACAAACCCAGGTACTAAAGAACAACTCAAAGAATCATTTGAATGCTTAAATGGCTCTTGGCCTGTTTACATGGTCTTTCAAACACCAGGAAAACCTCTTGTAAGTGCTTCTTTCCACAAACTGAAACAATTCGATACTGATACAAACCAAAGATCCATTTTAACACTATATAATCCATTCTGCTCAGACCTGGAGTTTCAGGCCAGTAGGGACCCATTTCAGTCCCAGTCAAACATTATTAAATAATGGGTTAATGTGTCCATTCCGAGTCTGGCCTGGTTTGCACTGTAGCACTGCACATGCAAAACTGATTATGTGACCCTAAAGTTAGCCTGACATCGATATTTTCTTGCCTCAGAGAGAGAGAGGGAGAGAGAGAGAGAGAGAGAGAGAGAGAGAGAGAGAGAGAGAGAGAGTGAAGCAGAACCCATAACCTGAATTCTCCACCCATGAGTTATTCCTCATATTGTAGAATACTGATTCTTTGTGAAAGTGAATGTATATTTATTGAGCTGAAATAGATTTGTGTCTAAAGACTTGGTCTCCGTGACACAGTGGGAGTTGCTCAAATTGTATTTCTGCACTATATAAGAATCCCCACATACAATACCATCGCCCCAGGTGGAGCTGTATATTGGCATTTGAGGCCTGCAAACAGCAAAAGATTATGCTGAGGTGTTAAAATCAATTTTGCAGTGACATTTAAAATAGAGGGTTCGGTGTTATTGTTTCAAGAGGAAAAATAGGAATGATTTCAGCTAACTTGGAGACTATACGCAGCTTATCCTTCCCACCGTGAAGGCTGAGTCAGGTGTTCAGCGAACATGTAGAGTGAATTTTAATTATTTCTATTCATGCCATGAATCCTGAAATTTAAGTGGTAATAAGGTTTTAGGTGGAGCTTCAGTTTAGCCTCACCACTGCAATGCCAAATGGAGAAAAAAAAATGCGATCGCTCTATCCTTTCAGCTAACCCACTGATAGACATGTCCTCAAGTAAAATGCTATCTGAAATGCAACACCATGACTTTTCATTATCACTATCATCTGCATTCAGAAGCCGCATTGTAGCTTGTGAACACTGTGGTCTAGACAGTTTTAAAAAGAGGAGCTGGTGAGTGAAAGCCAGCTCTATTTTTTTTTTACAATTAACTCATCCATGTCCAACATCTCAATTCAGCAAGAAAGAAAATACATTAAACTTGTTCTGATTGGTCTACAGGGGTGGAAATTGGGGTCAGAGTCTTGCTTTGAAACAGCAAGTACACTTGGTAGCAAGAAGCTTAAATATCGTCAGCATATGCAGGAATCTGGGCCTCCAAAACTCCTTTGGACTCCACGATCTAAAATGATAAAAGCATTTCTGCATTGAACGTGGATGTGATTTCTGCCAGGCTTGTCAATTTGCACAGACAATTCAAGCCAAACACTGCCAGTTACTGTCATATAGCCCTCGTTGGCAGCCACTGTGCTGTCTACTGTGGGTGGTAATGCCTTCTATGATGTACTCCCAGTACACGCACGGAGAAATGAGCATTTACACTTGGTAGCATGAAGCAGAAAAATCATCAAACTACACAGGAATTAGGCCCTCCAAGACCACAGTTCCTTGGTCTGGACCCAGAGGACCACCACAGAGCGGGTGGATGATGGGTCATTCTCAGCACTGCAGCGAACAGCAGCGCTACTGGACTGTTTCATCCACCGTCCAGAAATATCGAGCCAGCAGCATCCAGCAGCACTGCTGTGTCTGACCCACTCGTACAATCACAACACCCTTTAAAACACCACCACCATGTCAGTGTCTCTGCAGAGCTGGGAGTGACCCACCACCCACATAACGTTGAAACATTGAAAAACAGGGCGAAAGGAGGTTAACAAAGTATGCAGAGAAACAGATGAATGACAGAGTGCAATTACAGAAGTCCAATGTGGAGCTGATAGATCAGTGTGCAAAACTCTTTATTTAAAATGATGCTTTCTAATAAATGACTGCAATTTATGAAGGTTCAAGTCCTACCAGAAGTGATACAAAATCCCGGCATTCACCTCATCATCTACTGGCACACAAAAAAACATTTGTATTGATTGTGAGTAAAATCTTAAATTCCTTGGCAGTGTAGTCTTACTATAATATATTGGGCAGAGAAACCTGGCACAGAATGACAAGCAAACAATAACTGCCAATGTCTGGAATCACATTTACAGTTTGGAATGAGCTCGGAGGGGCATGCCGATGTCATCAGAGATATCTTCAAAATCAAATGAAGGAAACCTGATGTCTTTTCCCAACACGTTCAACCAGGTGACTGAAAGAAAGCATATTTGCATTCACAACAAATGCCAGCATGATCATATGAACCGTTTCTAACTGTGTGTTCACTCCATTCCTAATCCCCAGTCAGGGAGGACTTCAGTGGCTGGGCGGTTTTGGCAGAGCAATAACAAATGCTTTCGAGCAGCAGTGTCCAATTCCTGTGGGGTCACAGGTCAATCTCCTCCTAGGTCCAGCGCACCTGATTCAGCTCATCTGCTAATTATCGAGCTCTTCATGAGCTGAATCAGGTGCGATTTAGGCAAGAACAGCACTCAACTCTGCAGTGCAGTGGCATTCCAGGAGTAGACCTTTCCAGACCATTGTTTGAATTAAACACACACATTATGCAGAATTTGTCTTAAATAAATAATAAAATGAGGCTGTGTGTAAGATTACAAGCTCTAGAAGTCACATTTAATATCGGCAATATCAAAAGTGGTTGTTTTTTTTTTTTATTTTAAGGAGTGACAGTGCAATTTTTAGGGGCCAAACAAAGATTTATTGACGTGTCCCCGGATGCCAAAGGATTTCATTTGGAAACAGTGTCCCCACAAAGAGCAATTTTAAGGGGACCAAGCACGACATAAAAACATATAGTTCTGAGGCCAAGATGATGAATTTGGGTGAATTTATTACTTGAATAATAAAATATGGATGTGCACTTAAAAAAGTACAAGTGGACGTTCCAAACTGGTGTTCAGTGTATTCTCATGGCATTTTGGATTCACTGGTCTGCCGTAATACATAATTGACTGTGCCTACTACATTTCACTACTTAGTGGACATTTGCAGCCCTTCGTGGATTTTTCCCCACATCACAACCAGTGCAATGCTGGTTAGTACAGACATCTGGATCAGAGTTGGGGACCCCATGCTTTCCTCCAATCGTGTTGGCTGCCCAACAATGATGCAATGGTGGCAGTTCGACAAGAGGCGTTGGCTGGCTTCTTACGTATTGAGGAGACATGTGTTTGTCTTCACCGTCCTCGTGTTGGGAGCATCGTCTGTGATGGGGCAGAGTCTTAATGGGGCTGGGTAATTGGCACTAATTGCGAAGGAAAAGACAAAAAGACAACAGTGCAAGGTTTTGGAGGACTGAGCGAGAGGAAAGATAGTTAGCCATCTATGAATAGCCTGTCCCCTTGTGCAGAATTACCTAAGCTTGTATTTTTCACTTGTAGCTCATTCAAAATGTATGACACGTTACGTTTAAAATGGATTGTTCGGAAACCAGAAGTGGCTTTGCAGTGACATCAGCCAAAGCACATTTATTTTTATACTTATATATAATTAATTAAGTTTATAAAACTAATTGTTATTATTAAGGTAATCTGGGGGAACTGAGACTAAATGCAAAATCATAGACCCGTTCTAGGTTTCTAAAGGGTTATCTTTGAGTTCTCTTATGATGAACCGATGCGTGTCTTTGATTTCAAACATTGAAGGCCCTGAAGCATGCAAGTCTTTCAGGGGCAGCCCAGATCCATTACATTAAAACCAGAAGAACTGCCTTTAGTTTCACACCAAATGAAGCCTGTTCATCTCTTACTTACATCAAACTCTACATGAACCAATGGGTGAAGGATGACACTGTGCATATCATGTACGTGTGAGGTGTCAGCTGGTAGAAAACCTGCAGAACTCGGGCTTTTTCCTGTTTTCATCCTCAAATTAATCTATTGTATCATGCTTTGCTTTACTTATCTGTTCTGGTCCAGAAAGCCAACAGAACCAGGTGAACAGATGCTCCAAAGGGGAAGATCACACGTGATTAGCATTTCCATTCTGAGTTATGATTTGGAATGTCATCTGCATTCGAGAGTGGCATAAATCTATTGGCGTGTGCCTGGCTGCCAACAAATTCAATTTGCAAATATAGTGTTGTAACAAGTGGCAATTTTAAGGGGTCCAAGCACTGCATGAAAACCTACAGTCATTTGATTACGTTGAGATCAGTCATGATGATGAATTTGATAAATGTACTTGTATGATTCGGGAATATCATTAAACATGTTGCTGATTTCCTGAATCCCAAATTCCCTTAAAGCATGCATACTCTTCAATACTTGGCCTATATTGGAAAACCTCTGACAGTTTAGAAGTATGCACGGCATCTGCAGCACTGGTTCTTCGAATTAAGAGGACAGACAGTTAGTCATCCTATAAAGAGCCAAGCCCCTTGGGTTGAAATCTTAATGGTGTTTGGCTGATGTCCAGACGTTCTAAAGGGAAACTCTGTTGAATATTTCAGGTGTGGTGTCAGCAAAAGCTCCGGGGAAAGCTAAACATTAAGTTTTACTTGCGTGGGACAGTGAATTATGCTCTAACATCACGTTTTCTTTCATCCAAAACATCTTAACGCAATATATATATATTTTTTTTATTCCCAGTGGATACTTTTGTACCCATGCCCCCCAAAAACCCAAAAATTCCATAATGCTTATTCATACGCTGCCCCAATCTATACAAAGAGTATGAACCTGCTTTGAATGTTCCAAAATTGTGCATTCACATCAGGCAATGCCGTGAAGCCTCATTTCTACACATCTCTGCCATCACTGCTCTCTAAAAAACAAAATGGTTCTATTATACGGCTTGAATGTTGTTACAGTTCAGAGCAAACTGAGCCTGCGCCTCTGAGAAATTAGTATGTGCAAATTGGCAGACGTCTGTTTTGTGGAGTGTGGCAAGAGTGCTTGATGTGACGTATTTGACACGTCTGTGTTGTTGGTTCTGCTGTTTGGTTATGCAGAAAATGTACCTGTTCCCCATAAGACTCAGAGTTCTTGTTACCCTTTCTAAAATGACAGAAATGCCGTCAAAGAACAAGAGAGCCTTGTTGTCCACCTTTGGGATTCATCTTGTAAGGAGAAAAAAGACTCAATGACAAGCCTAAGTGGAATGAAGAAGCAGATCAGATCTGCAGTACGAACTAGTCTTGCGTTAATTCCTCAGTTTCATTGAGCTGACAACTCAATCGGTAAATACAGTGCCTTGCGAAAGTATTCAACCCCCCCTTGGCACTTTTCGTGTTTTTCTTCCTCGCAATTTGGAATAAAAATTGATTATTTGATGCTTGAATCATTTCATTTACAGAACATGCACACAACTTTAAACATTTGATTTTTGTTTATTGTGAACTTGACAGGTCAGTGTGCATAACTATTCACCGCCCTAATGTCAGTACTTGGTAAAGCCCCCTTTTACAGCTGCAAGTAGCTTTGGAAAAGTCACCATGAGCTTGTCACATCTTGCCACTGGGATTTTTGCCCATTCCTCACGGCAAAACGTCAGCTTCTTCAAGTTAGATGGCTTCCACTGGTGAACAGTAATCTTCAAATCTGACCACAGCTTCTCAATTGGGTTAAGGTCTGGGTTTTGACTAGGCCATTCCTTTACATTTACACGGTCCTCCTTAGACCACTTGAGTGCTAGGTCATTGTCCTGTTGGAAGGTGAACCTCCATCCCAGGCTCAAATCACTGACAGACTAAAACAGGGTTTGCTAAAAAATTTCCATCTTCCCCTCGACTCCCCTTGACCAGTTTCCAGTCCCTGCTGCGGAAAAAAACATTCTCACACATTTTGGTCTCATCTGACCAGAGCACCTTCCTCCACATTTCAGGAGTCTCCCACACGCCTTTTGGCAAACTTGGCAAACAAGCCTTCCTATTTTAGTCTGTAAGCAAAAGCTTTTTTCTGGACGGTTAAGAGCTTATTTTGGTCATAGGTACAGAAACTTCAGCCTCTGCTTGGGAACTCTGCACCTCCTTCAGTATTACCTTTGATATCTGTGCTGCCTCTCTGATTAATGCCCTCCTTGCCTGATCTCAGAGTTTTGGCAGTTGGCCCTCTCTTGGCAGGTTTGTTGTGGTACCATGTTCTTTCTATTTGATGATAATGGATTTGATGGTGCTCTGTGGGATCATCTGAGATTTAATAACCTAACCATGACTTGTACTTCTCAACAACGTTTTCCCTGACCTCTTTGGAGATCTCCTTGGTCTTCATGGTGTTGTTGGGTTAGTGGTGACTCTTTCTTAATGGTGTTGCAGCCTCTGGGGCCTTTCAGAAAAGATGTGTATTTACTGACAGATTTTGTGACACTTATTAACCACCTCCTTTGCAGGTTTTTCACCACATTACCTACATTCCTAAATGTAATCACATTTTTATGTCTACTGATCTACCCTGATGTCACCTGCCCCAGCCTCTCACTACCCTGTTTTCCTCTGTGATGCTGCCTTTATTGGGATCATCACATTGGCTCACTCATGCCACATTAGAGACTGTATTACCAGCTTATGACTGTTTAACCTGCATGGAATTTCATAGTAATGCTTAGCCTGTATCGTACACTCTCACATTCTCTCATAACTCGTACTTGTCCAAACATGGCCTGCTCACACTTTAGCTATTGGTCCTTATTTTTTTTTTTTTGTCCCACTCTCTTTGTTCCTTTTGTACTCTGCCTGTGGTATCGACCAGAGGAGGATGGTTTCCCCTTTTGAGTTTCTTCCTCTTAGTCCAAGGGACATTTTCCTGCCACTGTCACCCACTGACTTCCTCATAAGAGGCTTGGACCTGGATTTATGTAAGTGCTTTGTGACAATGCCTTTGTTGTAAAAAGTGCTATATAAATAAAATGTTATTGAATAATGTGTTGATAGCACACAGGTGGACATTTTTCACCTACAAATCAGATTAAACTAACATTTCAATACAGGTTGTAATGTAACAAAATAGATAAAAACCCAAAGGGGTGAATAAAAAACTTTCCACAGGTTGTCACACTACAGATTACAGGTTTGGATCTTAATTAGAAGTTCATATGGAGGATAACTCTTACAACCTGTGATCCATTCTTTGCTGGAAATGATGTGCTCTTTCCTAGGATTCACAAATCAGGATCAGAGTAACGTACAGACATGATACACATATCAGAAAAAAGTACCCTCTTCATTGTGTGATGAATAATCAGTGAGAAATCCAGCTGGGAAAACATATTAAATCAATTTTCACCTGAATTAAAACACAGTTTAAATGCCAGAGGAGCTTCCAGTGCATGTTTACTTCTCTGTCCACATGTATATACTCAACCTGCAAACAAACTGTGACTGATCAGTGAGACGAGGCAAATAACGTTGATACATACATAACAGAAATGATAAAGGACTTTTTTTTGTTTGGAACACTGTCAAGTATTTTGAAGAACACACTGTTATAAATATACTTATCATTCTAATCCAAATAATTCATCAAATCTATTCCATTTCAGCTCAAAAACACTCTGGATTATCAATTTCCAACAGGATTTCTGGCACGAATTGTTGTTTAGTCCTTATAAGCAAAAAAAAAAAACACAAAAAAAGAAAAGTAACTTTTTGATCAAAACAGATCATAATTATACAAATATTTAAATTCAGTTCATTTTTACATCTCAAATGAAGCCACATTTGAGTAGCCTATGATCTCCTGATGTGTGACTGTCTCCTATAAACACTTTTCTAATGTTTTGGTGAATAAAAGTATGTCCAACTGCAAAAACATCTTACAGAATTAAGGTTAAGGATGTATTATAGAACCATTGTCTTTATTACGGTATACATTTTTATTCATTTCAAGTTGAATAATCAAATGAAATGATTTATTTAAATAAATATATTGTACTACATACATGTTTTAACTGCCCTTTTTAATTTTTTGCTGTGAATAAAGTGGTATAACAGATGGTTTCTTTGTCAAATTTTCTTAATGTTTTTCCTCATTGTTGTCATAACATTTTAAACCCCAAGTTTTGCTGAGGTTCAAATGAAATTACATTTATGGCATTTGGCAAATTCTCCTATCTAGAGCTGGCAGGGAACTGAGGCCCAGTCTGGGGCAAGGAGGACAGAAACATTTCTAGAAATGAATAGTTTCAACAAACCAAACCAAACCAAATAATAAATTATTTTAAATAATTAAGCAAATACATATTAAAGTTCTAGATCTTCCTTTATGCATTACCTCTAGAGCACCAGCTGTTCAGAAGTTTCCAGACCAAATGCAAGATGAGAAGAGAGAGACAGTCATATCAATGATAAGATACTACGGCTTGACTGAATTAATAAATGACATCATTTCAGAAAGCAAATTTACAAGGAGAATTATTTAAATCAAATTTCTAAAAAGTCATGTAACCCCGGTGCTCTTGAAGTAGATTTAATAAATGATCAAATCAGTTGATTAATGCAGTTCACATTCCTACGTGTGTTCATTCAATCCATCCTTCATTCATTCCAATATCAATCTTTGGTACAAAAATACAATATTGGATACAGATGTATGGGATGTTCTGCCAGATCAGTGAACTTTCCCTAAAAAGTGAGACATGTAGATTTAGACTAAGAGACGACTGTACTCCAGAGATGGGTATTTCAGGTCCAGCAAGTCGAAATCCGCCACCGCAGAGCTGCCCAGGCAGTCATAACAAAATCCTAAGGCGGATTTTGACTTAGTGGACCTCAAAAACCCACCTCTGCTGCTCCCACCAATATAACCCCTGAAAATCATGTGAAATAAACTGGGAATGATTTTTCACATACACTGTAGAAAGTCTTTCATCACAGGAAGTGAACGCTTTGCCTGAATCAGTTTGCTCCTGTCACTCACTGTCAGGCCAAAAACATCAAACTGCTGTACAGCTGCCTAAGAGATTTGTTCCGAGTCACTCAGTAGAGTTTACAGGTAACACTCGATCAGCATAACAGGCCAAACTCCATACACAGCTGCCTGATATTCAGCAAATTAGTGTTTTTTTTAATAATTATTATTACAGTGTAATAATATGATACATATTATACACATTAGACGTTACACTGTAATGATCAGGTATTATCTTCAGTTCTGTTTTTACTGTAGTAGATAGAAATATCTAGAAGACTGTGAACAATGTGAGAACAATGTGAACGTGAAGCAACTGTGACTCATGTTGCTGTTTACTGCACTTTATATTCCCTTCTCTCCTTATATTTTATATACTGTTTATTTATTCGTTTGTTTGTTTGTTTGTTTGTTTGCTTGTTTATATTTATTTTTGGGTGTAACTGGGACCTTGAGTTCATAATTTCATTCCACCTCATGTACCACATGTGATGTGAATGATAGTAAAGTCTCCTTGAATCCTTGAAGTTGATGAATGGAGTACACATTCCAGAACAGCGTGTCTGGGAGAACATTCTAGAACAGGTCAATAGATGAGTACTGTTCAGGACAGTGCGAATGTGAGAACATTCTAGAACAGGTGAATGAAGGAACATTGTCCAGAACAGTGTGAATGGGAGAACGTTCTAGAACAGATGAATGGAGTAAACAGTCTAGGACAGTGTGAATGGGAGAATGTTCTAGAACAGATGAATGGAGTAAACAGTCTAGGACAGCGTGAATGGGAGAATGTTCTAGAACAGATGAATGGAGTAAACAGTCTAGGACAGTGTGAATGGGACAATGTTCTAGAACAGATGAATGGAGTAAACAGTCTAGGACAGTGTGAATGAGAGAATGTTGTTCAGGCTGATCATGTTTGTAGACCAGGTTAACAGCTAAATTGGATAAGGCACAGGATGGCGGTTCTGGCCAGCATCACTGTGTGAGTTGTCCATCTACCATCTACTCACCCAGGCAGTAAGATAATTGGGTTCTCTGTCATTTGGCCATTTGGACATTCTCTTACCAGCATCTAACGTTTATTCAATGAAAAACCCAAATCTGGCTGCTGAAGGGTGAAGCTGCATGACCTGGGATGTGATCTCATGATCTTCAGGCCATGAAATCAGCGCCTTAATCTGCTAAGTGTTGGTGTTAAAAGGCAGTGATGTTAGCCACTACACCACACCAACTGCCAGTTGGCCATACTCTTACCAGCAACTAACCATAATTCAATAAATGAGGCCTGAATCCCTCATCGCTTAGCTGGCCTGAAATTACCTTCTGAGTGTAGTGAGGAGCCTACTTTTAGGTTTCTGGGCCACAAACTTATAGGTTGTTATGTCCACTGTACAAAGAAAAGCTTAGGCAGGCACATTCTGTTATGCTGAGTTTTTCATATAAACACATCACTGTTAATGCCTCTCATTACACAGGCATAAAACAGTTTGGAACATTGGGTTATTAATGATGTTGAAGCTGAGGAATAATTTCAGTCATAATTCATGTCCATAAAGCTAAATGAATTTACACTGTGAAAAGTCAATAATGGAGGCAAGAACAGGATAAGGCGTCAAACATTCGCAGAGATTTCTAAGTAAAATGGGCTTAATCCTCTGTGTCAATGCATAATGCTATCACATCTGCTAAATTAATGAGCAGATGACATAAACCAAATAAACTGTTATATGGAGAAATATAATTTCCTCAGAAAGTGGGCACACAGGGTTGATTATCTGATGCTGATATAGAGTGTGTAATTAACTGACTGATGGCCACTCATTGGGAGTCACACATTGGCAAAATCTGCTAATATGTCCAATGAGTTCTACTAATATATTTTCACTGTCACATATCATTTTAAAGGAGGAGGAGAAACCCTGCTTAACTTTCATTGGAAGTCAATGTAAAAGATTTTGGAGCATTTCTATTGGTCCGTTCATCATGTAAGTCTGACACAATGTAAAGAACAACTTCCAAATCATATTTTTGACAAGTGAAAAACAATATTGGGCAACGGCTAAATTTGGTCATAATTCAATTCAAAATATAAACGCGTTTTATATTCATTACGAATTATTTCAAGCCTCTTATAGCGTATAGCTCATGAAAATCTGGAATTCAGTTTCTCAAAATATTAAGATATTTAAGATGTGTCGGAACTGTGGGCAGGTGCTGAGTCCTGCTGGAAAAGGAAATCGGCATCATCAGCAGATGGAAGCATGAACTGCTCTAAAATCTCTTAATGGAGGCTGTGTTGATTCTGGACTTGATAAAACATGGTGGACTAACGCCAGCAGATGACATGCTCCTCGAAACCCTCTCAGACTGCAGAAACTTCAAACTGGACTAGACACTTTGGATTCTGTGCCTCTCAACTCTTCTTCCAGACACTAGGAGCCTCATTTCCAAATAAAATAAAAAAATAAATAAAATAAAAACTTTCATATAACAAAAGGACTTTAAAAAAAGTAACAAAAGCACCAAGCAACATCCATCCATCCAGCCAGCCAGCCATCCACCATCCATCCACTGGGAATTAGAACCCTTTCCTAGAGACGCATGTGCATTGTGGTTCTTGATGTACTGCCTCCAGTCTCAGTCAATTCCTTGTAAAGCTCCCAAGTTCTTTAAATTAACGAAAGGTCATCCCTGTTGTGACATCTCTGGTGTCAATGGTCACCTTTCCGAATAACTGTGAGATCAGCAGTCTTCTCCATGACTGTGGTTGTGTGAGCTGGACAGAGGCAATTTATGCTGTTTGGACAATTAATCAAACTCAAAGTTAAAAATGAGATATGAGATTTTAGAGTTATTTGCTTGAAATATGTTACATTGCATGCAATGAGTAGAATATCTCCCAGTTTAGGGTTTTGAATCAAATGATTAAAAAGCCTTTCCATAATATTCAGTGTTTTGAGGTGCACAAGGACAACATGAGGGCAGCATGTGTTGAGGAAAAGCACTGCATTTTAGATTCAGTGTTGTGTGTCAGGAATGATTTTCAGTGTGGTTAAGCTGCTTGTGTGTGGGCAAACTATAAATCACAGTGGGATGGCTGTCTTTTAAACAACTTGAAAGCAAACAACTATAAAGCTGTGGCCCCCGCACTGTACCACATAATATATACTCCAGTGACCTGAGCTGAGCAGATTTTTAGTCCACCTCGCACTGTAAATTTAGCAGCTGCTCCATGATAAAATTTGTATGTAACTTACGTGAGGTGAGAATGCCCTTTCATCATGTTTCTGTCACACTTTCTGTATTACTGTTTGTTGGGAACATCAGTATCACTCCTCATTTCCCTTCCAAATACAGTTCTTTAGAGCAGGTCTGCTGATCAAGACTAGTTTAACTGTTTTTAACTCTAGGCCAGTCATGTGGGATGTTTTTGTAGCTCTAAAACTATTTCTAGGAGATAGTAACACATGGAGACAGACCATGGTTTGACAATTATACCCTTTTCCCTTCATTTTTTTTGTTTGTAGAAGAACTAAACAAGACTTTACGTCTTTGAAATCTGTTTGGAGATTTGCGGAGTGCTGCAAATCTAATACGGTTGATGACATCATTAGCCCCACCCCCTCTTGCTGATCAGTCAGAGTCTGTATGCAGGTTCTGAGCAGTAAACATGCACTGGAAGCTCCTTTTGCATTCACACTGGGATTCAATTCAGTTGGAAATCATTAGATTTGATCTGTTTTCCGAGCTGGATCACTTACTGTTAGTTGACACACAATGATTAGAGAGATTAGTTGTGTAGTTTATTATGATGTGTGTTTCATGTTTGTAGGTTACTCTGAGTTATGAAGCCTAGAAATTGGCATGTAGCTGCCTGTGGATCTCTGGTTCTAAGTGTTAAGAAGTTGTAAGGATGACAGATTCATTGGCAACTAAACCCTTGACGCTTTCAAAGGCTCTGCATATAATTGCTGAATGGTTTGCACTGAAAGAATTGCCTTGACACACTTTCCACTCTTCCTTTTTAACTTTTTAACAAGCGAACTACACAGTTGGTAAAATGAAAATGAAAATCTCAACAACAACAAAAAAGAAAGCATCTGTATATTGAAGGATGTCCATTACTTTCGGTTTAAACGTTGAAGCACGTGCTTTGCATTGAGCCTGGTGACTCGAATAAGTGACGTGATGAACACAATTTTATGGATCTGAACAAACCCCTGACACTGCAAACCCACCTATCCGCTCTATCCTCTGAAGGAACCGCCCAGAGAGGGTTGCATATGGACAGTAGCAATGCTCCTACCCAATTTTTTGAAGGAAAGAATTGTGCCTATCAATGTTTAAGAGAATTTGTCTTGCATTGTAAAAGGTAGATCATTTTGATGTGCCCTGCCTAAGACTATGTCTCCAACAATATATGTAGGCGAGCCAGCATTTGATTGGCTGAAAGGCAGGAGGCTGTCTGAATGCTAAAGTCACACTGTGCAAAAATTGAATGAACAAACATGTGATTAATCCTAATTAATCACAGAATATCATTGTTATTGTTAATGTGATTAAAGGTTTTTGACCCCGCTAGTACATATGTGAATAAACGGGAGTATTTTGGGAGTCGTACAATGTATTTTGACCCTCGTACATATGCAGGAATTACATGTGTAACCCAGACGAACAGAATTAAGAGATTTAAAAAGAGAATATTACAAAATAAGTTGTGGGATTTTATGACCTGAACCTCCATCTAAACCTCACCTAAACCCTAACCATATTGGTCAAGAGCAGCATAGTTTCTTGCCAGTATTAGCACTGGGAAAATGGGAAAAACTGGGAAAAACTGATTTTAGACATTGGCTATGAAAAGACCAGAGAAATGTGACCGAAAATGGCCTGTTTTGTCATTAAAACATACAGTATGTCTTCACTTTTGAAATTTGGAACAAAGCAGGGAGGTTATGAATAAAATAAACCCCCAGCATCAGTGAAATGGCATCAGAAAAGGATCAGCCAGAGTATTTCTTTCATTTTAATTTTGGACTATAAATGTATTTGTACTCAAACGTATTTGGCTTGCTTTGACCTTACTATGCCAGTATCTTATACATTTCATTACCAACAGCATCATCCTGATCCACTGACTGGAAACATCAAGCTGCTCATCGATATCATCAGTAGGTTCAGTCCACCGGGTGCAGCTGAGCACATGAACACTTCAGTGGCGTTCCTCTGTTCTCATATCTTTATATCACTCAAGCAACACTTGTTCCTTTCCACAGCAGACATCGCCAGAACAAGTGCACAATAACGGCTGTAATAGGTGACTGCTGTGTGATGAGAACATATGATTAATTGCAGAGAGCTGTCAATGGAGGCCAGAAGGTCAGTAATGGAGATCCCAGCACAGCATGGGGGAAGAACATCATCTACAGCCTGCACTGGTGCTGCATTTGTTCTGCGCTGCTGCAATTATGGCATTACTGCCTTATGTCATATCTGGGTTGAGAAGAATGATCCATCTCATTAGTCATTTCACCGGAGATGCCCACGCTGCCTATTACAAGAGATTTCTTTACAAAATGCCACTTAAACATTGTGTGAATCAGAAACGAAAATGATTGAATGAAAAATAATGAACGACATAAATACAATGAACAGCATGCGATATACAGAATCTGCTATGGAGGGATGAACAGTCTTAATGTCTGTTGTGAATGTAAATTATATTGCCTTGTTATATGTGGATTATACTGTTATGAATAAGTAGAATGTGTTATTATGATTGTCTGGATTATACTGTTATTATGAATGTGTAGATTATACTGTTATATTATTATGAATGTGTGGATTACACTGTTATTATGAATGTGTGGATTACACTGTTATTATGAATGTGTGTATTACACTGTTATTATGAATGTGTGTATTACACTGTTATTATGAATGTGTGTATTACACTGTTATTATGAATGTGTGGATTACACTGTTATATTATTATGAATGTGTGGATTACACTGTTATTATGAATGTATTACACTGTTATATTATTATGAATGTGTGTATTACACTGTTATTATAAATGTGTGAATTCGTACAATGGATAACAATGTCAGCGATGTGCAGATTGTTGTGAATGTGGGAGCATCATCAATTATCCATTTCATCTGTTATGTTGTAGCTGAACATGTGTGTTTGTGTTAGGTAGGCATGTGCAGATGCCACTGTACAGTTCCTGTAGTTACTGGAAGTGAATGTGATGGATTAAAGGGCAGAAGCTCAGTCAGTCAGTCAGTCAGTCAGTCACGCCCTAACTCCACTGCATGCTGATCTGTCCGTCAGTGCTGAGCCCTCCCTCCTTCCTTCCCTCCTTCCCTCCTTCCCCATCTGAGACTGAACTTCACTCATCACCTCCTGCAGCATGGACGGGGTTAAGCGCGCCTCTCTCGCGCTGCCAAACATTTGCACAGTGCGGGTGCCACCGTGGGAGTTCAGCGCAGGGACGCGTCTGCGGTCTTCCCGCACGGATTTCCGCGGCGCTTTGGATTACTCTTGTTCAGCTTTTCGCGGTTTGCCTCTCGTGCGTAAACGTCCTGCGCGGTTGGGGAGGACGGGACGTGACGCGCGGAGCTGAGCCGGGAGCCCAGCGCGCTGCGGTTTGGCGCTGACAGCGCTTCCCCCTCCTGCGCTCTCTTGCGCGCTTTGCGCTTGATTTAGGAGATGCGCACCTTTGGTCTCGTCCGCCTTTTGCGCCTTTGGCGCACGAGCAGCAGGAGCACCTAGAATGAAGATGCAACCTTTTTTGAAACGCAGGATCTGATTTCTTGGTTCTGCAAAGAGATGCAAAGCGACGCTGCCTTTGGCCACACGTGCAGCGCGCGCGGAGACACCGTCAACTTTGCGGGTCTGCTGTTTGTTCCCGTCTTTCTCCCTTTCGCACGGACGCACGCGACGCGCGGGGGGCTGCTGCTGGTCGCCGGTGGTTGCTCTGCTCCGCCTGGACCCCCAGCACCGTGGTGGTCGGCTTTTTTTCGCCCCCCCTTCCTCCACACCTCTGGCTCGCGCTAAGCAATGACGGCTCGAGGGCTCGCGCTGCTGGCCCTGCTGCTGCTGTTGTTACCCTTCCTCGTGCTCCTTCTTGCCCCCGCCGCGTGCCTGGCGCACCCGCAGCCGTGCCAGGTGCTCAGGCTGGTGGGCCACACGGTGCGAGTCGGCGCCTTGCACCTGCAGCCGCGCGCGCTCCTGCGCAACCAGCACCAACAGCCCGGTCTGAAGAGGAGAACTTTGCACCACGACTGGGAGCGGGACTGGGAGAGGGACGCGGGCGACCTGGAGGTGGAGGTGGTCGCCAGGAGCGTGGGCGAGCTGGGCGCCAGGGCGGTCAGGGGGAGAGGCTCGAGCCAAAAAGGCGCAAAAAGTAAAAACGCGCTCAAACAAGTGGAGACCGAGAGCGCGTTCCTGCCCCGGGACTCCATCCTGCTGGCCACCGAGACCCTCAACCGCCTGCCCGGTCTGCTGCCCTACAACCTGTCGCTGGAGATAGTCATGGCCGTCGAGGCAGGTCTTGGGGAGCTACCGGCCTTCTCCTTCCCGTCCTCCTCTTCCCCCTCCTCCTCCTCCTCGACGCAGGTTTGCGCAGACCCTGTCTCTTTCCTCCACAGCGTCTGCCACACGGTCATCGTCCAGGGGGTCTCTGCCATCATGGCCTTCCCTCAGAACCGGGACGAGCTGGTGAAGTTGGAGTTCATCTCGACGTCGCTTCAGATCCCGGTGGTCAGTGTTGTCCAGAAGGAATTTAAGAGACAGAGTCAGGTAGGTGTGTTTGGGTTGTTTTCCACTTGTGGATGTTTTAACAACATGTTTGTCCGTGAACTTTAAATAAACCTCTGTTGTGATTCTACTCTGCCCTGGATTTTTATACACACCAGCAGTGGTTCTGCAACTGGATGGATGGGTCGGTGGGCCTTTTTGATAGGTTTCATTTTGTCAAGGGGGGCATTTGGGGGCATTTGATCAGTTATGGGTCTGGGGAGGCCCCACACCCTTAGAGGCCCACTGGGATTTTTCCCAATGGCTGGTCAATGGCTGGTCCATTTTTGCTCTATTTCGCTTTTGTAACATACCATGAATCTGAAATTTCATGATGAATGGACAAATCAAAATGCCCCCAAATGATGTCCATTGAAAGCAGTGTTTTGTTTGTAAAATTGGTCCATTAATGAAGTAGGACCCTGCAAATCCTGTGAGACACATTTTGATGACACATATTCCCTTAAAAATGAAAGAAAGAAAAAGAAATCTATAGACAACACATCAAAGCATCAATAAAGCAGATTTCACAGGGGCTTATTCGTGCAGTACCACTGAAGAACCGCTTTTAGATCCATAAAGAATCATGTTTGTTTTAGGTTTGTAAGATATTCTTTGTCACTCACTTCATCAAAGCTCATATTTTCTCACTTGCACTGAACTCCACCAAGAATATGTGTTTAGCAGAACGTTACCCAAACATTCTGAATCTTATCATGTTGGTTTGTAGAGCAAAGTCTGTCCCGTATTCGGAAAGTTCCTAAAACATAAACAAAACCCACTGATTAGTTCATTCTCACAATTTAATGAGTTTTTCACCTTTGTTTGGCATATTTAACAAAAGTAATGCAAGTAATATATTTGATTTATTGTATGATTGGTGTTGGCAAAGCAACTTCACTTGTTTCCCCAATGTTCTTGTCTAACTGGGAACGGTGTGTCAGGAATGTTCTAATAACACTGTGATGTAACCCATCATTATGTCTCACATTTTCCGAACATTCTGGGAGCATTGTTTCTGTAACCTTCCAGGACCATTTTAATCAAAACATTTCAAAACAGTGCAGAATATTCCTAACATTATCTGCCAGCTGGGAAGGTTCAGTTAACTCGAGATAATGTTTGTGTTGAGACCTTGTGGGGCTGTGAGTGTAAACCTGAGTGTGAATTAGGAGTTTAAGGAATTACATAAGTTCAATGTGATTGAACACAATGTGATTCTCAATTCTGAGGTTAAAGTTCATATTCTGTGTTGATATTATGGTGATTACACAATATTCAGATGGCCTCTAAAAATGACACATTTTGTTTAAAGATTGAAAACACCTGTGACCTACACTGTAGGGACAAATGTAGAGTATTGGGACACCTGCTCATTCATTGCTTCCTCAAAAATCAAGGGTGTTAGAAAAAGTGGTGTATCTGTCTCTACTGTCCAGGACTTTCTACTCGATTTTGGAGCAGTGCTGTGAGGATTTGATAGCCCAACACCACATCACATCATCCTCAGCGCTTCCCAAATGGATTTGTTGGAGCACCATCATTCTCTGCTCCACAGCTCAGTGTTGGGCTTTATACCCCCACGCCTGGCACTGGGCACAATACCAATTGTTTATCTGCTCTAGTTCTATTCTATTGACAGTACTTCTCTACAGGGACTAGCTGTGTGTGCAGTTGTACAACTGTGTCAGTATTGAGCACAACTTACAATATCTGAATATATTCAGTAGAAGGGGTGTCTATGAACTTTTGAGTGTATAGCATATATAAACAAATAGCATGTATACAGTCTAGTTTCACTTGTTGACTGTGGTTTCCTTGTGAGGCAGCAAATCAGAGGTGTTGAATTAAAGGGATTCATAGACACTTCAATTTTTGTGATTCATTCATGTTTTGTTGGCAGTAGAGTAGTTAGTGTAGTTGCACCTCCACTGGTCTGGGTCTCTGGGATTGATCCTCCTTCTCTTCACCTCCCAAAATTCCACTTGGTAAATGAATTTGGCCTGCAAAATAGGGTATGAGTTGGTATGATGAGGTAGCCTGCGAAGGTCTAGTGTCCTGTCCAGGGAGTATTCCTCTTAGACACATATACGTAGATCCTGTGTTGGATGCTTCACAGTGTGCAGACTGGCCAGTAAACAATAAGGGAGCTTTGGGATTTCTGGTTAAAAGCGCAGTAACATTTACATATCTCAAGTAATTTTAATTAAGGCACTTTCTTTGTGGATTAAGTTGGTAATATAAGTGGAAATATCTCTTTATATTTTAATGTGCATGGAAAATGTTGGCTTTTTTTTTTGCAGAAATGAATGTTGTGTATGTCCTCATTGTTATATTTTTCCTATGCTCAGTGTCTGCACACAATTCATTCACTTTGAAAGATTGAAACATTCAAAAAATATCAAAGAAGTGCAACATTAAGTTTATATAACAAATCATATTTGATTAAAAAACATAAGAAAAGGGGCAAAAGGATCATAATATTTCAGTCACTCAGCTGACTGAAGTAGCTTGTCTTCAAAATTGGCATAAAAATCTTAATTACAGGTAATATAGGATATCTTAAAAAACTTTCATAACCAGCTAACATTGTCACTACTGGAAGCTATTAGTAATCTGGCTCTTGTGGACAGCTAGTTAACGTTAGCTCCCAGAATAATGTTATATGTTTTATACAGCGTCAATCTGCAAACCAGGCCAATGTCCTGTAATTCCTGTGGTTTAATTTCAAATACATGGCATTTGAGAAACTGCATTTACACCATCCTGAGGGAACCTTCCCAAAGGGATCAGTAATGTTCTAGTTAGTCTGCCACAAAGCTCACCAAACTTAGGATACCCTAGCAACCACCTAGCAACATAGCTATGGTGTTGCAAAGTGGATGCTAAGTGATGGCTATGGTGTTGCGGTTGGCTGTTCTGGTGTTTGCTAGGTAGTTGCTGTATCATAAGTGGTTGCTATGGTATCCTACATGACCTCTAAGTGGTTGCTATTGGTCTGAAATGCGCAACCATAATCAAAGTACAGCCCACTTTGGTTATGTTAACCCAGCAATGTAGATAAAAAAATACTCTGTATTTAGGTTAATTGCTTGACCCAAAGTGCTCCGTCAGAAAAATAACCCAATGCTGCGTTTGTCCAATACTGAACCAGTGATGGATTGTTTCGAGCCAGCATTTTTAGTGTGTATCAAGTTATCACAATATTATGTTATATAATGTATCAATTCTCAAAAATACAGTTGCGATTTAATTAATAGTTGAGTTTTAAAGATTGGCGGCAGACAGTTTTTCAATTTCACTGTTGGATAGCAGTGTTGCCACTGTTCTGCCTGCATAAAAAGTCAACTTTTCTTTTAATCAGATTTTCTGCATATATATATATATATATATATATATATATATTTATACTCTGTCAGTTTTCTTTGATTTAAAAAAATAGTATATCACAGTGTATCACCTACAGTATCGCAACATATTGCAATACATTGAATCATAACCTCTGTACTGTGTAGGTATCAAACCATCAGGTTCTTGCCAATATGCATCCCCACCTAGGCGTGAGTTCAAGCAATCAAGTCATTTTCCTATTAGATATTCTTGGACACACGTATTGTGTAAATGGAGGAATCACAGAGGGGCATGATGCATATTCATGAACCGGGGCCTCAACATCTGCTGCAGCATTCGTGGTGGTAAAACAACAGGTTGGGAACCCCAGAGGCTGATTAAGAATGAATGCCATTTAGATTCACCATTACATTAAGAGGCATGTTCATTAAGCACCAACAGAAAACTGGATTTTTCTGCTTAATGAAAACGAGTCAAAACCGCAAAAATGTTCCAGCTGCTCAGACATTGTTATTGATTACAGATAAATACTGAAAAACGAAGCTAATTGAAAAGCCAACAGTATTCTTCACTGGGTTGCACATCCATGGTGTCTGGATTTTTTGTGGACCACCACAGGACCACAGCACATCAGATATTGCCTGGGCGGTGGACCGTTCTCAGCACTGTAGTGACACTAACACCGTGCAGTGAGTGGTGCTGCTATGAGTGTATCAGGCACAGTGGTGGAGCTGTGCTTTAACAGACATCAGTGTCACTTCAAGCTCGAACGTGGTCCATCACTCGATAGTGTCCAGCCAACACTAACACTATGGGCAGAGACTAAGGGCTCGATGATGGCTAGCACAAGCAGTGCATCAACACTGGGGGAGCTTCGGGGGAGGCATTTCTGTGCCTGATACCATGACCATGGCATTATGTCTGCTGTGCTGAGAATGGTCCACAACCCAAATAATACACATCTAGTACTGGAGTGATGCACCCAGTGGATCTTATAGACCTTATAGGTATTAAATAAAGGAAGCTGGCAACTTATTGCTTTAGTCTTTAGTTTACTATGTTTGGTTAATTTGTTGGTCAGGTTTGTTAAAGGTTTTTAAGGTGTTTCTTTAGGACAATATGCCACATTTTTGGCATGTTTTCATAGCACTTTTATTGACCATAAAATGAGAAAACTGTTAATAGGAAAAGTCATTAATGCTAGATACTGTTCTTTTCAGGAGATCCAAGGATAGTCAAATCTGTCTTCATTTGAAATGTGAATATTAATAGAATTTAAATATTTCTATGAATTTGACCATGTTTTAATATTGTTTTGCTTATAAGGACTTAAACATTTTTCTACACAGATACTATGTTGGTGATTGATAATCCAGAGTGTTTTTGACCTGAAAATGCAGATGGATGTTTATAATAATACATTCTTCAAAATACTTAACAATAGTCCACATTTCTGGGCCAGTGACATCATTAGTGACATCATTAGAGTCTTGTCGCTTTTTAAGATGTACCATGTCTTTGGGTTACTCCTGAGAAAACAGCAAGCAGCTGTACGCAAACTGTGGATCTCAGGTTCTAGGACTTAAAGGAGTTGGTATAAATATTCTTTGCTCATTTAACTTCTGCACATTTACACGAAGGAACAAAAAAATGTTATTCAAAGGCTTTACTCAAAAGAATGCTTTGTAGCACCTTCACCACTCAGCCTTAACATTAGCACCACTGACAGGTGAAAAACATTGATTGTCATCTACTCTGGCATCTGTCAAGGGTTGGGTATAATACACAGAATGTGAACAGTCAGTTCTCAAAGGTGATGTGTTAAAAGCAGGGAAAATGGACAAGTGTAAGAATCTGAGGCTGATCAGAGCTTCTCCAAAACAGTATGTAGGTCTTGTGAAGTTTTTCTGGAATGCTACGGTCAGTACATACCATACATGGTTCAAGAAAGGACAAAAAGGTCATTGATGTCATCCATAATGGTGCTGACCTACAACTTACAGGATTTAATGGATCTGGTGTTATTGTCTTGGAACCAGATGCCACAGGACAACTTCAGAGGTCTTGTGGAGTCATGCTTTGAATGCTCAGATCTGTCCGCATAAGGGGGACCTAGTCACTATTGGGCAGGTGGTGCTAATGTAATGGCTGATTGGTGTATATTTGAAAATGCTCCACCACCCAAATAATATCTAATATGGCAGTTATATGACTAACACTGGAGAAATGCACCTAGTGGCTCTGTAAGGTAGGATTTTGGTCCAGTGTTGTGAGGATTTGAGTGCATTCATGCAGTGTTCATGTTTATTTGCTCTCGAGTGTCTAATTCTTGGCAATGCGTCTCTACAGGGACTAGAGAAGATGTGCGAGTGTGCATTTGCATGTCTATGTCAGCAGTGGGAGCAATGTAAAATAGCTGAAGGCATTCATTAGAAGGGGTGTCCACAAACATGTGTACATGTAGTGTATCACCATCAACTGTGAAGAAAACATCAGAGCATTGTGTTGCTCCTCATTGTCAGGAAGCAGCCTTTCAAAGGACGCAGACCTTCAGCATGAGGGGCTTAAGTTTGTTTTGACCTCCTTCAGATTTCAGTGTAAATACATTTTCCCATAAATTGTAAGAGAGGCGATTTTTCATACATTTTATCAAACCACCATCTAATATGTGAATTCAGGAACTTTAAGGTGCTCTCATTGCTGACACAGGTTTTCAGTACTGCTCACACAGCTATAATCTCCATAGAAATACAGTGCCAGTGGAATGTGCTTAAAGTCACCAGGCTGCACAAGTATAAAGCCTCCATCACTGAGCTGTAGAGCAGTGGAACTGTGTTCACTGGTGTGATGGAGCTCCATCCAGTACCTTTGGGATCCTGGATGTTCTTACGTTTAATATGAAGCTTTCAGAGCAGTACAGACAGTTATTGCAGTCAAGGGGGCGCAAACCCTTTATTAATACCCTTTATTTCAGAAGAAATGTTGGCTCAGCACATCTACAGATGTTTTAATATGTAAAGCATATCTTTAAGGCACAATAACAGAAACATCCTGCTCAATTTGAAGGTTTAAAGAGAATGGCAATGTAGCTGCACCAGAGCTTATCGTTTGGGCTCTCTTAAACCTGCCTCTGTGTCTCCCTGTGATTTCTTGCAAATTCCCTAAAGGCAACGTTCCAGACTGTCAGATCACTTGAAGTTAGCACCATCTTCTGGTCAGACAGGTCTTTGTTTACATGCGTGCAGGTGAAAGCTGGTGCAACTTGAATTCAATAAAAGGTCTGTAGGTCCTTCCATCTGCTCTCCAAATAAAAAAAAGGAATCCCTGTGAGTGCTGGGTGAAGGTCAGTCTTGATCTTTGCTATTTGGTATTATTTGGTGTTAGAAACCATGGCCATCCTTGTTTATGTCCATGACCTGTGTGGACTGAAGGCAGAAAGGAGCTCTACATGCTTAAAAATGATGGTTCTTCAAGGGTTCTTCAGTAAAAAAGATCCCTTTGCATGAATAAAGGGTTCTTTGCATCATGCAAAGCTTCAGACTGATGGAGAATGTGTTAGAGAGGGTTCTATATAGAAGGGTTCCATACAGCACAAAAACAGTTCTTCTATTGTTACACTGTCAAACGTGTAATACATGTAGAACCCTTTTGGAAATGTTCTATATAGAACCCTCTACTCTGCATTCTCCATCAAAATGAAGAACCCTTTCACGATGCAAAAAAAGTCCTCTGGTTCTATATAGAACAATTATTTTAAAACTGTAGGTTCCTAAACAGTGCCTTAAGACACAGATGAAAAAATGTGCAAATGCACAAACTGCTTGTCTGTTCCCTGTAAAGAAGTGCTTCCAATAACAAAAGACTCTGTAGAAGATAAACAACATATTGGCACCATGTCTAATACCAGCCATGGGCAAGAGGGGTATAAAGCCCCCCCAACATTGAGCTGTGGTGCAGTGGAACTGTGTTCTCTGGAATAATGGTGCTCCATCCAATAATTTTGGGAAGAGCTGGGCAGTTGAGATGAGTTGAGGTGGTGAGCATACAACACCCTGCCCTCTAATGCTTTTGTGGCTGAATACAATCAAACCCTCACAACAATGCTCCACAATCTAGTAGAAGTCTGTCCCTGGTCAATAGGGACAGTTACTCCAAGTAAAGCAGGATAAACCAATTAATACCCTTGATTTCAGAAAAACAAAGGAATGAGCAGGTGTCCCAATACTTTCGTCAATAGAGTGTTCATGCAAACTGGGTTCCTCTAAAAAGAAACTTGCTGAAAGAATAGCTGTTGTCTCACAGATGAGGTGAGAGCATTAAAATGATGACATAGGAGCAGAATCGTGCCTTAAGCTGAAACGTAGATCGGCATGGCCAGCTAGACGGGTACTTCTAAAACACTGCTGTTGTAACATGATGTAATACAAATAAAACACGACAGTTAAAAGCAGTTTCCACTTTGTAAAAGGAGCACAAGGAGAATTTGTCTGGAGAGCTGCTGTCTTGTAATAAATTCAACTGAACAGGAAAAAAGCTCGAGGAGGATTTTTTGTAAAGTAACATATTTAATATTTACTTATTGACCGACCTTGGCCTCGGGTCCCAAAAGCATCTTAGGCCTTGGATACAATATCATCTATTTTTTTGCCTGCCAACACTCACAGGAAGGCCATTTGAACTTTATTTGCTTTGATTTATGATCAGGGTGGGTAATATGGTTCAAATGGACTGTCAAAATATTTAACATGTTCATGAGTACACAGTATTTATTCCAATGTTTTGAGATGCTGAAAAAAATGTTTTAGTACCATCAGATTCTTAAAAACTGTTGCTCAAACTATCCTCGGTTCAGTGATTTTTATTCAGAATTAGTTGCACCGTATTCAATTAAACTGCACTAATTACTCTTTTTAATGAAAAATGCAGTTATTTAAATTCAGTGCTATGCAGAAAACATTTGGATCAGAAGTGGATCAGGTCACTGCCATCAATCCTCCTTACACAGTCCGTGAACCACTACAGCTCTTAAAACTTATAAACTTAGAACAGTTTTCTTATTTATCTTGTTTTTAGGTGAATTGGTTACAGGTTGCTCTGTTTTCATTGGAGACTAAAAACTAAAATGTTGTTGATGTGCTAAAAATAACTGGGATAAATGATATCATTCCAATTTAAGACTTATTAAAATATAAAATAATAAAAATGCAACTACATTCTTTTAAAAGAAATAAACTTCTAAGTATTAAAAAAAAAACGTGTTTTATGTAATAATACTTAATAATACATAATACTTAAATAAAATGAAAACACTGTTTAAAGTCACCAGCTTAGTATGTACTCTAGAGAAAACGTCACGAGCAGTATTGTCATATATTCTGTGGTAAGTCAATAACATAATTATTGTAACAGGACTAGTGAACGTTCCCTAAATGGAGATGCTACAATGGATTATTTGAGGAATGCCATCAATGACGTTTTGAAGATGTTGATTTAAAGGTTCTTCATCAATTTAAAGGTTCCTCACTTTCACAACTCTCTCCAAAAAAGGTCGTTGGCATTGTTCATAGAACATTTGTGGAATTTAGCTGATGCGTTTATTCAGAGCAGCCTCTTTTTTAGGTTACTCATTTTACAGAGATGGGCAAGAGTAGTGTTAAAAGTCCTGCCCAAGGACTCTTATTTGCGTAGCACAGCTGCCCAGACTGGGAATCGATCCCCAGTCTGCCACATGGTGTGGTGGCGTTATCTGTTGTGCCACACCAACCACCCTTAATTTAAGAGTGACTCCATTGTCACACTGCAGTCTTATTCCATGATCACGCTGGGTAAGCAATTAATGTGAGACGTTCTAAGAGACATTTTTTTATTGAAAATAAAATGAACACCTCAGTGATTAAATATCAGCAGATTGTTTTGACAGTATCAGGGAGCAAGCAAGATTAACTGGCTTGACTAATTAGAATATATCAAACGGGCTGAACCATCTGAGACCAAATTCATCACGAGAACTGTAGCTCATGTCAAACATAGCTTTTGTCCCTTGAGTGGTGTAGATTGAATATTAGACATTCATTGCGAACATTTCGTCAGACAGGGATGTGCGTAAAAACAGGTGATATTCAGCATGATGTGGATGTTTAAGATTTCACGAAAGGGGTTTGTTGGTAACTACCGTTCTCTGGCAGACTGTGTCCAGGTGGTATTTCTCATAATCATTTAGAAGCAGTTTTGTTTTGTTTGTTTGGTTTTTTTTTTGTTACAACTTCTTGAAAGAAATCTGTGAAAGACATTTCTCTAATGATTTACCATTAGCCTGTTTTCTGATGTCACTTAAACACAACCCCCGAGGGAAATTAAACTGATCTGCTCAGCATTTCATCTCACCGTCTCTGTGAAGGACCGGGTGATATGAGGTTGTTGATTATTATACTGCTGATCTACTAGACCTTCATTGTTCTTGGGTGTGGAAAATCTCTCAGCAGTAACCTAGTATTTATTTATTCATTCATGCATTCATTCATGCATTCATTCATTCATTCATTCATTCATTCATTTATTTATTTATTTATTTATTTATTTATTTATTTATTTATTTATTTATTTGTTGGATTGATTGATTGATTGTTTGATTTACTTACTGATTGGTTGATTGATTGATTGATTGATTGATTGATTGACTGATTGATTGATTGATTGATTGATTGATTGACTGATTGACTGATTGATTGATTGATTGATTGATTGATTGATTGATTGATTGATTGATTGGCCGTTTGTGATTTTAGAATGCTGTTTAAGGACTGTCACATTTTGCCTTATTGTATCGTATAATCATTCACCCAACATTGAAGCATTATCAAATGCACATTATAAAAAAAAGAGTGAAATCTGGTCAATTTAAAATGAAATGAAATAATTGATTCTACAGTCAACAGTTCATTTTGGGATTAACGCATAGTCTGAAATTCTTCTAATTCACATTTTCAGTTCTGCATTTAACATTAGATATTGAGTTGAACCCCAAACACATGAGTAAATGAGCTACAGCTGGAGCTACTTAAACCATGTATGAGATGGTTAGTCTGTTTTCCTCTCCTTCAAAATGTTCACTGTTTATTCCCATCTGCAGGTTAGACCTCTGTAGGGCCACTCTAGAGCTGTGGAACCATTTAAATTTCTGTATCCCAGAAAGAACAGAAAGGTAAAATTGACTCAGAATTGTGTTTTATGTGTTGTCATTTCACTGATCTTGGGTGGCCCTACAGTCTAACTGCTGCTCTTCAAGGGTGAGATCGAACTTTCAAACCGCAGGAAGGCCTCAACTTTCCATTGGGAAAACCTCCCAGTCTGGGAATATCATATGAAAGTGGGAGCTCTAACCTGCAGTCAGATTTAGGAATGAGAACAAGGATTTATCAGTTTCAGCTGCAGTTCATTTACTAATGGTTTTGTGGCTCAATTCAATATGTATTGATGACCAAACTGAGATGCAGAACGTCTAACAAAACTAATTTATCTGAAAAAAAAACGTTGTGTAATCATTTTAAGTTGCTCTGACTTTATCTTGTTTACAGAGTACAGCTATGGCATGCTATTACAGGTGACTGCTTAACTCCCTTTCAACAGAAAGAAGCCTGACAGTCAAGTGCAATGAGTTTTAACGAGTATGAAAATAAAATGGACTGCTTTCATACAGCTGACCATTAATCAGGAGTCAGAGAGTCAAAGATTTATGGGGCTGATGATTGAAAGCTACAGTGCATCAGATGACAGTGCTGATCAAATATTGTACAACACAATGAGCTTAACTGCAACATGCACTACTTTGCATGCACTATATGTCCAAATGTTTGTGGACACCCCTTCTAATCCATTCAGCCACTCTAATTCGCAGCCATTACTGACATAGATGTGCAAATGCACACACAGATCTTATCCAGTCCCTGTAGGTAAGTATTACCAATAGAATAGGACTCTCTGGAGCAAATAAACACGAACTGACACCAAAGCCTAATGTCAGGACTGGGTTAGCAGGTCAGCATTGAGCTCTGGAATGATGATACTCCATCCAATATATTTGGGAAGAGGTCGAGATGAGGTGGGGTGGTGATTATCCAACATTCTGACCTCATTAACGCCCTTGTTGCTGAATGCAATCAAATACTCACAGCAATGCTACAGAATCTTGTAGAAAGCCATCCCTGGAAAGTAGAGACAGTTACTCCAACACAATTCAAGGAATGTGCAATACGTTTCTCCATATAGTCTATAAGCAGGTAATCTGCTGAAGTGTGTTTTTGACATCTTGCTGGTTTGAGGCAGAGTGTAAGCTACCTTCATTTTTCTGTAATGATTTTCTCTCTCATTCTCACCCAACAGAACTTGCTTCATTTCCAGATGGCCATGCAGAATCCCCCGACTCCTCAGGCCGACTTAATCTTCTCTCTCCTGGCCATTAATAATTGGTATGATGTCAGCCTGTTGACGTGTCAAGAACTGAACATATCCAGATTCGTCTTCCTGCTCCGCAACAACACCAGATTTCACCTGGGATCCATCGTCAACATCTCCACCAACAGCAGCAACAAAGGGGACTTTCAGACGTCTCTGCAAGGTCACCTGGACTCCATCAAGGACTCCACATCCACCATCGTGACTTTTGGATGTGATATCCGGGACATAAAAAGGATCTTTACGACTGTATTAAAGTTTGGGTTGATGCTGCCTGACTACCACTGGATTTTAGGCGATTCCCAAAATGTGGAGGAGTTAAGGACCGAGGGGCTGCCGATGGGTCTTCTTGCACATGGGCGAATGAGCCAGCCCTCGCTGGACCACTACGTCCAGGACGCTTTGGAGCTTGTCACAAGGGCTGTTGGATCGGCTGCCATGGTTTCTCCAGAGCTTGCGCTGATCCCTGGCATCACAAACTGCATGGCAATTGAGGAGAAAAATCTCACCTCAGGAAAATATCTGTCCAGGTATTTCTCATGTGTATCCTAAGCTCTTGCTTACTTCTGCTGTCTTACGTTTGAAGTTTGAGTCAGTGCTTCTGTGCTGAGAAATCGTGGCTCAAAAACAGTTTAAGCTTTGCTGTATGATGGTTGAGAACATTAACTGTTATATGTCATTTTCATATTTCCTATAAAGCAGGTCTTTAACTACAGAAAAAAACACATATAACCTTTTGATCAGGATCTGAGCATCAGTTAGGATCAAACCTCAACACCTACTGATTTCCATTCAGATGACAATGATACATTTTATAAAAGTCTTTAGTTTAAGTAATTGCTTATGCTTTAAGTATGTTTTAATTATACAAAGGTGAACGAGAGCCAATATCTCCATGAGATGTTGGCACGGATGTGCTGTGGTCAGAGGATGGTCAGCGCACCAGTGCCAAAATCCACAGTATTGCACAACCTTGAACTTATTATTGTGATTATACTACAGTTCTAGTCTTGAGGTTGGATTCACAAAAGATTTCCTAAAAGAAAACTTAGAATGATGACGCCTATTAGTTCTACCTCCTTTCTCTCGAGTTCTGGAGAAACGGTCGCTGGTTGTCGTAACATAATCATGTGCGGGACGTTAATGGATAGACGCTACCCAAACAGCATAACATTAGCCATTATAACATTAACACACACACACACACACACACAGCTACCAGCTGGTTTTCAGTAATTTCACCTGTGTCGCTCTTTAACATAAACACTACAAAATGCATAAAAACTACTACAAACACATTCTCAAATATTCTCTTAAGAAAGTCTTATTCTTATTCTTAAGGCACTATTTGTGTTTTTCTTATGTAGCCTATTTGTAACATTGTCTTGCACCATTTTACAGCTTATCATAATTTTCCTTTAGTTAAGTCCAACTGAGGAAAACAGGACCAAACCAATCCTTAAAATTAAATTAATATTAATATTAAATATTATTTAATATTAAATAAGTAACAATGTAACGATGGAGAAAACAGAGAAAACAAAAACTCCATGTTATTACATTAGAAATTAGTTTAGCAACTCAACTATTTAACTTTAAAACTGCAACTATAAAACTCCTGCAGTCTGTTATTTCTATTGTATGTTCTGGTATATTTAAGACTTGTTTTGGAATAATAGTTCTTAGAATTGTTCTTACGAGAAAAGTTTAAGAATAAAATGATTTTGGAAGAACAGTTAACCTTATCGTTTGGAAAGCAAATCTAAGAAGACATTCTGTCACATCTGAAAGACATTCTGAAACTTTCAGAACCTTTTTTCAGAAACTGATTAATAAGAACGTTTGAATATTTATTACACGCACAAAAAAACTCTGCTGTATTTCAGAGCTGGGGGTCGTATTGCAGTCTATTGTTGATTAGATTGTAGGGGTGTAAGAAAACATTGATATAAGTATTGAAATATTATGTTTTGAAATACAATATCACATATTTCAGTATTGATTTTAAATTGTTTTTAATCAATAGTTTACATGTTGACCAACTCGGGATCATTTAATGTTGTGTTTAAGCCCCTAAACATTAGATAGCAGGGTTGTACAGTGTTGACTGGATTAAAAGAAATTTTATACTACTGGCCCCTTTACGCCGGTTGTCGCAAATTCACACCAATCCATCTGTATTCCTCCTGTACCGGTTTGTGCTTATTCATAACATACCTAGGAACCTTTTTTCATCCATTAGTTTCTGCTTAAAGCTGTTGGAGTAGACCTACATCTGAAGGAAAGCATTTATTACAGTTTTAGAATTTTATTAAAATTAAATTTCCATTTAATATAGCATCAGTGTGAAAGCAAAAAACACACAAAAAAGTTTTACATCATTTGAATTATATTCAAGCATCAAAATGCTACGACAGCTTTCATAAAATTGCATTTATATATTAAACTGTCAACTATCACATCGTACGTTTCTTGCCAGTGTAGAGCCTTCTGGGTCACACACGACACACACGGCCACCATGTCAATGTTACTGCAGTGCTGAGAATGAACTACTGAATGCTCCTGTATGGTAAGAGGACCTGAGAAGTGAATGTAGAAACAAGTGTAATGTTCATTTTATGGCTGAACAGTGTACGGTTCAAAAATGACTCGTACGTCTTCTGGTCGTTGCTAGGTTACAGGCATAAAAGGTGGGCCGATTTCTATGGAGAGGTGGTTTTGGCCCTAATAAAATACTTGTCAGCTAGTAACAAAGCTAGATTGGTTTTCACAAATTCCATGTTTATAAACATAATCTTGTATCAGAAATGAAACACGTGCCATAATATTATAGACAAACAACAGCCTTACTTCACAGTTTGAAATATGAACACACACTGTTATGAAATGCCTTGGGCAACGTCTGGAGCCTGCTGGCAGTTTTCCATACATATCACAAACAACTTGGCGGAATATAAAACGGCTGACCATGTCCTGTCATGACAACAGGCAAGATAAGTGCTATTCTGACACAAGGCTATCTCGAAGGACTGAACAGAATCACATTTTGCCCATGGCCTTTCCTGAGATGTAGATTTTAAAATAAACACATTGTAGGAAAGATCTGAAGATTTTTTTTACTCGACAGGAAAAAGGTTTTGATATGCTGGCAAAACAGTGTGTATGCTTTCAGTTTATATATAGGGTAGCATTAGATGTTTCACATTTCTTGGTTAGGTGGAGGTACTTTGGTAAGTCACTCTGGATAAGGGCGTCTGCTAAATGCCGTGAATGTAAATGTAAATGTAAATGGAGGTATGGTAATGTAAAAGCATGACATTACAGATGTAATGGTTTTTGGCCACCTTTGAAAGACATCTGTATGTCCCCTAAAGATCTTCCTCTACATCTAAAAGGAGAAAGATGTGATGGAGGTCAAAATGTGCTTTATATGGATAAACCCAGAGGAGACGAAAAAGCTCAGCCTGGTAGATGGAAAGTATTATCATAGCAAGGAGACAGAAGGAGCTGTAGTGCATGACACTATGCAGGTAGCTGACACCCTCAAAGAAGCCGAATGTCAATTGGAGCCACTCAAGATGCACAGTGTCAAGCAGCTTTCCAACTTGTCCTGTCCAACTGCCACAGTGGCTTCATTACAGATACTCAGCTCCATTCTCATTGCAGATTTAACAAGTGTTAGCTCTGCCTCCGCTGCTGCCGTCTCACAGGTGAAAAGTAACAACTGAACTGTGAAACGACAAGGGCTTGCCAAAAGTGTACTGAAATTGTCATCATGTCTTCTGCTCCAGGTTTATGGCCAACACCTCGTTTGACGGGCTAAGTGGCTACATTCATGTTCGAGAGGAATCTACTGTTGTCTCTGAAAGTCATCACTTCATCTGGAACCTACAGCATGACCCTATAGGCAACCCCATGTGGACCCGGCTTGGTAGCTGGAAGCAGGGGAAAGTGGTGATGGACTACGGAGCTTGGTCCTCCAACAGACAGTCGTACCCTGGGGGCGACTGGAGGCATTCCTCAAGGCTGCATTTGCGGGTAGTCACCCTGGTGGAGCATCCTTTTGTGTTTACCCGTGAAGTGGATGAGGACGGCCAGTGCCCCGCAGGGCAGCTTTGCCTCGATCCACTAACAAACAATACAGCGCTCTTAGAGAGCCTATTTCAGGGCCTTCAAGGGGGCAATGACACCGTGCCCATGGAGCTGAAGAAGTGCTGCTATGGCTACTGCATTGACTTACTGGAAAAGCTAGCCGAGGACATGGGGTTTGATTTTGACCTCTACATTGTTGGGGACGGAAAATACGGAGCTTACAAAAATGGCCGCTGGACGGGTTTGGTGGGGGACCTCATGAGTGGGGCAGCACACCTGGCAGTCACCTCCTTCAGCATCAACTCAGCCCGCAGCCAGGTGATCGACTTCACCAGCCCATTCTTCTCCACCAGCCTGGGCATCCTGGTCAGGACTAGAGACACAGCTGCCCCAATCGGAGCCTTCATGTGGCCCCTGCACTGGAGTATGTGGCTTGGAATATTCGTGTCCCTGCATGTGACTGCTGTATTCCTGACCCTGTATGAGTGGAAGAGCCCATTTGGGATGACCCCGAAGGGAAGGAACAGGGACAGAGTCTTTTCCTTCTCCTCAGCACTTAACGTTTGCTATGCCATCTTGTTCGGAAGGACAGCCGCCATTAAGCCGCCAAAGTGCTGGACAGGCCGATTTCTCATGAACCTTTGGGCCATATTCTGTCTGTTTTGTCTGTCTACGTACACAGCCAATCTCGCTGCCGTAATGGTTGGAGAGAAAACCTACGAGCAGCTCTCAGGTATTCACGATCCGAAGGTAAGTGCGTTGCTTTCCTTCCCAAAATGATTTCGAAATCACTCAAGGGTGGATTGGACACACTTTCATACCTTTTAAGGTCAGAAATGTTGGTGGTACTAATGGTAATGGTTCTCTTCTTTAAGCTCCACCATCCATCACAGGGCTTCCGATTTGGGACTGTGCGGGAGAGCAGTGCTGAGGATTACGTGAAAAAAAGCTTTCCAGAGATGCACGAATATATGAGGCGATATAATGTTCCTACAACCCCCGATGGAATAGACCATCTTAAGTGAGTCATAATCATTACAGCAAAGGGATATAGATCACAGCATCAGCCATGAGATGTGCTGAATGTTGTAAAGTTGTCCTCCACCATGTCCTGCATGTCACGTTAGTATTATATATGACACCACTACTGGATAGTACCTACTTAGGAACAGCTATAAACCTTACATATTGCATTATAATACACATAGGGTGCACAGACTGCAGTTTCCCAGCTTCCCTCAGTTTGTCTTCAGAATTCCAAGTTTTCCTGAATGCTTTGGCATTCTGTTTTAGTATGGATGATTCTCAGCGTGCCCTTTTCACCTTTCACAAGCTTTGCATGGAGATTCTGGCTCAAGTCATACTATGTGCTTCCAAAATGTTGCGACATTACAACCATCAAGGAGTTCAGAACTCCTTTTTCCTTTTGTGTGATGCAGGTCTTTCCTAAAATTCCAGCTGCAACCTGTGTTTCCAAGATAACATGCATTGAACTTGCACAGGATAAATTCCTACATACCTGCTTCTGAGAAACCTGGCTTGCCCCCTACATAATCCTCTTTACCATCAAGCCATGTGGACATTTCATTGAGCAGATGTATAAAGCTAACACTGTTTGTCAAAGAGCATTTCGATGTTTCCCGTAATCACAGATGTACATTAAAACAGCACAGCATGCCTATTTGATAGTGCACTCGTATTGAGAGATCAATGCTTAAAGCAGCTGCACAAGCTTTTCTAAAGCAGTAAACTGTCTGCGTGTAATGGCCATGTTTCCTATGTAATTTCAGAGCTGATCCTCAAAAACTAGATGCTTTTATCATGGACAAAGCCCTCTTAGACTATGAAGTGTCCATTGATGCTGACTGCAAAACTCTCACAGTGGGGAAGCCATTTGCAATCGAAGGCAAGTAAATCAGTGTTTTTCCTCGTTTATGTTAAATTTGTACGTACTTGTGAGTGGACTCTAGTCCTCTGCACTCCTATAAGAAGACAGAAAAAAGCCAAGAATATGATTCAGAACTGCAGTGTTTTATCATTTATGTAAACTCTTGGGTCAATGGTATCATTTCCTCCAGTTTTGTGGGCTGGCCTGAATAGTTTGAATACTTAAGTATTTGTTCATAACGTTGATATTGGTTCCTCTGTTCATTATTCAGTTCCTTCAATATTCATCACATTGTTTCATAAGACAGAGAAAGTATAGGCTTAATAGGATAAAATAAAACGTGCAGACATAGCAAAAACCAAACACTTTCTGAAACAATAGTTGCACTCAGACTGTCATGGACAGAATATCAGCAGGTCATCTTCAGTTATGAGACCTGCTTTTGTCTTGGTGGAGATGAGCAATGAATCTACGTGTGGAGGCACCGTGGTCAGAGTCAAGACCAGTGGTTTGTTGTCACGTGTCAAAGATCCAGGAAGCCTGGTGTCATGGTGTGGGGTGCACTGTTGTACAATGCCAGACCACCTTTGAGACCAGTGTTACCTTAATGAGGTCCTGCATTTCCACTGCGCTATTCCAACAGGACAACTCTCATCCACATACTGCTGCTATCTCAAGAGCTCGCAGTTCCATTAGGAACCTCTACAAGTCCGTGCTGAGACGTCTGGTATGTTGCGATAAACCCAACGCCATACTGAGAGACACTACTCGATGTGTATCTCGATAGATATGGCTCATATCAGTCTAAAATGTTATCATTGATTGTCCCTGATAAGCTTTATCTTCCTTCCCAATAGTATTGCAATCCCACAATGTCCTTCTGGCTACAACCTTTTTCTTTCACCATGAGTGTAAATGCCGATGCCACAGAAGAACAGGGAACTGGTCTGCAGTGTATAGTGTAGAAATGAGCATACTGGGGTAATTAATTAAAATTCAGTACGTCCCAATCAGAGAAAATTACCTCAAGGCAATGTCCTGAACATCATAATGTCTGGCTTGCATTATGATTCAGTGCCATACCTTGTATATTGAAGTAGCCTATAGTTCTATCAACATATGTCATCGACTGAATGTCAAACCATATTACAATTACTAATATGGGCCAATAAATACAGTAACTATAGAACACTAAGCAGGACAGCTAAGACAAAAAGACAACATAGGACGTATCAAATGCATCACAGATTCATATCAAGACTGCCTCAGCTCACCCCAGGGTGCATCAAACTGCATGCTTTCCAAAGTGAAGAAATTGTGATAAGAGACTGATAAACCACGAGGCTCAGTCAGTTCACAACTGATTTCAGTTCTTTTGCACCATCACCGATATACCCAGTAAGTACTTCTGGTGTCTTTTGGATATATTTTGAATTGCAGCAACATGCATACTTAAGTAATGGCTGAAAGATAAATAAATATTACCTGTTTCAAGGATGGTTATGAGATGGTAATGAGAGTTTCTCGAGCCTATGCTGTTTGGGTCAGCCCTAAAACAACTGTATTTCTAGATGCCTACTGTTATCACAACCCCAGCATGAATTTTAATGTGAACAATTGTCAAGTCAGATTTGTTTGCCTATACTTATGAAGCCTTTCACAGCAAACATAATTTATCAGAAGGCAAATATACAAAAAAATTGTACTTGCCCTCTGCTCTAATGTTAGAATTTATCATGGTTGACATAATGCTCTCCCCACCAATCACAGCTCTCTAGCTGGCATTCATATTGTAATTCCAAGATCTGTTCAAACTTGGTTAATATGCAATAGATCTTTGTGTACATGCTCTCAATGTTTAATCTCTGAAAGAACTCATCGCCTATCGACAAGTGTTTTTGGTGGAAACAGCCTTTACGCTGTAAAAATGTAATGGTTTCTGCAGTATTTTTTTATTTAACTCATTTTGAGCACAATTTCTCCTAACTCACATTCTTAGTTCTGTATCTCTGTGTGTTCAACAGTACGTATTGAGTTGATCCTCAAAAACATTAGTAAATGAGCTGCAGATGAAATGTATTAAATGCCATTAAGATGTTTCATTTCCCTGAATTTGCTGACTGTTTATTCCTTCCTATTCTCAAACACTGATCATGGAGAACTGTGGTGCCAATGGGATTTAAACTTACGATCACCTGTCTCTTCACAAGTGGCCCTACTGTCTAACTGCTGCTTGCCAAGTGTGAGGAAAACAGAAGTTCTAATCACAGTAAGGCTCAGCACTCCATTACCAAAGCCTGAGATGTCATGTGATTGGAGGAGTTCGAACATGCAGGAGGAGCATAGGTTAAACATCTTACACAACACAACAGTGTAATCTGCAGCTCATTTATTAAGGTTTTTTGAGAGTTAATATGTGGGTTTGGAGAATTTTTGACTGAACAAGGTTGAGTTATTTAATTTTTTTTTTTTGTCACTGCTAGTACTGAACAGATACTGGCTATTGGATCATGTGATCAATAAAAACAGTAGCATACAAATGTGTAAACATTATTTTGTTGATTTGTTTGGATCTTTGTGTTGCTGTTTATATAACCCAGCATCCTTCAAATCATTTAATTCACAGGATACGGCATTGGTCTCAAACAGAATTCCCCTCTGACTTCAAACATCTCCGAGTTGGTCAGTCAGTACAAGTCAGATGGATTTATGGACATGCTTCATGATAAATGGTACAAAGTGGTGCCCTGCGGTAAAAGAAGTTTTGCCGTCACAGAGGTAAGTACATTCAGCCCTACTCCTGTGATGCTGAGTTTGGAGCTCTTGGGTCCACGTGTGTCTTCCAGGATAATGTAATGAGTATTTGATGATTTCCAGACTTTGCAGATGGGGATCAAACACTTCTCAGGGTTATTTGTAATGCTCTGTGTGGGAGTCGCCTTGTCGCTGCTCACCACCATTGCTGAACACATTGTCCATCGCTGGGTGATCCCCAAAATGCAGAACAAGCCACAGTACAAGTACTGGCTTCATACAAGTCAAGTGAGTCCTTCTGTTGAGTATTATCTCTAATCTCATTGTGCTCCACTGATGTATTACAGCATTAAGGGAACACTGAGTGGGTAAAAGGTAACCACATTAGCATGTTCCTAAGTGGTGTTTCTTCATTTCCTTTTATTACACATAATATGATTGTCCCCTCAGAGATTACATCGAGCACTTAACCCGACTTTCAGCGAAGACAAATTAGCAACTGTTGCGAAACCAGAAAAAAGGTAAGGAGTTAATTATGGCACAGCATGTACTGGAAAACATTAAACTCCCCACTAATTAACCCCAAAGCCAATCGGAGTGGTCCGGGTTTTACACTGAGATATGTTCTAATGATTGTGGTCAGTACACCACCTTTACAGAAAATCCTAATGCAAGGACAGGACAATCACTGTTCTGCTTGTGCATGAACCATATGAATGCCAGCAGCAAACAGAATGCAGTGTTCTCTGTGGTATTTTGATAATAGATGTTGAGTTCATGCCAGAATCAATTTCAGACTGTCTGGAGTTTGTCTGCCCACTAATTTGGATAGATTACCAGGTAAAAATCTAATTACTGGGTCATGCTCTCCTGAATGCCAGTTTGTCTGCATTTCAAAGTCCAAATGTCGAATGGCATATAATAAGAGAACTTTCAGAACAGCTGCTTAAGGACCCTTATTGAGGCAGAGTCCTCCTCAACCAGACAATTCTGAAGAGATACATTCAAGACAACCTTAACTTTGCCAATTGGCTCAGAGACTCAGAGCTAGCACTGTGATCCAACAATTGCAGGTGGAAATCCTGGGCCATGCTGCCTGCCATCGGCAGAGTCTGAGAGAGAGCATGGGCAAGCTTGCTCTCTGGCATGCAGCATGACCCAGGATTCACACCTGTAATCCTTAGATCATTGGCCATGCTATCTCTGGGTGGGTAGATGGAAGTTTCTCCTCACATCACACCCAATGCGATGCTGGTCAGCACAGGCATCTGCTAACCATTGTATCGGAGCTGGGGACCCATTGCTTTCCTCCGAGCATGTTGGCTAGCCAGCAATGATACAATGGCAGCAGTTGGAAAAGAGGTGGTGGCTGGATTCACGTGTATCGGAGGAGATACAGTATGTGCTTGTCTTCACCCTCCTAGTGTCAGGAGCATTGTGTGTGATGGGGGAGTGTCCTAACGGGGTTGGGTAATTGGCAGTTCCAGATTTTGGTTCCATAAAACACCAAGTTGGAGATAAACTACAGTATATCCTCAAATGTTTGTAGACGCCCCTTCTAACAAATGCTGTCAGGAACAGAGATGTCCACTTTAGTCTATGTTGAGAAGCGTTGCCAATAGAATATGAATCCCTGGAGCAGATAAATCTATTGGCCTGATGCCAGTGTTTCTCAACCCTGGTCCTAGAGGTATGCCTTCCCTGCACGTTTTAGCAATTATGAAGGACTTGTTAATGAGAGGATTAGTTGAATCAGGTGTGGTGGGAGCAGAAAGCTCTAAAATATGTAGGGTAGGGCCTTCAGAACCTGTGTTGGGAAACACTGGGTTAGAGGAATATACAGGCCCCGAGCATTGAGCTGTGGTGCAGTGGAACTGTGTTCTCTGGAATGATGGCGCCCCATCTAATACTTTTTGGAATGAGCTGGGGAGTTGGGGATGAGGTGTGGTGGTGATCATCCAACATCCTTTACCTCACTTATGCTCTTGTTTGCTGAATGCTCACAGCAGTACTCCAAAATCCACAGTAGAGACAGTTACTCCTGTCCAGGATCTGGAAGGAACAGCGAATGAACAAGTGTTCCAATAATTTTGTCCATGTTGTGTATAACAGAGATGTGGGAGTCTGAGTATGAAGAAACGTTACTTGATGTAAAGATATCGAAAGAAACGATGGTTCTTCATGAGTGATTCCAAAAGTTGGGGTTCTTTCGCAGGGCCATTTTTAGTGTTTTAATTAAAAGTACTGTCGTTGTCATTCACTTTGTAATTAAATACATTATTATGTAATTATATTTATACAGCAGAGCAAAAGTAATAACTCTCCTTCTAGGGGTTTATGCTTGTGGGCGTCAGGAATTGCAGCGTTGCTTCTAACACATCCTTTCATTTCTTACCCCTGTTAAAAGGTGCAACATCGGAAATAACCAGCAGCCACTGTGGAGCACTTCAGAGAACTCCATCTGCACTCGGCAGCACCCATCCAACCAGGAGGGTCAGCAGAACGACTTGGAGTGTTTACAGTGCAAAGAGCTTGCTCCCCCGCAGGTGAAAAGACAGCTTCCCTTGCAGGCCACATCCAACGGGAAAACAGACTTGCTGGGCCTGGCACGCAACCCCATAGTGCAGGAGCTGACGGACCTGGAGTCACAGATCCAGATCATCAAGCAGCAGCTGCAGCTAGCCATGAAGAAGAAAAAAGAACTGGAGCAGTATCAGCAAACAAAAATGGCAAGTGAGCCCTAGAGCTTTAGGAGCTCTTTTTGTGGCTCTACTCCTGTGCACTTTTCTCGTGCAGCATTAAAAGACTTGGACCTAATGGTGGATTACTGTAGCTTCGCTTCCTGAGGGAGCGAGGCTGTGTCAGTGTACCTCTGCACATCTTTTTAAAAAAGGCAGTGTTATTTTTCTCTATTCGTTTATTTCAACTTCACACTGGACCGACCGACTGCTGCTCTGAATATGTGAAGAGGGATGTTAATGGGAGAAGAGTGAGAAATCAGGATACGGCAAGCGTTTCCCAGAGCTCTGTTTTCACTGGTACTGTATTCTGTGTTTGTGTGGGACTGTCCAAGGGGGAAAGCGTTCTGTGTATCAAAGCGACAACCATTTATTTAAGGTGTCAAAGTGTGATGTATGGTAGCACCTCCTGCATATTGATATAAAGCGCTACACCGTTTTATAGAGGAAAGCATGATTGCTGTCTCTTGGTTTGCAACGGGGGAGTCTTTATTGTCAACTGCTAAAGGGTTCCCGGCCTATTAATTAAAAAGAGCTTTCACATACCTTGGAATTTAAGGGGGTGGATCTTCTATTGTTCCCTATCCTATCATTTTCCTTGCAGTTAGGATTTTAGGACACGAGAAACCTTTGCCTTTTTTAACACTTAACATTTGGTCTTTTTTGAACGGTATTGAGAGGTGATATAAAATGTAATTCTACATAAAATGTCAAGCCAGAATCAGGTGCAACACATCAGCTGTAGGTGAATAGAGAGATTTTTGGAGTGTTGAAGTGAGTGGGATCACTGTGGTCAAAGCAAAGGAACTTTCTGAGGCCTTCCAAAAGGAGGATGTAGATGCAGATGACTCTGGAAATGGATTTACAAAGATCGCCAAACAATTAAAAAAATATATAAATCAGCGACACGTTTAATAAAAAATGTGCTTTTCTTTGTGCAATTTGACATCAACTGTGGTGACGGTTGACTGATGATATTTCAGGATTGTTACGTTGCGTTAACACAGGCAAAGTGTCCCAAATCTGATTCCAAGTCCAATCTTGAGGCTGTTCACACATCTTTTTAAAGATCTATTTTAAAGTCCATATATTAAAATATGTTAGCTTTCCATTACATCTCCTATTTTATCACCGGACTGTAGCTGGATTCCAGGGTGTAGACGTGGTTCAGCACAATGAAAAGGAGACCTCATTCTTAGGATTGTCACACAATGAAGAGAAAGGGCACACACAGTGAGGTGCTGTGCTTAATATTTCAGGACCTGCTTTGAAGGTTCTGCATCTCAATGGTTTACCAATCCCAGCTCATCTGAAGCTTTGTGCAAAATCACAACGTAAGTGCTGTCTGTGTGTGAATCCCCGTGGATACGCAGGCATCAGAGAAAACCCTTCACACTCACTGTTGTATAATGAGTCAAGCTTGAAGGCAGAACACGGAGAGTAAACACAGTCTCCCAGAATTCAAAATCCAGCGAACAGATCATACTTTCACAGAATTGTTCTGTGCTTGTTCAACAAAACAATGAAGCTTTTCGATGTAGGGTTCAAATGGACACAGTCTGCTACACAACTAGTGTGTTTGTAGTTGTGAAAGGTGCCACAGACCATGGTCTGGACCCAGGATCCTAAAGATGAATGATGTTACATTTATATGCACAGTTCTAGATACCCAAGGACACTTTACACTTACAATCAGCACTGGTTTCTGGTTTTGAACAGCCATAAGTCAAAGTCTTACTTTGGGTCAAGTGAATTCTGAAATCAGCACCAGACCATTTGAAAAACAAGGATCAAACTGGTAGAACTAACCCATCAATGGCCAAGAAAGACATTTGTCACTATAAACCAGAAGACTTTAGGAGAGAAGACCATTTGTGCTGAACTTCTGGTTCTGCTTTGAGAAACGAGGAACCGATTGGGTGATGGTGGGTGGGCTAACACCATCAACCGAAACAGAATGTATAGATGGATGCAGTGCCCTTTTCAGTCTTGGTTCCTCTCAAGGTTTCTTCTTCTCACTCCAAGGGTTTGTTTTCCTGCCACTATAACAACTGGCTTCCTCACCTGGGGCTCAGATGGTGTGTGTAAAGCTGCTTTGTGACAACATCTGTTGTTACATGTGCTCTATAAATAAGCTCGAACTTGGATTGGAAGGTGGAGGAGCTTCAGACACGGTCATGTTCCATTAAATTTATACTCCATAAACATTCTTACGTAGGAACTGCTGTGATGGTGGACAGGAAGCTTTTTAAATCAGTTGATTTAGAAGGTTATTGATTTCCAATGATGTTCATTTTGTATGCATGTGAAACATAACACTGCTCCAGCATTTTGGACTGGTTTTAGATATGCATTAACATGTGTTAACAAGTCTAGATAGCATCAGTTAGCTCAGGCCATTAGCTATGACTACTGCAAAGTGTTTGGTTCTTCTGAGTTCATTCATTTTAACTGTAAAAAAAAACCTACTTTTTCTTCATAACTGAACAACAAGACCCTTGATTTAGCTTAGATGGTCACAAGAAATCATCTAAAACTACAGTTGTAAGCAAAAGTTTAAGCATCCTTGGGCCAAAGAACACTGACACGCAGCTTCTGTAGATAAACATAAAATCATTAATTTATTTATTAGAAAAGAAAGCTTTTATTTCGTGGGGGGAGGGTGATTTTTTTAAAATTGGAGACATTTGATGAAAACTCCAGCTGTTAAGCAGGGCAGTGGATGAGTCATGCTTTATGGTTGTGCTGCCACAAACAACAGAAACAGCAGCTCCTGGATGCCAAGATCATACCTGCATATGCATATCTGCAGAAGTAGAAAAGAGGATGGCTTCTACAACAGATTAATGATCTGAAACATACCTCAAAACCCAACCGAAGCTTTTGGAAATGCCCTCAGACTGCCGTGAATTAAACATCAGAAAATCTTTGGAGGGGCCTAAAAACAAGCTGTGCAGCACGTTGACTCAGGAATGTCTCAGAACTAGAGAATTGCTGCAAAGAAGAGAAACGTCAACCACAAGAGCAGAAAGACCTTTTGTTACAAAAAAAGTGTTTGAGGTTATGATTTCTACTAGAGGGAATGTTACCAGGTACTGACTTTATAAGGAGACCAAACTTTTGCACAGGCAGCAATTATTTGGATATTTTTATGTTGTGAAAGATAAGAAAAATAACTACATTAGGATTTGCAGAAATCCTACAGAGGCTGTACCTTATTAATTATAATACTTTATTAAGTTTATCATTATTTTACTGATAAAAGAAAAGTGACAAAGGGTGTCTGCGTGCAACTTTATTAGTTTAAGCCTTAATATGTTTGTGTATTAAGAAATATACTTTTGTGAAATTTGAATATTTTAGTTTTGTAAAGTTTGTCCAATTCAGTAACATAAACCAAGTCATCTAGAGTGGAGTTGATAGTGCTGCTGTGTCGTAATCCAGGTTACCTACCTCCCATCCTGAGTACCCTACCTTTACTTCTCCAGCAGACCTTTATAACGACGATCATTTACAAATGATGGGAGTCAATCTCAGAAAACCTGTACAGAACTGAAAATATGCTGTAAGAGAAATTGCAAGCCCAAGGTTTGTGTTTATTGCTAAGCAGTTTGTGCTCATTAGTAAGCCTGTAAGGCCCTGGAATAGAGGACTGCAAAGGACATTCAGCCCATTAGGCCTTTAGCTTGTAGGCTCTAGTGACACATAAAAGCCATTTACAATCCTGCACAGCACAGAAAGCAGAAGCCTATGACGATATAAAAATCTTATCTGCAGTTAACAAGGCTGTCTTTTAAACAGACCCCGTTTGACTTTTCCCATTCATCTGCTTCCCATACCGACTCTGGAAAGAAGCAATCGTGTGTGCACGTCGGTTACTGACTCTCTTAGTAGGCAGTTTGAAAGAATAGTCGGTTTGAAACACAAATAAAAACAACATTTGCATTTAAGCTCTATAGCAAACTGGAAATGCCGAATGCCCACCCAGCATTACCATCAGGTAGCTTACAGCTTTTAGCCCACGTTCAGTCATAAAAAATAATGCAGAGGGTTGACAGGTTTATTGGTCCACTTTTAGATGAGAGATTGCTGTGCCATATATACAACGTCAACTCAAGAAATTACCTCATGAAGTAAAACACCTTAGTATGTAAAAAAAGTACACACAACACAGGACCTTCCACATAAATCCAGTCAAATCCAGGACAGGAAATCCTGCAGGACAATAAGGGGGCTTTGCCATCTACCTACTTTGGTCTGGACTTTCTGACATTTTATTTGGGTCCAGACCAAAACAGGGGGTGTGAAAGGTACTGCAGACCATTGGTCTGACCTAAAGAGGTGGTCTCTATCCAGATGTACTGAACCGTGGCCCAGTTTGTTGGTAGCGTTAAAAACATTGTTTGGATGGTTCAGACTTAAGGACCAATTCCATAAAGTTGAGGGAGACCACCATCACTCATCAAACAAAAGAAGGTGAAAAAAAAATCGGACTCATTTGCATGCACGCACATCATGCAGCAGTTTGGGCACAACAGAATATGAGGGTAGTCCACCACACTCACTCTGCCATGCAACATGGGTGCACCTAATGGGAGCTGGATTCTGGAAGAGATGCAGAATTCAGCACAACACCTGAAAAAAATGCCAGGCATGCACCCCAACCAAACCAATCAATGTCCCGTATAGAAAGATGCAACTCACATAGGTGGTGGTATATCAGGATGTTTCAAAGTTCTCTGATGTGCTGATTAAACTGTGTTGCGAAACTGAAATGTAACAATACAAATGTAACAAAAATTCAAACCTTGGTTCAGACACTGGTCTGGATTTTCAGGAGTGAAAACCCCTTGAGAGTCTGTTTACACCTGGCACTAAAATGCATTTTGTATAGAGACAGTATCTGAATGTAGTATGTGTTTACCACTGGCATTTCATACAATTCAATGAAATCCAAACCTGATCCAATCACCAAAATTTGTCTTAATACCAGGTGTGAACAGGCTCGAAATGTTTTATACCTATTTAAGCACTCATTGTTATCAAGCAGAGTCACACCACATGCATGAGTTCAGCTACAGACTATTTATTTGACAGACAAATCAAAAATATATGCAGCATTTCAAAAGAAATGCAAACCTTAAAGGAAAACCATATACAATTCAGAAATAATGGAATAGTTTGCCAAACAGTTCTGTGAACTTCCATGCTGAGATAATGGCATTTCAAAGATGCCATTGGAAAATCAATGTGCCACAATTCTCAATGTGCATTTTTTTCATATTTTACATCAAAAAATAGGAATACCAAAAACATTCCTGGAAAAACAGCAGGCAAAGTTGATCAAAATGTTTTATACAGATAACAAAAATAATACAAAAACATGATCTTTGTCCAAAAATTTACAGGAAAAAAAATCTGAATAAAATAATCCTTTGTACAAATACCACAGAACAACATCGATATTTCAATAACATCATATATAGACTGTATTTGACTTTGTGATGTAAAACATGACAAGGAAGGTGTAACTCCTGACATGTAATCGATCGATCAGAGATAACAGAAGGGGAAGCTACAGCACTGTCTTTTACAAAATGTACAAAACATCTGCCTAGAACTCGGAACAACATAATACTATTATTTATTTTTTTTACATTATGCGACAGTACAAAAACATCTTGTGCCTAGAAGTGTTGAGGTGAAGCGAAGGTAACTCTGTGTTGCCCCCTTAGTCAAGTGACTTCAGTCATTGACGCCGAATGGTTCTGAAAGATGGAAAAGATTGGATTCAGAGTGATGTGAGCTAAAGGTTCAATATCTTTAGACAGGGAAATCTACTTAAACAGATGCTACCCCAAAGGCTGACTATACTTCAATCAAAACAAACAGACAAACAAAAACAAGCAAACACAAAGAAGTCTGAGAACTGAGGAGACTATTTCAACCCCATTTTCTCTTCCATCAACAGTTTGCCCTTCTTTCTCATTCTGATGATATCCCTTGACAGGTTTGTATCCAGCCCGCACACCACATGCATCGAGTTTCATTGTACAGCGCATTGTCTTTTACCGACCATCCCAAACTGTGCTGGACTGATGGGTTTGTGTCTTTCACATTTGTCAGAAGTGCAGAGGGATTCTCCGGCCCACTCTGCAGCACAGCCTGTTAAAGCACAAGGCCTGTTTTTGCTGGCTCTCTGTCAATAGAGCTGTCTGGCTGGATTTTCCCTACTGCACAGGATGTCAAAATCAATTTGGAAAAGAACCATTGTTTTTCCCTGCTGTATATGATAAAAATGCAGACCTCGGTTCCCCCGCCCAGCTTTTAGAGGAATAAATGGCAACCTGCTAGTGCTCTAACAAAACTGGGTGCTATTGCTGCATAGCTCTGACAACTATGCTTTAGGGTATAGTGACTATTACAGGCATAGCATGAAATTTCAGTAAACGTTACAAAATTAAAAGCAAATTATATGCCAAATAAGCAAAAAAGCATCCATTCAGACTAATTATAAAAGCGCAAATATGATCTAGACATACCAACGTCTAGTGGGAAGACTTACTGTGAATTCAGAGAAGGACGTTTCCAAATCTAATCAAGCCTGGGCCTTTCATTATGCTTGATGTGAGACAAATTATCTCCTATAACAAGCACCTATATCCACCCACACCATGCAGTCAATTCAACAACTTTTGGACATCATGATACAAGTCTAGGAGATGATGTGGAGGATTTGAAACATCATCCATAGAGCACTAGTGTGAGCCATTACAGATGATCATAAGAGTGTATGTATATATGATGAATTTGCTAAAGGATCTATACCTGTGCACTGAGGGTCTCAAGAGGACTCTCCACACGAGGAAACGTCATCAGCGGGAGGCCACGGTAATCCTCAGTCTTCTGTTTGGTAGGAGTTGAGTGGGCTCCTTTGAAGTTATTCACCACACACAGTCCCTGTATAGCAGAAGACATGTTTATCAGGTCAATGTGTTGACTTTGTAAATGCCAACACAGCCCTGGATAAATACCGAACATATAAAGTCATGGCCATGATGAGACTGTTTTACGCAACAGCTATTTCAAGCAAATAGAAAGAGAATGAGGTTTATCTGCTATGACAAGGTATGAAAAGCTGACCTTTGCTATGTAACGCAAAGTACTGAAAATCCACTGCCCTTCAAAGATTTGGAATCAATGTTTGCAGCTGATGTATTTATATAATGGCTTTAGTATGCTTGAAGTATTAAATGAGTTATAAACAAAGAGAAGTTCAAAAAAGGAAATGTGTGTCCAGAATGATGAACATCATGATAAAATTCAAAAGTGAATATCAAGAATTAGGGGTGTATTCTTAATTGTATTGAAATAAATGTTACCGTGATACACAATATCCATTTCTGAGCATATCAGGAATATCATCAAAGTTTAACCCATAAAGAACCAGACCCAGTTCTATCAGTTCTAATAATTAAGAAGCGTAATAGTGCCTTTTCTTATTGTGGTACAGAAGTCTTTCTGTAAATGTTTTAAGACTGAAATCATCATTTAGTTAAAGAAATGGCATCAGCATTATGTAAATGAGGTCACATGTTCACACTAAGAGTGTGTTAAAAATTTGATTTGGCACTTCAAATCTTTGTTTGAATGTTCTGATACTGATTCATATAAAATTGAGATCAATCTTTAAAGTTCTTGAGTCAACAATTTTGCAGACAGGAAAGAAACTTTTTGAAAACACTTAAACAGGTTTTTGTCTTAGAAACATAAACACAATCCCTGGAAGATTGATCAATCTACTTTTCAAATGTACAAAAGGGTGAAATGCTTTCAGATTGTTGTCAGAAAAGCACAAATTAGAGACATTTCAGTCTCTGCACCAAGCACTGCTGGCCCACCCATTACAAATGTAGTTGTTTATATGATAACATAACAGAATGGTAATGACCGCTCTTACTGGGGGTTTACAATAGAAGAAAAAATGTTTTCTGCCCATTTCACCCCATAACTGTTTTCCCACTGACCTCTGAGCTTCAAGATGCATGGTAACAGTTCTTAGTTGTAGCAAACAAATGACACTGCACAATGACACAGCTGCTGCCTCACAGCACAGCAGTGCTTCCTTCTGTAGAAATGTGGTGAGGCTTCAACTTCATTTTGAGAAGATTTGATTCCAAGGAGGAGGGTATGAGCAAATACAATCTATTTGACTCGTTCTGTAATGAACAGTGTGAATAGCACTGATTAGCTTATATGCTAGCTAGTTCACTAGCATATTTGAGTGCTGCAGATCACAGTTGAAATTAAAAACTTGTTACTGTAAGTTAAATATACCTAACTGAATTGATATTGGAACTAATCAAATTGGGAAATCAGTCGTGATGCACACACATTCAGGGTGTTCCTTATATGTCACCTAGGAACTTGCTGTTGTAAGGAACTTTCCTTTAAAAGGGTCCGTGACGCATCACAATTATTAGTCGGATATAAATGGATGGAATGCAACAGAGTTTGAATATTAAATCACTGTACTTCATATTAAAGAGTATTTGAACAGCTTTTCTGTTGCTACTAGTGCATTTTTGTCTGTGTATAAATTGTTCCCTTTTAAGATCACATATTGTGAAGATGTCTTTACGGGCATATAATATTTTTGCGATATCACACACCCCATTAAGAATAAGTAATATTTAATAATAATTAAAAACCTGTGATCAAAACTTTTTTGAAGTTATTGTTAAAATGTTGCATTTGACGTCTATTGTGTTGTTTAGTAACAGTCAACCTTATTTTCACCCAAATGTTCTGTATTAAAACAAAATTATTACTAGTGATTCCAAACTTCAGAACTTCAGACAAACTTCAGACTGTAAACACAAAACAAAAACCACATAAGAGAAAGATGTATATGCTTTCTGATGGGTTGACCTTTGCCTAGTAAAGTAATGCAGTAAACATTCACTATTAAACTGACTAGACAAGAAGACCCAGAGGATCCCAAGGGGTCATGGCAAGACAAATAGAGCTGGTTCATGTAATTTGTACTGACAACGCAGTGCCAGAGAAAACAGAGCATGCAAGAGATACTAAGATCAAGCATACATCGTCTTTAAGTAAGCATACATCAATACTGAACTGAATACAAAGAACAAGCTTTAAATTTCATAAAGCTTATGAAAGCCCTGCCTTCCACTGCTGCAGGATGAAAACATCTTTAGGAGAAAGAGAACCTTTCATGTAGGAGACAAGGGGGCAAAAATTAATGTGGGGTAGAATGTAACAGGCTTTAATTGTATTTAAAATGGTCAGATTTTTCCCTGGTCATTTTCTGTTATTCCAAACATCAACAGTGAATTTGGATTTGTGTAGACAGACATTTCTCTGGACTATCAGTTGTGTGTGTATATCACAGGATTCATGCCTATATTAAGTTAACTGGTGGCTTTAACATTGGTTACAACTAACCCCATGTTAGAGGATGCTTGAACATTCAAACACACTCTGCTCTCAGCTGAACTCTTCACAATAGCTGGCTCTGAATTTTATGCTTATGTCCTGTTTTGAAGCTGGGAAGGTTACTTATGTAAAACCCTGTTTGGGTCCCCTACACTAAAAATAAAAAAGCCATTCAAATAAAAAAGCTGACATGCCTTTATGAAAAAAATAAGTCATGGCCACGACTAGGTAAGGCATGGGGATTACTTCATAAGATCTCATTCCCGTAGGTTTGTCACCTGTTCGCTTTCATGCCAGACAGTATGTTTTCCCTGTGGCGTTTTCAACGTAATTTGTCAATTTTTTTCCTTTTTTTTGTAAGGAAAGGACTTTGCAGGATATTCCCGACTACATAAATGACAAAGCAGCCTCCAGTTTTGAATGTAATGTGTTTCCTTTTCTGTAACAAACAGACTGCAGGGGGATCCCACCCCATCCGCCACCCTCTCCCCGCTAAACGATAAGCACTGTCTGGTTTTAAATGTAATTTGTCTGAGCTTTTGTCACAGAAACACTGTGGAGGGGATTCTGGCCATGACTTAACTCTCATTCCCACGCCTTACTATGATGTTCCCATACCTTACCAACTTGTGGCCACATATTTTTATTTAAGCATGATGTCTCCTTAGGGGCACGTACCCTGCCACGTTCATAGTAAAGGATGTAGAAATATGTGTTTTCAAAGGTTAGACATGACAGTGATCTTTAAACGTTATTAAACTGACCAGGAAAAGAGCCACAGAGCTTCCCAGAATGAAGCCGGCAATGACGTCTGAGCAGTGGTTGCGGTACTCTGACACACGATTGAGGCCGGTGAGGAAAGCTGCACACAGCGTCCCCAAGCACAGCACGGGCTTAGCCAGGCGACTGCTCTTCGTCTTGATGGTGCTCGTGATGTACATCTGCAAAGAGGCAAGTGGGCATAGACACACACGTACACATACACAAACAAAAGCACAGACACACACCACAGACAGAGGCAGGCCGATTTATTTCACACAGAGCGTGCTCTCTGCCAGGTGACTGAAGAATGGGGCTTAAGTAAATACACACAGCTTGCACAACCTTGGGGAGATTAAAGCCAATTATGGAGGAAGCTCGGGGAGTAAATAACAAAACTTCAGCTGCTCAAGGAGACCAGGCTGCACTGAGGCTCACCACGCCACTTTAATCCAAGGGCATTTTGCAGACTCACTTATTCTCTGAACATGCTGATGTGGAGTTGGTGAATTAACATGACTGGGGTGCCTTGACTATTTCCAGCAGTAGCTCATTTGTAAAATAAAATATGCCAAACTCTGCAGCTGCAGCTTATACACAACCAGAAATACTAATCCATCAGCCTCCCTGGACCTCACACACACCATCTACACTGACCCAAACAACCCTGAGCAACCTCGGTGATGTAAACCACAAATATTGATTTCATATGACCACGACTATATATCACTCCTTTCCATCCTATCCCATTACAAGACTGCATCCAACAAGGTCAGTCACATTAACCCTTAGAAGTCTTGAGATCTTCCATCCTGGTATACTGTTTAAATATACTTACATAATTAACTATAAACACACAACGAGAATTACTTACAAGTTCAATTTTAACAAAAGGCTACACTCACAGCAGGAAAAAGCAGTGCATATCTGATCTTTCATACCATGTGACCATACGGGCCACTTCAATGTAATATTGAAATCCGATACATGTCCGATATGCAGTAATGTGACTCAGCAATGTGCAGCCTTTCGTATCAATCCAACTCTACATCCCTCATAAATGCAATATGAGGAGAAGGGAAAATGGACGACAGAAGTGAGTGCGGTTTCCACTGGTGGGATAGCAAGGAAATATTTCGGGAGATGACTCCCCTGAATCAGAAGCCACATATTGTAGACAGTGCAGTTTTTAAGAAGTTTCTAAAAAAATTAAAATAAAAGAAAATAAAATGGAGTGACTGCTTTTCACAACTAAATCAGTACTCAGGACTGGCAGTGGCACTTCTCCTGAAAGAGGGAGCAATTAATTGGTAACGGTGGCAAAATGAGGACAATGTAAATATGTTTAGTCTGATTGGCTACAGATGGTTTACTGCCATGAAAACGGTGCTGCTGGTGTGGGTCTTGTTGAGATTTGCACAAGCTAATGTAGGAGAGTCTGTTTTGGAGGACCCAGCACTGCTAGCTTAATGCTAACATACCAACCAAATGTCCATTACCAGGGTACACAGTTAGCAGGGCTATCACGCTTAGAAATTAGAATACTTTCAGTCTGTCTAAGTCCCTGCCATTGTTGACTTTTCCGCTCTGCCATTAAAAGCCACACCCCTATCTTCTGAGACAGCCAATGAGGACAGTGTTTCATGAACAAAATAAGACACCCACAAAATGAGCTGAGACATTTTTTCACTGAGTAAATGACAGCACGACTCCTATAAACCCTAAATGACAGTTGTACTGGATTTTACACTGTTTACAATGCATCATACTACAGTGCCACAGTTAGTCTAGATGTGTGATTGGACTGGATACGTCACCAATGAAAATTCCAACACATCAAATTCCATTCTGTTTAGTTCAATTTAAGAGGTCTTTAAACCAGTGATTCTCAGGCTATTACAGCCATGACATCCTCACTCCTGATTCGTTCTGCACTGTTATAGTAATTTCACCAGCAGCAATTACCAATCACAGTGTCATTGGCCATAAACAAACTGCATTTCCACTTGGTTAGCTAATAATCACATCATTTTGATAATGCAAAGGTAACAGCTTGACTCAGAGATGCACACTGCCTGCCAACCATGCTAGCACACACTCTGTTTTAGCTCATGATCACAACGGGAGATCATTAACCTTGGAGACTGCATTAAAAGGTTATCCTCAAAAATAACCTCCTAAGAGCCATCGCCTTAAACTAACAAAGTGGCCTGCAACTCTCTCAGAAAATAAACAAATAAAATGGTTTGGGCTAATATTTAAACATGTCGGGGATTAAGGGACTTGTGGAGGTATTTTCCACTTGAACAAATCCTGTCAGAAACTATATGTTTAATTAAACATTTGAGTGATGAGATTCATATTCTTTAATAATTGTTTCTTATTTTTTGCCACTTTCTAGTGTGTATATTGGTTGCCTAATACCAAAATATTGTAACATTTTCTCATGCGATGTCAGTTTATTGTACCACAAAGCCCGTGGGAACCCAAATTTTCAGGTTGATCTGGCCCCTCATGGCCTCCAATGTAAAAGTACAAAGTCTGTATTCTGAATATCTTCACAAAGTCTAATACATTTCTGCGCTATGCGCTCCATTCTATGTAGAAAGGGCGGTCCTAAAAGGGATCAGGATTTCATCAGAGTAACGCTGACCATCCATTCCCTGGATGCATATCCAACAGGAAAGTGGATAAAAGGCTGACATTCTTTAAGGTACGGAAAGTATTCACAGCGCTTCACTTCTCTTATTCCAAAATGGATTCAATTCATTTTATACAAATGAAATTCATTTTAAACAAACAAAAAAGTTTATTTGAAATCTTTGCAAATTTATTCAAAATAAAAAAAAAACACAAACATATAAATGTACACAAGTATTTACAGCCTTTTCCATGACACTCAAAATTGAGAATTGGTGCATCTTGTTTCCACTGATTATCCTTGTGTCCAGCTTGATTGGACCTGTGGTAAATTCATTTGATTGGACATGATTTAAAGACACACACACCTGTTTATATAAGGTCCCATAGTAGACAGTGCATAAACAGAGCACAGAGCACAAACCAAGCCATGATTTCTAAGGAACAGTCTGTAGACCTCCAAGACAGGATTGTATCAAGACACAGGTCTGAATAAGGGCACAGAAAAATTGAGCACAGTGGCCTCCATCATCCATACATCAAAGAAGTTTGAAACCACCAGGACTATTCATAGAGCTGACTGAGCATCTCTGGAGATATCTAAAAACTGCTATGCATTTAAACTCCCCATCCAATCTGATTAAGCTTGAGAGGTTCTGCAAAGAAGAATGGGACAAACTTCCCAAAAACAGGTGCCAAGCTTGGAGCATCATACTCAAACAGAAGAGTAATTGCTGCCAAAGGTGAATCTGAGCAAAGGCTGTGAACACTTATGTACATGTTATATGTTTGTTTTATTGTTTTAATACATTTACAAAGATTTCAAACTAACTTTTCTCACATTGTTTTTGTGGAGTATTTTTGGGGGAAATAATTCATTTAATCCATTTTGGTATAAGGCTGCAACATACAAAAAGTGAAGTGATGAATACTTTCTCAGTACACTGTATCATATAAAAAGTGGACATGTTTTTTGGTTGGTCATCGATGCAGTGGCATAAAATATGACCAGCATATGCAGTGAACATTTCACTGAAGGCAGCCTCATTAACTTCCCTCAGAAGGAAAGTGGGTATGCTTAGCCTGAAGTCAGGAGCTTGTGTTTTCGATGTAAACATTGCTGAACCCTTCATGCGACACCCAGGTTTAGTATAAAAAATAACAAAATAAAAATGTGTTCCCAGGGGCTTGAAACATGCTTCACGAAAATTTGGAAAAACTTTCAGATTCTTACAGTGACATAGACAGCAGAGTAGACACTGAGTGAAGCATCTTTGGAAGGGAAGGATCTCCTGGCTCTCTCCACCACCACCTGGTTCCCTGTGCAGATGTTGCCATTGGAGATGAACTGGTGGTTGAAGCGGCATTCCATGCCTGTGTAATTTGGCTTGCAGACCGTGAGGAAGTAGGGCGCCAGATTGCCTGTCACCACCTGACCAGCATTCACAAAGATGTCTGTCGCAAACAGGCCAAACGCGAATACACCTGCACAGGACAAAGCCAACGAGTTTCAATTTGGCTCATTGCTCCCAATCAGAGTGCAGACAACACAGACAATCTGATTAGAGATTCTAGGAAGGACAAACAAGTGTAGCATTGGCAGAACATCTTTTCAAGATTCATCAGACAGTGTAATTAGCATCTCCTTCACAGCAAATTTACAACGGCAATCAAACGTAACCAGGATCCTGGCAATAACTGACATTTACGTATACAATTCAAATGTGGACCTCTCATACTGTCTTGAAAAAGCTCCTTCCTCCCTTTTCATTTTGTCATCTTGTGATGTACAGAGTGATACTATCTGACTTGCTTTGGTGTGAAATTGCACATCGTCGAGAGAACAGTGTTATAATTCATGGAGCTTCCCATTGTTTGAAAGGTGCCCATGAGCAATGAGTGCATCAGGAGAAAACTATCTCCACCAGAAACAGAAACAGAAAGACAGAAAGACAAAAGATGGAAGGAATGCTCCACTGTCCCGAGAGTTTGAGATTGTCTACGAGCTCAGAGTGAAAAGTATTCAATACAATAGTCCGTATCATTGCAAAACCCAGCCTCAAAGGACACCATTACTGGAGTCTCTCCTGAATTATGCATCAGGGTCAAATAATGCTGTAGGATTTCGCTCTCTTCACAGGAGACCGGCGATGGATTTCAGAGGTGAAAGTACACAGAAAACTTACCATCAATACTCAAAAAAAACCTGACTTTCTAACACCTTATTAGGACAGTTTATGTTTATACTATGGCAACTCCAGCAGAGACATAAAAGGTAGGTTGTTCTATCATTAGGAAACACAAGAACGGCCAAGGATGCAACAGATTTCATTTTTGCTTGGATGCTGTATACCTCCTTTCCCAATCCTCTCTGAACTAACCAGTCCAGCTCAGGGGTAAAAATCAGAACACTTTCGGAAGGTTTCTGCTTCTTCCTTCCCTCACATCAAACTGCTCGGAGCTCCTCTGCCAACAGAGCTCAATTTAAAATGCATAGTGCTCATAAAGTGAATTCTAAACCATTGAAAAAAAAGACTCACCAATAAACCTGATGATCCTGCGAATGAGTGGATTCAGGTAGCAGCATTCCCCAGTAACAATGGTTTTCTCCTGGGCAATGAGGGCCTCTCTGGTAGACTTCATTACATACATGGAGATCTCCCCAATGAAGATCTACATGGAGAGGGAAACAAGGACACTATTGAGCAATTTATGTTTTACTTTGATCAGTCAGTGGATAATGAGTACCATAATAAATAGCTTCTAATAAAAAAAGTAGTAGTTGAAAAGTAGTTTAAATCTTGTGAACTTGTTTGAAGCACCAGATGGTTCCTATATTTCTCCTGGACACACCCCCAGACATGGAGTTTTTCAATCCCATCACCAGAGGTGTAACTGGACACAAATGTTATGCAAATTACATTTTGTTCCATCTACTGCCATACAGCCTGCTCCCTGTAGCATGTTAATTAAGCAGAAAAGTGTAAACAATAGCATGTTCAATGTGTCTCCACGCACACCATCCTTGTCCAAGCGAGAACATCAGTTTATTTTCAGTTGTTTCAAGTCCAATGGTAAATGGATTAAGAGAATAAGAACAAAGAGAGATAAATATGACCGTGTGAGTCACTCTCACTACACTCAGCAGCGAGAGAAAAAAGGATGAGGAACAGGAGGAGGCAGAAGGGAGAGGGGTACAAACAAAACTACACTTATCCCACCAATATTACTAAACCACTACAGTTCCCACAATACCATGCAAATCCAATTTGCAAGAGGAAAACTGTGAGAAATCAAAATAATTTATATGCATAAAATAGTGTACAGTATTATATGAGCAGCAAGTTTTTATTCACTCAGCTAAACACTAATATTATAAAAAAATATAAATAATATAAAAAGCAATGGTTTTAAGTTAATGAACATAGTGACTTAAAACTATTTAAATTTTGTATAATATTAGTGTTTAACTGAGCAAATAAACACTTACTGCCCATATTATACTGTACAGTATTCCATGCATATAAATTATTTCGATTTCTCAGTTTTCCTTTTGCAAATTTTCATCACTGGCAACCCCCACCCACCAGTCAGGACCTTATCAAATGATGACACCAGTGGTGTGAGTGTGAAGGCTAGCATGTGCTTCCTCCAAGACACATGAAGCTAGCCGGCCACTTCTTTTTGAACTACTGCTGATGCAACATCGTTGGACAGCTAAACATGCCTGGAGAACAATAATGGCCACTTCTGTCTGTCAGGGAATGGACACCCACACTCAGTGATTTGGGGAAAACAAGGAATAATATCTTCTCTTAGAAGACCAGACATGGATGGTTGTGGTATCACTGATCAAATAAGCGATGTCTTAATGATAGAAACAACAGTCGTGCCACTCGGGAGACACTGACCAGACTTAAGGTTGGGTGATGGACCATTTTCATCACTGCACTGACAGTGACATGGTAGACTGTGTGGTGCTGTTTACCATTCTGGACAGGTTTAACTGATAAGATGGCCAAGTGCTTCTAATAAAGAGAATCATTTCCAACTCAGTGAGAGAGAAAAAAAACCTCTTCCATCCAAATAATAACAGTTTACTTAACACAACTATTGAAATATGAGTGTTACTCAAAGTCTAGTGAAGAGCTATGCTATGCAGGTTTTATGGCCATCACAGAGGCTGAGGAGAATAAAAAAAGGCTACCATGTAAGTGCGTTTTATGCCTAAGGGAAAACAACAGAGCAGCTTTTTCTCCACTGGAGTAGATTCTCTCTCCACAGGGCCAGTCCAGCCTTAATGCATTTCTTTACTCCTGAGGGCAGAGCATTGTGCTCCTGTTAAAAGCTTGTTTTATCAGCTATGCTAGGCTTACAGCAGTAAAATAAAGCTGTCAATATCTCATGATTTTATTTTATGACTAAAATGACCATAACCCTCAGCTCACTCAGTGCAGAAGGCTACTTAATACACCCTTTCAGTCATGAAATTATGGTCACAGCTATGTAGATAATATGGTGTGTATATATATATATATATATATATATATATATATATATATATATATATACACACACACATATACATATACATACACACACACACACACACACAGTCCCTACCCAAAAGTATCTGGACACACCTCATTGAATTCTGGTGATACACTCAATCTCATTGCCACAGGTCTGCTTTACAGTTATTCTAAAGAGCTCACTGAATCTATTCCCTCCTAGATATTCCACAATCAAATGTGAGTGCTATTTTTGAAAAGGTGAAAGCATTTAGGAACCCCAGCAACTGGGTCTCAAGACGTCAGTCCAGTCAAAGAGATGGGTCACTGAGTGTTGGGTCCCATAGTGCATGAAAGTCACCAATACTCTAATGCCAACTGCCAAGCTCCAAACTGCCTCTGGCATTAACATCAACACAAAACCGGTGTGCCAGGAGCTGGGTTCAAGCATCAAATGTAGAGGTGTAAAGCATACCACCACTGGACTCACTGCAAACGGTGGAAAGGGGGTTTGTGGAATGAAAAAAAACACACACATCTATCCATCTAGTATAATGGAGGAGTCTGGATTTGGCAAATGCCCGGAGAACATTAGCTGACTGCACTGTGCCAACTTTAAGTTCGGTTGAGGAGGGATAATGTGGGGTTGTTTTTCAGGGATAGGCCTGAAATATTACATATGTATAAAACATACATTCTAGTGCAGCTCAAAAATAAAAAGCTCATTTGTGATCACAATTTCATTAAAAAAGATAAACTTTTTATTTTACTGATCAGTTTGGTTTATTGCTCATGAAAACCAGAAATCCAGAATCTCACAATTTTAATTAAAAAGATATTGAATACTTACTAATCACAGGATCAACTTTAAAACAAAAAGCTTGAAATATATCACTTTAAATATAATGAATTTACATTATGACAGTATCTTTGAATTAAATGATCAAAAACATTTTTCACAGTATGCAGAGAGGCACTAGGAGATACATACATTCACTGACACCGACACACTGAGTGATTAAACACTCCGGCGGCACTGCTGTGTCCGATCCACTCATACCAGCCAACACACACTAATGCCTACACAAGACTTTAATGATCAATACTTCAGATTAGGCATTCATTGTGCCAGGAATGTGTGCCCTGTCCTGATCATGAGACAAGAATCCATGTTTGATGCAGACCATTCACCATTATTACACTGTTATTGCACGAGTTTGTAAGGTATTGGGGAGAAGGGTCACAGAATCTATCAATCATGGCTACTGAAGTGACCTGCATGACAGAGAACAATCTGTCCTCCGATTGGTCAATGTCAAAGAGCATGTCACTGGACATGTCAAACAAGATAAACTCAAAACATTCTGAGAGTCTTTTCATCAGGGTGTTGTGTGACATATGTAAAATTGATGTGTTTCGATTTTGTTACACAACCATTTGTCTTTCGGGATGCTCGTATTTGGGCCCAACACTTGAAATTGGTCAGCTTCAACAAAAAAGTCAAAATCGGACTGAATTCATGTAGTCTGAAGCTGACATAATACACCACCAAGTACTGAGAATGACCCACCACCTACATAACACAAGCTCTGCGGTGGTCCTGTGGGGTCCTGACCATTATAAAAAAGGGTGAGAGGAGGCTAGAAAAGTATGTAGTGAAACAGGTGGACTACAGTCTGTAATTATAGAACTACAAACTGCTCCTGTATGTGCAGTGGGGCTGATCAAATGGACAATGAGTGCTGAAACAAGGAGGTGGTCATAATGTTATGACTGACAGTGTGTGTGTTATAAAGTTATAAGTCAACTAATGATCCAAATATCATATGTAAATAAGTGGTTTACAAAAAAAGCCATAGTCCTTTTCTTCAGTCCATTTTTATTAAAACTATGATGGCAAATCTTATAAAGAGAAAATCTTAATATCATATGACCCAGAAATATATTATGCAAATGACTGTAACAATGGCTTCTTTAGACCTTAAAAGGCCTTTGAGAGAAAACTAAAGACCTTTTCTGATCACTTTTGAGAGCATGTGTGGGGGAACACGCTGTCATCTCATTAGTGCTAGTTGCTTTATGGCCCATATGGGTCGGAGGACGTCATGGGTCACTGTGTCCAATGTAAAACACAATTCATGCTGCTCCAATGCCCAGCCACCTAATTTAATTTCCAATTCATTACATTAACCTTGATCTTTGATTCATAATGGCAATAAAACAAGGGTAAAGTGTAAGTCATTGTTGCCCTCTTGGCCAAAAGGCAAAAGCACCATAAGAAGATCCCTTTCAGTTGGAAGCTCATCTCATATTCTGCACTGTTGTCTTTGAACTGCATATGCTGAAGATACAGTGCCCTCTTGTGTTCATGTGCAGTAATCTAAGGCGGATGAATGTCTGACGCCTTCTAAACGCTCAGTGGCCAAGGTAAACAAGCAAACTGGGATTTTTTTTCTTTTCTTTTTGCCAACTCAGACAGACTCTGCAAAGTGGCTCTTTGCAAACCTCATTAATAAAGAACATACAAAGTGCCAGAAAGCATTCTTTGGAGAAATACCACAAAAGAATGCCTTCTGGCCCTTCAACAAAAGTTTTAGTTGAATGATATCAGCTAAGACTTTTTTAAAGAACCATCAACTGAAAGATTCCTCAGGGCATCAAAATTGGTTCGTCCATGGCGTCTCTCCAAAACTTGCTTTTTGGCACCTTTTTAAGAGTTTAAGAGCCTTCAGGCTGAAGCTTAGGCTGCACCTAAGATACCATAGACTTACCTGCTCATTATTTTTAGCTTAGTATTAGTCATTAGAATAAAAAATATAAACACAACAACTTTGAGAGCAAGGAGTCAACAGATAGTCTACTTACAATAGCAGTGGGAACTGCAGCCACCACACAGTAAAGGATGAGCGGAGGGATGAAGCTGTTCTCCTCTGCCCCGGGGTATGGCTTCATCAGATCTGCATCGTTGCAGAAGAAGCCCTGGATGTGGATTCCGAAGGTGTTGGTGCACTCAAAGTAGTAAGCCAGCAGCACCGTGCCAGCCATGATAACCAACTGTAAAAAAAAAAAAGAAAAAAAAAAAAAAAAGAAAAGAAATGGCCTGAATTAATTTGAAGTAATGTCGAGGCAGCTGTATTGGTCCATATGGCATGAAATAAATTCAATATTCAAATTTCAATATTTTTTCACCAATTGACTTTTCCCCCCAATTATTTAGCTCAGCTAGTCACACAACTGAGGAGGAACAGCATTTAAAGTCAAAGTAAAACTATCAAGACCACCTATTTTGTTTCTTTTCTCCCTAATATTTTTTTCCGCTCTCAAACTCACTATTACTCCTTCACCCTGACCTCCCCCACGCTTCCCCGGTCTCTGAAACTGTGCTTAGAGGCTTACATAAAACCTTTCTCTATGCTCCGTTAATGAACAGCTCCTGTAGAAAGGGCCGTGGGCATCCCTTTTTTAAAAAGAAATACGTTACATAATTCCTCACAATGTGGAGAAAGAGGGCTGTTCTCTACTTCATGGCTGATTAATGACACTGTATGCATTTCCCAAGCAGAAAAAGAACATGCCTTCATTTTGAAGCTCATGGCAAAAAGATGAGACATTTAATATTTTCATGAGTGTGACCGAAGAGGTTTCTGCAGAGATGCACTATGTGACCCACTACATTGGGGGGGGTGCGCTACACTATGTGGTGAGGCCACAGAAAAGCCTGTGTCAGAAACAGAAAAAATTTAATTGTTCATGGAACATGAAAGATTCATTTCAGTCATCTGAACAGATTTATCAGGAAACGACTACAAGTTCTTGTTTTAGACCAGCATGTGAGTTTTGCTTCAGGACACTAGAGCCTAGTACAGTTTTCCCAAATATGAATAATACTGCAATCACTTACATATAACAATACTCTCACACAAAATTTCATTTGATTCCGACAACTCCTTGCTGTATTGAATCCCAGATCATTCTGCGTGCTTTTTTGGGCTTTTAATATATTTTGTTACATAAGCTGTATGTAAATGTTTTGTTAATCTGAATTGTATGTGATGCATTGGTTGGTGAAGTGAACTGAGAATAATATATATTAAAAATAAAGTAGAAAAATGAAAATTGGCATGTGTATATGTTCTCACCCCCTTTGCTATGAAGCCTAAATAGTTCTGGTACAACCAGTTAACTTCCAAAGTAAAATGCTTTTTGAAATGAACTCCACCTGTGTGCAATCTAAGTGTCACATGATCTGTCAGTATATACACACAGTATATACAAGGCCCCAGAGGCTGCAACACTCTTTAACAAGAGGCATCACTAACAAAACAACACCATTAAGACCAAGGAAATCTCCAAACAAGTCAGGGACAAAGCTGTTGAAAAGTTCAAGTCAGGGTTGGATACCAAAAAAATCAAAATCTCTGATGATCCCCCAGAGCACCATCAAATCCATTATCATCAAATAGAAAGAACATGGTACCACAATAAACCTGCCAAGAGAGGGTTGCTCACCAGACTGGGCAAAGAGAGCATTAATCAGAGAGGCAGCACAGAGACCCTGAAGGAGGCGCAGAGTTCCCAACCAGAGGCTGAAGTATCTGTCCACTCAACCACAATAAGCCATACACTCCACAGAGCTCGACTTTATGGCAGAGAGGACAAAAAAAAAGCCTTAGGGACAAATAAAGGAAGGCCCATTCTGTTTATTCTAATCACATTTTAAATTTGTTACACAAGTTACACAAATTATAAATGCATGACTTTATTCACTGCAAACTTCCATTTGATCTGATACAATAAATTCATATTTATTCAGAAAATACAGCAATACTCAGCTTTATCAGCATCACCCAGAACTAATACATGCAGCTCTTCAGACATACAATACAGAAAATAACCACAAAAAGCACAATAACAATAGCACTATCCTTAATACACAACTGTGCTAAACTCAGTATTGTTTCTGGATTAGAATTAAACAACCTTAATTTTAACCATTGGGCACTGCCATTCACTTTAAGTGCAAGTGTTCTTCCTTCTTAAAGACTCACTCTCTCACTCGCTACAGAAAACCTGCCAATTACTATAGTGGCCAACAAGCATTTGGATCAATTCTTCACACCACTGTGCACCGGTCAACAGGTCAGCTGTTTCTGCTACAAGGCACTTTCCAGCACTTCTAGAGAAGAGGGGAATGTAACAGAAGGCTGAAATTGGCCACCTGCTTACTTGCACTTCTTACACAATTAAACTACAAAGAGCTTAAGTGCCAAGCAGTGAAAAAGTACAGCTTTCTTAAAGCATGGGGTAGAACATCCACAGCATCTGTCTGGCTCATTAGAACTTGGCTCATGGAAGCTGTGTACATTTTCCATTGGACCATTTGTTAAAACCTTTACTGTGCATTGACTCTAGACTAAATAGTCAGCAGTATACTTCTGTGGTGTCTCCTCTTCTGGTGTGAACTGAAGAGAAAAGAGCAGTCTGCATGTACTGTAGGTTTATTTCTTGAGCGCTCACATCCAGGATGAAGTCCAGTCCAAACCAGTCAGATGTTCATTAATACCCATTTCACCCTCTAGGCTGATGATTTTTCTTAGGAAGAAACAGGATTTGAGTTTCTCAGCATAAAAACATTATATGTTCTAAAGTTTGTGGAGACCCCACCTAATGAATGCATTCAGATACTTTAAGTTGCACCCAATTAATGAGCAATCATCCCAATATGTTTGTCCATATAGTGTACTTAGGATGGATGAACAATACCTGTCTGAAAAACCTGATGTGTCAAACAGAACACAGTGGTGCAAAATGTGGACCAGCAGAAGAACAGGAGATGAATCAGGTGCAGGCAGTAGGGATCAGAATCAATCACAGTCAGGTCTCAGTTTGGATTAAGACCAGTCACATTAAGGAGTCTAGATTAACTGCGGTTAGAGCGAGGTCTCAGACCAAACAAGGTGGGTAGCCATAGTACCTTGTTTCATCTCAGATCCAACAACACCCACAGACCTGGATCAACTAGTGATTCTTGGCTCCAAGTACGCAGAAACCTGTTTTCATTGGTATGAGACCTCACTTTTGCATTACAACCTTCTTCAATACTAATGCAGCAAAGACCAACACTGTAATATCTAGACTGTACATCTATTTAACAATATTCACAATCCATTAGATTTTTTTACATTAAACACAGCACAGCTTAAGGATGAGAATAAAACAAAAAGCCAAACAGTCAGAAGTATGTCTTTGCAGTCATGTCAGGTGACTCCACTTCATATTATGGTCATTACAACCAATCTGTGACTCACAAACTAAACTTCTCGAACAGTTAGTCTTCAATCCGAATTCAATTATTTATAATCTGCTGTGACAGAGTAATAGAAGACGATAGCAGTAAAACTAAATTGAGATGATGAGAATTCCAGCACCTTTTCTCCACTGCTCAGACCAGTGCCCTAAAAATGATTTGACTTTGCCTTAATCTGTGTAAGAGAGAGTGAGCAGAACTAATGTATTCTAATGTGATATTCTGGCTTGGACAAAAGCTCCAGAAACTGAAAAGTGCTGATCACGTTCATCACCCGCTATCTGTCTGCATAAGCGTAAATGATGAAATCGACCGCAATGAAGGTGTTCCATCATTTGTGTAGACAACCATGGGCAGATTTCATGCCTTGCCAACAAATCTGGAGTTGCTATTCTTGAACCTTTACTTTAGCACTTACACCAGATGCTTAAATAAATTTAGTTCTTTCCTAAACACTGAAACGAAGAGAGAATAGTATAAACAAGGAAGGGCATTTTATTCATTGTAACAATTTATATTATTAGTTCTTTTTGTTTTTAAACTCATTGACAAAAAAAGAGCACATCCAGGTATGTCATGTAAGTTAGGATATGTAGATAACATAAGTAAATGACTACAAGGGTGGTCTGATTAGACATTTGGCACAGGAAAGTGTAAAAGTGCTTCCCCTGCTGCCCTATAAAAAGGCTCTCAGAGGCTACTTTTGGCTAGTGTAGCTCTTGGTGATGGACCGTAAATAATAGACATGCCTCTACAGTGCACTCAAAGACATTCTGTCCATGTTACAGACTTTGAGGGGGGAAGCATAACTGAACTGAAAAAAGCAGAATGTTCATTTTGACAAACTGCCCACCATCAAAGCCATTCTGACCAAACTGTTAGATGTTGGGAGCATTGCTTACATCCAGGCATGCAAAAAAGTCAAACAGGACTGGAGCCATATACTCTGAACTAATGAATCCAGCTTCTGTTTGGAATCTAACAAGTCAGGTTCAAGCATGGAGGCCTTGTGGTAAGCAATTCAATCCTGCCCCTATTGCTTGTGTGATGATCTGGGAAGCCATGAGATACATCATCATCACTCTAGGGACAGCAATATTTGCAGGACAACCTGCGGCAGCATGTGTTGCCTCTATTGGCAGGGTTTTCAAATGACATTTTTCAGCAGGATAATGTTTGCCCACACACAGCGAGGGTTTCCTAGAGAGGTCTCTGCCAGATAGCAACACTTCCTTGGTTTGCCTGGTTGCCAGATTTATCACCAATCAAGTGTTCATGAGAGTAATGCCAGGTGTGACAACCTATGAGTGTACAGGCCCCCGCTCCTACAGAGCAAAAAGATCAGACTTGGGTTACTTTTAGCTGCTGTGTGACCAGAACTCAAGAGTTTCACTACCTGTTATGAAAATGGAGGCTGTTGTTAGGTCGGTATTATAAACGCTCCACACCTATATAACAAATAATCACAATTTCATTATAATTGTGTCTTGAAACCTTGTAGGATTGTATTGCAGTATTATGTATTAAAGTATTACTGCCTTCTATTATTGGTGCATCAACTTGTCCATAAATGTACAGCCTTGATTAGATCAATCAACGGTATCAGTGCTTCATCTCTAACTTAGCTGTACTACAGGTAACAAAACACACACTTCAAAATACCAACAAGAAGATCCCTATTCTTCTCCACAAATCTTATGCGGCACTATTGTTCCATAAACGAGTGCAGACATGCATTAATCATACAAATGCCTAACAAAGAACTGCACAGCCAACATGCTAACAGCTCCTTACAACCCCAAGGGGGTTAAAAAGCCCAGAGTAATCAAGCAGATGTGCACTCCAGTCTAGTGCACGCTGAGTGACGTGTGGTATGTAAGCACAGCTTTGAACAGACTGGCAAAAAATAGACTCAAACTCCTCTGCTACAGTAAAGTATTCTAAAAGCCCCCAGAGCAAGTGTAACAGGAAAAGCCTTCTTGATACTTGCCTGGAGGTGTTTGAACTATACTAGACCCTTTCCCACAGCAGTCTTTTAGACCTAACAAGTTAGTTAAAGCTTAGAAGACAAACTTGAATTATCAATTTGTAGTATTCAGTTTGCTTTGGATTCAACTATTACATTTATCAAAAATAATCCACAGAAATTCATATGAATACTAATAATTATAGGTATAATGACTGTTAATCAGAACCCTTGGCTTTGAATGCACATTATTACTGTGCATAAATATAGCCCACCCCCTCAATTATGTCCTCAAAGCATTTTCTCATAATTTTGTGGTGCAGTCTAACGACCCAGCAGAGGGAGTGTAATGAACACATTGCCTTTGCTGGAACAGCAGGGGAGCTTAATGGCAGAGAATTATGACCACATTCAGAGCAGTAACTCAATAATGTGGGACTCATTCAGAGGTCTTTAAAGCTATACCTCATGAAGCTGTATGCTACAATACAAGTATGGAGAAGGCGAGTTCATGTGCAGCACATTTTCTTCCAGCAGGGGTCAGTGTTTCATTTAAAAACAGAAACGGGGCATGTGAGAGAGAACTAGGGGCGGGGAGGAATGAAACCTGAAAAAGGCATTTAGTATTCACCTCTAGGGAAATAAACTGGACTGTGGATGCTGGACAGTCTCACATTATCCAGTTATGCATGAACAGCAAAGGCAAAACTGAAACGCTGTCAGCTGTACTGCACATCCATCCTCAACCTACAGGCTAGATCTTGGAACCTGTGATTTCACAACAATTTGATAAAATAATGCGAATAACAGTTTAGGAACTCTAAGGCCCTATACTGAGTTTCTTTAATATTTGACCCTATAACATCTCAAAGTCATGAAAATAAACTTTTGAATATTGATGCTGTCCAATGAAAATCATGCATCTCAGTTTAAAATTTTCTTCAGGGTTTGAACCCTGTAGCCATTCTGTACACTGTGTTAATACTGACAAATAGAAATACTCTATAATTACTGTTAATTACTCTTATTTTACATAATCTTCCATTCAAAGTTAAGATTATTTTTGCCCTCTCCTTTAAAGTCACCATTGTGGAGACCTTGTATGACTTTCAGACCAAATATTCACCTGGTGACTGGTCAATCTTGAGACCTGGTCAGCTCATGTGATCCATATTTTGAGAGTTGCTGAAGTGTTGCACAGGGTCAACTTACAAACTATGCCTAAATTTCCATACATGGCACATATGACACTTGAAATGTTATAAAAGTAGTCTTCTAGCATAGCATTTTATTCCCTACCTTAAAGGCAGTTATAGATGAGTTGTTTGATTTTAGCATGATCCGGCCCACTGATCAGATATACCAGGCCAAATGCATCACGTGACAGCCACAGTGCTCCGCTGACTCACAGTGGCTACCTGGTCAGTTTACACAGGCTTGAGACAAATCGGACAGTGGGCGCAGATAGCCCAAGCCTCTAATACTAATGAGGGAGCAGTGGAAGACAACAAGCTCTCTGCTTGCAACACATGAATAATGGAAGGTGAACAATGTTTCTGGTAAGTATGCTTTATAATTCATAAACATTGGTCATTGGCAGATCATTCTGAAAGACCACTGGCATTCGTCATTGACCCTGAAAACACTGATCTCAACACTGCAATCTCAAAATGTATATTGTTTAGCAATTCTGAACAAGTGTCAACAGCCAACGAAAACTCTGCATGAAAAATAAACACAGGATGTAAGTGAAGAAAAAAAGTAATGTGTTCACACTGAATTTTAAATTACATGTTAAATACTTAATTCTGGCTGTAGTGTGTATGCAAGGCATATGTTTTTGGAGCGTCTTCTATAACGCTTATTCCTGAATAGGGTCACGGGGGAGCCGGTGCCCAGCCAGCAACTCTGAGTGCAAGGGCAGTGCATTGTAGGGCTCACACACACATACACACACTAAGGGCCACTTTAGAGTCACCAGTTCACCTACCACGCATGTGTTTGGACTTGAGTACCCGGAGGAAACCCACAGCAGCACGGGGAGAACATGCAAACTCCACACAGAAATTTCCCAGGACGCCCCACCCAGGGATTGTACCCAGGTCCACCAACTGCACCACCATGCTGCTGTTTGTACTATAAATTCCAATCCAATAGTCCTTTGAAATCTAAATCTGCAGAACCAGCACCAATATTTATAAGCAGATGCATACAGACATGATTGCATGCATCTCATGTCATACAGACAGAATTATTCTTAAAAATTCACTCGAAAACCCAAATGTAAAAAAATATTTAAATTCCTTAAAATATCTAAATTTAATAAAAAATGATAATGCATTATAATACTGATTATATCATTCAAAAATCAGTGACATTAAATCTCCACCTTCCATTTCCATGATGATGCATTTCTACACCCTGTTTCAAACCCATGCGGTGTCACGTCTTAAATCTCATGCCTCCACACTAATCAGCCTCTCTGTTTCTGCATCTCTGTCGTACACAACCCTCCCATCTGTCTGAGGGTTGTGGAGGCTAAACAGCAGCGCTGAGGGGCCTGTGGGTTTGGAGAGCAGATTTTGGGGATAAATAATTCACTCAGTGCACTGAAGCGCAGCTGTTCTGAGGGAAATGGCTGAACTATGGCAAGGGCTGAGGAGAGCTGAGGCAGAGCGAGGCAGCGTGAGCAGAAGACACCCTACATTCACACCTTGCAGGAACAAAAATGTGGCTGCACTCACGCAGAGGAGAAACACGGGCAGAACAGACGCACTGAACCCAAAAGGAAGACAACGGGCCACACAAACTAGCACATTCAGCATACGTCTATCCACTATACACCAATCAGCCATAACATTAAACCACTGGTTGGTAAAATAAATGACTGTGGAGCAATGACTGTTCTCTGGAATGATGGTGCTCCATCCAGGGGAGTCCATTCAAAAAGGGGGGGGCTCACATCTGGTTGTTTTGTCCTTTGGTCCTTATCTTCCTAAAGGGGGTAATACTACTGCATTTTATTCACGTGTCAAAATTCTGCAATACAAGTTGTCCATACGTTTTGTTTATTGCGGTGTACTATTATTTTTGGCAACATCACTCACCCCTATGTGACCCACTTAAGAACAGGTCTGTGCACAAGAAAATGCACAGTACATACAAATTAATAACCACATGTGAGTAACATTACACTCACTAGACCCAAAGCAGAATCTAATCAACAACTGAACCTGATCCATCCTCACAACAAATACTGGTGAGCCAAAGCTACATTTAGCCTTTCTCCCAGAGACACATGGCAGTTCAAAAGAAGTGTCTCCAAAGTAAAAGATCTATTCAGGACCATGTGCTGCAGTGCTGCTCTTCTCCAAGCTTTTCTTCTCTCCCTCAAGCTGCTGGTCCATTTGAAATGCAAGTCAGTAGCAGATGGTATGTCCAGGTATGAGGCTGTCAGTACAAAGGAAGGGACACATCAGCAGTTTGACATACATTATTTATTTATGCATGGACAGCCACAGAGTATTCTCTGCATATTTCCCCGAGGCGGTCATACTGAGGTTAGGGGAAGAGGAAGCCAGAATGGCGCAGCACCTCTAATGAAAGATACGAGGGGGCAGCAGCACATAGGTTAGTGTTAAAACCAACAGCATGCACTTCAACTTGCTGTCTGTGGCTCTCAGGTGCACATCATAAGTAATTTGCGTCATAAGCAGCTGTCCAATATCCTGAATCTCCATTCTGCACTAGACTTAATCCTGGGAAATCAGTCCTAACATCACACAAACTATTCAGCAACCAACAAAACAACCATGAGGTACACTAAATAGACCTACTGGACACCTACTCCTTCATACCCTTGCTCATTTAAGGGCATTATAAAGACTTTATCTTCAGCTCTAGCTGGAGTAAAAGTCTCAACTGTCCAGGGAAGGTAGTACAGGCAACAGGCAACAACTAGGGGGGCGATCAACTTATATTGCCCTTGATTATCATTCAGCTCCCAATCCCTTTATAATACTGCAGTCAGATCTTTTAGAGAGAGAGAGAGTGTGTGTGTGTGTGTGTGTGTGTGTGTGTGTGTGTGTGTGTGTGTGTAGGGGGGCATGGTGAGCATGGTGAACACATTGTTACAGAGCGGTGAACGCACTGTGATTTGGCATGCACGTTAGCATTAGCGCTAACCGCCTCCTGGTTCTGACCTCTTTTCAGAGCTGGTGCTCTGAAAACAAGTGCTTTAAAAAACATCAGGCCGTTAAAACAGCTCTGTGGCCTCAGAGTTTCAGATATTCCGTTACGTTTCCATGTTCCTCCATAAAAACAACACATTGTGTGGCAAAAGCGCCATCTACCCACCCAGCGAGAGCATGGCTCAGACTACCAATAGCAACCAGCATGACATGAGATTTAAACCTGCAATCCTTGGATCATAATGTTAGCGCAGAGCCACTGTCAGCACTTCAGGGAATGTTTTTAGTGTGGCAGGATAGCGAAGTAACTGACCTCAAATATCAGGGCTCAGAAAATTCTAAACAAATGGCCAAACACAACCTCTTTGCACAGGCATGCCAGCTAAAATGTGAATTTTTCAGCCTAATGTCAAATATGGGTCACACTAAGAAGAGAACAAACAAAAAATTGAATTTGGTGAGAAAATCAGATTTGGGCAATGTTTACCTGTTATGTGAATGTAGCCTTAGAGCCCTAATCCACAGCACTGCTGGTGCTCCAGCATTACACAGCAAAATGACCTACAACCCACACACTAAAAGCTGGAATGTGGCTGTGTTTGTGAAACAGAAAAGCAAGCATGTGCAGACACACACGCACACACACACACACACTCTTCACAGTAAACTGGCACAGCCACTGACCACAGGAACAGGAAGACCAGGACCAGAAGATGGACAGCCTCCAGCTTCCTGCACAGTAAGTCACTGGAGGGGAAGGTAACTAACATATGTCACCATATTGAGCAAGATTTTCAGCTATAAGGCCATTTCACAGCTATGATTATTATTCAGTATAGACAGTGAGCATGTGAACGAAACTGGCATTGTAATGTTGAGGTGTAGACTTCATTATGTCTGCTTTTAGTCTTGGCACTGCATTGCATCATAACGACCCAAATTCCACAACTGTGTTTGGCAGGTCTTTATTCATCATTAGGAAGTGAGTGTCAAACATACTAATGAGTCAAGATTCAGACTAACAACATCTACACAATCAGCCATAAGATTACTACCACTGACAATGACAATTGAAAAACACTGATTTTCTTAATCTACAGTGGCACCTGTGAAGGGGTGCGATATAGATATCGGGCAGCGAAGATAAAGTCGGTTGTTGACATGTTAAAAGGAAATTGTTAAATTTAGATGAACCAGTGACAGTGTCATGGGCACTTAAGGTTCATTAATGCAATCCATGGAGGTCTTATTTCACAACTTGAAGGACTTAAAAGAGCTGCTGCTAATGTCTTGGTGCCAGAGACCACAGGACACCCAGGACGCCTTTAAAGGTCTTTTGGAGACAGATCTGTTGTGACTATCCAAGAATCAAATGCCATCTGTGGCCAGAATCTGAAAGAGCAAAACTGTCCATGCTCTCTGGTTGGCAATGTGTCAATGTGATGCTGGCTGGCACAGGTGTCCGTAAGCCATTATATCTGAGCTGGGGACCCAGTGCAAGTGTCAGGAGCATTGCTTGTTATGGAGGAGTCCTAAAATTAGGCGCTAATGTTATGATGGTTCTGTGTGTAGTATGAGCGAATCTACAGTAGGGCTGACTTTTTTCAATCACAACATTACTGCCTGTAATAAACATATGGTTAATGAGAACAGATCAAATCACATTACGCATGCAGCACTAGAGCGAACCAAATTACACCTTAGAAGCCTAGCGTGAGCCAACAAGACGAGTCCTCTTTAGTGCAGCAGACTGTGGACGGGCCAATTACAAAACACAAACAAGCCCAGCTTAGAAATGACTTTATTCTCAACTATTATTAACGTGTGAGGACAGAGTTGTTACCAGAAACCTGTAACGCCACAGGAATTAAGTCAACAATTCCATTCATTATACTGTATTCTGGGGTTATAGGGATGTATGGTAACCTTGAGATGATGACTAAAATCCAGTGTTGTGATCATTTAAATGTGCAGCCTCATTATGCATGCTGACGTCATTCGTCTTTCGTGACATGCCACTGCTATGCCATATTTTTGGAAGTCCACATGATCTGCCTCTGTCTGTATCATTTAAAATCATGTAACAGCCATGAAAATGCAGCTCACTAATGCTCAAATCAAGTACCGAGGTACGTGCATAAACAGTAAACATCCATAACATTAACACCACTGACAGAATGAATAACACTGAGTATCTGGAAGCTGTGGGAATATATATATTATGTAAATATCAACAAGCATGAACAACTGTGATAGCCAAACTAAGTCTGAAAGTCTCCAAAACATCAGGTAGGTTTTCCATTTATTGGTTGGAGTGTTCCTTTTATGCAGTGGTCAGTACCTCCCAAAATGCTCCAAGTAAGGTCAATTGATTGGCACTGATGTGATCAATGGAGGCCCCACCTTACAACTTACAGGACTTAAAGGACTGCCAAGACAAGTCAATCAATCAAAATGTATTTGTATAGCATTTGTAAAACTGATGTCACAGAGCAGTTTTACAGAAAGAAAAAATAAGCAGGTTAACACATAAAACAGTGAATAAAGACATAAACCCCCAGGTCAGCAAGTCAAAGGGCGACAGCGGCAATGAAAAACTCTTTCAGTGCTAGAGGAAGAAACCTTGGGAGGAACCAGGGTCTCAAGGGGGACCAATCCTCCTCTGGTCAACTACTTAAACAAGTACCTGGGTGATCATCTAAATAACAAACTGGACTGGTCTGACAACCCACACATACCCTGTTTAAGAAAGTCCAGAGCAGACTCCACCTGCTGAGGAGGCTCCAGTCCTTTGAAATACTGGGTGGACATCTCCACTCTTTTTATGAGTCTGTGGTAGCATCAGCTATCATCCATGGCACTGTCTGCTGGGGAGGTGGCATTACAGCAGCAGACAAGAAGAAGCTGGCCAAGCTCATCAGGAAAGTCAAGTTCTGTCCTGGGCTGTGCACTGGACCCAGTGGAAGACATGGTGGGGAGGATGATCAAGCTTTGATCCATAATGGACAACATCTCTACAGGAGGCTGTTGCAGCACCTTCAGTGATGGGCTCCTCCATCTGTGATGCCAAAAAGAGAGATACCACAGCTCCTTTCTCCCACTGCTGTCTGGCTTTACAATCAAAACCTCCACAGAGGTTTGCAGAGACTCAGACACTCTATGTCAAACAAACTATGGACCCATAACCCACGCTATCATAGTGCACTCTATCACAAACACACTACATGGACCCAACCTGCAATATCTGCTGCTGACAGAATGGTACAAGCGCAATGCTACACAAGTTCTGAGCAGTATCTGTAATTATTAGTGACATATCTAACATTGTCATTACTGAATCCTGAGGGAGCCCTGCCACATACATACGTACCTACCTACCGTATGGAAATGTGCAATATCCATACAACTGCATGTGTAAACTGTATAGTTTCTTAATTCCACTTTTTATTTTAATATATTTTTTTCTGCTTACAGATGCTTTGTTTATTTATTTCTATAGTATATCCTATATTTTGTATAATGCACTTTGTCTACTTACTGCTCTTTATCTGCTTACAGTGTTGTCTGCTGTAACAATGCGAATTTGTTGCAAAAAGTGTATCATACAGGATCTACTGCTAACGTATTGGCTCAAGATACCTCAGAACATCCTCAAACATCTTATGGAGTCCACTCCTCAAAGCATCAAGTTGTTCACTGAGGAAAAAATCCTCTTTGAAATGTATAGAATTACAGTTTGGAGTTTTAATGCTCTGATGCAATGTGAGAGTGGGTTCTCTGCCCAGACCCTCTGCCAGACCAAACAGTGAAAAACACAGTCTGTGAGTCTTTTGATATTGTATCACTTTGCACAACAATGTCTGCTTGCCAGTGAATTTCAGAAAAGTCTCTGTATAGTGTTAAAATAAGACCCGCAGTCAGCATGCTAACGATTGACTGTGGATGAGGGCTGTAGTTGCCGAGCTAACTCTGGAAGCAGGCAGTCAGCATGCAAACTCTGCACTTGCGATTTTCATTAGAGCCTCTGCTGGAATGGAAACACCATGGCATCAACGTTTCACTGTAAGCCACAATTAATGATGACTAACTAGCTAAATAGCATCTTTCCAAACACCTACATGCTCATGATAATGTCATGACAACCAATGACCTTCCACCAAAACCCTGAAGAGTCTGAAGAAAGGAGGCAGTGTTAAAAGGCAGTTAGTGTTGCTCTTTAACCTCTTATCACCAGAACTACCAAATGTCCAATTTTAATGAGGAATTGATGAAGGTCTCCAGCCTTAATTAAAACAGAAGTACATTTCTGCCCATTTTTTTCTTCCCAGCAGTGAACTGAATGTCCAATTGGTAACTCAATTATATAGATACTCAAATATCAAAATAATGTAAAATATGCATCTCTACTGGATTCAAAATCTAATATTCTCATCAACATTCTGAATGATGACTATTTGTTATACAATCCACCAATAAGACGAGCTGGGAGGCAAGAGGAGTGCAGAACGACATGATCCAGTTGAAGTGGGTTGTTTGTGCTGCAAAATGTATTGTTCAAACAATGCAGTTGTATTATAATTATCACCATAAGTAATGCCTTGCCTCATCCCAATATCCAAACCATCCAATTTTCTTTACCCATATTTCCTCTTTTTCCTGGCATTATGCACAATATGATTAATATCACAGTCAAGGTGAAAAAGATTCTTACAAATTGAACTGCCACACTGCTCACTCCTAACACATCGAAAGCATTTTTTTCAGTAGCCTCATGTTTCCATTAGCAGTGTTTTGCTTTCAGAGCTCCATAATAAGCAGATCGAGGAGGAGAGGATGAAGATGAGTGGGGAGACAAGCACACAGCCGTTTTGTCAGAGGCTGTGAAAGCAAAACACGACTCTTGCTGTCACTGAGTATGGGGGATGGGGGGCTTGGGTAATAAGCAGCAGGTTGTATGAGTGTGTGTGTTAGTCATTTCTGACACAATCCCTTACCTAACCCTCATGAGTGGAAACACACACACCCATATTACCTCAATTTGTTTCTCTCTCATGCCCTGATACTGCTAGTCAGGCGTTAGGACAGTCTGGCCATATCCTGTCAGTGTGAAGCGACTCAATTTTCCTCTGGGTGATAAAAGGACGAGACCGCTGGCATCTGACAGCTGGCGAGTTAGTTAGCTGTCAAAAATCCGGGGCAAAAATGATGAGCTAAAAAGTCAAAGGGGAACTGTGGCAATGCGTATGTTTGTCTTTATGTTTATTTGTGTGTGTTCGAAGACATCCAGAGGTCTGCCAAATGCCAATGTGTCCTTCTTACTTATAATCTACCTCTGTAGCTCAGGATCACTTAAACACTGTGCTAGCAGGAGGCTGAGCTAGCTAAGCTTGGCTCTGTATCAGTGCTATACAGCTTTCAGTATTTGGCATGCACTGTTCAAGGCTTTACCAATGCAGCAAAGGGTGAACACTGGGCAGGAAACCCAGTTAGAAGTGAGCAGGCAATGTGTTCAACTCAGTGAGAAAAAGGCTTTGAAGTGTTGTCAGGCAGTTTTCAATGATTAAGGGGATTTGACGGAAATTTTAATTAAATACCCAGCCAGCACTGTGAACAATGTCTCAGAAATACAGAAGACGTCTTCAACCCAGTTTCCAGTGTGCAGAGAATAAAGAGGTGAGGATGATTGTGTTCATGCATGTGCAAGCCCGAAACCAGCAACCAAAATAAGAGCTGAAAATGAGAAATACTGCTGCTAATTAATATCTTGTTCTATCCAGAAACTTACCTCCACAAAAATGAAGCATGGTATGATGGAGTAGCTACGCTGAGTGTTGTTTGACGCCATTTCCACAACTCGGTCACAGTCCCGTCGTTGACAGTCTGAAGCACAGAAAAGGAAAAGTAGTCAACATAATGCTGGTAGTATTCATACTATTTATTTATCTAATTAAATATTGCAGTCAGAGCCATAAAAAGCCACATTACCAATAACTTTATTGTTTATTTCCAAACAGTAAGCATATATACTGGAGCTGAAATTGAACAATACACACCAAAAATGACATTTTGGTTATTTACATTCTTATTCTGTAAGATTATTACGTAACATTATGTGATGTATTTAAGTTCAATGAATTTTGGGGCTTTTTATTTACAAAACAGAAAGCTTCTAATGGCAAAGTCAAACTTTAACTTGGTTCTATCAGGTTCTATCTGTGAGCCAATCATCACCTCAATATATGCAAAAAGACCAATTAGGTTCTGCTTTATCATGTTGCCAAACCGCTCCATGCCACAAGCAGATACAGTATTACAACCAAGCCCAGGGCTCAGAATCTGTAACCCTGAGTTAGAGGTATTCTTGTGAAAATGAGATGAAATGTTCATTTCTTACTGCTAGAAGAAACTAAACATTTTCTTTGATCCTGACAACATGCAACAGTATTCAATAATCCTCCAGTGGCAAGCTGCACTATTAAGGACCACTGCACATTACCGGACACAACAAGTAATGAAGAAACGTATGAAAAACAGTGTGTCTGTGTTATGTAAAACCCCCCACACACACACACACACATTTTATATTATATATAAAATATATATATACACACACACACATTTTTTTTCCCCATGCTAATTAATTTACATTAAAGAAAAACATAATGGCCCATAGAGGTCATCAAAAATTAATGCAGTCATGTCCATATATTGTACGACAAGTTGATAATGTAATTATCGTGACAGGCCTCGTTTGACCTTCAATTTGCCTCCAGTAATGGACTCAGGTCTAGCAATTGACTTGGCCATTGCACAACATCCTTTACCTTAAAGGTTCAGTAGGTCATTGTCAATCTGTATGATGATTCACCAGCAATCAGCAATAGGTTATAGAGCCTTTGGCTGAATATGAGAACATAATATAGCCTGATACCCTCCATCCTTGCTTTTATCAGCAGTCCCATTATCAATACAGAAAAGACGTTATATCAGTCATACATGCCCACATCATAACACTACCTCCAGCATGCTTGGCAGATCATGTGGTATGTTCCTATGATCATAGTCTCATTTGTCCATAATGTGTAGTTTCAGAACTATATACACTTGGAGTTTTCTCTAGACTGTGATATAAATATGTCTACGACACTGAAATGGAAAGCACGGATTATTCAAATGGAATGAATCCATGCTCTATGAAGGAGACTGAGACATTCAAATGTTTATGAGAAAGCAAGTCGGGTTTTCACTTGATTTCTTTTGACTGTTGACTTTGATATAAACAAATGTGTTTTAAAACTTTATCACAGATGTTTCATGTGAATTTATGAGCCTTTTGGTGTTTCTAAGATCACTAGATCTTTTTTGGTTATAGATTCGGTCTACTCTATTCTTAAATTCTTAATCTGTTAGGTTTTTTTTCTAGTCTAATCACTTGCTTCACTGGCACTGACATAATAATTTCCAAATGCATATCAAAATCAGCTCTAGAACTTTTTGCTTATTTGTTATTAAAATAATGTAGGAATGCAAAACTTTAAAAGCTTTCGACTTGTTGATTAATTTAGGCGTGTTTCACTTACAGTAACACTTACAATAACAGGCTTTAAACTTCAGCTCCATGAACTGCCACGCTGAAAATGCTACCAATCTAGCTAGAATATGAGCTAATCAGCGACATTCACCATGTTCATTACAAAACGAGGATTTTGCAGGATCAGATCAACTCAAAATGAATCAGTTCTTTTCTCCAGAAGGACACGCTGCTGTGATGTGTGTGATATGAGGCAGCAGGTGTGTGAGGCAAGGCAGCCTTTATTAGCTTCAACTCAACTCAACTCAGAATCATTAGTGTGCATCTTCAAGCTCTGAGCTGTGTGTAAACAACCCTTATAGGAGTAAAATAAGTGTTTTCTTGCCTCATAATCTCACAGTATGAGCTGCTGGACCATGCTGTTACCATAAGAACAGTTGGGTTTATGTGGGTCATCAAAGTTTGCACTGTTGCTGAGAAACTGAAGTGAAAAAAATTCACAAAAGGGGAAGTGAGCACACATTTCTCAAAGCAGGCGGCAGCCCTACCCACGATCCTGCCAGTTCAGGGAATTGAACCAGCAACCTTCCAGGCACATGGAAATACCTCCAACCACGAGGCCATGACCGCAGCTAACAAAGGTACTGCATGGGTATGGACCTAACAGCATGTTGTGGATTTCAGGTTTGATAACTGTGAATTAAAAAGGTGAGTGAACATGTGCATCATACACGATTCACATTTACAGTTTAAAGGGTTACAAACCCAACATCACCCAGGTTTCCATCCAAACATTTCAGAGTTTATGTAAAATTTCAGCAGAACAAACCTGAAATAAACTATAAATTTTAACTACACTTATGTTCATAAAATTTCAAATGATTAAGACTACTGGGATTAATAACAGATTAAAAAAAAGAAAAATGGAGAGATTTCGCTCATCTTTGCAGCAGCTCACCTAATGAGCATGCTACCCTGATTACGTTCGCCAAATGTCTGGTAGCACAAACATAGAGAACGATAGTGCAGAGCCCTATTTCTGAAAATCAGTTTTATGATTAGAGGTTGACAAATATATCAGCACAATAAATGTGTGTTTAGTAGCGCCTATTTAAAGTCCACGGACAGCTCTGTGTTAATGGTGAAGTGGAATGTGCTGCTGGTGCGTGTGAATGACCCCCAATCCAAAACTTTTGGAAGACAACAGCAACAACAGTCCTGGGAGATAAAGATATGGTTTCAATTCTGATATTTCAAAGTCCTATGACCATAGTTTACTAGTAACATATAGTAAATATATGACGTGTTGCTTCACTGAAAGAAAAACAAACAGCACAGAACCTATGGGAGCTGGTATACATGCTACAGCAGGGTGAAGGTTCCACTCAGACAGCAGCGCACTGACCTGGAGCAGCCCACTCACAGACAGCACAAAGCTCACAGACAGCACCATGCAGCCATAGAGCAGTCCAGAATTTGTTCGAAAGCATGGTTTTGTTGATACAGACAATAACCAGGTTTCCAATCAACTTATTTGTATTAATAAAAAATTCAGCTCAGGAACATCTGCATGTTTACATCAATGCAAATATAAAATAACATTAGCCTAATGAAGTGACGTGTTCTAACCAATGACTGCAATGTAAAATTGAGGTGTGTAATATATTATATATATTGTAACATAAAATATATTATATATTACACACATGTATATATTAATTACACACATCACAGAGTTATTATGCTCATTTAACCTGTTTAATATTAACTGAAATTCAGAAATTACAAAGGGAACATGACAAGTTATTTCACTTCTGTAATCGCTGTCTGATGGCTGAACAAAAATTAAATCCAGTATGGCAGCATTTCACAGAGGAATTATCCACAATGGACTGGTGAGCTTTATGATGAGAAGAGAAGCCACCTCACATGAGAACATGCAGAACAGTTCTGTTTCCTGCATGACAACTTGCCCTTCTTAAACTGGGAGTACTGAGAACTTTCAGTGAAAGATGGGTAGAGTGAGGAAGACTCGGGGACAACAGTTGAGTTAGTATTAAAGCACATTTAATTTTATATTATTCTTTAATATTTACATAATTTCCTTCACCAAAAAATGAGGGGTTTGTTGCTGTTAAAAGAGATTTTAGATCTGCTAAAACTTGCACTAAAAGTTTTATTACCCATTGGTAACTTAAGGAGATTGTTTTATATAATTATGCAGCAAGTTGTTTTTGCAGCACGACTAGTAATTTTTTTATATATATATTTTATTGTTTATTTTTTATTAGTGTGACATTTTAGCATGCAAAATGCAAAAAACCTCTTGATATCGGCCCTAAAAAACAATTGGCAGCACATATCGGCCATTGGCTGACCATCCTAAGTGATCCAATCACAAATGATTGATAAAACACATTCACACCTGGCATCTTAAATGCGTCTCTTGTGGAGCATGGTGCACAGTAATGCCATCATTCTCTTGCAAGTGTTTGTAGCATGCTCAGCTAACTCGTGCAGACCTGGATGGTTTGATCTTTGGATTATTATATATTTTCCAGCTGGGGCAGTGACACACTTGATGCGGGCAGTGCTTTGATGTTGGGGATGCGTTAAAACGCCTTGATGTTCACACAAAAATAACAGTCATGTGCGTCTCTGACCACCTCTGAATGTTGTTTGACTAATCAGATCACAATGCATTCCATTGATGGGGTGGAGGGGAGCAAAGTGGAGAAAGAGCTGAGCAGAGGGTGGAGCAGAGCAAGGGAGCAGAAAAAAGGTTTCTTTAAAAGCTGATATAAACAATAATAAACAACAATATAATAATAATAATAATTTATAGAATTCTAACTTTTCCACCTCATTCTAGTGTAGAATCTTCTTGTGAATGTATTTGGTAGTGGACAGGATGGAAAACTCACTATACTTTCGACTAGGCTGCTCTTTGTTTGACTGAACTGCATTCTGCAATCTTTAATCCAACAGACTTACAAAAAGAAAGCAATTGTGATTCATATTGTGTATATTTAACTTTTCTTCGATTTTATCATTTAGTAATTCCTCTGACATGAAACTAATGTAAAATTGGATTAATTATTTTGATCCTCCGTCACAGATGAGCTCCCCGAAACCAGGGAAGCATACTTAATAGGAATCTGTTAATGGAAAGCACTGATTATTCAAACAGGGAATTAAATCATGCACTATGAAGGAGACTGGGACATTTAGAGGGTTTTTAATCAGAAAGCAAGTCATGTTTGCCACAAGTTCCCAAGCTTAGAGAGAGTAGAGGAAGTAAAACTAATAAATCCCATCACGCCCACACCTGACCAAACATAGGGCATAAAATGAGCCACCTTCTCTTCTCCTTGTCAGAGATGAAGTACATCATTAAATGCAAACGGTCTAGGCCTACATGTTATGGTAGGGCTTTGGCAATAATGGAGCCATAAAAACAAACTGCAACCTCCAAAACCCAGCAGTGGACAAGTTCTGTCGGTGCTTGAGATGATTTAGTTTGGACACATCATGTTGAGCTGCACCACTGTCTCGCTAAACGCCCTTTCATTCGGGATCTGCCCTGTGTGACGCTGATCCACGATTCTGTTATCGGCCTCAAACTGACAGCCAGTCATTCTCTGCCGCAGGTCCTGCACTTCAGTGTGACGAAGCTGACAGCTCAAACCAGTCAGAGCCTCAGCTCAGCAACATACAGGCCATTTCAGCAACACTATACTGCAACAGGGGTGGGCAAGAAGATATGAGGTCATTATTTTTCATATTGTGATGTCACTGTGTGCTTCACCAGCTCATGCTACACTTGTGTCCATGTTTGTAGACAGATGTGAGGTAGAGGAGTATGAAGCTGTCCAGCAATCAGCCATTATTTTAAATCTACAAATAAATCCACTATTTTGGGGTTGGGAAGTTGGGGGTGAGGTGGGGAAGTAATAATCCAACATTCTGATTTCATTAACACTCCTGTTCTGAAGGTAATCAAATCCTCACAGCAATGATCCTAGTAGAAAGCCTTCCCTGGACAGTAGAGACAGTTAGAGCAGTTTAAACTCTTTTTAATACCCTTGATGAAGAAACAATGAATGAGCATGTTTTCTACATTTATTCATATACTGAACTGCTTCATAACCAGAAGTTAAAATCCTATATTACTACTCTACTGCCTCAGTCCACATGCCTCTTCTTTCAGATGCTGCTTCTTTATCTTTCAGTTCATCAACATAAGCATGATTTGTATTTACTGCAATGAAGCAAAAGTGGATTATACTCATCTATACGAGGCGTTAAAGAATTTGCACTGAAGCAGAAGAGGGTGCAGCACCTGGCTCTACAGCTCTGGGCACCAAAGTTTGCAGAAGTTCAAGTCAATTACTTAAATAAAGACAGAATCACTCCAGTTTAAACCAACATTAGTAAAGGTTGAAGTAGGCTTTATATTTTTTACTTAAGTATTTCTTTAAAACATTTCCAACTGCATGTTTAACTGATGTACATGAAAAACCAGCAGCATAAATAATGGTTTATTTAAAAAAAATCAGATTTGTTTTTTTAACTAAAGTAAACCAACAACCAATTCATTTTATTAATCTCCTGAAAAATAAAACTTCTACAGTTTTCTATTGACAAGGATCTGGCAATATGATGTGCATCAATTCTGGGCTATTCCCAAGTCTATTCCTAGGCTATTCTAATATGACTGAGATCTAAATACAGAATTTAGACATTTGTACGAATGTAACCAAAAATATAATTTATGCCTGCATTGCTTTGCTTCTACCTTGTAAGGAAAATAAATACACTTAATTGTCCAATAGCTTGGAAATGTTTAATGATCTAGTGTTTTAAGTTAAATTTGATGGAATACGTTTAAAAACAGAAACTAGTTCCATCACAAAAATAGCATTTTTCTTCATATATTTGACAGTATATTGCTAAATGATGCCTTTTTGTCTTGGAATATTGACTAATTTAATCTAATACATCAAATGTCAGAATTACATGTTAAATTTAGAACATGATTATTATTATTATTATTATTATTATTAATATTATTACTATTACTATTATTATTATTACTATTATTATTATTATTGTTGTTGTGTGCAACTATTAGTGCTATTGCACTAAAGAATTCAAAAGCCAAACATATTCAGACTGATCAGAACATGGACTCAGAACAAAATGTGGTGCAGTTTCTAATGGTAATGAAGAGGCACCAATAAACACTGTCTGAAAGGATTTTTTAACAATAGTGTGAGTCACTCACGGCAGTTCAATCTGAAGAGACTGTAAAAATCAATAAATACTGTCATCTAATATTATGAAACTCTTTGGCACAGGCTCTCGTGACAGAATGACAAAGGATGACAGCAGCATTTAACACAGCAGAGAAAATCTACAGCATATCTGAATTATGCAAATACAGCCCAAATCACGTCTTCATTTATTCTAACCACATGAATCAGCCAACGGAAACCTACTCTTGGGACGATTACTGTTCTCTTCTGCAAGGTGAACTGTGCTGTTATGGCTACTTTCCAAAATCCTGTTTAATGCAGTTTGCTGAACTCCAAAAACCTGAATACCACTAACAAATTATATGTTTAGTAATGCAGTAAATATTAAATATTCATTTTAAGCTGCAAAGCTAGAACAGGTAGAACCTCTATGAGACCTACATACACCTACCATGCGTTTTTAGTGATCAAATCGTGTTCACATTTGACTTGTCAACATAAAAATCCAGGCGTAAACACCGCCAAGAAGCATTTGGACTGGATTATGATTAGATCATGTAAACCACATTTGGAAGTGGTCAGAGACAGATCTCACACACATTTAACACAAGTGTAAACAGAATGTGTTTTCTGTGATCGGATTATATCAGGAAAGCAGAAATGCACCTGATGAAGGGCAACATTAATACAAACTATTTCTGGGGATCTTGGCTTCTCCATCTCTGTGTGTTTTGTGCGAGTGCAGGTTTGTTAATTTACTGGTATAAGCTAGCACTATTACAGACAGTTTGCTTGTGATTTAAACAGTCCTTTGCATTCTCTGACAAAGTCATTATGGGAATGAGAGAACCATTTATTGATCCACCACGTTTTAGATCCACCATTACTCTAAACTGTTCTCAGTGTTCCAGAGCAAGACACATTTTGCTTACAGAAACTAAAATGGAAACTAAGTATGTGGTGGTGAGCGTGTTAATGCCAGATGCAAACACTACAACAGACTTCTCACAATATAAAGTGCATGTAAACTATTTAAATTAAATTAATTATATATGTATAAGTAATACAGCATTTTATTACTATTAAGCACACGTCCAAAGACCTAAAAGAAATGTTTTCTTTTGTTGCACTCATGTAATGTAAAATGATTACTCTAAAAAATAAATAAATAAATATTTGTTTCACCACAATTGTGTTGTCTCACCACAGAAACAGAGCTCAGCTGTGCATTTGCAGAGTATTCCACAGTGACAACACAACCCCGTCAAATTAAATCTGACATTTAGACACACAACAAAACAGTTAGAAAAATCAGCCATTCAATTTTACAGAAATGAGGACTCTAAAGTAAATGCTCACTCACACAGTTATTGATAGGCCTTCCAACTCACTCCAGTGAGCCAAGTTAGTGGTTCAACTCAGCTGGGCTCTGGAGCACTGACAGTATGCAGATGTAAATCCCAAAATTGGTCAGGTCATTCATATCTATTATTTTATTAGTCAAACATATAATTAACATAAAGACTAATAATATAATAATAATAATAATAATAATAATAATAATAATAATATGTGCTGGCCTCCGTGTGTGAGCTATCAGAACTTCCTACATGTGTGCTATTTTTTCCCATTTTATAATTGTTTGAAAAACAATATATTTATGGGAAACTGCTTTTTACTTTATTACTGTATCACAGCCAGAATATACCAGCCGCATAATTTAGGGTGGAACAAAAAAGCCTTTCACTACTCTGTCTCTGTACTGTATGTGTAAGCTACCCATTCACCTCATGTCAAAAATACAATCTGTGTTTAAATAAAAAAAAAAATGCTATTGGCGTCCTTTACTTAGACTAAATATATTCTGGCTGACTGATAATGAACATGCCAATTTTGAGAAGTGTATGGAATTCTGGACTGCGATTTCCTCATTTCTACAGTACAAAATTAAATAAAAAAAATCATTTTTGTGTTGATTGATTTACTAGAGCTGAGCAATAAGACTCTAAAGGGACATGATATGAGCACGGTGTTAACAGTACTTTTTTTAATAATTAAAAAAATAATAATAAAATTAAACAACCGTCATGGGCCAGATTAAGTTTGATTAGAATGTCAGTTCCGATTACTTTTCAGTAAGCTGCCCAACCCTAAATGATACACACATCACACTCACTCCAGTACAGTACAGCTCACAATCTGTGTCACAGAAACTAAAGTGGGCAAAACTGAACTTTTAAATACACAAAATCTACTTTTATCACAATCATTTTTTCTTCATTGTACATTATGTTGTGTTTCAGATTCAACACATTAACCTGTGGGCAATATTACATTATTTTATCATATCATGATTAATGGTTATCGTAACAGATCGTACAGGACTTTTCTAAGCATATTGTGGACATGATTGGTGCTTAAATAAGACTGACCAACTGCACATTTCATAACAAACTACTAATACTGATCCATATTATCTGTGTAAAAATATTGTAGCAAATATTGGAGATTATGAAAATGTATTTAAACATATTTACTCATCCCCAGTCCTAATTACACTATCAGCACCAGACTGATTTTTACCTACATTTTTTTAAACAAATGGCCTGTTTGTTCAGAAATCCGTAAGCCAGTCCAGTGTTGTCAAGAGACATTCTCTCTCATCCACAATAACAATCTACGTATCAGACCATAGAAGAGATTGATTGGCCAGTTCAATCACAGCACCTACTACAAAAATGATGAGCTGGAGCACTTATTTGGCAAATCATTCTGTCTGTAACCAGATAGCCTGGATTCTTGAGTGCTTGAACAGACAGAGCTGAGGAAATTGGACTGGCCCTACATGCTCATTTGGGGGTGAGGGGTTGGGGAATGTACATCAGTATAAGCCAGTCAGTATCTAATAGCAAATAAAATGTCCACAGAAACATGATGAGGCCCGATTTTACTGACTTTTCCTACAGGCATGATCCACACACTCCAGAATTCCACAGCAGAACTGTACTGAATACAGACATCACGTGTTAGGTTTTACAATACTTCTTCATATTATTAATTTTATTATTACACATCAAAAATCTCCACAAACAGTTGCTCCCAGAAGGCAGTGTCAGATTTCAATGTCATTAAGATGAAAGCTAAAGGTTACCAGGAACCATAAATGATTATAATTTAGACTGAATATTTATTGATATTAATTGAGAATTAGTGTCTCAGCATAGCGTAGTGTATAACACAACATGGCAGACTCAGAATGTAGGTGCAGAGGTTACAAAAGGTGTCCAGTGACAATCCATCCCAAACATCTTGAATATTCTCACTCAGTTACTGCAGATTTTGTGGTAGGACAGAGTGTTGATAGCACTTCCAGTAGCATCCCACACATTTTCAATTGAGGATAGGTCTGATGATACGACCTTCTGGTGCTGACCAGGGTGCATCCACACACAGTTTTGTTGGTCGTCTCCACATCAACAAAAGCAGGACTCGTCACTGACGATAACCCACTGCCATTCTGAGTAACTCCATGACAGTCGTTTACAACACAATTGCAATTGAGCATTGCAATTATTTTCTGCCTTAATCCACTGACTTTTGTTAAACTCTTGAAACAAATGGGATTTGTAGAATTCTCTGTTCCATTGCATTTAAGTAAATGTATGATATCCATTAATTTTAATACCATGGTATACCTAAAATGGGTTTAAGACTGCAACCTATTCACAATCACATCTCTTATTAAAAAAATGGCCCTTCTATGCTATTTCTCAGAACACTTTGTGGCAAGTGTGCTCTGAACTGACTTGTATTAACTGTAGCTTTTAATTAACTGTTAGATAAAATCATAACATTGAATACATAAATCTCTGCAGTTCTCAGAATCTGAACATCACCATTAAGACTTCTTTACATTTTCAGCTACAGAGAAGCTTTGGAGCCCACATGACATTAAAATTGTGTCACGTGTTTCGTCTCAGATCCAAACTTAGATGGCATGACAGAGTTGAGGAATTTGTTCCCTTTTGGCTCTTCATCTTAACCAAACAGTCTGCTACCAACTAAACTCTCCCTTTCAGGGGATTCGACTTATTAGTCTATTGGTTGAATCAGAACGTTTTCCGAAGAGTCCAAAATACCATCTTCAGAAAACACTCATTTCATTTGATTAAAAAAAAAAAAAAAAAAAAAAAAAAAAAAAAAAAAAAAAAAAAAGTACTGGCACTCCAGATTTAGATCAAATAATCCATCATTTTGTATTCTGTCACTTGAGAGAACAACCCGCAGCTGTTCAGGACAGATTTAGTAGTTGCTTGTGTGAAAGAGGAACACCGTAGACTTCTTTTATTGTCACATAAACAAGATGCAGCATGGATCAATGAGCACGAGTTATAAAAATGGGGAAACATTCAGCAGTAGCAGGCAGGGAATGGCATACAATCCACACTTAAGTGTAGTTATCTCCAATATGGTTCGATGGGAGATAAGTCGCCCTTTGGCCCTGACCAGTCACTGGAGATGAAGCATATCTTTACCCAGGTCTCTAGAGAATGACAGCCTCGCTCACTCTCTTTCTCTTTCTGATCCAGGCTTTCTCCTGAGGGATTGACTATGACACACCAGTCTTGGCTCACATCAGAAAGCTTCTCTGGCTACCATGGGGGTAATGCAATACCAGTTATCAGACAGTAATGGGCTAGAAGGTCCATGAGCCTTCCTCTGGGAAAACTAGAATGGTAAATGTGTGGACACATTTTTCCTTCTGCACTTTACTGGAAGAACAGTGGGGTTTAGATGCTGTAAAACAATGATGCTGTGAAAGACTAAACAGCCAGGGCAGGAAATAATACTTTTATGGGGCAATGTTTACCCCTACCCACTTAAATTCAAGAGCACTGTATATAAATGGGAGAAGTCTGGAAAAATGCACCAAACATTATGTGAAGCGGAATACAAAGAGGGTTTTTTCAGGATTGCCGTGATATCCAACTTGTTTCATGTATACGCACCGTCAGTCAAGATGGATATAACATTTATAGCATCAAAACTGGGTGTTTTAGGTGGTAGCAATTTCAGGCACCTGCACATGGCGTTGCATTAGGATAATCAGACTATGAACACCTGCAGGGTGTGCAACAGGATCCATAGACTGAGATGAAGTGAAGGTGTCATTTCATATGTGGAAATTGGTTCACACAGCAGATGTTATTGACTAGCAAATAGGAGTTTCATATATCAGCCACAATTCTGACAAGATTTCCCTATAGATCCCGTTAAAGGATGGGATGGATTAGAGGACAAGTAAAAAAGTGATCATGATTTAGGATAGAACGCAGCCAGTCAGACAATTCTGTTTTCTACACTGCAGCAGCAACCAACCAGAACACTCATATTTGAAATGTCACCCAAATCTAAAGTCCCAAAACAAAGCCATATTTGTGCAGGTATCAAAGAACTGTAGAACAATGTACAACAGCTCCAGAATCTGTTAAATCTTCCTGTTTATTTGCAATCAAGCGGGGGTTCTGCTTTGTCTTTCTAGCAATCCTACAAGCAGCTGTCTTAAAATGTTCTTAGTCATCCAGGCCTTATCCTGACCTCTGTTCCTGTAGCTGCCATTTCTTAATTATTTGACTACTTTGTACTGAGAAAATGGCAACCTGACAATGCTTTCTATCTTCTTATAGCCTTCGTGTGCTTTGAAGGCCTCACCTACTTGCATTTTCAGAGTGCTAGGCAGTTTCTTAGAAGTTTTAGCTGTTTTTGAGACATGGTTAGAAGGATCTGCATAATTATACATTTTTGACACTTGCATCATCTGGCCTTTTGAGATCTGAAAACTCTGTCAAGTTCAGAATGCTCAAATCTCCTAGGGTTCCCCAAGTTTTGCAAAGTACCCCTCTCCTTTATTTTAAAATGTGTTTTGTCTTTTTTGTTTTATTATACCTTTTGGAGTTCATTTTCAGCTTGCTTAGCTTTTTAACCAGGGGTGTACAAACTTTTGCATATCACAGTATTTAGAGGTTAAATTTTAGGATCTGCTGTTAAAGTCTTATAGAGCCCATGCTATGCTTGGCCATAGCTGTTTTGGTGGCACAAGGCAGGGGACCTATGCAATATGAGGCAGGTGGTTTGATTATTGGTGATCAATTTAAGTCCTATTGATATTTTACAACCACTAAAGCATGATGCTCCACATTACCAAATCAGTGATCTCTGAGGCAATGCTCAATGTCATCAGAAGGTTAATGGGGGTGTACTCATCAGCTGTATGCCCTCAACTATGACTATCACTGTTACCATATGACGCCTCGGGTCATTTGCCTTTACAGTGAAGGCCTCACTAATGAGCTGATAAGCTTGATAGTCAGGTTTGCTGGCGTCAGGACAAGAGCAAGGAAACATGTCTATTTTAAGCAAAAGTCATCTGGTTTAGTTAATGGAGAACATCAACCGTGATTTTAGTTCCTTGAATCATTGGACCAATATTCTGTAACACTGTCCAAGAATCCCTTCAACCCATTTAAGAAATGAAAGAATGCTAATGAAGGACTTGTGTAAGGGGGAGAATTCTGCAGAAATCTTTTTGGCAGACGTGAATCTTAAGCTCAACACAGATAAAAAGTCTCGAGTACTCTGTACATCAATTCCTATTCCCATTTGCCAGCAAGTAACAAAGGGGGAAAATCCATTACAGGCACACGGGGAAGTCAGCATGTGCCCAGTAAAAAATTAGTCATTCTTCTGGGAAATGCTGCATCTCCTCTGCAGTTCAAGTGCAGGGTAATTAAAATCTTGACTAAGAGATGTTTCAGATTAGCCACCATAGAGATTTACAGTATACGAGAGCATGAGAGAGAAAGAGAGTTCTACTTCTGACATTTCTCATCCAGTGTCTACTCTACATTCCACTGGATTTCACACCTGACGATCATCACGTTTTGAATGCTTTACTGCATTTCCAGTACAGCTGGGGTTTCCATTTCAACGAAATCTCTTCAACAGAATCTGTCGATACATAAACATGTTCTAACACTGTCAGTGCTTTATGTCAGTGCAGTGTCAATGTTGAGTAGGGAAACAGCCGCCAACCCATAATGCTGCCATGGTAGGTGCTAGCAGTGTTAGCTGTAGAAAGAATAGATTACTGTATGAAAAAAAATGGTGGAAGACAAAAAAATAATTAACTGTGTCTTTTAGCAGTTGATCAAAAAGTCTACTTCAGTTCTACCAATAAGACTGAACTGGTCCAACTTCCTAAAAGTACCTTTCAATCTTCTTAATTAAGGGCACTTTCACACTTGAAAGTCCAGTCAAGGGTCTGAACCAAGGTCTGTGTATGTAACATTGTATTCTTTAAGTCCAGTTAGTTCTGCTTTCACACAGCAGCTTAACTACTGCACTACATCCTTTCATCATTGCCTACCTGGGTTGTGTCTCCCTGTACTTGACACTGATTGATTTGTAGAAGGCTGAGGTTCAGTGTTAACGTGCGAGCTGCCATTCTGCCTCCCTGTGAGAATCTGCCTCCCTTCATGTGCACTCAGGCGGAGTGAATTACCCTCGGATTCCTTTAGCTTCTGTGTATAAAAGCGGACTAATCTAGGGCAACAGTACAGAGTCCAGTAATTCATTTGAAAGTGTGAACCATACAGTGTTTTCACGGTGCAAATGAACCAGAACACGGTTCGGTAGAGCTGGACCTAGACCACCTCTTGCTATGGACTGTTTTCTGCAGCACCTTTCACACCTGCAAATTGGGTAATGATCGAACTGAAAGATCTGAAAGTCCAGACAAAATAATGCAGGTGTGAAAGCACCTTAAACACTCAATCCAGCTTTTAGGAATTATCTTCACCATTATACTACATTGTCAGACTGACCAACATAATATGCAACATCCAACATGAATTACATCACTATAAAGGAGGCCAAGAACCAAAGCTCAAGAATCTAGTGTAGGCCATTCATGATTCACTGATTAAAAATATAATAATCATCTTGGTGTATCAATGATTAGATGGAGCAACCTGAAGATTTACCTCTTTTAAAGGCTTCATAAATCATCTAAAACAATGTAGAAACTACAACAGGATATACATGGTTTGTTGTTTGGTAGAAACTGCTCATTTAATCAATGGTAATTGGTTATGATTATACAATGTACTGCACACGTAGGAAGGAAATTATTCTCATCAAAGCTATGGCTTAATGTAGTGTAAATCAACCCTTAATTTACTCTGTTAAACCCTAAAAAGAAATTTCAAAGATTATGCACCACTGGTGCTACAGTTTTGTCCAAGACTACAACATCTATGTCCAGGAAACTGGCCCATGTTTTTAAACCAGGAAGAGAACCAAAACATATCTATCTATCTGTCAAGTCTTTAATTAAGTGTGTTAGAATTTAATGTGAGAAGAATTCAATATTGAAGTGAAAGGGAAGGATAGAAGGTTAACTTACAAAGCACAGAGAAGCTAAAAATTAATAGGGGAACCTCATTTTGATCCAGGTTCTTTTCATTTGCAGCTCCCTAATAATCAGTTCAAATGTAAGTGTTGTTCACTGAGCCTTATCTTAGCACCAAGTATGCAAATAACACAGCCAGCGTGAAAATGTGAAAAGTGCTTTTACATAAAATGGAGTGTTTAGTATTCTGGTTCAAGTTCATTTACAGTATGTTCAGAAGCAGCGGTTGGCATTATGACAGTGGTAAATTTCATTACCCTGATGCACAATACACTTTTCTGAGCAAACCTTGTACAACATCAGTACTTAAAGAACTCTGAACAACTGCATGTTTCATTACAGAGAGTGTGACTGGCAGATTTTTAATATAAAATGTATAGATGTAAGTCAATGTACCAAGTATTCGGGCTGGGTGACAAAAAAACATCCTATCCCAATATACTTCATCTGAATGTTGATGTATGACATGAAAAATACCTCATCGGCCAACACTGCCCAGAACTGTAGCGCGAGTGTTTGAACCTATGTGAGCACGGTCCACTATGCAAACAGGAGTTTTTAAGAATCTACTGCCACTAAAGCATTTTGTCTGTCCAAACATTGTGATAAATACTGTGTATCTACGCAATCAGTAGTCCTCATTACCCCAAACTTCACACCCATACAAGACTTTAGTCCAAGAATTCTCTTAATCCATGCCCAGGAATCTGCCCATTGATTACAGAACCACCACAGCAAGGCAAACATCTGCAGTGTAAACCGAACCTTGACTTGAGTTCTTGTGTACAGTTACACCACTTGCACTGAAATCTACTTTCCCTTACAGACAGGCTCCATCCTCAGGTGCATGGTTCTTCAGAAGAAAAACAATTTCATGTAATTGACTGTTTCAACACAAGAAAACAGCATTTCAAGCTTGTGCCACTTGAAGTCAAACTGTAATCCATACAAACAAGCAGCCAAAAAGTAATTTGGGATGAAACCCACACAATTCTTACAAAACTGCATGCTTCACATGCAGTCAGTACTTGATGCTGAGCACAACAGATGGTTGAAGGCACCACAGGTTCGGATTTCATCCTGAACAGCAGGTCTGCTTTATCCATGTTGCTTGTGAAACACCCAACAATGGGAAAGTCAGAACAGCTTCGAGTTTAGAAAGAAGACTGACATAAATATAGTAGGGTTACCATGGCATAGGGCTGCCCACCGCTCCGGGCACATGTGCTCACTGCCCCCTAGTTTGTGAATTCACTAGTGTGTATGTGTTTCACTGCATTAATGGGCTTAAAGTGAAGGACAGATTTCACTGTGTGCAGCACACTGGAACTATATGCCCGTTTATGTTCACATTTTACATTAAATATTGAGAATAACAACTTATCACACAACTTGTCGTTCTCCATCCTACTTTTTGCAATTCCTCATATTGTAGGATTTGACTTTTCTGGCATCTACCTGTAATACAGGGAGATTAAAGTCCCACCAGCAAAACACTGTTCATTCAATCTGGGGGAAATCAGTCCCATTCTGGATTCCTCCCAGTACTGCTCCCTGCAGTGCTCACTTTAGTGCTTTCCCTGCTCCAACACGCCCATTCCATCCTCGTGAAGGCTTTATTAATGAGCTGCTGAGACGAAATTGTAGAGGACAGTGGGAATCCAGTATCAGGGCTTGAAACCCCTGTAAACTGGTCGATGTGGAACCTTTTAAGGTGGTTCAATCGCATATCTGTCACGTTCTTAAGGAGGCTCACACTCTCGCGCTCCTCCAGCAGCTCGTAAACATCCTGAGGACGGTGCATCTCGCTGGCTTATGCAGTAAAGCAGCACCAGGGGCTGAAGCTGCGATCTGCACTGCTTACCCAGCATCCCCAACCTCCAGCCGCCCGCAAACACCACCACAACCACCGAATAACACCGTGTAAACCCGCCTACTTTAGAGGGAGAGTCCAAAGTGCTCCAGAACCGGTTACAACCCCGAACCGCGGTGGAGGCTCCAGTAATACCTCACATTCCCTCTAAACGTGGCTGGTTCAGTTCATTTCAGCAACTCACCCGCGGACAGGTGTCCGGTACATGCCTGTCCGGCTCCCCCGCCGTTTTTACAACCGAACCACCGCAAACGTTGACGTTTCCAGCCTCCTCAGCGTTTATCGACCTCACTAACGCAGTAAACACATATTAAAGCGGTTAAAACCTCAACCGGACGCCGGAAAGCAGCAGTTTGTTCATGAGCACACAATAGCAGCGTGTGGCGCGAGCTCGACCAGCGCCAACGGTCGCCCCGCGTCTCCGCTTAACTCACCGCGGCGGCTGACGGACACGACCCTCCGGACAGAGCAGAAAACCCATCGAAGGAGAGTGGGAGAGGCGTCGGTGGCCGTTCGGGCCGTTCGGTATGTCCGCGGTGAGCGTTAAGAGCCGCCGCCGACGATAAACGGCTCGACTCGAGGAGGGGGCGGGGCTCGCACGCGCTGCTTTCTCAATCCCACCCGTTCTCCCAAAGGTCCCGCCTTCCCATTCCGTGATTGGACGCTATGGACGGGGCCCGCGCACGTCCATTGGCACACGGCTCGCGCTTTGCATCCCGCCCGCCAATCGGCGAACGTGAACGAGCGGCCAAGCGGCGCTAGAGGCGGGACTTCGTGGAGCGGAAAACGGGCGGAGAAGAAACACTTTACTCACGCGCGCTCACACACACGTGTTGTTTTCCTACCCTTGTGGGGACCTTACAGTTATTTCAAGTGTTGTCGACATTAGTATAATGCGTACTATCCGAGGTATGTTAAGTATGAGCAGATATTTGTTTGTTTAAAGCGTTAAAACCTACTGGGTTCCCACAACGTCTAAACGTGTCCTGTCACTGCGGTCTCCACAAAGAGCTCAATACCAGAGCGCGCGCACACACACACACAAACACACACAAACTCAAGCAGTGCTCACTCAAGCCTGAAAGGGGGGGACACAAGCAACCAGAGTAAGACCCTCCACCAGCCTGAGAACTAAACTGGGAAAGGGGGACACCTCCCCATCACACACCAACACACCCCACCGTCCACCCACCACGCCGCGCGCTGGTTGAGGGGAGCATCCATCGCGCGCATCTGGGGGGGCGCACTTTCGCAATCTGCTCTGGAATGCAAGTGCACCCCCCACCACTCGTCATTACAGCATCATCTGGTGCGGCGCGTGAGGCTCACACATCTGTTGGCCGAGAGTGCGCGCCGTCAGTGCGCGGTGATGGTCGAGGAGGACAAAGGGAGTGAAGGAATGCAGGACAGCGCGTGTCCCCCCTCCTCCTCCAGGCCAGCTGTCATTGGCTCGTGAAGAGGAGTCCCTCCTTTGTACTTAAACATTGGCCAAGCCCGGCCAGTGCCATCTTTCTACCCAAACTGATCTGACTACACTCAGACTGTCATCATATGGCAGGCCACCATCTCCATCACACAGCTAATTCTTCTTATGCTGCTCTGATTCAGAGAGTTTTCAACCATCTGGACATGGATCCCTCCATATTGGACTGGCTGACTGTTGCAAATGTAGACTTTGACTTTCCTTCTGTCTCACGAAAAGCGGAGGATGAAATGTATAAACATACTATTTGGAAAACTGATTACGATGGAAAAATTGGAAAGGATGACCCTAGTACCCTTTATAGAAGATGAGATATGGTTGTGCCTACAGCTTCCGTATGGCACCCTGCGGTGCACATGCCCTTAGATGTTGCAGCTGGGTCTGTAGATCTTGCATATTTGCAGGTTGACCAAGCTGGTCCCATAAATGCTCGATTGGTGACATGGCACGCACATAGGGAGAACCAGCAAAATCCTGTTGGGCCACTATTGGTGAGAGCTGCTAAGAGGGTGAAGGGGCTGATCCACCCCCTCCCCCTCTTCCACAAAACAGTCCAGCCCTGTCCATAGACACTAGCACAAAAACACGCACCAGCAGTGCTCACTCAAGTGTGAAAGCGGGGACACAAACAACCAGAGCAAGCCCCCCCCCCTCCTCTTGAGAACTAAGCTGCAAAAGCAGGACACTGAACACAAAACAAGAACCCCACTCACCCACCCCCAAATACACAAACCCCAGCGTCCACCACACTGCTTGTGCAACTGTTATTGTGAAGTTACTGGATGACAAAGGGATCCGACGATGACCAACACACTTTTACAATCTGCTCTGGATTTACAATGAACCCATCCTCACACCTTCTATAGGCTTATAGGTTCCGTATGGCATCCTGCAGTACACTTGCCCATAGAGGTTGTATCTGTGCCTGTAGATCCTGCACACTTGCAGGCTGCCAAAGCTGGCATCCCAGCTGGTCCCATAAATGCACCATTGGTTACAGGGCAGCCAATTGAGTGTTGTAATCTGGCCTTGTGTAGGCCAGCATTATCCTGCTGAAAAATGCCAGTTGACCCTGCCATGAGAGGCAACACATGACCTGCACATCGCTGAGCTGTTAGAGTCTCTTGTATCTCTACTATGGTTGACCAACTGTCATATGCGATGGTTCCCTAGATCATCACACCAGCAATTGGAGCGGTGTGTTGCTCCACAGTAAAGGTAAGACAGGAGCACTCAACACAAGGCCTCCATACCCAAATAATAATGGATCCCAAAAAATACAGATTCATTCACTATAACAGTCCAGGGTTCTCATTGTCAACACCGCTGCAAACAAAGGCAACACTGTCTTGATCAGAATGGCCTAGATGAAACAACCATCCTCCTTCTCTTTTTCCAGTGACACACCCCCTCTCTAAGTCGGTCAACTGGGCAAAATGTCTTTGAGTGCATCATATAGGCATGCCTAACAGTCAATGATCTCTCACCAAGAAGTACAATATCCCCTACAATTAGCCCCTGAGAGCCTATTAACGTTTACACACTCTTGTTCCAAGACCCACTGTCTAATCAGACCACACCAGGAATCATGTATATACTGTATAGTGGTCAACCAAATTGGTCATGCTGGATGACCAGCTTAGATTTGCTGGTTGATTCTGGAGCATAGCTGTGAGGAGTTGATTGCATTTAGCAACAAGAGGATTAATGAGGTCAGGATGTTGGATGATCACCACCCAGCCTCACCCCCAACTCCCCAACTCATCCTCATCTTTCCAGGTCCACTGGAATACCCCTATAGCCCAATGGTATTAAGCCCTATTCTATTGTCAGTTTTTTTCTAAAGGGACTAGACGAACAGTGTGTGCATTTGCACATCTGTGTCAGCAATGGCTGCATTAAGAAGCTGAATGCCCTCATTAGAAGAGGCATCCACAAACCTTTGGACATATGCTGTATTTGTATTGAGGGTAAGGGCCAGTAATGTTTATAAATCTTTATAAATGGGCATTATATTTAAGGGCAAACCTGTGTCGGCGTATGCAGTGGGCCTACATTTCTCTGCAGTTAAGCATGTGCAGCTTTAGCCCGCCCCTTCGGCACAGGAACGTACCATTCATTGTGAAGACAAACTGTCCCTCTGCTGATTACTAAATGTAAGCGGAGAACAAAAGAATAGTCATTAATTTTAAGGGGCATACTCACGGTCACAAGAACCCTACAGAGAAAAACAGATAGACTCAGCTTAATCTCATCAAGCACACATTGGTAGGACATGACTCTTGTTATGACAGGGCTTTGTATGTTTTAATTATCCGGCTGCGTTATATGTATGCCATGGATATAAATGATACATCATTTGAAGCTAACTAAATTCAGTAAACAGCATCATTATTCTCTATGTCCACTGTACTTTACCAAGGTCAGGGCCAGTAAGGCTGGCTAATGGAGCAGCTGAAAGGACTGTGTTTGCTTGTGTTTATAAAAAAAATATATATTACGATATTTCATGCTTAATGTGACTTAAGGAGAATTCCTCTAGGTGGAAAGGAAGCCGTTTGGATATTAGACCATTTTCTGCTTTCATTGTGTCATTTTGTTAAGATGATGATAGGCTGATTGTGTGAAGCTGTGAACTTTGTAGTTCCACTGGGTGGAGATTATGGTGCTTAAATGAAAGCATTAAATATGCAAATCCCAGTAAATGCATTCTTATCCAAATACATTTATGTCTCATTAAAGTGAGCAACTGAAGTGCTGCAGAATGAAGCATGACAAATGCTGCATGCTGAGTTTATCAAGCCTTTCTTCCATGTTTTTAAAATCCTAAATGTATTTAAACCCCATCAAGACGCTGATACTTACACTGTAAAACGTACAGGTTCCTTGAGAAACTTTGCATGTTATTCTATTGTGCCATTCGAAACCGTGGAGAAGGCTCTTAAGGTGCTTTGAGGAACCTTCAATATAAGGACAAAGGTGTCTTTTAGGTTCCTTGAAACACAGAAGTTGAGACAAGAAGTTCCTCTCAAATTGAAGAACCTCCAAAGTACTTTTTACAGCATATAACCATAATACCCCAAAACAGCACAATGTTTATACTAAAAGATCTCAGTCAAGTCTCTGAGCTGAGTGATTATAACTGTTATGGTAGACAGATACATGCGTCAAGACATTACACTTTGAAAAACAGTATACCCCCACTGTCTGTCACTGTCCATTTTATGACCTAGCTCCAATATCGTTTCACAATTTTTCAGTCTCATTCTGCAGCATTTCTTCTCTAGTCAGTGTCTGGATGTTGGTGTTGACCAGACAGTATTGCGATGGTGGACCGCTGTTAATGACATGCACTGCAGTGTTGCTGAGGTTTTCCCCACATTAGTGCTGCTGCTAGGTTGAGTTTGCTCCACCACCATCTATGTAGTCATTCTTACCAGTGATGAAAAGTCAAAGGATGGCTAAACATTAAATCTGTCCATTTATTCACCTAATTTCACCACACCCACTTTCAAGAGATTGCTTCTTCTGCTTTCGTGTGGGTTTTCCAATCTGGCAGCAGATCTGTTGACATAGATTATAACCAGAGCAATAATAACCATACTGACTGAGCAGTCCAATACGCCACATCATAACATTATGACCACCTCCTTGCTTGTACCCTTATTGTCCATTTGATCAAATCCATTTACCATCTAGGATCACTTTGTAGTTTTATAATAACACCATTTGTTTCTCCACATTCTCCTTTCACCCTGATCTTCAACAGAGCAGGTCTTATGTGCAGCACTGCAATCCCACTGTTGTGGTTGGATATTAGTGTGCCGGTATAAAGTAGATTAGAGTTTCTCTTTTATACGGTTAAAATAATATTTTAACAACAAAAATACAAGACTCACTTCCCTCTTGCCTTTCTCTCTCCTACCCTCATGTGAGTGTCTGTTTACAAATGGTCCCACCGTTCAACAAAAAGAGGCAATCAGCTTGCTTGAGTAAAATGCTACAAAGTATTCAGATTTATCACTGATTTAAAGTGTGTTTTTGGACCATACGCAGTCAGCCATGGATATTCATTGTTTTTATTCAGAACATTACACTCTTTTCTTTTCTTGTACCATTACAACCTTAGCCATATGGTCACATGTACTGCACTTGTAATTCTACATAAATGCTGCAATGTTGCACTGTTCTATGATCTGCTCTTTACACTCTACCTCAATTTGCACATCAATATTCACAGCTTTGCACTTTGCTTGGATGTGCATTTTATTGGCTTGGATTTCTTCTTTCTCAATGACTGTAAAGTTGAATCTAATCTAAGTGTCTGTAAATATTAAATTCGTCATTATTTTCCGCTTCTTAAGCGAATACCCTCCCAAAATAGGCTGAACATAGTCATTTGTTTCATAGCCCTCAAACAGAGTTGATACGATTAGTCTCCTGCACAAATAGTAAGCTACTTTGTGTAAAGACACGGCAGCTGACATGCTTTTTGTACTGACCTTTGGCTACAGGAAACATGAAAATAGCATTTGGCCACAGAAGCAGCACTGCTTGTGGAGTGACAGTGTTTGTGTTATACTACTGTTTCCATGCAGTTGGAAGTGGTTATGCTTTTATCATCCTTTAATGTTTTATACTTATAATAAAAATACAATTCTACTGACCTTATAGACTGAGACTTATAAGTGATGGTTCAGTAACAAAATATAATTTTTATTATAATGGTATTATTATAATGTAAGAACACTCCTTGATGAAGTCCAGTAGCTACAATTAAATACTTAAAAAGGGTTCTTTAGTAAAGAAAATGCTTCTATAGAGAACCATGAACACTCAAAGAACCCTATACGTGAATCAAAGGTTCTTTGCATTGTGAAAGGTTTCTTCAGATCGATGAAGAATGTACTTTTTGAAACGAGTTCTAAATAGCAATAAAATATTTCTCCTATTGTTCGAATGTCAAACTTGTAATAAAATGAGAGCCCTTTTTGGTGCCATATAGAATCCTTTTCAAAGTGGTTCTATACAGAACCCTCTACTGAACATTCTCCAACAGCCTAAGTAATCCTTTCAAAATGCAAAGAATAATTCATTCAAGGGTCCTTTGAAACTTCATGGTTCTATATAGGATAAAGAATCATTGAATAACCCTCCTTTTTAGTGTGTAAAATGACCCCTTTTGATCAGATATAACTCTTTTCAAAAAGGTTCTATGTAGAACCCTCTACAGTGCATTCTCAATCAATTTGAATAACCATTTAAAGATGTAAAGAACCTTTTATTGACGCAAAGTGTTCATAGTTCTATATAGAACCATTTTCTTTACTGAAGAACCCTCATTTTAAGTGTGTACCTTTCAATTACCGAGTCATTCATTGCAGTAAATCAAGTGAGCTGCTAATAGAACTGGACAAACCATGTCTTGATTTCACTGAGAGGACACCAACCAAAACATTGTTCTCCTGACTGTGTTCTTCTATCAACATCTCTGTAACTCTCCTGACCCATTTAGACTTACAAAATAAGGTAATAAGTATTTTGTAAGTAATAAGTAATAAGGCCAGAACGGTGGAACACTGCTCCAGTGACCTGGGGTTCCAGATTTGATCCCTGCTGGGGTCACTGTCTGTGAGGAGATTGGAGCGTTCTCTCTGTGTCTGTGTGGGTTTCCTCTGGGTACTCCAGTTTCCTCCCACCTCCCAAAAATGTACACGATAGGTGAACTGACCTTGCTAAATTAACCCCTAGGTGTGAGTGTGACAGTGTCTGCAGTACCCTGCGATAAACTGGCACCCTGTCCAAGGGGTATTCCTTCATTGGTCATCTCCAAGACAACAGCAGGACTCATCACTGAAGATGACCTGCTGCCATTCTGAACCACTCTATGAGAGTCTGACATAAAAGAACCACTTTTGGTTCTGTAATGAACAGTTTTTGTATGAGAGATGTAACATCAAGTGAAAGAACATTCTTTCAAATCTGTAAAAGGTTCTTCAGACATTTAGTACAAAAATGTGGTTCTTTTTAACAGCTTTGTTGTTGTTTTTTTTGGGGAGTGCATGTTTGAGGCCTCATATGGTGATATTTAACACAGACATGTCTGGTTACATCCAACATGGATTAAAATTGTTGCTTAATAATTTGCCAAACAGACTAGATGATCATCCAGCTTTGTAGCAGCTGCTCAACTCTGAAAGAACAAAAGACTTGGCAGTAAATAAAGAGTTTCAATCAAACCCGAAAAAACAACTGTAACAAAAGAATGTGCAGAGCTATACAATTCCGATTACTCATACATATTTATGCTGATTCCTCTGGACCGGTGTCTCATTGGACCCACTGGACCTTTGTCTCAAAAGCAAACAGCCCTCAGAAAATGTCTAGGAACAGCAAAATAGTGCTTGAGTCAATTAAGGGTTTGGCTTTCCCAGACTAGACAAAGCTCCTGGGTAATCCAGGAGCCTTCTCATTTCCTTCTCAGCTCATCCAAATGACCTTCCTCATCTCATTCAGATGCAGGCTGGCATTAGGTACAGTAGTATCAAAGCAGTCTAATTAATAAGTCCAGGTTTGTCTCTTGAGTGTTTCAAGATTTCAAACGCCAGACATCCCTCAGAAAACCAACACAACTATTGATTTAGATATTCAGAGTCAGGGTCTACAGTGTGGAATTCGATGGTCTTTGCGCTGAGCTGGGTTGCCATGGTAATGCAAGCCAGCATGGCCAGACGTATATCGCAGGCCCCAGTTCTAAATCAATGTGTCGACAGTTTTGGCTGAGCCAATATATTGCAAATGAGGCTCTGGAGAGACAAGCCAGCCATGACAATAGAGTTTGTTTGCACACACTTTCTCCTTCTTTCTTGGCCTATATTTAGGATTATGTCCACATGCCTTATTTATTCATCTCTGAAATTTGTTTTTCCACATCAGTCTGAACGTCTCTACTGCCTAGTAAGTAACTGGAGCAAAATAGTAACTGCAAATGTGATTTCACCAATATGTCCTTTTAATAATATATTCCGAATATATCACCCATTTATGCATAATTCGTTTGATAATTTTCTGATAATCTGCAGGGTTGTACACAATGTATCCACAACACCACTCACATTTTCCAGATTTCAAAATAATGTGATTCCCTCAATTCTCATGATCATAATCACAGTCATATGCTATTTATTTATATGCCTTGTCTACCCTATGCACAAAAATATCTTACTTCTGTAAGAACTAATACAGAAGTGGCTGAATTCTGGCCTTCATCCATGAATCTGACCATATTATAACTTGAGAAGATCATATAAATCTGAGAGATATAAAAAGCAATGCCTCTGGCTGGATGAAAAGGCTATTAAATTAGATGGGTCACACCAAGAGAAATTGAAATGTCTCTATGTGGGAAAGCAATCGAGTCACAGAAATAAATGACCTTTCCCATGATTACTTAACAAACAAAGCCCTGTGTGTCTAAAATAGGGTTTCCCTTATCTGCGGAGAAAAACAAATTCCAAGTAAGGCACAGTGGATGAAGAGAAACAAGAGAGACAAAACAGAGGAGGCTTCATACTTCTCTCACTGAATGTTCTTGTCATTTTGGAGCAAGCTGGGCTATTGTATGTGGTTGAAGCATAATAGCGTATGCTGCGTACGAAGCTCTGAAAGCAATGGTTTTAGACAACGTATCCAATTTACACCATTTTCCTCATATCAGAAAACGGAGTTGATCCACCAAGACGTGCTTTTAGTGCACTACCCTATATGCCCAAAAGTATCCAGACACCTTTTTTAATTGGTGAGCATCCATTGCTAACACAGGCCAGTACTCGTTCTCCCTGTAGGCAAACTATGTCATGTCATGTTGAGGTCCTCACCTGCAAAGCTCCCCCAATTGCAAGTCAGTTTTTGCTTAAGAGCCAGGAAAGGCTACAGTTGGCATTGACACAGGCTTGTGTAATCTCCATCAGAAAGCAGTGCAAATACAATAGGACACAGCGTGACATGATCCTAAGCTTTGCTCTAGGGATATAACCCCCCCCCCCATAGTAGAGCACTCAAACTGTGTTGCTCTATCCTTTGGCAGGAGTTGGAACGGCATCTTTGCTCCTAACTAATCACCCAATCAGTACTTGACAAATTATCTTCCTCAACTAATGAAATAATTACAGCAATGTTTAAACAACTACACTCTAACATGTGTCGCTCCAAAGGGATCTTTAGGCAATTTCCATTTTTGGTTCCATAAACGGTCCTTTTTTTAGAACTCGAGATCCTCACTTTGCAGGCAGTTACATGCCATTTGCAGGATAATAATGTAGGATCAGAGTCTCTGACCATGTGTACATGCTCTGCCTGCATGCAGACTAAAAGTAGAATACTGATACATACATAAATGATCAAAAATAATAAAGAGCATGGAGGTTGTTTTGTGTGTTTATTTGTTTGTTTGTTTGTTTTTCATTTTATTCGAACTACTTATTATATTGTAAATATGCTTGTAAATATGTTTGTAAGTCTAATCATTACAAATAATTGATCAATATCATTGCATTGCCAGCTCAAAAACACTCAGTGTTGAACAATTTCCATTTCTGAGATGTAAAGTGTGTTTTAATCCTTACAAGCAAAGAAAACAAGAATGTCAAACAAAAACATCCCCCAAATTTGGTATAGAGTTCTAAATGTTAAGGGAGTAAGAAGAGGCTTGAAATAAATAAAGAACCTTTACATCACCTTTACTGTGATGTAGTAAAAGCCTTCCCAGCAGAGTAGAATTTCCTACAGCAAACAGGGGGACAAGCTCCCTATTAACACCCTTGATTTCAGGAGAGTGTCCACAAACATTTGTTATATTTAATACAAAGCACTAACAGCAGAGGAAGCAGGCCTGCCGAACCCTAGACTCTGCAGGTGTTTTTATAGATAACAGTATGTCTGTCAGAAACCACAGGAGCACATTGAGTAGAAAACTGTCACTTATCACAAACGTGGCCTAACACCACAGTGGTTGCCCCAGGACGGGTCTCAGTGTTTAGAGTACAGGAAGACCAGAATCAGACCAGACCAGAATCGTTCCTTCTGTTTTATGAAGGAGGACCATTTTTCAAACACAGACCAGTCATTTTCACAATGCAGTTCCAGAATAACCATGGGAATGTGACATGGCAGGATTTATTGTCATGAGGAAAGCTTTAATCCATCGTGAATGATGTCTGCAACCAGTCGGATTCACTCCATTCAGCCACACAATGAAACCGTGCCAGATTAAGACATCATTGCATGACCACTAGAGAATAGGCCAGGCTACTTCAGCACTCGCTTGAAGCTCAGTAACAGAAAACATAGTCCATTCTTGCAGCACTGTTGTTCAAAAGCATGTGTTATTCAGGCAGAATCTTGAATTTGATTGTAAATTCTTCGTAATCACATAGCAAATGGCATCGTAACATATTCTTCATCTGGACAGAGTGACTAAAAGTTTTATAATCCCTTTTAAGACCTGTTTTTGTTGTTGTTTTTTGCCTCAGAATTAAGTACATTGACTTAAATGTTATATTGGGTACATGACGAAACTATATCACCACATTTTTAGTAAAATATTATGTGAAATTTTCACCTTTAATAATTTTTTTTTTTCTTCAAATATATTTAAACATATTTTTTATAAAAAAATATTCATTGGCACATTTCAGATATTAAAGTAATTTGTTTTAGTTATTTGGAAGGTTTATTCAAATGTTAAATGAATAATAGTTTTAGAATAACTGGGAATGTTGTGTCATTTTAGAGGAGAAAACATTGAAAACATTGAAAACATTGATGAATATTCCAATATCATTCTCTGTTAGCTGGGATTGTATTTTTTTTCCTAATGACTCTCTTTGTCGTCCTGTAACAGTGATCCTGTTTATTATCAAGGGAGCAGATTTTGGACACAAAAAAATGGTTAAAAGCCAGTTGGTTAGTAATAGTTTTTATCTTAGAATGGATCAATTATTATATAAATTATTTATTGAAATCGAAACAGACACATATCTGTCTGCTGTTGGAGCAGAATCTATAATAGCAGTTACCATGATTTTATGTTACTGACAGCCCCAACTCCAGATTCAGAGTTTCCCCACTAATATGCAAATATGAAAGTGATGCAGCATTCATGTGCACTCATCTCATAAATATGATATTTCTGACATGAATGAAGGCAGCATCAATTAACCTTCTGAGGTTTTGAGGTCTGGTTAGCATAGCAAATCATATTCTATTAGCCTTTTGAACCTTTTCATAGTTTGATGTACTTTTATTCACAAAATTAGAAAAGTATTTATAGGAGAAAGTCACACATACCATTATTTCTTTCAAAAAATAATAGGCTACTGAAACTTGTCTTCATTTGAGATTTGAAGAATTTAAATAAGCACATGAATTTGACCACAGTTTAATCTAAAAATGACCAACATCTAATTTGTTTTGCGATATTTTTGATTATAAGGACTAATAAACACTTTACACCTCAAAAATCCTTAAGTTTTTGAGCTTAAAATGCAAGACTTTTGAGGAGTTATTTGTGAAGATTAGATTGACAAAGATATTTATTATAATAACAACAAGTTCTTCAAAATACTAACATAATAAAATGTAACTGTCAGTGTAAGTGCAGATCTTAGGTTCCAAGGCTTAACTTGCATTGTCCGGTAGTGATGTGATACTCAGACAACTAAAAGTATCAGAAACACCACACTCTCCCAAAGTTGTTGATGTGTTTTATTGTATTGCAGCTTCTGGGCTGAAAAGGGCTGTAGGGTGTTCGCAAGTGAGCTGTAATGAGCCAATACTATTCTGTTAAAAGTTGTGTTGCTTGTGGGGTGTTTTCTTTTGAACGAAGAGCAGCCTTAGTTTCACGGTTTGTCACTTCCATTTACCAAACTCTCGCTATTCAACTGTGTGCTAGACTAGGGAACTAGAACTCAGCACATCTAGAAAAATGAAATGAATATTTAGACCCAGAATCCCTCACGGCACTATTTGGGTCCAAGTCTCAGAGCAATGAAACAGAACAGTGTTTACATCCCATATGTACACCCGACTTTCAACTATCACTGGCGTAAACCTCATTTCTGCTACACAATAAAGACCTCCTCATGCCTGATTCTTCATATCCTCCATTTTTTGGCTGCCATTTTGGCATGCATGCTCCTCTGCTCCTCAGCAGAGAACATATCTGCCTGTGGTGAATGCTTGGAGATGCTATAAATAACCTGGGCTGAGAGAAGGTAGCCATGGTAACTTCACAACGGATACAACGGCTAGGGGGCTCTTCAGAAAGCATGGCTGAATCAGAGAATGGAAATTGTGAAGCTCGGCGCCACATAAACACACACACACATACACACACACACACACACAAACACACACACACACACACACACACACACACAAACACACACACACACACGGATCTCCCTTCGTCACTGTGCAGCCCGCTGTTATATCCTCCGGTGGATCGTATCAGCCAGCATGGAGGCCATATAGCAGCTTGTAGATGAACAGATAGCAGCATCATTTCACCTCTGAAAGGACACCGGTGGTCGTGAGCAGATTTTGTAAAATGTAGGACCGACTTGGATATTACTCTGTCTAGCTGGGAAGGTTTTCTGTCATGATTTCAGGATGTATGGCTAATCTGGAAGCCTTACATTGATTTTCCCATGTGCTGAGCAAAAATACTTGGAAAAATATATTATGATATATATTATGATATCTCTGAAATATACAGTATTTTAAATGCTTTAAATGCATAAACACTTCACACACAGATGCCATTGATTTAAGACAAAAATATATTTGAATATTTTATTTTTCTTTAAACATACAACATAATATTTAACATTTATATGTCACATTTCTAAAATTTGTTAGCAAATGTGCATTTAACACACACACACACACACACACACACACACACACACACACACACACACATATATATACGAATATGAATATATATATATATATATATATATATATATATATATTCATTGGCACATTGTACAGTGATTGGTGCTTGAAAGTTTGTGAATCCTTCAGAATTTTCTATATGTCTGCATAAATTTCACCTAAATCTTCATCAGATTACAAGAAGTTAAGTTAAAAATCATTTTAAGTCTTAAAATTAGTGATTGGCAAAAGTATGTGACTCTTTAGGATTAGCAGATCACTTGAAGGTGAAATTGGATTCAGGGGTTTTCAGTCAATGGGAGAAAATCAGATGTAAGTGAGTGTTTTATGTAAAGAACGGGAATCCAATGTCTGTTCTTCACAACACATTTGTGGAAGTACAACACGAACAACGGAGATCTCTGAGGAGCTCTGAAGAAGAGTTATTGATGCTCATCAGACTGGAAAACGTTCCAGAACCATCTTTAAGTTTGGACTTCACCCATCCACAGTTTGTGTACAAATAGAAGAAAAGCAAGACCATTTTTACCCTCCCCAGGAGCGGTCAAGTATTGGGACATCAACTAATTCACTGTTTTTTTTAAATCAGGAGTCCTAAAAAGAGTTTATCCTGTTTTTGTTGAAGTAACTGTCTCAACTGTTCGAAGAAGACATTCTATTTGTCCAAGAAAGGACAGTTGATTTTGCAGCGTTACTGTGAGGATTTTATGGCATTCGGTGACAAGCGTTATTAAGGTTGTGAGCCTTATTAAGGTCAGAATGTTGGGTGATCACGTCCCCTCCTCATCCCAAACCCCCGAACTCATCCTAAAAATACAGGATGGAGCATCACTCCAGAGAACATAGTTCCACTGCTCCACAGCTCAATGCTTGGGAGGTCTTTATACCCCTCTAGCCCACACTTTGCATTAGGCATGGTGCCAACAGTTTCATGTGAATCTGCTCCAGAGATTTTTATTCTACAGTATTGGCAGTACTCTAGAGGGACTAGACAACCTGTGTATGTGTGCATTTGCACATCTGTGTCGGCAATGGGTGCATTGTAACGTATCTGAATATAATAACAATAAAAATAATAGGGGTGTCCACAGACATTTGGGCCTATATGTGATGAGCAGTGATTTTTTTTTCATTTAATTCCACAACACGATTATCAGTATTCCAGCCTAATATGGCCTACATTCCTAAAACTGCTCAAAATGCATTTTATATGAGTAAGCCGTATAAATTGATACTAATGCAAATCACCATATTTGTACACCTAGGAAATAACAGATTTGAAAACCAGTGTTATTTTAGCATCAGTGTTGATTCAAATGTCTTTTATTGGCCAACTAATCCTTCCATGCTGTCCCATGTTTTTGTCTGGACAGCTCTGTGATTACATTGTGGCTCTCTTTCTGAATGAACACACAGCTTTAAAGGATATCTGATGCTGGACTCTAATTGCTGTTAAATCTGAAAAGATTTTATTCCATCCCCAGAGATTAAGCCTGTATCACGCTCCTTCGTGGCAGAAAGAAGCTTGCTAAAGCTGCTTTATCTCTCCTCTCTTGAGATTACCCAGCAGGCCAAACATTTTGGATTTTACTCCTAATGCTGCATGCATACAGGGAAGCAAATAATGAATCAGACAAATGCTTCTGAAATGTGCTGCTTGTTTGTTGGGGAAATAGGAGTTTGGATTAAAAGCAATCCTATGAAGCAGTAATTTTGTTTTTGCAACTAATCTGTTACTAAGTTAATAGCTGCTCCCCTTCAGCCACCTGAGAAATGAACTCCTAACACAAATGTACACAAATCAAGCTAATGCTCGTTCGGTTTGCATTATTAAAATGTTTGCATTTACTGCACTGCATGACTGCAGTTGTGTCTTTCCAGACTGTCATGAGTCACTGAGAATGACAGCAGGACATCTTCAGTTGGTTAGCCTTGGTGAAGATGGCCAAGGTAACCATGTGTGCAGGCACCATGGACAGCGCCAAGATCAATGGTTTGTCATCACAAATCACACGTCCAGAAGGCCTGGTGTGCAGTACACCCGTCATGGTCTTCAGTACAGGCACTTTGACAGCCCAACATTATGTTAATGAGCTCCTGCAACCAGTGGCTCTACCTTTTTCTGGACAAACCCTCTGGTGTGCAATAGGTCAACACTCATCTGCATACTGCTGCCATCTCAAGAGCTTGCCTTGAAGAAACAGATACTACGTAATAGCCAGTTGTATCTACAGACCTATTCACATCTGAAAACGTGTTGGATTCTGTTGGACGCACTGTTAACACTCCACCCCTTCCCGAAAAAATCTGTAGGAACCACCATTTGGACACCATTTGGAACCTCCACCACTCCATTCTGAGATGTCTGGCATGTTGCATGATACCCAACACCACTACTTCTGCATGTGCAGCTCAATAAATATTGATTTTATCAGTATCAATTTTAACAATATTTTGTTTCTGGGAACCTTATCTCCCAAATAGCATTGCAGTCTGGCTCTTCCTTCTGGGTGTCACAAGGAAGGAATAACCCCTGGATAGAGCACCAGTCATTTTCACATACAGGAGATTTAGAGTAACCAGTTCACCTACCATGTGTCCAAAACTGTTCTGTTACATGTGAAAATCCAGATCACTTCAACAGAATTCAACAAGGTAATAACGGATTTGGGACACCTTGATATGCCTGTGAGCTCGTTACTGTGTGACAGTAGATGGTGTTGCATACATCATACGTCTTCAGAGAAGCTCTGAGTAAACATTAGTTTACATTGTTGGTACACTATACATTACAGTGCATAGTGGGATTGTCACAGTGCATTGCACTACAATATAGTGGAACCCCAATGAAGTACACTATAGAGTGAATATAGGTCTGAAACACAGTTTCAGACAGCTCATGTGTTAAAGGGAGGTGGAAGAAACCCATCAGAGAACATGCATTGAAGTAGGGCTGCCACTAACAACTCATTTTCCATCAATTAATCTATCACCTTTTTTTACACGTTAGTCAACAAATCTATTCAACAAAATTTATCTTGTCAGTGACAAAACATATATCTTATGTCAAAAATATAAACTGTATAAAGGTTTATATATTACAATGCTATTCTAATCTATTGTATTTATTACATTGTGAGAAGAGTGCTTAAATCATGGCCGAAATTAAATAATTCACTAAGGTACGTGTCCCATCAAGCCAAGGAGCCTGGGATTAAAAGCAATGCTAAGAAGATCTGACTAACTAACGCCATGGTAGCGAGGCCTGTAGCCTGCATGTTAACACCATACTAGTGATTTTTAATAGGGTCATGTCTGTAGTGATGTTTTTCATGGTCGGCCACAATCAAAGCTAGATAACTTGATATTATGCTGTTTTTCAACAGAGTCCACTTAACGACCAGTGGCCACTCCTATAGAACCAGTGTGTGGGGAAAGGAGGAGGGGCAAGAAGGATGTTGGTGTTGCAGCAGGGTTGCTAGGGGTTGCTCAGCCATTCAAAATTTAGATACTAGCTATTCACGTTATGAATTCCTCTGATCACATGACAAATATTACAAATCCAGAGAGACAAATGCTGCATCAGTTACCTCTAGTGTGCCTTTAAGTCAGTTGCTATGCATTTCAAGCCATTTTTTGAAACACTCAACTCTATCACACGATTATATTATATCACTGTGCAGGGTTGTGGTGGGGAGGGGGGCGGGTACTAGGCCAACTGCATTCCCCCAGGACTCCTGCACGATATCACAGCTGGGTTGGAATTGTAGCATGTTTGCATTATGTACAGTGCTGTAGCCAAAGGACCACCAGGGACCTCTTGTTCTTTTTAGTTGAGTTCTCACTCATCCTCCTGCTTTCTTACAACTACAATATTATAAAACGGTGATGAAACACTCCATAGTTTGGGTTTCTTCTCAGAATGAAATAATAACACAGTCTTTTTCAGCGCTGCTAGATCAGTACTTATCCTTGCAGTCCATGTGAAAAACGCACCATTGCCCTGAGGATGAAATATACTGCTGTATGGAGCAGTGGTGAAAGCTCACTGTAGGCTAGGTTTTGTACTCTTTGTACTGTTGGGAATAAAATGCTTGGAAATGTGCTCTAACATATTGAATGATAATGTATTCTACAAATGCAGAGCTTTGTTTTCACCCATTTAAGTCTGAGATGCTGTATCCTTATTAGCTGTGACTGGAATATTATCCACATTGATTGGATTATTATTGCTTTATGACTGGGGGGGCTGTGTCTTTATTGGCTATAATTGGGGCCTGTATGACTACTGACTATAGTTGAGACTGTATTCCCATCTTCAGAGGCCAAAAGCAGTACCTTTATGTTCCCTACACTCTGAGCACTATGTGTGAGTCAAAGGAACTGCACTGGAGAATATCCAGAACATCCTGCAACACCACGATTGACCACAAAGCAACATGGACATGTGACCTATCGCCACTGCCTATGACAAGAACCTTCTTTCCTCTTTATCTGCCAATATAGACAATGCAATCTTACTGGCTATGATTTGGGCTTTGGTTTGATTCCTGTTGACATCACAAAGGTGGTGTTTACTGGCAGGACTGTTGGCTGTGGGACATTGTATCCTTATTGATTATGAATGGACCTTGAATTGTAATTAGTTGTATCCTCATTAGATCATATTTACTGGCTGTCATTTATAACATGCATCCTCTCTGGTTGTGATTTGACCATATAACCTTATTAGCTACGAATAGGATATATTCTATATTTAAGATATCGCTTCCTCATCAGCAACAATTAGGCACTGTTGTCTCCTCATTGGCTATAACAGAGATCTTTTATTTGTTAAGACATGACTTTTAGCTATGGGATATTTCATCCTTATTGCCTTTGACTGAGACATTGATCTCTAATTGGATGTAATTATGTCATTGTATTCTTTTGGGAATAGAATACAAGAACCTTGCATTCTCAATGGCTGTGATTGAGCTGTTTCCTGACTGGCTGTAGCATGTATTCCTATTGGCTATGAGTAGAACTTACATCTTTGTTAATGTTGCATTCTGATTGGCTAAGATTGTGGGCTTGGAATCTCTGAGCAGCTCTTGTACTCTCTGATCCTGATCAGCCATAGTCGAAACAATATGCAAAGTGAACTTGGGATTGGAAGGTTTGATCTGTTGGAGTGGCAGGATGTGTTGGTTGGGGGATGTGTAGGAACAGTGCTTTCCATCATCAGCATTGACACCTGAGGCACCTTTGAGCAAATCTCAACCACCTAACCACCAGCTACTGCCACTGCCTACTGCTCCAGGTATGTATGCTCACCCCGTAGTCACTAGGGTTTCGTTGATCAATGACATCACTAAGTAGTGGCTAAGAAAACCTACGTTTTGGGACATAGATTGTGTATCCTCATTAGCTACAGTCGGGACCTCATCATAATTGACTATCATTTGGACTGTGTAACCTCGTTAGCTGGTTATATTTAAGTTGAATATCTTCCAATTTAGTAATGCCATTTAATTCATCCCCATCACTTGCAAGGATCCCGACACACTCTGGACACTATGATGGTGAGCCCAACCACCTCCTCCACCTCTTTTCAAATTGCCACCAATGCAGCATCACCAGACAGCCAACTAATCAGAAGAAAAAGCCAGATGCCCTGCCCCAGCTTCACAGTGGAAGTGACAGGAGATCGTGGCCAATCCTCAATGCTCAAGCCATAGTGTCTGCACCTTAGTCTGCTGAGCCATTCAGAGTCCTGAAACGTTGTATATTCATTGGTTGTTGAGATGTTGGAGCCTCACTGAATATGACCAGGATGCATGCATTCTCATTGACCATGGGTGGAACATTGGTGCCATTTCTTGATATAGCATTAAAGAAAACGAACCTCCTCTTTTACAGTGTTCTTTGAAGGTGATTATTGGAAACGTAATAGGAAAAGTTCCTTTGCACAAAATAATGTAACCTTGGTTTGGTGGAACCCACTGTCCATGTGGTCGTGTGTCTGGCTCAACTGTTGTGTTGAAAAAGAGAAATCCTAAGAGTCTCATGAATCCTGCTTATCCTGCCTCTTTATCTCTCTGCTTCTGCCAAAGTGGATGAAGGACTTCTTGAGAGAGAGAGAGAGAGAGAGAGAGAGAGAGAGAGAGAGAGAGAGATAGAGAGAGAGAGAGAGAGAGAGAGAGAGAGAGAGTGAGAAACTGACCAAAAGATACGCCGAAAGAAAGACAGAGGGCGAACAAGAGTGAGAAGGAAATGGCCTCCGGGGCACTTTCTCAGAACCTGATGACAGCACTTCCCAGGCAGGAGACATTGACTGTGCAGAGAGAAGCTCATACACACCAGCAGACCAAGCCCCTGCCAATTTATCTGGTTAAGATCACAATTTAAATGGGAAAGAGCAGCACTATTAATCTTCATTATGGCAGGAATTCAGTAGTACAGAGACAAGACTTTGACAGAGGACTGAACAAACAGCTCTGTATGAGTCATCAGTGCAAATGAACTGTGCTCAAAAGCCCTGCAACGGGACGAGCACCGCGTGAAGACAAATCTGAGAGCGCAGCGGCTCAAAAGAGACAGGAGGTTCATTTGGAACACCATACCGCCATTGAGCAAATGGAATTTATCATTATGGGTGTTTCATGGTGCAATCAGTCACTTCTAGTGGTGGTGACAATGTCTTCAGCAGTGAACTGGAGTTACAGCTATTACTCAGCTCAAAGGCCTTTAGTAAATGTGCAGTGATACTGAATCCTGCTTTTATGCTCCACAGGAAGGAAGTGCACACGAACATGTGCATGACTTTAACACTTTCTGCACACTAAAATGAATTCATTAATAATTCATTAAATTGTATCTGTTGAACTTTTGAACTGCAATTATGGAAGCTTTAGACCTTATCAGTGAAATGGCAAAATTGGCAGGATTAGTTGGATCTTAATGATCATATAAATTAATATCAGCCCCTTTGTTACTTGTTTATTTTTTCTATTTGAGAAATAGAGAACTGTATTAAACACGTGAATAAAAATATAAATTATATAATAACATACTCCACAAAATGCTATATTTATAATTTATTAAACAAACTGGTGTAGACAACTGACAAATGACCATCATTGTTTTTTTTATTATTTACTATCTGTTGTTGAAAGAAAAAAATAATAATTATTTGGATTTTTAATCAGTCAATTAGGAAATAAAGCTTTCTTTTTTCTATACATGTGTTAACTAACAACAAAGACAATAAAGAAACCAGTGCAATATACATAATCCTTGCAACAAAGTCTGCGTGGGGACACCGAGTTCAGTCCATAAGGGGCTTTGTTCAACTGGGGGGTGTTAATGTGAGGGTCCCTGGCAGTCACTTCCATTCCCCAGGCAGTAATTTTCACTTTTGTATTGTGGTTAGATTAGATTGCGGGGTCGGGAAAGGGATTGATGTTATAAGGTGCAGGGCTTGTTAAAAAATATTCCAGGCTATAGCCCTGGAAGCCCTGGCCAGGCGACACTCCTGGTCATCTACAGCCCTGTTCAGACCGTATTAGTTTCTCAGGGGGGGCGACTTTAAAGATAACATTATCTGATTTTAAGTGATGCAATTTAGCAATATTCCTAATGTGATCTTCAATAATAAAACACTCACATCCAGACAGCAATAAAATAAACTGAAAAAAAGACTGAATCATTTTAGTATGTATGATATCACATTCACAGCTGCAATCAAACAAAGAGAGTCTGATTTCATTTTGGTTTCAGAAACTTTTTGTTTAACAATTTGGAAAGTGTTTAATAGCCACTGGACGAGCTCTCAGAGATTACATACAGCTAAAAACATTATTTTTTACAACATGAGGTGACATCTGCCTGGAAAAACACAGAGATGTATATCCAGACAAGACTAAACTGACCAGACAATGAAGTTTGTGGAAAACAGCAGGTAATTGTGTGTGTAATTTTCTCAGGGGACCATGGACAAAAACACAGAAATAAAATTATAGAGGTGATCATGTGAAAGAGATAAACATCACAGGACCTCTTTGATAGAAAGTGCCTGTAATGAAGACCACAGGTGATCTGGCCTCATTCAGATTTGCACCCCACACCATGACACCAGGCATTTTGTATGTGTGAGAAGAAAATGTTGATCTTAGCGCTGACCCACATGGCTCCAATCATAGATTAATCTCAGACAAGACAAAATTGGAACTTGTCAACGAAGATGACCCACTGCCATTCTTTCTGGGCACAACACATGAGGAGTGATTTCATGTGGAAATACCACCACCATGTGCACCCCCACGGGCTGACTTTGACTTTGAACCCATTACTTAATGGTGAATTCACATTTACCTACTAAAGTGCCATTTAGTAGTATATATGTCAAATGATATGATATTAGAACAGCATTGTGTCCTCTTTATTGCCTTTTTCCCCTTTTTAGCATTATTACCGATCATTCTCTCAGTATAATACCCAGCAAAAACACCATAACATCATAGAGAATCCCCCATTTAACATTAATGACATCCATTGATGTAGAGATCACCTTCTGCAAAATACATCCACCCCAGGGCAGTTGCAGTTTTTTTTAACATCCCTCCCACCTTCAAACTACATAATTGAAAGGGGGGGTTTCTTTACCTTTGAACAAAAACAATTAATTCTCCAGACATCGATGGCAATGTTCTTCAGTGCTACTCCTGAAACCACCCCTGCCCGGCACATTTGTAAACAGCCCATGGAACTCTGTAGGTCTTGTTAATGAGCTGATTTGTTGAATCAGGTGTGTTGGGAGTAGGGAGAGCCCTAAAATATGCAGGGTGGGGGTGCCTCCAGAACCAGTGTTCCTCTATAGCGCTATTCTGTGTGTTTTCATTTAATTTACCATATTACAGCATATTTAATATATGGCTGAATCATGATAATAGTCTTTTTGGTAGCTGGAAGTACTTTAACACATCTGCATTGAAATCTGTTAGTTTGCACTCACCCTGGCAGTGCACTCTGCCCAGTAGAACTCAAACGATTATTTGCAAAATGGGAGAAAAAATTCCATGTTGAGGGCACAAGCAGAGGTTATAAATAATGGAGCATTTGCCTCCAAAGCAAATGAATAATGTAATTTCAAACTATTTGCCTTTTTCTGGAGAGCTCTGCCACCAAAGGCCCTATACTGACACGCTGTGTTGCCTTTCTTTTTCCTGGTGCTCTTATTTTCAGGATCTTATTCATTATAATGCGTTAAAGTGTAAAGAATTTAAGCCACACAATTTTCCCAAACACAGAAGACTTTCTATGATCCCTGCCCGCTGAAAGGCAGCCAGTCATACTGTCCAGTAGTTCTGATCCACTCCAGCCCTCTAAATAAACCTTCTGCATACAAATGAAAGCATTTAGCAGTAGGCCTGCACGCCTGATTTAACATGACATGACATATACGTCACATATCATAACAAACTAGAAGACTTACCCTGTCTTACCATGTTGGTCTCATCATTGCATGACAAATGATTAGTGATTATTCAGCTTGGAAAACAGCTATAATTCACTTGTTTCCAACTGAATTACATTCCAGTTTAAATGCCAACAGAGCCTTTTAGTGCATGTTTACTGCTTTATCCACATGTACATGTTCAACCTACATACAGACTCTGACTGATCAGTGAGAGGGGTGGGGAGAATGACCTCACTGACCCAGATATTGGGTTACAGGGAAATTAGAAGGAAGGGGCTTTTTGCTCACTTTCTACGCTTACACAGTGTTCAAATTTCAGAATAAAAGTTCTGAGAAGGGATAATATTGATACATAAATAAATTACAAAAATAATAAAGGATATTCAGATTGTTGTTTTTTTTATTTGCACTACTGTCAAGTATGATGAGTAACATATTATTATAAATATCCTTGCCCATCTAATCATTACAAGTAATTCATCAAAATTATTGTATTTTCAAGATGGATTTTAAACAGTATTTCTTAGATGTAAAGTCCTTATAAGGACAAATATTCACATAACTCAAATAATTGAATAAAATGTGGCATTTATCCTGTTTTCTGTACAACAGACTTAATTTATTTCTAAAACCACTTTGGGATTATAAGGTTCCTTGGTGCTGTTTCACTGCTGGGGGTGTGTCTATGTAATGATACTAAGTAATACATTAATGTAACTACAGTCTAGTAATGAATTAGAGTAGAACATTACAGTTCACATTACTGTAATCACACTACAATTACTGACGTCCTAAGAAATGCCATTTTTTTTGTGGGTACTACCTACAGCAGAATGCATGACTTGAATGCAAATATAATGAAGGCAGCTTGAAAGCCATAAGCTCAGCGGAAACATCTAATCCTGCTAATGCTGATGGATAAACCCATGCTGAAGAACAGAGATTCCCAGACTCACGGAAATAGTAGACTGGATTACAATAAAGGAAAAGCTCTTTAAGCTTTACATTTTATTTTATTACTTTCATTTGGAGGGAGTTGTTTTGAACTTTTGCCTACTGACTCATTTTTCAGTTTTTGAACAGCATCAACTATTTGTCATTTTAAATGTGACTGTTCTCCTCTGTAGGAATATTTACTGTTTGCCCCATTATCTCTACTGCCTCTTCCTGTTGACTGAAAATTCACTCCCAATAGAATATTATAATAAAATGACACACACTTTAATCAGCCAAACATTATAAGTTGGAGAAATCTTATAGAAGAATGTCTTATCATGGTTGGACTGTTTTATCCATTTTTAATGCCACAGGTTGATGTTTTTAGCCCTAAAGTCTGTTTTTAGAGATGACCACCAAAAGCCTGAGGTCAGAGACAAACTAGCATTTGCTCAGTTCCTATGTGTCAACTGCTCAAAGCCATGATCCAAGAGCTTGCCAAGTAATTGTGACACCTTGTAAGCCCCCAACACATATCTAGCAGGTTTGATATTTGGACATATTGGCCACTCCAGTAGTGTGAAATGTGTTGTGACTGGAAGTGACAGTGACAACCTACAGCCAATGAGAATGCAAGACATGGGCTATGGATTTATACCTCAAGTCGGTTAAATTTAGTGCTTTCCCTGCTTCCAAAACACCTGGTTACATATTCTAGTCTAGCGTTGTTGTTTGACCTGTAACAAGAATATTAATCATTTTTGTCCTCGTATGCAATTTTGTCCAGATTTTGTCCTGTCTGGGTCTTCTCTGCATCCAGTGTTCACAGTAAGCATATAGCTGGCTGAAGAGACTGTAGTAGGGTCTGTGTACCACCTTCATCCCCTTGCAGTAGAATTTCCTTCGGTTAGAAGATCAATAATGGAGAAATACTATATACCATGATACTGTAACACAAATTGCAAGCTTAATTACATGAGGTGAGCTTTCTGTTTCTGTCTAATAAGGACATGTCCAAATGTTTGTGCAGGTCAACTGTATGCAGCAGATAAAATTTACTATGCATTGAAATATGCTGGAACAGTTCTGTAATCAAAGAATCTATTTTACAGAATATTCCCATCTTTGCTTCCAAAAACCTACGATGAAAAGCAGGTGTTTTCAGCTGAAGATGTTGCCTATGCTGCTCAATGATCTCAGGGTCAGAAGAGGACAGTGGATTGAGCAAGGTGCTGCTTAATAGCCATGTAATATAGTTCAAGTAGTGCATTATTGGCCCGTAGAATGTATTAGATACTCAGATGATGCCCGTTGCTGTGTGTCTCTGACATCTGCAGCATTCCAGTCACGGTCTAGTAGAAATCAAAGGCAAACAAGACTTCATCTGGCCTCATAATGGGGCCATATTTGGCTGTACAAAGGCACTAAACAATGAAGCCACCGCCCTGGGGGCTTAACCTGAATACATCAGCACAAACAAGCATGGTCAAGCAGCGGAAGGAGAGCTCCTCTGGGTAGCAGCCGGGAACTGCACCATCTCCACTGTTGAAAAAGCATCAGTTTAGAACTAGGCTGAGCAGTTAAGCATTTGGTGTGAAGATATTCCAGTCTAATGCACTCTTAAAACCTGCAGATCCTAAATGTTTCTTGGCTTAAATGTAAGGACAAGCCTTTCATTTGTATAGAATGTGCACTCAGCTAGGGCTGGGCGAGATATTTTCATGATGCACAGTTTTTATTGCGATATTCTGTTATGCAGACAACATACTTCAGTCTTAACAACTTAATCATTGTCTTTGCTTTACACTCAGAATGGGCCTGCAGACCACTAGAGAGTGCTCCATGGCCCACCAGTGGTCCCCACAGATCTAGATCTGGGGATCCCCATCTGATCTAGAGCTACAAATACTTCAAACTAGCACCCATTCTGTAAAGATTGTTGTACACCTATCAACACTATATGGTCCAGAAAATGTTGTTGCATGCAGGTTTAGCAGAGGACCCTCTAATGGATCCCTTCCTTGGAGGACCTTTTGGTACTGACCACTGCATACTGGGAACACCTAACAGGAGTTGTCCAGTAATCACATTTTGGATCACGATCCAAAGACAATCGATGTTTTTCACTTTGTCTGTTGGTGGTGCTGAATTTAAAAGTGTCATGTACAACATCTGTGCTTTGCTGAGGTTTTTGGAAGCAAAGTCATTAGCAGAAACATTTACACTTGGCCCTTTGTGGTCCTGGGGCCCTAACCGACTTATTATTCCACTTATAGCAAGAAACAGACTTTATAAAATGTTTCTCCACATTCAAACATCTCATTTATAACAATTATAAAAATAAAATATAAAAAAAATATTCATTGAAGGGTCTTTTGGGAAGCGTGAGCCTTTCTTCTATGCAATCATTCCAGTTAACTCTTTTCGGTGCCTATTCATGTAACAGTGTATGGGGACTGAAAGTCTAACCTTGGAAATCCTTTTAGGCTTGGATTAGCCTTAATCTGAATCTGAGAAACCGTCCTTTTACCATGTAATTTATATTTAGTGGAGAAACAATTCAGGACTTCTACTCCCATCACAAAATTACAGACTGAAACAAGAATATTAATTGTCTTCCAAGTCAATACCATAAAGCTAATGGACACAAAACAACTTCAGCGTGAGCCATATTTATAATTCATGACTTTGGTTTATTTATGAGACTGTTGGTCATTTCACAAGGGCTAAAATATGTAGCAATTACCCGAGCCTCACCATGTTGACATGCTGGCAATTTGGCAAAGAGGCTTTGTGAATTAAACTGTGGTGGAGTTGTCCCATGTAATCAGACTCAAGGCTTGTGGAATACTGAGGCACATTACTAATAAAGGTGTGGAAAATGTAACCCCAACCTTTTTCTTGGCTGTAATGTTGGTTAGTAAATCTAAATCATGATGCCCTGTAATGTCATGATTCGTACTCACGTTTGGCTGTAATCACATTGATGGAGTATCTTTAATTCATGTGGAAAAGGTGGTAAAAACCAGAAGAAGGAATCAGCAGGATGAAGAGAGCAAGTATGAGCCCTTGAGAAGTGGTTTTCAAATCACATATTCTGCTAAGGTAGTTATTTAAAGGCCCTTATCAGGCAGTTCAGGGACACCGTGTGGTGTGTAAAGGGAAGAAGGAAGTGTCAGAGCAGGATTTAGACATTTTCTGCCCTTGTCTGTGACAGCAACCAGGCAAACCACACAGAATTATAACCACACAAGCCTGATCTACACATCCGCTGAACCTTGAATAATACATTTCTATATGTGCACATTAAGTTGCACCCATTGCATCTTTGCATGAGATCTGCATTTTGAGATTTTGAGCCTCAAAATGTTTTTATAGTCTTTATAGTGACATTTTCTAGACGAAGAGTCTAAAATATATACTAAAATAATACTTAAAACTTGAAACTTAAAAAAACAACACCTACCATAATGATAAAAAAATTGCACAATATATATTTTGTGGTTCTGCGAAATATATTGCAATATTAAAAGGTATAGGAATGACTATTCATGATGCATTTTTCCTTAAAGGAAACCTAAATAATGCATATTGCCAAAGAAAAATGAAACATTATTTTGGGGGAAAACTATTAAAATAGATCATTAAAAATAAAAAATAGCATGTTATTGCACAAATTATTGCATGCCTTGCATAGTGACTATTGCATATGCAGGCATTTCAACAACAACGCTGAAACAATATACTCTGCAGAATATGAATATGCAAATATCAGGTAGAACCTTATAGTTCCAAGGGGACGAAATGTGCAAATCTACACACAGTTTGTCTAGGCCCTGTAGAGAAGTACTGCCAAAACAATAAGACTCTCTTGAGCAGATAAGCATGAACTTATTGTGAGCTGCATGCTAGAGGGGTATAAAGCCCACCAGGATTGAGCTGTATAGCAGTGAGTCTACGTTCTCTAGAGTGATGGACTCCTTCAAGCACGTTTGGGATGAAGTGCGGAGGTGATAACTTAACATCCCAGCCTTCCTACTACTCTTGTTACTGAATGCAGTCAAATCATCATAGCTCTAGACAGCAATAGACAGTTACTCCAATAAAATCAGGAAAATTTAATTTTTAATACCCTTAATTTAGGAAGAAGCAATGAATGAAAATTCTTTTTTTTCCAGGCTAAAATGTATCACACAACATAACAACAACAAGAACGATGTAATAAATGAATCATAATGAATGCATGACGCAGTGCTCTCACAAAAATATATGAATGCATCAACAGTCAGATGGCTATTTGTCTGCTGTGCCATTTGCTCTGACCTTTCCTGGGGAGCTCTGTTCTGCAATGTAATTAGATGCAAGCAGTGCACTCTAAAGGCTATTGTGTACTACACATGAGCTAATGACTGAAGAGTCATGACTGTCGTCCTTTTGTTGAGGACAGTCAGTGCTGGACAGAGTAATAGTGTCAAATCACACCAAATGAAGGCACCATGAGTCCTTCATCCTCAAACCTGATTATAATCCAATCCCAAATAGAAGCTGGATTTGTCACTAATTGATGATATGCTTCCAGTCTATTGCAGTCCAGGTTCCTAATTCATGGCCAAAATGTCTTTGAATACATCGTAGAGATATGTCAACAATCTCTCATTAAGAGGTACACTACCCAAAAGTAGCTTTTGAAAGCCTGTTTATTAGGCAAATGTACGCCATCTTGTGCCCAGGCCCAGTATGTAATCAGACCACACCAGCAATTAGATATTATTTTCATCAATGCATGTACTTTTGCAGTGATGCTAGTGTCCAGCAAGTAGCCTAAAAATATGGAAAGTGTGTCTAAATCTGCCATCTTATTTAGTCAATTTCTAGTATAGACAGTACATTAAATGTAAACATACCTATAAACCCACTGTGCTTGCACACAGGAATTTGTCCTCCACATAGTGAAACACACATACCACACTAGTGAATTCACACATTAGTGAGCAGTCTACTACCTAAGGATATCTAAGTGAACAGCAAAGCACTTGTGTAAGTTGCTCTGGATAAGAGCATCTACTCAGTGCCAAAAATCCAAAACCATGGGGAGCAGAGCTTTCAGTCGCTCTGCTCCCCAACTCTGGAACTCCTTACCATCTCACATAAGGAACATAAATTCACTACCAAACTTTAAATCTGCTCTCAGAACACACCTGTTTAGAACTGCCTTCTCCATCTGACTCTGTTATTCTTAACCTCTGTTATTTTATTTTCTTATAATTTATCTTATTTGTTTCTTATTATTTCAATTTTACTGTCTATTTTACTCTTTTGTATGGTGTCCTTGAGTGCCAGAAAGGCGCCTTTGAAATAAAATGTATTATTATTATTATTATTATTATTATTATTATTATTATTATTTATTATTATTATTATTATTATTATTATTATTATTATTGTTTCTTATTATTATTATTATTATTATTATTAAATGCAAATGCAGTGAGCACCGTGCCCAGGCACTGGCAGCTCCACAGCACCTGGGAGCAGCTGGGAGTTAGAGCACACCTGCCAGTTTAGGGGATCAAACTGCCTGCAGTAACAAACTCATTCATTATTTTTATGACATCGGCATCAAACATCAACAACCAAAGACCTGATGTCTGGGTTATGGGCCCAACATGCTTCCGATGCACCACTGTCCTAGACCACCACCCCAAATGGATGTCAAATCCAACCCTGGTTTAGGAGGCCAGTGCCTTATCCTTTAGTCCTCTGGGGCTTACCCCACTTAGCAGTGATGGTAGTATGTCCAGCCAATAAAAAAATATGGTGAGTATCCAAATTAGATTATTCTCAACCTTTTAAACAAACTCACACCACAAGATCGTATCCCAGCATGGTAAGGCGTTTTGAGTAAAGACATTGCTGTGGAAATATGAATATGCAGCTGAACATATACAGTTTAATGTATGCAAAATAACAAAAATGGTTCATTAAAACAATATGATGTGCTATGTTCCGGCTGGTGGCTTAATATGGAGGTTGGAATGAACTTTTCACCTCGGGAAGTTATACCTACCACGACTGCACTGTCGCTCAGCCCAGGTTTTGCATGACTAATATCTTTTGGCTGCATCTCAATGTGCATCAGACATTTCAGTGGCGTTTTCACAGCCGGCGGTCAATGTGGTCATGACAGGCATATTTGTCATAGTTTGTATAACACTCAACAACCGGACCACAGATGTTCTGTATCTTTATAAGAAGATGCTCAATTAATGGCCTTGATATATATGTAAATTATAAATTGCATAAAAGGTGTGTCACACAAATGTTTGAATATTATCACCACTATGACTGAATATGTACATGTAAATAGAGACGGGCACTGAAGCTGCTGCATCAACAGCAGCAAGTCAGGGGGCAGAAGACAGGCTGCTTTCTGACAGCACTGCCCTTCAGGCCAAATGAACACAGTTTGATTTACGACACCGCAAAGCTTTCATCAGGCTTTTATTACCAGCTTCACATCCATTTACGTCATATCATGATTTATTCATTCGTTAAGGGCCCTTGTATGTTTGGATTCCTTTTGTGTGTTTCTCGTTGAGACAGAAGAGATGGTAGTTATGAGAATCCTTGTTTTGTTTTTTATTAATTGCAAAGGTTTCATCACCCTCACAAGTCTCTTCATAAGTGGGTTAAGAAGCGCCAAAACAAAGCGAAAATGATCAGGAGCAAAACAGTTATCACTGTGGAAAAGATGCAAAATAGATTATTACATGGAAGATGAATGAACCATTCCTTCATGTAAAAATCTGTTTTATTATTAAGTGAATTAATGTCATTATTTTAGATACAAAGTACTTTGTGAAACCGTATATCATTATTTTAAGCCAAAAACAGTCATTATTTTGAGGAAATATATCATTATTTAGATATTACAGTGATTATTTTGGAATGCTATTTCATTATTTTGAGATTTTATTATGGTATATGCTCATAATTATTATTGTGAGTTATTATTTTCAACCATACAAGTCTTTTTATTAGAGGATTATAAATCTTTTATCTCTGAACTTACAGTTAAATTAGTCTGTAATGAATTTTAGATATTAATTTCATTAATCCCTCTCTTCATTCATATATATATATATATATATATATATATATATATATATATATATATATATATATATATATAATATATATATATATATACACACACACACACTGGGAACACAACACAACAGCTACACCGTACAAACTGTAATGCCTTTAACGTGTTCCAGAAAAGCATTTTATGCCCAATCAGTATAGACAGGACAGAGCTGCTGAAAATGCATTTCAATCTACTGTAGCTCTGCTTATTCATTTGATGCACAAGCCGTAGGACTCTACAGTATAAGACTCCCCTCCCCCTGTGTAGCTCACCTACAGCCAGCTGAAAAAGTCCCCAGCTGCAGCGAGCAGCAAGGTAATTCACTTCTTATCACAGAGCCTTCAAATGAATGTCAGGGGACTGAGGAAGCCCAAAGGTCAGCTAGCTGCCTCACTGCATGGTTATTCATCTCAGCCATCGCTGTCCAAATCATAATCAAGCACCATAGGGCAGTCGTGCCAACAAACTCTGCTGAGTGTGCACCGCTGGATTGAGTGAATATTAAAAATTAAGATGGCAAAAAGGTTCTTCCTGGAGAAATAAACAGTCCATAGTTTTATTCAATCCATATGTGCTGAAGTTGTGGACCATCTAAAGGGCCCTGAGGACCAGTTTGAGAACCACTGCTTTTAACAGAGTATTTATGAACAGGAACGTGTCAAATCTTAGTTTAATGACTTTGTTTATTAGCATATTTAGGAATTTTCAGTTTATTACAATCTTTATTACCTTTTTCTTTACACTTAAGTAGGTAAAGAACTTGGAAATAGCTTGAAGATAACATGACAGCTAACTTCTCTCTCATTGAGGACATTAGGATCATCATGGTGGCCATCATTAGGCACATACAAAGGAAAAGGATACGTGCGGGATGGTTCACAAAAAAAACAAAAAAACAAAAACAAAGTTCTTACAAAGCTGAAAACAACAAGTTCAAGAACCAGAGTTCTTTTTCGGTCACATTTTCAGGGTTTAATGAAGTGCAAGGACTAGTGAAGGAGGTTGTTCCGCACGTCTTGTTTGGTTGTCAAAGGTTAGTGCATGCAAGATTTTTTTCTCCTACCTCTCCAGCCTCGCAGCTTTTTTCCCATAATCTCCAAAATGAACTTAGCCGCTGGATGAGTTCTGCCCGTGCAGCACCAACATGATGGAACTTCACATCTTGTTCGTACTGTGTTTGAAGTGAAAGAGGAGTTCGGTGTGATGTGCTGATGGTTTTCTCACTCAGCTGCAAAGCTTAGAGTTTTACATTCTGCTGTCGTCTTTCAGTCTAATTCTCGCATTTGCTGATGTGCTGTGTGCAGTAGTGCAGACCAAATGCAGTCTTGATGTCCAGCTTTCAAGAGTTCCACAGCACGACCAAGAGGGAGAGAGACAACTTCATGTTTCGGCGAAGCAGTGAGAGAAACCCAACCGCTGATTTAGCGAGGCACTTTCAGAGGCTACACAACACCATCACTGACAACGTCACAACACAAATCAGGAACAGGTTTTCTGATCACAAGAGATTGCAATTTCTTGCTCTGTTGGATCCTCAGCCTTTTGGCTTGTGTAGGAAAACCTTCCCTGTGGCCACATTTGCATTCTTATTCGAAGCTTAAGAGCACTTGGACATAACTCTGCTGAAAACTGAACTAACAGTCTTGTTCTCCATGGAGGACTCCACAGAGAAGAATCCCTGGGGCCTCCTACTTTTTCTTCAAATGAGCGGACTTACTGACAGCCTCTCTAGACTCTTCTCTCTTGTGTTCTTAATTGTTATCATACCTGGGTCTCCGTTGAACAAAGTTTTTCCGCTCTGAAGAGAAGAAAAAGCTCCGCGAGATACACAACAGGACAAATCAGACTGGCGTCCCAGTTGAAATCGCAATTGAAAAGGATTTGCTGATTGAACTGATAAGGAAAGGGACTGGCCTGGTATATAACTGTGAGCGCGAGTTTTGCTTTGTTGAACGACTGTACTCGTAGGATTCGGTGATTGTTTCTGGACATGTGACACAGAAAATGAAACTATGTTGTGCACTTTCATACATGTTCATTTTGTAGTTGTATTTGTGGGTGTTTGGTCTGCATTTTGATTCACGCCACTACAATATTGTAGCTAATTTTACAGTAGCTGTCCAATAAGAGCTTCGATACCTCAACAATACATTACTTTTTGAAGTGAAAGCATCCAGGATTTGGACCATTTCTATGAATATTATTTGAACTTGAGAAGATATTTGTAGACAACGCTGACAGTTTTATACATCATAAATGATTAACATCTTGGGTTATTATTGCTATCTGTTAGAGTCTCAGTTTATTACCATCATTTTTACACCTGCTGTGTTGTTGACAGGGTTGTCTATTCGTATCAGATTTGTTTATTCGGAATTCAACACCAAATCCTCTATAAAACTCTAAAACACATTTTAGGGACCATGTAAGTAATGAAAACAGTATTTCATTGTAGGAATTACAGAAATTCTTAGCTTTGTACGTAGCTTTTGGTCAGTATTATCATTTATACAGTCGTGGCTGAAAACACAATTATGAGCAAGTCAATTATTTTCTGTTCACTAAACACGGGGAGAAGGCCAGCGTTAATGTCCAGGACAAGTGACCATACAGTCCAGAAGCAGTAGATTGAAAAATATATACTGAAAAATACTGAAAATAAAAATCCACTGAAAAGATCTTTAGAGAACCAAAACCTGTCCTTCAAGGCATCGATCCAAACATCTATTTTGGCCTTGTACGTTTAAAGCAGGTGAACAACATAGCAGGTGTATAAATGATGGTAATAAGCTGAGACTCTTACAGATAGCAATAACAATCCAAGATGTTAATCATTTATGATGTATAAAACTGCCAGAATGTCAAAAAACAGCTACATACAATACATTTGTTGTCTACAAATATCTTCTCAATCTCAAAATGATATTCACATAAATGGTCCAAGTCGGACACATCTTCAAAACATCTGCGTTGCTTACCTCTTGGATGCAGCCGTTTTTGCTGATCTGCTTCACTTCGCCAAAGTGATGTATTCATCAGTTACTTCTTGCTACTGAGAGCAGCAATGTTTTGAAGGAGAGCACAACCAAAACACTGGCGTCTGAGAACAGATTAAAATGTTCACGCTTCTTCTGCCTGCAGGTGCTGAATGTTTGGCTTGATGATAGACACTTGAATTGTATTTGAAGCCTGACTCAAGGCTATAAATCCATTTATTATACAGCTTTAAAGTTTATGTGGATTCATTGATCTTTGCCAAATGTCTGTCTTCATGGTTCATGCCCCAAGGTTGAAAGGGAGGGATGTTATGGGAAGACAAGAAGAATACCAAGAGCTTCATTAGAATGTGAGGCCAAGCACACTCCACAGCAGCAAATCCAATAAATCAGTTATAGCATGAATCTAATCATATCATATCATGTGCTTAGAAATAGTTCTCAGATTTAGCAGATGGTAGCAGTTAATCAGACACTGGGAATGAAGTATTTTTCCCAACACTAACTGAAATGGCACCATACAAAATGGGAAATTGTTGGGATGATCTGGATTGTTTCTTGGTCAGTTCTGGCCAAAAATGACCGAATCTACATATACAGCACTGTTACGGGTCATCCCATTAAATTTCCGGGCAAAATCATTCAGTTGTTCTGATCAAACAATGCATTATAATCACTTCTTGTCCATACATGAGCATTTGGTAGCTCCATAATTACAGAATGTAGTTCATCTGTTTCTCTGCATGCTTTACTATCCTCCTTTCACCCTTTACACCCTGGTCAGGACCCCACAGGACCACGACTATGTGGGTGGTGGGTCATTCTCGGCACTGTACTGACACTGACATGGTGGTGGTGTGTTGGTGTGTGTTCTACTGGTATGAATTGATCAGACACAGCAGTGCTGCTGGAGTGTTTAAACCCCTCAGTGTCACTGCTAGACTTTTGGGCAGCGTCCTATGAGCAGGACTAGAGGATGACCATCACATACTGTGCGGCAACAGACGAGCTTCTGTCTCAGACTTTACATCTACAACGATGACCAACTGGGTAGGATATAGTGTTTAAACACTCCAGCAGTGTCTAATCCACTCATACCTGTGCAACGCACACACCACCACATCAGTGTCACTGCTATGCTGAGAATGACCCACCACCCACATAACAGCTGCTCTGTGATGGTCCTGAGGGGTCCCACTGTTGAAAAAAGTAAGGGTTAAAGAAGGATACACAGAAAGAGGTGGAGTGCATCCTTGTTTCTCTTGCAGAATATAATAGATACAAGAATGTGGTCATAATGTTATGGTTGATCGGAGAAAAAACCCATCCTGCTTTGGCTAAAGTGCCTATATTTTAGTCCTTGTGTGTTTCAGGCCTGAGAATGAAATGCTTTTCTTTTATTATCTAAAACTAAGGTTTGCTTTTTTTTATAGCAAAAGCAATCTTCAGATATAAAATGCCTGAATGAAGTGGCTGCACATGACATAATGATGTTACATCCAAAGTGTCCTTTGTTGTCCTTTTGTTCATTCCTTTTGGCAGGAAATGTGTTGTTGTAACACATTTCAATCATGTGCAACCAATTGACTCAGCTGAATCATGTACATTCAAAGCACTGTTTATTATTGTGCTTGTGGCATCATGAAGCTAATCATCGTTTACTCATCACTGCCAGGACTTTGGCAAAGATCACTTAGCCCATATGACAGTGGAGCACGCTTGCAACATTGAGGTTCTTCTGCTATCAGGTCAGTTGCTCATTTGACAACAGATGCTAAGTTTTTCTTTTTCTTTTCCGACATGTTGTCAGTCAAAATTATGTAAACACAAACATGCAGAATATAATAATAATTCTCTGTTAGTTCTTGTTCAGCATGTTTCTTGTCATGATGTCTTCGATGGGATGAAGTAACAGGGAGTTGAGAAGATAGGGTGGAGTAATGAGGAATCCAGAAGAGATGGGTCGAGTAATGAGATGTTGAGGAGATGGGGTGGAGTAATGGGGCATTGAGAAGATGGATTGAAGTAACAGGATGTTAAGCATGTGAGGGTGGGGTTATAGGGTGTTGAGGAGGTAGGGTGGAGTAATGGGCTGTTTAGGAGATGAGGGTCAAATTACAGAGTGCTGAGGAGGTGGGGGTGGAGTAACTGGAGGTTGAGGTGATGGGATGGAGCAACTGTAGTATCTCATACAGACTGACTGGAGATGTGTAATACATGTGTTGATGCAACTGCAAAAATGATCATTTTTATTATTATTTTCTACAATAAGTACATATTTTAACTGCACATTTTAAATGAGTAAGATAAAGAAAACATTATATACCCTTACTTTTAAATATAAGATTTAAACACTCCTTAAACATACATTTATTTAACAATAATTTGGATTCAAATATGAAACCATCGATGTTCTGGCATCAACAGAGGGAACCTCAGACATTAGGCTTAGAATGATGTTTAAATCTGATCTGCAGAGTCCTTCAGACTGAAGACCCACTAAGCCATTTAATATCAAGACTATGAAGGCATTCATGTCATTTCACCTTCTACTAAACCAGATGGACATGTATTGGAAACAGTGGCCCTCATGCATATTCATGATGGTGTGTGATTCAAGGGCGGGGAGCTCAGGCAGTGGGGCTCTATGAAGGAAAGCGATTTTAAATTCTTTCTTAAGACAGGACAAGTAGGCCATTGAGAGGGTAGAGCCTGGGAAACTTTCCACCAGCTCTTTTTAGCACCCACCTCTTTGATGGCCCACTCCATCTATATAGTAAACGTGTAAGATTTATTTGGTTAGGCTAGACCTAAATAGGAATGGGTGGAGGGGGAGCATGCACAAAGTACCCAGGAGAGGCCCTCTGGAAAGCACTCAAAGGCAGAGGCAGTGGATCATTCAGGGGTGTATCTCATTGATCAGGACTGCGAGGAAATCAATGCTAATTTTCTCTGTGCGTCCGAGGAGACATGTGTGGGGTAGGTGGCATAAAAGGAGAGCAGTCGAGACATGTGTTCTGCACCAGCCAATGACGTGACTTCATTGCAGACACTGACAAATATTGATACTTAAATATAATCCAAACAATAAGCAGTCGAAATGTTTCATCAATGAATGAAAAAACGAAATAAAAGTTTCCAGATTCAAAATTTTATGGATTTTTTTCAGGTTTAAGGAATAATGACTAAAACATTAACCCATTCTTTTCCTCTACTCCTTGTCCACTTGAGTGCTTATTAGTGAGGACATTAATGGACTATGATGCACCCAGAGAATCTTAAAAAAAAACTGTGCAGTAATTTAGGGCCACCGTTCACCAGCCTTTAAGATTTCCTTTACCATACATTTCCTTTAACCTCTGTAATTTTATAGTCAGCATGTTGCTGGCTATACTGAAGGTTGCTGGTTTGAATCCCTGAACAGTCAGGACATGACTGATGTGCAAATGCCCTTAACTCCCCAGCTGCTCCCCAGGTGCCATGGATATGGCTGCCCACTCCTCTAGGCATGTGTGCTCACTGCCCCCTAGTATGTGTGAATTCACTAGTCGCAACAGTGATAACAGAACTCTGAATGGCTGGCTTGTTTTTGTTGCATATGACATCACAGAAAAGCAAACGGGTCCTGATGGAAAAATTCACTCATCGTCACAGTCCACATATTTTTTTCATGTGTGAAAATCGGACTCGGTGTGAATAAGCCTTAATGCTGCCTGAACCATCTGAGATTTTAATATATAAAGCTCTTCTGTAGGAACGTCTTTCCTAAAAGGAACATTATACAGCAATGTTACCATAAAATGAAAAAACGAATTCGATGCTCCATCAGTAAAAGCAAAGCCGTGCATTGCCAGTGTGGAGGTCATAGCAGAGCATCACAAAGATGTGGTTGGAGGAGGCAAGTGAGAGTAAAAGGAGGAGTGACTGAGCAAAAGACAGGATAAGAGTAAATCTTAAACGGGCTTTTACTTGTGGGAGAAAGTTAAGAACAGATGAAGAACAGATGCTGTTGGACTAATAAAAGCAATTAAAACTTATAAGCTGGTTTACTCGTCTTGTGTTGTTGCATTTGCTTGACATTAACAATAAAACTCGTCCCTCTTTTGTAATTATACACTAAGTTAGTCTAGTTTTGACTGTTTGAGTGGAATCCAGGTTTTGTGAGGTAATTTTAGTTGACTACTGTTCTTTGTATGTTAGCATCCCTGTATGTGTCATTCCTGACATGCGTCTTTCACTTCTCACCTTGTCTTTGCCAGTTCTGTGTCATTTCATGGTCCAAAATCATTTCACTGTAAATCTTTCTCCCATAACATTACTATAGATACAGGGTTTTTATTTCATCTGCATCCATATTATGCTAAATTAAGTTCATGCAGTGTTTTGTTTGTCTTTTAATTTTCCAAGTAAAATGAAAGATATATGAACAATGATGGAATATAACACATAATATAAATAAATGCATGTATACATTCGGAATTTTAACTTTTTAAGGTGTAAAAGCTCATAAATCATAAGCCGTACAAAGTATAAATAAAATATGATAAATTAGCCAGTGAGAGTGCTATGAGGCATCAATTGATTTTCATATCGATGCTCTATGGGAGGCTTGTATAATGCATGCTGAACTGCGTGCATCAAAAGTCAAATCAATTGAGCAGTTTAATAAATACCCAGTCATTTCTATTGGAACGGTTCTGAGTGAAGAGTCACTTTTCCAATTATACAGTGAGCCTTGGGTTGCAGCCTGCCAACTCTTATTGCAGCGGGTGCAACTCTGTGTGTATGTGTGTGTGTGTGTGTGGGTATGGGTATGCACATGCAGTCCGTCTGCATCTCTGAAGGCATTCAGTGTGAAGCCATGTGCACACACACACCCTCTTTTTGTAATGGCAATTCCTTTACTGCCCCCCCCACACCCCCCTCCAACTACCATCTTTGTCACCATAGCAACGGGATCCAGTGAGCTGACATTACCATCTCTTGGGGCCTAGCCTTGTTCTCCTGCTCACACACAACACAGCTGTTTCATCCCCCAACAAAGCAATTAACACACAAGGCCAAACAGGGATTTTCTCCCCCTCAAATATGGGTGTCTCTCTCTCTCTGTCTGCCAGAGTGATTGTGAAGGGGGGGGTTAGGGGGGCTATCCTCTTCTGTCATTATCTGGGCTCTGTGGAACCCTCAAGCAGTTCGCTGAGGATGGCTGCATGTTGATATAGTCTGGGAAGGATTTGGAGGCCAGGGATTTAAATACAGGGAAAAGTGGAGCGAAAAACTAATAATACACTGCCATGCTGCATTTTGGTCAAATGCAACTGAGGAAAGAGTCAAGCATGCTGCCAAAAGCTTAAAAGGCCTTGCTTTTCTTTACATTTATAATTGAGGCTTCCATTTCTAATGCTTACAACTGAACCTTTCACTAACGGAATCAGTTTGTAGTGTTATCAGCGTAGGTTGGGAATGATAAAGCTTAAGATCACAGGAATGTTCAAAGTCCAATAGAAAGGTGTCCCAATACTTTTGTCCACAAAGTATACGGGAATACTTTCCTTCATGTGTCTATAATGTGTACAGAAAGCCTGCGTTTACTATACAACCAGGCCTCAACACTTGTACAGAGTCATTGTCCATTGTATTCGGTACAGTGGTGGATAATTAGTGAATTAGCTTAATTAGTGGTACAGCGCATGATCAAAACAAACACCCCACGGCTCTGCGGCCTTCAGGGAATTCAGTGGGCCTGTTCTTCTGCCACAGCTCATTCTGGGACCAGTTTGACATCCAAATCTAGATGTGCATAATCCAGCTGACTGGGGCAGCAGCATGGTCAGCCAGTTCACAGCACTTTCCCCGAAGCACCTGCTAATGAAAATGACTCCAAGCCAAACACCTCAATAAACTCATTCTTCCCTATCTGACAAGTAATTAATGGGACAGGCAATGACTAATGAATTATGACCATAATATCACTGGGAGGTAGCATGACCTGTCACTCAAAGACAAGCAAAGTCATTAATTTATTTCCCATTATTACCCATTATTTCCCATTATTCATTTATTAGGCCTGTGGTATGACATTCACTGATTCCTTCAATTCGTAAAGGCCCTAAAATCCTCCCTCCTCATCTTCCTTTTTCTTGATTCAAACATGCCCATCCTATCTTCATGTAAAAAATGTACTGCTTCATTTTGAGCAAAACAGTGGAGCTTGAGTGGAAGTAAGGGTGGGAGGAAAATTAATTTGGGGTAGCGAAGTAAGTACATTTTATTTCTATAGCACATTTAAAAGCAAAGTGCTTCACAAGAGTGAGATTACTAAGCTCAGTAATCCATTTATACATGAACATACATAGATCAACACACCACGGTCCTTGTTCAGCTAACCAATAGAAATGTTTTGAACTTAGATTTAAAATCAGACACGGATGGGGAGTCTGACGTCACTTGGGAGTCCATTCCAAATCTATGGAGCAGTGACAGCACATCCCCTTTCTGTTTAAGCAAAGACTGTGGAGCAGTCAAAAGTGACTGGGATGTCAGCAGCATAAGCAGGGGCTTATGCAATGCCATTTTAAATTGGATTCTGTAATGCACTGCGAGCCAGGGCAGGGATGCTAAAACTGGAGTAATATGTTTTCTTTTCTTAGTACCAGTTCACATCCTGGCTGATGCATTTTGTACCAATTGCAGATGAGCAAGAGAAGCTTCATTACTTCCAAAACAGTGCTTTACAGTAATCCAATCAGATGTGACAAAAGCAGGTATAACTGCATCCATATCGGCAACATTAAGGAATGATTTTAGTCTGAAGATTGATCTAACCTCCAGGAAACCAGGTCCAACAAGCCCCAGACATGAACTTCAGGAGCTTCTTATAGCCTAGAGTGACCATAACTTGGTTTTCAAAAAAGAAGACTCTAGGGACATATAGGCATCTATGATGGTTAAGATGTTGTAGGACCTTGAGAAATTTGGGAAGCGGGCAGGCCAAGGAAGTGTTAGAAATGTAAGTTAGAAGCCCTGCCACGAGAGGCAGCACATGGCTGCAGCATGTCCTGCACTGATCTGTACAAGTGTCCCTCATATCACTAGGGGTCTGTTGTATGTAATGGCTTCCCAGAACATCACACCAGCAATGATCTATCACCAAGAGGTACCAGAAAGTAGCCTCTCTAAGCCTAGAGGGCAGTGGGGGAAATACATTTTTGCCCTCTTATGCCAAAAAACAGTATCTAAACATACATATAATGAAAATAATGTAATAAAACAGTAAGTAGATGAACATACAGCATGCCACATGCTCATTACTTACTGTCCCTGGTTTCTTGTAGTGCCCAAAGAATCAGCGGGGGATATCTGGAGCAGAATACCACTAAAACGCTGAGCTTCTCTTTTTACCCACATCCTGAAAATGGTAGCAAATCATCATGAAATAATATGCAATTTTCATATTCAATGCACCAGATAGCACCTCTCACCATTTTGCAAAATATGGCTGTGCTCATCCACCAGACAGCTGATGATGAAGATAGAGTCCCACTCACTGCACGTTAAGGATCAAAACCTATTTGCTGATGTTCCAGGTGACTTTCCACCAATATCAAAGTTAGCCACTTCAAGGAGCACTGCTCATCAGGGGGCTCGCACTCACCATAGTTCTGTGTCATGCTTGCTGAATTATTCAGGCACAGTAGCTTCAACTGCAACAGTCAATAGGGGTGTGTGTGTGTGTGTGTGTGTGTGTGTGTGTGTGTGTGTGTGTGTGTGTGTGTGTGTGTGTGTGTGTGTGTGTGTGTGTGTGTAGATAGAATAGAAAAATTCTTATATAATCAAAATGCATTACATATTAAATGTGACAGTGATGATAAATATAAACAGCATATGGAACATATTTTTAATTGATATAAATGCCACACAAATACATATAGGATATACTGGTAAATATAAGCGTTGATACAATCATACAATCAGTCATTGATAGATAAGATTTGTTTTTGTGTGCAGGCTGTTTTGTAATCAGATTTTGTGCCTTATCTTCATTCACATCCTCTTTAGGTAGAATAATGATACAATCATATTTTCTTGATGTGTTGCATTTCCAACTGAATTGTCCAGTTTAGGCGCAAAGGAGTATTTTTACTGCTCTGTCCATGTGGACATGCTCAACCTGCATACAGACATTGACTGATCAGCAATTAGGGGTGGACTAGTGGCATCATTGATCATCATCATTGACTTAGATATTGGGTTATAATGGAAAATGAGAATAAAAGGGCTGGTTGCTCTCTTTGTTGGCTCACACAGTGCTCAGTACTGCAGATAAAAAGTCCTGAGAAGGGATAATACATATAATAATAATAATAATAATAATAATAATAAATAATAATATGTAATAATAATAATAATATATATATATATATATATATATATATATATATATATATATATATATATATATATGGATGTAAATGGATGATCAGTTCACTAAAGGGATTCTGAGACATAAATCATTTGTAGTCCTTATAAGATCATATATAAATCATAACAGTTCATATAAATATTTGAATTCTTACAAATTTACATCTCAAATAGACACTTTCCACTGACCCCCGCTTAGCAAAGCACCCACTGAGGCGTTTGTTAGAAGCGTTCCATATAAATTATTTTACACTCTACCCAGATAGCAAACTGCTTTCCCACAACATCAGGATGGGCTCAGATACCACATATGAGTTCACTGTTGTTGTATGGAATTGGCTCAGTGCCACAGAGGAACTCAAGAGCACCAGAAGTTCAAACTCGGTGTGAGGAGGCACTTAGTTTCATACCTACTGCAGACACTGACAAAATGTTTGATGATAAGGTCATGTATGAAGCCAGTGTGCACTTTTGAGGGTGCTTACAGACTGGTTCATACACACTTCTATAAGTGTGTTATAAAATGCATAATCATCCTCTAATACTTTATCAAAGCCACATATTATGCACATTTTTGGAGGAGGGGGAGTATATATCCAACGATCCAACGGCCTGTAGTAAAATTACGTAACTCCTCCTCCCCAGGTGAAACTCATCCTGTCTGTTAGGGCTGGACAATAGTAGTTCTTTGGATTGGATTGTGCAACTGGTCAGTATTTGTATGTGTTAGTGAAAATTCTTGTGTTTGGGTCTGTAATACAATGGTACAATAAGGAATTTTCAGTGAACACAAGCTATTTTTAACAATATCTTTGTTAAATAACTAATAACTCAAATAGCAGAAGGAATAAACCTTCATTTTCCGTGGATGTCAGTGTAAAAAATACATTTTATTAAATTTTATGTACATTTCAAGTATTTCTATTGGTGTGACCTTATAATATATATAATATAATATGAAGAACAACCACCAGACTTGCATTTGCATTATGTTAAACTACTGAAAAAATTGCAAAAATAGAGATACAGGGTTTTGCATGAGGATACAAACAATACATATGTGCCTTTTGGTAGCATATAGATACTTACATATGGGACGTGTAAAAATGTGTGGGAGGGAAGATGAGCTGTGTGTGTGTGTGTGTGTGTGTGTGTGTGTGTGTGTGTGTGTGTGTGTGTGTGTGTGTGTGTGTGTGTGTGTGTGTGTGAGTTGATGATGAACACCTCAGCAGAGTGACAGTGAGGTGAGGTGAAGTGAAAAATGTGAGCACAGTGTGCCAGACAGCCCGCACAAGGCCTATAAGGCTAAAGCTGTCGCAGACACAGAAGCGCCGCAGAAACAGCTACATGTTCGAGTTGAGGAGTAATAATCAACAGCCACTTAACAAACTGTAGCTGCATGAATTGCCGTCAATTTAAATGTGCTGAATTATTAAGCCACATGCTCATGCATATTTCATTACCCCAATGAGAGAAATCGAACTGGAGCATAAGGGCTCAATATCCAATCTGGATTCAACCAAATAGTGGTGGATTCACTGATTAGTGAGGGGCCAGGTTCAGACATATGTGGCTATTCTGTGATCTATGACCAGTAAAGGTCACCTGGAATGTCAAACTACTCAGGTTGGCGTAGCTGAATAATGAGAGTTTGGTACATTCAAGTGACAAACCGTGAACCTCATCTACTCTGGAATTCGCCTTCAAAAGCAAAACCCACAGAACAGAGCTGTAAAATGGGCCAAATCGAAACCCCTAAACCCTAAAGTCACAGTCCTGACTCAATATGCACAATATGGACAAAGGGTTTTGAGACACTGCTTTGTTTCTCTGAAATCAAGTTCATGCTGCTTTTTTTGAAGTACTAGTGGCTTTATTTCCCTCTAACCTAGTGGTTCTCAATCCTGGTCCTGCAGTACCACTGCTTGGTTTAGAGTTGTCCCTGATTCATGCACACCTGAGCCAACTAATAGACTCACTGATGAGCCTTACAAGGCCAAACTAGGTGTGTTTCAGCAGGAAACCTCTAAAACAAGCTGGGCAGTGGAGACTGTAGCCCATGCCTACCATTAGGCTTCATATTAGAATAAGAACGGGTCCAACTTACCATAGCTCAGTGCATTCGTTAGAAGGCATGTCCACAAATATTTGGATGCATGGTGTATCAAAGTATGTATTCAAAGTATACATACACCCAGATCACTAGTGAAAGTGAGTAAGCCAGCCACAGCTCAAGAAGTTCGAAAAACTGTGTTTGCAGACAAAAATGTAGCTAAAAGTCTAAAAGCTAATGTTAGGCAGACAAGAGGAAGGAGGAATAGAAACTGGCTACAACCTCCACAGCTACCTAAACACATAATGTGTCAAGAAACCTCCGAGAGAACAGCAACACTAGGGGCACCCCCTCCCCTCCAATGGCTGGAGTACAATGGTTGGAGTACAATGGTCCAATACAAATGCTGGCCGGTCTGTATTTAATTCGAAGGCACAACAAAATTGAGGTAGACAGACTTGTTAAATGACATCTGAGCATTGTTCATTCCAGAGTCACACATTTACTATTTCTACATCAAAGAGCAACTTTAAATACTCAGTCAATGCATTCTATCGCACCGTTACCTTCTACACTTAACCACTGTACCTGATAGTGTTACGCAATGCCATCATCACAAGGGAAAAAGCTCCTCCACCATAGACGGTACTCATAACATCAACCTCTTGTCATTTTAGAGACCTGTTTAAGTGATTAAGCTTCATTTAATGAGTAATTATTTGATGGCTCTCAGGAGGATTACAGCCTTTAAAACACGTGCATTCCTGTGTGCCGCTGAAAGTGTGTGACGCATCTCCTCGGGCCAACTGTCACATTTGCTTCCTTCCAAATCCACACGAATACACAGCTGAAGTTTCCACTCCAGCAGGCCGGGCTGCACTCTCTGAGCTCCAGTGCCATGCACACACACACACACACACACACACACACTCACGGCACGGTGCAAGAACAAGTGTCACATGCAATCAGTTTCCACACACACCGACATGAGAGTTGGCCTATTTCCATCCACATTTACTGTCGATTTTTCTGTCTGTGTAAGTGACACAGTATTGATGAATGTTTGATAAGCAAACCATCACCGATTAACTTTAAAATTATTTTAAAGCCGTGCTTAGTTTGAAATTTAACCCTTTAAATCCTAAAGGCCTGCATTTGTTTTTGGTTTATATGAAATAAATCATATTTGATACTGAATTGATAGTATCATAGTAGATATTACCATGGAGATTTTGAATAATTCATAGTATCTATTGAATATTCCATAGTAGATGATGAATAATTAATTGTGGCGACTGGATTACAGCTGTTCACAGTAAACAATAACGAATAATTAATCATAGACTTTGAATAATTCAGTGTATACTGAATAATGTATAATAGATACAAAACAATTAATAGTTGGTACTGACTAATACTATTATTATTATTATTATTATTATTATTATTATTATTATTATTATTATATTAAAACATTGCTGTAGATGTTGAATAATTCACAATGGTTCATGAATAAAAGGTCTTGAAATTAAATCTCAAAAAGTCGAAAGTTTTAAGGGGTTACATCAGTTCTTTTTTTGAAGTTAGTCACTCTGCAGGCTTATTAATCATTTATTAATCTAACATTTGGAGACCCTAAGGAACATTCTTCTTCTTGGGAGCCATTGTATTTTTCATGCAAGAATGAGGAGGAATATTTTCTTTTTAATGTGGGAAACGTGTGGCTTTGTGCCATCAGCATAAGTTTCGTTTGGGGGGAATAGCAATGTCATCAATTATGCTTTCATAAGATATTATGCCAATATCAGAACGGGCACAAATTATGCAAAAATCATATTTGTCTATAATTAAAACGAATTTCCTTGCTAATATATTTTAGACGAATGAGAGACAGAAATGTAGGTGGGTCTGTATAGTTTAAGGGGTTATTTTTATTTCAAGGGAAAATCTTATATAGTACAGGTGAATGCTGTATAGTACAGGACTAGGTGATCTGTATTTGGGCCCACACTTCTCTTCTACAAATCATGACATAAGATTATCACTTACACTCTCAGCAGGCATGCTTTGGATCCACCCTTCAGCTCATCTTCTACAATACTGCCCCCTCCTGGTGACTTTAACTAAATGGTTTTAGAAACAGACCATTGAAGTCCATAGAGAACCATACAGTTATATTAATGTCTTATTGGGATTCTAAGCCCCAATCAGATATTGCTGCATTAGGTTGGATATTTACTTCATGCTTTGGAGCTTAAATAATGTCCTGGTACTGTTAAATCCTTAACTGAGCATTACGATACTTTAGAAATGGATGTTTACTATCAAGTTCTCAAAGAAAATTGTTCAGAGCAAACATGTTAAATAACATTCAAAAGGAATAAACAGTCAAATGGGCCTCAAACACCAACAGTTATCCTTCACAGACTTGACCACACAGTTTGAGAGCTCTCTTAAGGAAGCTGTTTATGATTCTCTCAAACACACAGTCAACCTGAAATCAAACAGACCATATTTACACATATTTTATGTAATAATGTATAATTCAGAGGCTGCTGTTAAAACATCTGAGTGAGCTCAGAGTGGAAGGAGACTGGATTATTATTTCTGATTCAGACTGACTTTATACTCTTTAGTTTATTTCCATTTTTTACTTTTACTTTACTGTTGATTTAAAATAGTAACAATGGTTGTAAGACTGGATGGAATGTCTGGAAATTACTCTGGGGACCACCAGTGGGCCATAAAGCAGTGTCTAGTGTTCCGCCAGCCCATCGTCTGGGGGGCACGATAGTTCATAAAGGCCAATAACATCATTTTAAATCACAAAATTGGTCAAATTTAGTATAAGCAAAAATAGAAAGATCAATTGTATTAATCTAAAAGCTATAAACAATGATAGAAGATATTATCAGTTTAAGACAGTGCAGCTGCAGGAGATGCAGAAGTCTCTTAAATGAAGAAACAATTTAATAAGACTTTAATAAGAATTTCTTTCTTATTAAAATAGCATGTTTTCATGAAGACGTGTTATTTTCAGTGCGCTGTTCAAGCCATAATTCTCATGTATTCAGCACTTGAGCAATAAAACACGTACAAGGTTGCGTCATGAGCCATGAGGTGGAAGAAGCTGAGAAACCCTGGTCTAAGGTTGTAATTTCACCTCTTTTTAAGTGTGGCTGAGGGGATAAAACAATAGACCTGAACCTGCACTGGGGTCTCCTCATGCAACTGTAATCCACTGAACCCAACTATACAATTTAGTTATTAATCCTAATGCAGTTCTAATGCAAATCCATCCATTTTTCTCAACTGGTCCTGGAGGCACCCTTGCCCTGCATATTCTGAAAGAGCTTCTTAATGAGCTGATTAGTTAAAGCAGGTGTGTTGGGAACGGGATGCCTCCACACACTGACATTAAAACATAGGAATCAGTCATTAAAACTATGCATTATAAACTATATGCTTAATCTACAGGGTTCTTCACACAGTTCTATAGAACACAGTTCTATACACAGCACAGATTCTAAACCTTGTTCTCTTTTTGTTATTTTCTTGCTTTAACCCACGTCACCACTAGAGGGCCTGTTCATTTGCTGGATCAGGTCTTTCAGGAGCAGGTACAACACTGAAATGTGCAGACCGTGAGGTGGGTATTGGTGTATGTCCACAAGATGGAGACTATGCACTGAAGTCCAAGCATTGTCATACTTCCAGTGCTGTCTGGCAGCAGCATGGGGAGCTTCTATAACTTATGTTCAACTAAGGAACATTAATATTGGAATTTTCCACGTCATTTACAAGTTCATTCCACTGATCAAGCCATGCAGAAAAGGTTTGAATCTTTGAAACCGGTCATTGTGACCCATAAAGAGGGTTTAGAGGCCCTGGTCTGTGAATTAAGGTGTAGCTCATATATGAGATGTTGGAAATGACCCAATATGCATCCAATATCACCTTCATAAAAACTATAACGGACTGTTCACTGTGCGCTGTTAAACAGTGACCGCACTTTTGTGAACTGATCTCCCTGTGGACTTTAGTTGTGGAAGTTGTAACAGGCCTCAAGTGACCTTGACCAAGGCCTCAGATGAGGTGACAGCAGAGACGATATCCACTCACTGTCTAAACTGCCCGTAGCCGAGGGAGAATTCCCAAAAGACGAGCCAAACAAAGCTAACATTGTATTTATCAGACTGTGATATCTGTTCACTAGCCTTGTCACTCACAACCCTGCTTTACAGTTTGCTCGCGGAATGAATGCTGTGCTGGGCTACGAGTAAGTGAGTGCCTTTGTCCTCTGGGATCAGGCAAAAAAAACAACCAAGCGCTGAATCCAACTGCCTGATAGTGAAAGGTAATGTAGGCCACCATGATACTGTTAACTGATCCTTGTTGCGACCACTGCTCATGCTGCGCCTCTTTTTGTGGGGAAACTATGTGCAGATGACCTGCGTGACAACGCAAGGCCCTTTAGGAATGCACGGGATCGTGTAGCACTTCGGACGTCAGAGACAGCAGCTAATCACTAACTTCTGAGTAGTGGTTACTTCAAATCTAACTCACTCGCCTGTTGAATCTGTGTGTCTTTCTCTCTTTCTCTCTCTCTCTCTTTTTTGTCTGTGTCTATCTCTCTTTCTCTCTCACCCTCTTCTCAGGTGAATCATTAATCCAACCATGAAATATTAATTTTTATTATTATTATTATTATTATTATTATTATTATTATTATTTAATTGTTTTTTACTCTATATGGCAACTGTAGTGTGAAGTGTTTGATAAAATCTAAACACATTGAAAAATAAATAAATAAATAAATGATATATATATAATATATATAAATATATATAATATATATATATATATATATATATATATATATATATATATATATATATATATATATATATATATATATATATATACATATATATATATATATATATATATATATATATATATATTTTTTTTTTTTTTTTTTTTTTTTTTTTTTTTTCACCCACCCACACACCCATAGCAGCCCACTGGTATTTTGCTGGTTAACTTTGCTTTTGCCAGTTTAACCATAAAACAAATCTGAACATATGGGTGTTATCAAGCTGGTATCCATGCTAAACTAAGTCACTAACTGACTGCTTAACTACCATCTCTTCTCTCTTCTCAAAATCAAGCTGACATGAAGACCTCAAAAGAACACCAGCTACAATCCGTTTAGTGACCTTGGAATTTAATATTTTCAGATGTCGGTTAATGTTGGTGACCACTACTGGTGGATTTGATCAAATCCATGCAAATACAAAAAATGTGGAACCAAACCTATAACAGTCTCTTAATAATCGTATGTGATGAATAAATGTTGTACCTTCATAAACATTAATACATGTATTCCTCAGTTAAATGCTCTGAAGGAGTATTTAAGGGCAGAACTGTATGACCGTTGAGGACAGCATACAGATGAATCTGATATTATCAACCCACACTTCCAGACTCCCAGTCTTTATGATGGGCCTTACCTCACATGCTTTCAGAGAAACACATCTGGACTGGATCATAAGATCAGAGCCTGATTCAGTTGATCTGACATTATTTAATAAATGGAAATCAAAGATAATTGATGGTTGCATGCAGTGGATTAGACTTTGTAGGTCATGACATGCTGGAAGAGTCATATTTCAGAAGGAAGGCCTTATTAAAACTGTACCCAAAGGAAATATTGATGCACTGACACTGATATATCAATATCCATAAGGCTGAAGACACAAGCTTATCCAGTGTTTCTTCTGAAATCTTTCTGAAAGATTTCTGTATATATACGTCTCTTCTTATTGGGCTTCACACTATCGGTGTAATTTGATTGCATACACAAACACATTAGTGAGGTCATGTGCTGATGTTGGATGATTCCTTCTGGTTTGCAAACGACATTCCACCTCACACCAGAGATACTGGATGGAGCTTAAATAATCCAGAGAATACAGTTACTCTACCCCACAGCCCCATATTGGTGGGCCTTGTAACCCTTTATCCCACTGGTCCTCAGGGACCCTGTAGATGGACGAGATTTTTCCTTCTGTGCTCAAAACATAAGAATAGAGCAAAAACGTGCTCCACCTGAAGGTTCATGTGGAACGGTCTGAGAATTACTTCTCTAGACTACTGGAGACTTTTTTTTTGGACATATAGTGTATCTTTATTAATTTATTATATATTCATACACAGATGTATTCATTTAAACCAGCTGCTTTCCATAGCTCATCATTTTTAAAACCACCAGTGATGAGTTCCAGATGGTGAGGCTGTCTTAAAAATACAACACCTACAAAAAAGATTATGGAAGAGTAGACACCTTAAAAAAGGCCTACTTAAATTCCAGGCACTGATAAAATGCTGCCATAATCTCAAACATCCAAGTGTGTGACACACTGGCATGCACAATTCCTTAGGCCTCAAGCTAACCGTGACCTTTGATTTGTCCTCTAGGGGAAGACAAATGTGTGTCAGGAGTCAAAAAGTATTTTGCAGCATTAAGTAATGGGGGAAAGCTATATACAGTACTATTCACTGTTAAAAATGAGGGTTCTTCAAGGGTTCCTCAGTAAAGAAAAGTGTTCTATATATAGAACCATGAACACTCAAAGAACCTTTGGCTTGAATAAAGGGTTCTTAAAAGGGTTCTTCAGATTGATGGAGAAAACACTGTAGAAGGTTCTAAATAGAATCTATAGGTTCTGCTGTGGATGTCAAACGTGTAATAATAGGAGAACCCTTGTTCATGCCATATAGAATCCTTATCCAAAAGGTTCTATATAGTACCCTGTACAGCAGATTTCTCATCAATCTGTAGAACCCTTTGAAAATACAAAGGGCTCTTTGAACCATGCTCTTTACTAAAGAACCCTTGAAGAACCATCATTTTACTATGTATATAGTATATAGACTATGAACTATACACTGCATGAATGAAATGAAAAAGGAACTCATTCAGCTGTGATGGGAACCAGTTTGACCAATGGTTGATATAGTTCAGGGGTCAGCAACTCTGCTCCTGGAGAGCTGCCTTGCTGCAGGTTTCAACTCCAACCAAAATGTAACACACCCTATTCACCCAATCAAGAACTTCTGAAGGCAGTGTTTAGTTGGATCAGGTGTGGTCGGGTTAGGGTTGGATGTAAAGTGTGCAGGAAGTGACCTGTCCTGGAGCAGGGTTGGTGACCCCAGATGTATGTACAGACCTGTAGTGATGGTGAGAAGGAGGGACTTAAATAGGGGCTTAAACATGTTTAAAGCTGTACAAATCCATGGACACAATAGCGGCATTACGAAGCTTAAGCTGCATCCAAGGATAGACAGGTCTTCAGAAGTCTTATAAAGACTTCTTTGTAGCCTCTTGGTCACAATTAGAAGAAAGCGCTGATTGTTGCTGTCTCAAAACAATTCATGTTGTTCAACTCTTTTCATGCAGATACAGCGTACGAGAGAATATGCATGCTACACATTCAGTCGGGTGGTGGGACAAAGAGAATGTATGCTGACCCTAATTTAAGGCTATTAAACTATTAACTAGTCACATTTCATGGGATGTTTTCATAGTTCGACACTTTTATTTCCCAAAAAATAGAAAAATGTTTATAGGAGACAGTCACACATGCCAGTTGTCCTAGGTTACTCAATTTCATTTTTGCTTATAAGAACTAAAAACACTTTACCTCTCAGAAATACTGTTGGAGATTTATCCTCCCAAGTGCAATAAAACAAAGAAAGAGTGCAAACTGCATCCTTCCTTCACTTTCTCCACTATAACCCAATATCTGGGTCAGCGATATCATGAGCCCCACCCACTTACTGATCAGTCCGAGTCTGTATGCAGGTTGAGCATGTACAGGTGGAGAGAGCAGTGAGATTTAATTCAGTTGGAAACGAGTGAATTTGATTTGTTTTCTAACTGGATTCTGGGTGAACTGATAATTCATCGCAATGATCCACCATGAGACCACCAGCAGTTTGTTGGGGTATGTGAATTATGTCTGCAGGTTACTCTGTTCCTGAGATATAAAGCCTAGAACACCAGCATGTAACTGCCTGCAAAATGCAGCTCTTGGGTTGTTCAGCGTCTCGATAGAGTTTGATGAAAGAGTGTAATGACTTAATCCGTCAGTTTGAAGGATGCTAACTTTGGCGTAATGGTGGGAAAAATTTGGCAAATGTCCCCTGTAATGGTCCTCACAGATACACAAACCTCACCCTGCTCTACAACCCCACCAGTAAACTAACCCTGGCATGTTTATTTCACCTGTTTGTACCCAGTGTGCAACTTGTTGCCCCTGGCATTATTTTAGAGGCTGTGAGGCTGAATGCAGTGCTCTGATTGGGCAGTTGAGGTGACAGGTGGCAGCTGGCCCTCTACCACCTGCACCAAACTGCCAGCATACTAACAGACACACACACACACACACACACACACACACACACACACACACACACACACACACACACATGCATGCTAATAAATCACCTCCAGAGACATGGAAGGAAATGCTGAAGCATGCTTGTGCCCCTACTATGCAGCCTTATGCAGGGACATTGACAACAGTATGCAGTGACACCATAATGCGAAAATAAAGTGTTGATCTATTATACATTAATAGAATTCTCAAATCTATACATTGTGAAGTTTTGATGGAAATGTTGTCATTAATAATTATAAAGAAATCAAAAACACATTTAATCAAAAGCTTGGTGAAATGCTTCTACTCTATTTCATATTTCTTTACAGTACAAATACCTCGGACACAGTGTATTCAGTTGCAGTTACTCTGTTATGTCAGCTAACAGTTGGCCTTGCTGTCTAACATTACACATACACTATATGGACAAAAGTAATGGGACCCCTGCTCCTTCACTCTTTCCTTTGAAACCCACAGGTACTTTAACTGTATCTAAATTCTTTCTACTAGATTTCTGAGCACTAGGAGGGATGATCACCCACTTCATCCCAAAAGTACTGGATGGAGCACCATCATTCCAGAGAACACAGTTCCTCTGCTCCACAGCTCAGTGCCCTCTTAGCCCTCGTAGTCTAAGCATTAGACATGGTGCCAATAGCTTAATGTTTATCTGCTCTGTATAGTCCTGGACAGGGCCTGGACAAGCTGTGTGTGCATTTGCATATCTGGGTCAACAATGCTTGCAACCTCTGTGCTCCAGGACTGTTTTGATCACACAGACTGGGAGATCTTCCATGATTCATCTAAGAGCATTGATGAGGTTGCTGATTCAGTCATTCAGTCATGCATCAGAAAGTGCATAGAGGATGTAGTTTAAGACAAAGACAGTTTAAGTTTAATCCAATCAGAATCTGTGGCTTAATTGTGCATTTTGCACAGATCTGGATGCAAGAATCACTGCTTTTAAGTCCGGGAAAACTGCACTCTGCCATCTGGACAAAAAGAACATGTATGTGAGAAGGCTGTGTGAACTACAGTTCAGCATTCAACACCATCCTTTCCCCGAGGCTCGACATGAAGCTCAGGGTATCTGGGTCTGAACAGCTCTCTGTGCATCTGGATCCTAAACTTCTAAATAGGCAATCGGCAGGTGGTGAGGCAGAAACACATCCTCCTCACTGACCCTCAACAACGGAGCACCTCAGGGCTGTGTGCTCATCCCACTTCTGTACTCCCTGTACACCCACGACTGCACAGCCAGACACAGCTCACTGTTAAAATTGTGGATGACACAACAATCATAGGCCTGATCTCCAGTGTCAAAAAGGCAGCCTATAGAGAGAAGGTCACACACAGACACACAGAAGCCAGACAAACAACCTCTCTCTAAATGTCAGCATGTCCAAGGATCTGATGGTGGACAGGAAGAAGGAGGGAGAGCACCTCCCTGTCTCTATCGATGGGACCACAGTGGTGAGGGTCAGAAGAATCAAGTTTCATGGTGTTTACATCTGTGAGGAGCTGACATAGTCGGAGCCCACCACACAGGTGGTAAAGAAGGCACAACAGCACCTCTTCTACCTCAGGAGGCTGAAGTGGAATCCTTGCATCCTGAGGATATTCTACACCTGCACAGTGGAGAGCATCCTGACAGGCTGCATCACCACCTGGTATGGGAGCTGCACCGCTCTCAAGAGAGAAATCTGCAGTGCCCAGCGCATCACCAAGGTTCAACTCCCAAACCTTCTGGATTTATATGCCAGTCACTCTCTGAGGAAGACCAGGAGGATTTTAATGGACTCCACACACCCACGCCACTACCTGTTCTCAAAGCTGCCCAGCAGTAGGAGATACAGAAGCATGAGAACCAGAACCAGGCTGTTAAACAGTCATTAGCTCAGTGTTCCAGTCCACAGCTAGTCATAACCTATCTCACCTCTCTCATCACATCATCACTCTTTCACACCACATAAGGTCTATTTGAAGCTGCACTTTACTTACTACTGGAGCAGCAACTAGCTGCTCAATTACACTACACCCATCAAAGACCGTCTCCCACTGCACCTACCAAAGACATTCCTACACCTTCTCACACCACAGCTGCATGTAATTCTATACCCAGTGCATGTAAATATAATGCAAACATTCTTATAGTATCTATAGTTTCTATATGCACAGAATATCTACAGTGCAATGATGTATGTTCAGTGTAATAATGCATGTATAATGTAAGTAAATGTGTAAATACTCTATTTATATTACATGTATCTATGTTTTTTATCTTTATTTTGTATTTTTATTTTCTATCCTTCAGTTTTACTACTGCAAGGGACTTTTTTTTTCATTCACCCTTACACCTGTGAAAATAAACGTACTTTTTGACTTGATTTGATTTAAAGTAGCTGAATGCATTCATTAGAAAGGTTGATCACACCCATGTGGACATATATTGACCATCCTGTCCACGCAAATAGAGCAATTATGCATTCTTGGACTTCTGGGTAATGAAAGTTGTGGGATTTGCAGGGAACTGACTTCTGATCTTTCAAGGATAGGTCCAACGCTTAGACTGTTGCACCACTCAGACACATTCATAATTTACATTAATATTATAATAGCTAGTATTTGCATTTTAGGTGTAGATTTAAAAAAAAAAAAACAATGGACATGTAACATTTATGATGGACCTTCATGTTAAATACAAGACACATGTTCAGGATTGCATAGCACTTTATATGGAATGACCCAAACACATTCTCCGAAACTGACTGTAGCCTGTACTTGATGACTATTTTGCTTTTGGCACACCCCTAAAGAGTTCACTCGAAGTGATTTCTGAACTTGGCTTGAAAACGATTGTTGGCACCTTAGACATTGACCTCACCCACTGACTTCACATACTGACCTCACCTCAGATGAAACTTTTAAGCAGCAACATATTTGTAATGTTCCATCCAGAAGAGTTCAATCACTTTGTTGGTACAAAAATGTGAATCATTTATTTCATTTCTTTATTATTTATGTGTTAACTGTAGGGCTTATTCAGCGCTTATTCATAGTTCTGTACTGGAGATATTAGAATAAACTAGTAATAAACATTCATACCATACCAAGTATCTTGCCTACAAATGAGTTGAGTGAATTGTAGCATGGGAGCATGTACAGATCCTTACTCCGACAACCTGAGATCCACACTTTGTGAGCAGCTGCACGTCATTTTCTAGGCTTCATATCTCATATCTTAGAATTTGCTGGTATAATTCAGAATACATTGTTCCATCAATGATGGCAAGCTGTCCTGGACCAGATGCATCAAAACAGGCCCAAACTATGATACTACCACCACCATGTTTTACAGATGGGATAAGGTTTTTTTATGCCAGAATGTAGTGTTTCCCTTTCTACAAACATTCGTTCTCCAAAAAGATCTATTTTGGTCTCATCTGTCCATATTGTCACGAGTTCGTCACAAGGCCAGCTATCTTCAAATGAGAAAAATAGCTAAAATCAGAGAAATCAGAAAGACTCTTTTCTTTGTGCACAGTTTGTGTTGGTCATCCTCTCGTCCTCCATCAGTGTCCACAGGATGCTGTTGGCTGGAAATTTTCCTTCAGGCCACAGCTGCCCACGACTGTGGCCATAGACCTACAAAATGGAAAATGATTGTTTAAAAATAGCATTGTGGCTGTTTATACAGTCGTACCAGTGGCTATATGTACATTAAATGAGTTTGATACTCTGGGCTCCTACCTGCCACCTATGAATGGGTGAACGTTTGATTTGTGATTTATATACTGTATATTTTATTCATTACAATAAAGAAACTTCTGGAACATCATCATCAGTCTATGGTGCATGAGACGGTCAAGGTTAGATGCTGCCTGTAGTAATAAACGTAGACCCCTCCCTCCTTCATTTCTCTCTCTCTATCTCTCTCTCTCTCTCTCTCTCGCTCTCTCTCTCTCTCTCTTCTCCTGCAGGCTAGGCGGAGGACATGCTTTCTACTCGCTGCCACCCAGCATCTGACTGATTCTGCAGGAACTCTCAGTTCCACAAGGTGAAGGAGACAGTGACAACAGTGTGGAAGACTGCTCCAGAGAGAGAGAGGGGGAAAGAGAGAGAGAAGAGGCTGCTGCCATGATGGGCACACCTCTAAGGAGGAAAGCCCCGGCTTCTGAGTGAGTATCTCCATTTTCCCTCCTTTGCCTCCCTCCAAAGGGTTGGACATCATGGCCAGGTTGCCATGGCAACGGCAGCCGGGGCAACGGGAAGATGATGTTGATGATGCGGCTGCTGGCTGTCTGCACTATGGTTTCCTGTGTCTGGCTGTGTGTGTGTGTGCATGTATGCATGTGTGTGTGTTGGGGGCGGTGGTAAATGTTGTATGTGATTCCATGTGTCACATTTGTGTCATGTTCAATGAGAACAGTGGGCTCATAAAAGCAGAGGATGCACTTTGAAGCAGAAGCAGGATGGAGTGGACTGGGGCTCGGTCTGTCTGTGGGGTGTTGTCTCCTGATACAGCAGACAGATATGGGTGATCTATTGGTCCGAACATGTGTGAAATTAAAGTGATACGTAGTTCAGTCAAACATCACATTTACATCATTTTTCACTTGAAAGCAGCCAGTCCGTCAAGGTATGTTCACTTTTTGAAGTTACACTATATGGACAAAATTATTGGGACACCTACTCAAGGAGGTTCATCTTGTTTTTTGTTACTGGTTAACTGGGAAAATTAACGATAACCAAACTAATGATTCACTAGAGTAGCAGCAGAGTGTTTGGCCACCCCTTTCAGAGTGAGATTTAATCATATTTCAACATAAATAAAATGTAATCCTAAATAAAAATTTAATCCTCCTATCATAGAAGAATAATTTACACATGGTTCTTTGTGGATCCAAAAGTGATTTTTGTATGGTGTCACTCTTCCAGTCTTGGGTGCTTTTCCAGTCTTCTATGTCTTCTTATCCCCAAAAGTTCATCGCGATCTTCTCAATTCCATCTTCTTATGACCTATTCTGTGACATATGTTTGGTTCCATTATTTGGGTGTAAATTCAAGTTCTTAAAGGTTCTTAAATGCTCATATATGGAACCAGTCCAAGAACTCCAGATTTCATTTGGTGGAAAAGGCTTATTAAAGAACCCCTTGGTGCATCAAGGGTGTGGAACCTAGTAATGGACCTGTGTCCAGTTGTTTTGTGCTGAATAATTCTGGGTAGGCTTCAGGTCCACCAAGAACCTGACTGTGAAGATTTAGAGAAGATTATATAGTAAGTGTAATAGTATAGTCTTATAGTGTAGCGACACAAACGTTCATGAAACCTCCAACAGTGAGCAATAATGGATACCAGTTTTCTATCTTCATCTGAAAGTGAGTGAGAGCTCAAAATAGGCATGACCTGATCAAGCTCTCCTTTCACACTTAGGGAAGAAATCCATTACTGGACACAGGCAAAGAGTTCACAAGGAAATGGACTGTACAAGTACAGTATGTTCAACAGAAAGTAGAAACATCTGCTTCTCTTCTCACAGAGCATCCTGTGAGAAGCTCCATAAATAGATTGGCTGAAGGGAAAGACATATTTCGAACAGCAAACAAATGAATTAGATCTATTCACAGATAGATCTATAGACAAGACATGAAAAACACAGTGGCTGAGACATGCTCGAATGCCAAATGCCTAAAAATGGGCATGGCGATGCCTTTTAGGATTTTGTGCAGACTGATTGTTTAACAAGTGCAAGCCTAGCTGTCCTGCTGTGTTAAACTCTCTGATCTGTGTTTGTGTAGCAAAGAGATGCTAGGTAGATGTTCTGTAGATGAAATTCCAGGTCATTAATTGTCACAATAGGGATTCCTCAGCTTGGGTGAGGATGAGAGGAGGAATCTAAATAAAGAAGGAGCAACACCCCTGTTGTTTAGCAAGAACTTTATTTATATTACTTTATTTAGTCAAAATCACAGCATTTCAGCCAGAGCTGTCACCTGGACTGAGCTTCCAGGGCTCACGGCCCCTGTTTAATGATCTGACCACAATATGAAAGCAAAACTGACTGCTGGGGGGTCCCGAAATGAAAGAGAAATCAAGCCCTCCACTCAACGGAATGAAGCCCCTCGTGGTCTCTGTGCAGTCAAGTGACACCCCTGATTTCAGCCTCCATTCAAGGCCTTTTCCAAACATTTGATGAAGGCCTTGAATGGGAGAAGAAACATCATGCTGAAACATCACCGTGTGGACAAGACAATTAAATCAACAGAAAACTTCATCCATTAAAGGTCAGGCATTTCCATGCAGGGCTGTTTGAGTCTGTTATATCAGGGTGGGCTGGTACAAATAATACCATGAAGGTGCTTGCGAAGACCTCTTGTAACATCAAAATGTGGAAAGGGATATGAGACAATGGGTCAGTTGGGACAGAGCTACATGGGAGCACACTTTGCAGACTCTCCTGGGAATGATTTTGTTTCAGGCATTTGAAGTGTCTGTGCTGAGTCGTCCTACAAAATCAAACCATCACTATTTTTATCCTCCATAGCTTCAGTTACATGTTGTTTTGCTTGATGTCAACATTGATTGCCCCAGATCATCAACCATTTTTATATTTTCATACAGAATATCAATGTCAAGTCAAACTGTCTGCCATACTCCATGGATACTTGTTTGCATTTGTCACCTTTGTAACAGCTCGGGAACGCCAACACCTGCTGTGTGGGCATCTAACATTCTTTGATCCTCAGGAAATACATCATAGAAAGCATTATCCACCCACAGTGTACAATGCAGTGGCCACCTACCAGATACTAGAATATGAACAGACAAGCGACTCTGGCAGAAGTCTCTCAGGCAGGAGCCTCACTCATGTATCCCACAGATTAGGGCAGTGTTCTTCAGCTTTCATGGAATATGGGAGCAGAAGACCCATGAGACTGCTTCTGCTAGCACCAAGACACTGGACACATACTTGGGCTTATGAGGTTACTAACTGGACCCTAGAGGACTGACTGCATTCGGTGTGGCAACATGTACCAATGGTTTTGGGCTGATGTTAAGGGTTTGGGTGGCACAGACCCCATGATGCCATGGACACCACTTGTCAACCAGGCAGTGTGCAGGCTGGTGGTGGTTCCAGACTGGTGTGGGGTGTATTCTTATGCCTTGGTTTGGATCCACTGGTCCGCCATAACAACATTACAGCCACTACATTTCATTGCTCGGTGAACAGGTACCCCCATAATGATGGGATATTCCAGCAGAATAACCGAGGTATTCCAGGTGCACATGAGATACTTTGGCTTGAGGAATGTTTAAGGGTCAAACAATATTGGAAATGGAATGTCCCATCTATAGTATATGGCACCCACGATCATGCCTTGCTCAAACTATTAGAATTCTTGTTGCCTTGCCACGAGCAAGCTGGTGAGAGTTCAACCTCACTCACAAGATAACATCTCATAACTTATAAAGGGTGGTTATATAGGTGCACTGATCCATGAGGTTATGCAGCTTTATGATCTATGTACTGCTATGCCATGACTTTTGGTATAAGTGCAAGTAGTGTCAGTGATGAAACAGACTTAGATTTGGCAAAGGTTAGCTGTCAATACAACATTAATGTACAGTCACTTCAATGACTGTCTGCTAGTAAATGGAATTGAACGCCTTTAATATATGCAATAAAAAATTGTCAAATTATAATGTATAGTGAGTTCAAATATCCCTATGCTTATTGACAGATTTCTGTTCCTAAGACTTCAAAAGTTGTTACTCTTTTCATGGAATGGCCCATCAAACGTAGGTTTATAGTAAACCCTTGTTAGCTCAAGTTAGTCATACCAGCAGCTGCTGGTCTGCAACAACAGGTGGTAGAAGGAACTGAGGAGAGTCCAAAGGGAAAGCAACAGCGATGATGAGGGCCATCCTCCAAGGTCTGTCTGAGCTCCAAGGGCATTACTGTAATTTACAGCTTCCTTTTTTTCATAAAAAAAGCAGCTGTTTTCAGTCTCATGGATGTCTCTCACTGCTCTTTTAGCATTCTTGGCCTAAGACCTAGTAGAAGATCTCCTGGATTAGAGAGTTTTATCCACGCTCAGGGCTTTAGTGCTGAATCGGCTGTTTTGAGCATTGCATTCCTCCAGAATCTGTTCAGACATCAGGGTTTTTCAGACTGTATTAGTTACTGTTGCTGTTGATTTCTTTTGAAGTCTAACTTGGTTACTCACCGTCCTGGAACTAACATTTACAAGAATGTAAAGAATGAACTAGAGTTTGTAGTTAACAGTCCTGGCAGCTGTCACATTCCAAACTCAGGCAAAATTAGCACAGTCATATCGTTAGCGGTGAACAGGACACACGGAAGGAGAGTATAGTGCTGGACAGTATTGATAATGGTCGATATTATGTCTATTTCCCCGAACATAATATTATTATTTATGATAATAAAATCAATGCACCCATGCCCATATATCTCAGAAGCTACTTTTGGGTGGTGTACGTCCTGGTGAGAGATCATTGACTACACATGCCTTTGTATTGACCGGCTTCTTCAGTAAATCCAAAACACTGCAGCAAAATTTCTTCACCCCTGTCCTTATACCCCTGTATAAAGTCCTCCTGCTGACATGTAAATCTTTACAGTCCTTCTGCAACCCTACTGTCCTGTACAATTTCCTAGGTCTTCAGATAGTGGTCTTTTTTCTGTGCCTAAATTTAGAGTAGCTTCTAGTTATGGATCCCAAGCTATGGAACTCACTGCCATTAAGTCTTTCACCTTTGCTCTTCCTTATCCTTCCTTATGTAAAGTAACCCTAGGTATTAGACACTATATACAATAATTATTTTTGTTATTATCAGTAGTAGTGGTGGTGGTGGTGATGGTAGTATTATTGCAATGCACTCCAATATATTTTGCTTTTAAGCCCCAATTTTCCCCCTGGTTTGAACGCACCTGTTACCCAACCCTGTTAGGACTATCACCTTATTACATATGATGCTGTCAACACTAGGAGGGTGAAGGCAAGCATATGCCTCCTCAAATACATCTGAAGCTATTCAAAGAGATGGTGGACGGCAGCCAACAAAGGCTGTACCAGCCAGCATTGCACCAGTGTGATATGGGGAGAGAGGGCCATCTATCTACCCATAGCGTGCATGGCCAATATTGCTCTCTCAGACTTCAGCTGCCGATGGCAAGCAGCATGACCTAGGAAATCAAATCTGCGACCCTCAGATCATAGTGCTAGTTCATTTGCTGCTCAAACACAAGCTGACAGACTTTGAGAGGGGGAATCATTGGTCTGAGAGAAGCAATCTGAGAAGCCATTCTGACCAAGCTCTTACGAGGTGTTGGAAGCAGGGGTTATGAGACGGCACGCACACACATGATGAACAGGACTGGAACCATATTGTCTTCAGTGATGAATCCAGGTTCTATTTTAACACACAAATCACTTACCATTGTGGAGATACATGGTTTTGTTTGAATGATGACAGTATTCCAGTCAAACCAAATAAACATCTGCTGCATTGTTATTATGCTAACGTTCTGTTAACAGTTATTTGTTATTTCTATGCCTAGTGAGTGTCATATATGGCTAACAAGAAATTCATATAGGCTGAGGATTAGAAAATCTAGATTGATGTTTCTGCTTGTTCTATGTTCTAAGGCAGTAGAATGTAGCACGGTGTTTTTAAAAAGTTATCTGGCTGGAAGTTTAATTTTATGTAAGTCTTATTTCAGGATAATTCACCAAAGCAAAGAGTTAAATACGTCAATCCTTATTGGCAGTTACTGCATGTTTACACTGAGTGCACAGACATACAACTGAGCCAAGAGCGCTGACAAGGTCCAGAGCAAATCCAACCATAAACATAAGGAACGCAAGTATAGAGCAGACTGCATGGGAGAAAGAGCAGAGTTAGTGTGCGTCACGTTTCCTGGGTCATACTTCAAGTGTGCCCGGCCTGTTAACCCCATTTAAACACAAACTGTTTAGAGAACGACAGTCCACTTCAGCAAAGACACACACACACACACACACACACACACACACACACACACACACACAAACTTACATGGAATATAGACACAACCTGCAATATTCAATATAATTTCATTAAGAATGCAACAAATCACTGTCAGAATAAAACTTCATGGTGACATAATGTATTTTACCCAGTTGAACCCTGGTCTTATTATTCATTTATTAAACCTAATGCAGAGACTATTTTAATGCAGAGACTATTTTAATGCAGAGACTATTTTAATGCAGAGACTATTTTGAAATATTTGCCAACTGTTTGATTCAGCATATCTTGTGGGGTCCCGTGCGGTTCAATTTCAAGGCCTATGAAACTGATATTAATGATAGTAATGTAGTTATGAAAGTGATAAACTGAAGTATGCTTACATACAGGGCCCTGTCTTACATTGTCTAGCATTTCATTTTATGTGTAGTGGTCCATTTATCAGTGTTTACGCCTCTTTTTTGTGCCTAATTCATTTTAACATCTATTTTCTAATGGTTGTGGTATTTTCCATGTTGGTGATATAAACAATATGTTTATTGTATGTAATATATTCATGACATACATGAACACAGATACATTTATCTGTTATGATCAGTGATAAAGTCACAATGTCAAAGGACATAAGTATCAAAATCAGTGTCATCTGAGCACGTGTCTGAATCAGTGATAGTGTCAGATATCAATCACATATGGCATCAAACATTACGAACATGAAAAGTGAATTTCCTGATGAAAATGCAGAATTGTTGTGTTACTTAAGTGCTTCCCACTTACAGGGATTTGCTAGGCTGTTGCTGTGTGGTTGCTATGGTATCCCAGTCATTTGTATATTTTTATTCTTATGGGAAAACATCATGCCTGATTAAAAATTGTGGTGTTGATATCTTAAAAACTGAAAAAGTGCATGTGTTACTGATCTGTGCATGTGTTCATGCTCAACCTGCATGACTGATCAGGGTGAGTGGGTGGGGCAAATGACATCACTGACACAGATATTGGGTTATAGAAGAAAATAGGATGGGGGCTGTTTGTTCTCTTTCTTTGGTCACACAGTGTTCAAATAGAATAAAAGTCATGACAAAAAAAATAAAAAAAGATATTTAGGTTGTTGCTGTTGTTAATTTGGACCACTGTCCAGTATTAAAAAAAAACATGTTATTATAAATATCCTTGTCAATCTAATCATTACAAATAAATCAATAACACTCAATCAATTTCCTACAGGAGTTAATCATTTTTAGTCCTTATAAGCAAAAGATAATAATTCTACGTGCAAAAAAATGTTTTTATACAAATTTATACAAATATCTAAACTCATTTTTACATCTCAAATCAAGACAAATCTGAGTAGCCTTGGAAGTCTTAACTTTGAATGTTGTGAATGAAGTATGTCAAACTACATAAACATCCCGCAAAGGGTTCTAAAGGTTAACAGAAGCTGATGGTATCTGAACAATGATGTATTGACTAACATTTGTCAGTCAGGTTCAGAAAGAACATCAATGGCATTTTCTTTTATCTAATCTATTATAAGTATCGATCTTCATTGAATGACAGACTCTCCCTCATTAATCAGTAATGAAATATTTCAGACAAAGCTATCTCGTCTATTAAGATATTTAACACACTGCTTCACACGGCATCAATTATACATATCAGGAACAATCTGTCAGTCTGTGGTTATTCTTTAATATCATTTATTGCGCAGACGTGAGTTGACTGAGTGCATGTTTATCAATCTGACATCTTCATTAAGCCAAATACAACAAGAGAGCCCTCGCATCAGACACTTCATGAAATATTCATCATAATCCAGTACAATTACTTCTTAGTCTGGCCACCTAAAATCTGCATACTGCTGTTCTTTTAAAACACCATCACGTATTGAAATCGACAGTGTGAATGTAAAGTCACCACCGTTTTCATCAGCACGGCTTAAAAACACAAGCCTCCTCTCGCTAGAGGTGTGTATTTTTCTTTAAAAGAGTGGGAGAGCCAGTCGCTTCGTGTTTATTTGGTCTCTGATTCCAAGCTTTTGGACTCTGCCACATCTGGAAGGCATTAGTCTGCCGCGCTGGCTCGTGGGATGAGGTCACCGTGCCAGTGTAACAATGTTGCTTTTGTCTGTTATGTCGACCGATGACGCTGCAACGCAGGCCGAAAGACATAACAGCCAATGAGAGATGAAGATGAAACAGCCAATCAGAAAGAAGCTTCTGTTCCCAAGTACCCAGCCAGAGACATAGTGGCACAGGAGCTACTGTTGCCACTATGAGACTAAAATCACTAACAAGTAATGGAAGCTGGCATCGTGCAAACGGTGTGAGAAACTTGCTTACGTGGTTTCTGACCTGGTATGCTTACATTAATGCCAAGCTACATGTTTTCTCAGAGGAAAGGAAATATGGAACATGGTGGAAACAGGGAAATGCTCTTTATTGACTTGTCTCACACCTACAGCCCATAACAGTTCTCGGCCAAACCAGATGACACTGAAACTTCTGCATCTTATTATTTGTGCATTTCTATTCATGTTTATATAATGTTTAGAGTTTAAACATGATTAATTTTTACTTAAAATAAATCTGTTAAACATTTTTTTTCCACATAGACCTTTGTGATTTATAGTACCATTACCAGCCCACTGTGGACTACTACCTATCCCTGAGGATTTGGCCTGCGGATTAGTGTTTCACGGCCCACTGCAAGTTCCCAGCCCACAGGTTGACACACTGCTCTGTTAGACTAATTAAATGCACAGAGACTTTTATTTCAGAAAAGGAACTAAGACAAATATCACAAACAATAATAATAACAAAAACACACACAGTATATGGTGCATTTATGACCGGGAGGCCTCAAACTGCTCAACCAAGTGCTAATAATACCATATAGACAACTCCATCGTCCATATCATGACACAGGGTCTTCCTGATGTCTTCTTCAAAACGTTGCAGTGGCTGATGGGCACAGTGAACGTTTCACATTTTCTTTTACTGATGTTACTGGAAATTCAAGTAAAAGTAAATATTTAAATGGAATACTCGTTTGGCAAATATTAAAAATTTCCAGTTTTCCCACATTTTCCGTTTTTTCCAGTTTTCCCACAGTTTTCCCCTTACCGCATATTTGTTGCATCAGCTGGTCCCATAAGTTAAAACAGTGGTATTGTGTTGGGTAATATTCACTCAGCATGTGGTTGAGGCTGGTATCTCTGTCTAGACGCTGTGTCTGCTGTCTTTTAAAGGACACTGCTTCTCTATAACACGTTGTCTTGAGACAACACAGCAAATGTTATGACCGGTTTTAAAAGGTGGAGAGAAATCCAGATAAATCTGACCACAAAATGGAACATTAAATGGTATAATAAATGTAAAATGATACATTCACCTGTTTTCTGCAAAGACGTCCATCCATTCCGTGCATTTGGGAGAGAAGCAATTTGAATTGACATAAATTATGCATATAGACTCATGCACCAGTTTTGTAATAACATGCAGAATGTGTCCAGTATGCAGCAGACGCTGGGCTTTCCCAGTTTGTGAAAGAGTCCATAAGAGCAGAATGTGTCCAGTTTGCACCTGAAGTTGGGTTTATAGGACTGTTAAAGGGCCCAGATTCTACAGAATCAAACAGGTTATATCTGTTAATGTGCCTTTACACTGATATATGCAAATGATGCGTTCTGATTGGCTCTCCTATATATCTCCTTCAAAAAGTGGTCCAGGCTGAGACAGCCCTTACAACTTCGGTGACAACTGTACTGCTGCAAACAAAATAGGCATATGTATAAATGTGCTTGTTTTTTTGTTTTTTTTTGACATCACAGACACAGTACAACCTTTTACACACAACACATAGAACTTTGAGGACAGTTTAGATTTTCCATAATATGTTATTGATAAATATTGATAAAAATATGGACAGAATTAATGCTTCAACATGACTGCTACTGCTGATTTAAGCATATAACATCCTTTTGTCTGTTCCTCTGTTACCAAACAGGTCCTTTAAAAATCATGGTCAGATTTTCAGAATAGCACTGCATTTCAGAAAACAACAAAGCAATGGATGATGACGAGCTTTGTCAGGATGTGGTGTTCATCAGTCCCAGTCCCACTTTGCTGAGAGTGGGGGGATTCTTGACGGAAATTTGGAGGTTCTTCAATTTGAAACTGTGGAAGAACCTCTTTGAGTTTTTTATGGAAACCTTAAGAAATCCTTTTACTTTCACTGAAGGTTCCTTGAAGCACCATAAAAGGTTCCTTCACAGCTTCAAAGTAAAAACATGCAAACGTTCCTCAAGGATCTTGTCCTTTTTACAGTGTACACTGACCTGGCCAACAATGTTGCTCACTGGCCTGCTGAATGATTTAGTCTACTGTTCTGAGGAGCTGAACTCACCAGCTTTGTGATGTGTGGAAGCCTTCTGGAGTGTGCAAAGGTTGTGTGTTTTGCGGCTTTTAGACTATTTCCAGTTGTTACACAAGCAACCAGGAATTTCCTCTCCTCACCAATGATGACTCCTGCTGCAATTTATGCTTCACCAGGCAGTCAGACCTACGACAGATTCATACAGCAGATCTTAAACATGTTCATTTATCTCTGCACTGAAAAAGTAAAGCATTGATTAATATATATATATATATATATATATATATATATATATATATATATATATATATATACGCTGATCTTATTAGAGGGGAGTAGAGCATTAAAAAAATCATTTTGAAGCTGTTGATTGAACAATAATGCTACAGAATGTTGCTTTACATCTGCAGAATGTTTTGTAGTTTGATATACTTTTAAAAAAGTAAAGTGTTTTTTATTAGAGATGTTAGAGACATAAACACAGATTGTGTTTTTGCAGGAGTTCACATAGGCTTTCAATATTTCATCATAATTTGAGATGGAGGTTAACATAATTGTATGAATTTTACTTGAGTCTATTTTTTGCATTTTGATTTTTGTTTTTGTTTGTTTGTTTGTTAGTTTGGGGGGGTTGTTTATAAGGACTATAAAACATTTCAGAAATCCTGTTTGAAATTGATCATGCAGAGTGTTTTTGGGCTGAAATTGAATAATAATTAGATTCTCAACCATATACATAATAATAAAATAAAAAACCTAAATGTTATCATTTTTGTTATATGCATCAGTATTATCCTCTCTGGACTTTTATTCTGACATTTGAACACTGTACAAAAAAAAATCCAATCTGGGTCAGTGATAGGTCAGCCTGCCCCCTCTCACTGATCAGTCAGAGTCTGTATGCAGGTTGAGATGTATGGACAGAGCAGTAAAGATTTACTGAAGGTCTTTGATACTTAAACTGATTAATTTGGTTGGAAATTAGTGAATTTGAACTGTTTTATGAGTCGGATTACTCACTGATTATTCGTCAGTTTGTTATACGTGTATCATGTGTAAGTTACTCTGTACATCTTAGGTATGAAGCCTACAACACAGCATGCCACTGCCTACAAAGTAGGTGATCTCAGGTTTTTCATTTATTGAACCTTTTATTGTAAAGGGTTTATACCAGTTAGAAGTCTTTTCCCAGAACCATACATGTAAGTAAGCCAAAACCATTTAGGAAAACTATAATCCTCTCTCTCTCTCTCTCTCTCTCTCTCTCTCTCTCTCTCTCTCTCTCTCTCTCTCTCTCGCTCTCTCTCTCTCTGTCTTTATATTCAACAGCTAGTACTCTTCAGTAGGCAGGAGTAGTGACTGCGCCTTGGGTAACGAATAATAGCTTTTGTCTCTCTAGTAAACGCCGGGTCAGATGTGGGCGGTTGAGGCAGTTGACCTCTCTGGCCTACACAGCAGTGAGTTCAGCACCGCTCCGTTTGGCTCTGTATTCTTCAGACTAATGGTAGCTGACTGGCAACAGACTTGAGCTTGAAGAGACCCAGGAGTTCCTAATAATTATCTGCATTTTAGTGTCCCTCTCACTATGTGATGATCAGGCAAATGGCACTTGTCCTGAATTATTAATGTTGGTATATCACTAATGGACACTGTGCACTTTGGACGCGCATCACTTTCGTCAGCTTCGGCCCATCACTTCAGATTATGCTGCCTGTGGTGCTTACATTTTGCCTTTTGTGATGCTCATATCTATTTACAGTGTATGAATCACTGTCATACATTACATACTCAGGACTACACTGTAGCTTGGTGACAATAAGTGTTGTAGGAAGGGTACTATCTGCTTTGATGCTAGGATATGATGCGCAATGGTCAGTTAAAGGAATAATTCGGCATTTTTTGGGCATAATCTCTGTGGGCCGGATCTCCATCCAACAGTAAATTACCACAGACAGTAATGTTACCCATTTACACTAATAATACAAGCTTAAGCAAGTGCATGATTACTGTTATAACTGTGTTTATAACTGCCTTTTCAGAGCTGCATCGGGTGTATTAAACTAAAAGTGCAGGGTAGGGTTGAGAAAAACTGTTCTAGGGGTGCAAGATTATGTTTTTATCTTGTTCACAGTATGAGGTTCCATGATAAGTGGATGATGGTTAAGGGTTTCGATGGCAGTACGGATCAGTTATGTGATTACATTGGTGGAACTTAGTGTTAGAAGCCTATGAAGAGCTTCCCTCTGTCAGACCCCTCATAACCATTCAGTTAAACAACCAGTTACAATCACACACACCGCATCACACACACACTTTGTCCTTATCAGCTACCTGTAAAAGTGCTTTAACACGACACTGTTCCAGTTCCAGATTGTTCAGTCTGATTGTGTGGTCCAAGCTTGTGTACAGCTTTTTGAATGCTGTGCAAACATTAGTACCCTGTTTGTATGTCTGTCTAATACACATGCAGCCATCCACATGGGGTACCACAGCAAAAACTTAGTAACACACTAGAGATCCCCAAAACACCATAGCAACCATCTGCAAAACCATAGCCACTGTCTAACAGCCACCATAGCAACCACCTGGGATACCATAGCCACCACCTAGCAGCAGTATAGCGACCATCAATGAACTGCCTAGCAACTCTATTGCAACCGCCTTGCATATCATAGCAACCACCTAACAACTGCCATGCAACACTATAACATCCACATGGGAATACCATTCCTACCACCTGAAGAATCCTAGAAACCACCAAGAGCATCATAGCAACTCCATAGCAACCCCATGGCAACTTAAGAGATTCCTTCTTGCAAGTAGCAATACTATAGCAACTACCTAGAATCCACCAATGAACTTCGTAGCAACCCTATAGCAAACACCTGGGATACAGTAGCAACTGCCTAGCAACCACCAAACAGCACTATATCAGTTGTGAATTGAGGAAAGCAGAGAGGAAAAGGAGCTTCAGATGCATCCACAGATGCACACAGAGGTATCTGAAGATCTGGCTCAGAGTGGCTTTGAAAGAAAAAGGACCTACGCATAAAACTAATAATACTAATGTAATAATAGTGTGCTTCCAATTTGTATCTGTATTTGTATTTGCTTAGATCATATTATCGATTCATTCCAGATGATGCTTTGATGCTGTATTCTGGTTACTGGGTGCTGCAACTAAACCATTGTAGACCTAAAAGATTTTGCCTGAATGCAAGCAGCTTAACAGTGTCTCTCTTTCAAGTTGAATGGGTTTGTAAGTGATGCTCCTTAAGTGTGTGATAGTTTGAAGTCGCATGGACTATGGTTCACATTACTGACTCATTTACAGTTATTATCTGAAGTAGTTCTAGCCGGAGAATGACATCAACCTAATAAATATTCGAGAAGCTCTAGCACTGCCATTGTGTGCTGTGTAATTAAATGCTCCAGCTGTCATTACCATAATAGAGTTTGGAGTTGGAGGATGCTGGAGAGAGTGCTGCTCAGAGTCACCTCCACATTCACTAAACCAGCGCTGATAATGACTGGCATACTGTCTTTACTGTTTATGAACTGAGATGGTGGTGGAAAGTTAGTGTGGGATGACTGGGTACCAGGATCGGACACAGCAGTGTTGCTGGGGTGTTTAATCCCTGAGAAGCTTAGGGGTTTTAAATGACTTAGGGCCCAAATCTCATATAGAGCATTATATCGATTTCAAATGTATAAAACCCCAACCAGCCATAACATTATTTAACATTTTACAAGCACATTTTGTTGCCCTCCTTTCACCCTGTACTTCAGTGGCCAGGACCCCAACAGGACCACCACAGCACTGCTATTATGTGGGTGTTGGGTCAGTCTCAGCACAGTTGTGACACTGACATGGTGGTGGTGTGTTAGTGTGAGTTGTAGACCTACAAGTTCATCAGACAAGGCAGTGCTTCTGGAGTGTTTAAACACTGTGTCCACTCACTGTCCATCTATTTAAAGGGGTTTAAACACAACAAATGGACACAGTGTTTAAACACTCCAGCAACACTGCTGTAAAAGGATCTACCATAGCAGTGCAAATACACACTAACATACAACCAGCCTGTCAGAGTCCAATAAATGACACATACATATATCAATTAAACATAGTTACAGTAAATTGTATTGTGTTTAGACACACGTGAATGCACGTAGCAATATTTTGTGTATTTAAAAACACATGACCAATAGACAATATTTCTGTAGTTGTAGGATTTTGTCTATTATTCATTATAAACAAAATATTTTGGTTCAAACTATATATTTTTAATAGTATTAATAGTAGGTTTTCCAAGCCTAAGGGCCTGTATGCAGCCCACACGTTCACATCCTCATAGTAGTTTCTCCAAACCTGTATAAACCCTCTCTTCCTTGGTCAGTAGAGACCGTTACTCCAACAGCAGGGATCAACCCTTGTCAATACCCTTGATTTCAGAATGAATGAGAAGGTGTCCCAACATGTTTGTCCATATAGCACGTGTAATTAGTGGATACACTTTGAATACCAATATCGAAGAAAGAGCTAAGGTGTCATCTTAGAATACATTCAGTCAACGATGGCGATATTCATTATGTGCGTCTACGGCCATATATCATATTTCTGTATGGGAGAACTGGGCCTGTGTATTTCTTTAGTTAAATATAAAGAAGAATCATGCTGTGTTGTACTACATTTCTGTCAGAATCCTGTCCGGTGCAGTTCTGACTGTTCCCTTGAGCTTTACTCGTGCAAACAGCGCTCCAGACTGTGCCGCTCTTAGCTCAGCTCACCATATAAGGAGTTTGTGTCCCTCCACCGGGGAAAGTTGGAACAGAGGTTGACGGGGAGAGGGGCCAGTAGGATCCCTGCTCCTACCCATGCCCACCACCCCCCTTCCCACCACAGCTCATGGCAGCAGCAAAATGGAACCAAGCAAACATACTGAAGCTGCTGAAAGAAAATGGGTGCAACAGTGAGAGGGTAGCAGGAGTCACTGGCAGCATTTCAGTTGTAAATGTGAATGAAGGGTGTTCTTACCACCTTAGTATCATTCAAGAAAAGGCTCTTGCAGGTTTGTTTGGGACAAGGCCTTTGGCTTGTGGTGTGTTAATTCCTGTTCAACATTTACCACATCGGCTTCCCTCTCTGTGAGTGGGCAGGATGGCCCTCCCTCTCCCCCTTTACTCAATGTGATGCTAGTCAGGTGGCATCTGTTAGCTGGCTTAAAAGAACTGGCAGTTAGTGTTCTCCTCCAAGCATGTTCAGCTTTGCAGTGAATTCAAACACATGCCCTTAGCATCACATGTCTAGAGAGTGGGATTGGACACAGCTAATTGGACACGCTGTTTATATCTGAATTCAACAACACCACAACCACACCCCTCTCTTTAGTACTCCTTCAGAAGCTCCATCCCAAATTCATGCATGCACATCGCTTCCAGACCCAAATGAAAGTTTATGATCCAGTCTTTTCCTCTTCGCCATCTACTTGTTTGTATAATGCATCTTCTTCCACACGCCCCTGTCCCTCCTTTTCACCTGTGCACAAGTAGGCCCCTGCCAAAACAAATGCATCCATTTAAGTTTAGAAGATGAACATTTAGCATAATTTTCTCTGGTGGCTACACGCAATAATTCATATGAAATGACGCTGTGCTTTTCTGTATGACCTTCTGAGTAATGCAGTATTGTGGTTAACAAACCTTTCCTCATTAGCATTAACTATATATAGGAAAAAGACTACTGTTTACAAAGCAGGGGATAGGAACTCACCACTCCTTCACTTCCTCATCAGCGCTACATCTGTGAATATCCCTGATGTACGACACACCCTATCTTCCCATCAACCTCTCTCACCGACTCTCTCCCTCTCTCTCTGTACTCTGTCTGTTTACTATAAATTACAATTTGGTTGTGGGAGATTATCATGCCCTCAAAAATGTGCTCATTAGTGCCTTAAAATGTAAAGAGGGATCCATTTCAGTCACAGCCAGTGTCTCAAAAATTCAAACACAGATTAATAAAGTAAAGCATGTAAGAATATAATAAGTAATTATGCTTGTCTTTGCTTTTTGTCCATTTTAAATGTAAATTTCAGAACCAAGATCCACATTACAGGCAGTTATATACTCTCAGGATCAGAGTAACATGATATACACATCATAAACTACTTACACCTTATAACCATGTTCTCATCATTGTGTGATGAATTATCGGTGAATAATCCAACTCAGAGAAAAACTCAAATTTCCATCTGAATTCAATGCCAGTTTAAAGCTTCCAGTGCATGTTTACTGCTCTGTCCGTGTGCACATGTTCAACCTGCATTCAGACTCTGACTGATCAGTGAGAGGGGGTGGGGCTAATAACATCACTGACCCAGATATTGGGTTATAGAGGAAAATAAGTAGGGAGGGGCTGTTTTAGAATAAAAGTCATGAGAAGGGATCATACTGATACCTACATAAATAACAAAAACAATAAACACGCTTAGTTTTTAAATCACTTCAAGTATTTTGAAGAACATTTTATTATGAATATCATTGCCTCTATCACAATTGTTGCATTTGCAGATTGATGACCACTCTAATAGAATTTCTCAGATGCAAAGTGTTTTTTTTGTAGGTGAAAGAAAAATTTGGATCAAAACATGGTCAAATTCATACAAATATCTCAATTCTGTTCAATTTTTATATCTCAAATGAAGACAAATGTGAGTAGCCTAGGATCTCCTGAAATATTATTATTACATATATTCATAACATCCCAATAAATAACTAAAGAAATAATTAGAATATAAATATATTACTTGTTGATATGTGTAATTCAAAACATGTTTTAATTTACTGACACCCTTCATTTGTCATAGGTAACAGCTGGAGGATTGTACACTGTAAATGCAGAATATTCACGTGACTGATTCTGATTAACAAAATAGAGAGCTGCTTTTCCTTCTGTGATCATCCCAGGTGCAATAACACACCCTGTCTTCCTCCCAACAGACTCCTCTCTCTCTCTCTCTCTCTCTCTCTCTCTCTCTCTCTCTAGGTGTGATGATGATGTCCTTCCCTCCTCAGCCTCCTAGCAGCCTTGTGTGAAACTTGGGAGTTGTTCCATCTTTCTTCTTCTTCTTTCTTCTTCTTCTTCTTTCTCTCTCTTTGATTCTCCTCTAGCTGCTTCTCCTGTGTACATACATGGCCTGTGACGTGTGTGTGTGTGTGTGTGTGTGTGTGTGTGTGTGTGTGTGTGAGAGAGAGAGAGAGAGAGAGAGAGAGAGAGAGAGAGAGAGAGAGAGAGAGGCAGTCTGGCAGGCACATGGCCAGTGAATGAGAAGAACTTGTCTTCAGTACCCAGTCTTACTGGATTGGAGCTGAGTGAGTGAGTGAGTGAGTGGCTGTGTGTGTGACTCCATCAGTATCTTAACCCCTCACCACACACACACACACACACACACACACACACACTGGGACAGTGTATCTGAGACATCTATCTTTGTCTTTCCAGGATGGCTGAGGCCGAACTTCACAAAGAGAGGCTCCAAGCTTTGGCGGTAAGTTCATAGCTTTGATACTTTGTAACCACACTGCTTTGATTACACTTCTGCTGTAATAAACTATGGCTCAGTCTCATCTAGACCTTCATTTTGGACATCTTCCTGGAATATACAGGAGAAAAGTGACATCTACTATAGAGCACCTCAGATTGAGCTCTTTCGAAGGGTTCTCCTGGACAATTGCTGTGAATACCCTGGAGATAAGCTGACATCTGCTATAGAGAACCAGGGCTTGCTCTCTTTTTGAAGTTTCTTCTGGATTCAAAGCAACAGGAGAGCTAGTGGGTTTGTTGAGTAGACACGAAACACCTCTGCTTTGTTGTTTTCACACAGATTATTCTATGAATGAAGAGAATATCTAGCTCTGACAAATGCCCCCTATGATCCAGAGTCCAACAGTGGTAACATAGTGTACCTGAGAGTGGCTAATTTTGGCAGCATCTACTGAGCTTCCGCGAACATTGGAGTGGCGAGCAACAGATGGGGAACTATTCTGGCAGCATCTCTAGCATCTTTGCAATTCCACGGTGTATGTGACTCAAACAGAGGTGGCAGAAATGTTGACATGGTCAAAGAGAACCATGTGTATGGGAGAGTTGGGCTGTCCAATACCACAGTGTAGTAGGCAAGAAAAGAGTCCTGCAGTTGTAATTAACCTTTGGAAGCCACTGCTTTTGCTGGTAATAACAGAATCTTGATTTTCTGTTCTGTAGAAAGTGTAATTGCATGATGTCCTATCAGATACCTGAAAATGGAGGGCCGTTGATGGGATTCAAATTTACGACCTATTAAATCTCTTGACAAGCATGCAGTTAGACAGTTGTGCCAGTCTAGAGTTTAGAAACCTTGTACATTTCTGTGCCCAAGAAAGAACAGAAAGGTAATTTTTTATGTAGCAATGTACCAAAAAACAGTGTTTTTATGGAGTGTAACTACACAGCTCTTGGGTGGCCCTACAGTCTAAGTGCTGCTCTTCAAGTCTGTGATGGGAATAAACAGTAAACGAATTGAGAAGGAGGAATGCAGATCAAAAATATTTACTCAATAATCACTGCCACTCATTTACTAATGTTTTTGAGGCTTGACAATATGTACTATTGAACTTTTGACAAACCTAAGTTGAGTTAACTCAAAAAACATGATCACTTTATTAAGTTGTTTTAGTGACACACCCAAGAGGACACAGCTGCAAACATTATTATATTTAATAATGCAATGTCTCCCATAACACGTGGAAAAATGATGAGCAACTGCATGCATATGCAGAATCGATACAATGTAGAAAATTGATTCTACAATTTGAAGAGCCTTTATTTTTTAATCTACTGCACACCAAAATCAATTACTCTCGACTTCTACGGGTTAATGTGCACCACTTCTAGGCAGAGGTTAGAGAATGCAGGCACACTAATGACTTCAGGAAGACAACAGCTATGCTAAAGGTTAAATGTGGAGATGGATGGGGCTTTGCTGAGACAGAGGAAGTCTGAATAATTGAAGCTGGAGGGTCTGCCAGCAGTTCGGTAAATGAACTAAGAGCATTTGCGCAACGTCTGTACTCATGCCTGAGCTCTGAGAGTTTACTTCACTGGAGAGGAAGCTGTTGTCAATAAGGGTGTTCGGTGAGAGTCAACTGAGAAACATTTCCCTCACTTAAACATAAGTGGCGAACAGTCACTTCTCTAAAGCTTGAATCCAGCTGTTGGAAGAACATCAGCAGAAAGCCAGGAAATGACGAAGATAATGGAAGGTTTCAATTCATTACAATGGTTTGGTCTGCTGACACACTCAGAGAGGCAGAGGTGAAATGACCAGTTATTATGTTGCTGTTGGAAGTCATTTAGTAGTAATTTCAGCTCAGTGAATGTATGGATGTCTGTTGACAGCATAGAATTTCTTGTTGGTAATTTAGTCCAGCTCAGAGTAACTGATTACAGGGCATTTTTTTTATTAACAAAACCTAGTTTTGCCAAACGTTTTCCTAACTCATTTTTACATCTCAATCTCAGTTGACCGTGGAGGGCTGTGGTGTTGATGGGATTCAAACGCATGACTTTTTGAGACTCTTGACAGGCAGGCAGTGCTACTCTGTTAGCATTGTTATGAAGTTATGAAGTTATGAAGCCATGTACATATCAAATGTCCAAGAAATAATAGAAAGATACAGAAAGGTTATTCCAAAGTGTGTGTTTTATGTAGTGTAAATGCAAAGCTCTAGAGTGGCCCTACAGTCTATCTGCTGGCATTCAAATGTGAGGCTATCATAAGTTCAGATCCTAGCAGGGGCTCATCATCTCCCAGTCTTGGGATGAACAGCAAACAATTTATGGAGGAGGAATGCAGACAAATATTTCATCAATTTCAGCTGCAGCTCATTTATAATGCTTTTGAGGCTTAATATGTATTGTTGACCAACCTGAGAGGTAGAATTAAAAATGTGAGCAGGGGAACATTTGATGAAACAAGTTAACTCAAAAAAATGTATAATAATAGTATAGACTGCACAGCAAGTAGGTGCTCACCAAATTGTAGCCATTTATCCTTCTTATTATTGTCTTTTCACCAGTTAATTTACTTTATATTTAGAATTTAAATTCATTGCACCACTGATTTGCATTTGCACAATGTTATATTGTTGCCATATCACCCACTCTTAAAATCTACTGCAAAACCCATCTGAGTGGCATTAGCTGAGGCTGAAACTGGAGGGATATTTCCCACTTTGTTTATGGCCAGCAGCAACAGCAAGGTTTAAAGGCTGGCAAATGTTTACCGCATTGTCTCTTCTGACGCCAACTCACTGGAAACCCGTTAAAATCCCACACACGGCCTTTAATGGTGTGTGGCAGCATGGCTGAGTTGCATTAAAGCATTCCTATTTCAGCCAAACCGATAAAGCCAAGCAGTTTTAACAGTATTAATTCTCATATTTGCTGCATTGTAACAATACACTGTGCTTCACAAGCAGCCATCTCGCTTTCTGCCTACTTCACTGTGCTGGAAAAGTATAAAATGCAATTACAGGCATTTCCAGCAGACCACACAGCATGCAGTCTATTTCATATCTTCCTCAGCCTTCTGCTTGATGAACCATCATAAATTATTAAGAAATTTCCATGTGTTGTTAGAATGCGTGAGCAGCTGATATTACGTTTCTCAGTGCCAGCCAATGACGTCATGAAGAGTAGCCATGGCTGGAATTTTACTACATAGAGGAGCTTAGTGTTAGGTTAAAGAGGCTCCTACCACACCAACACGTTTATGCACCCAATAAACAGTAAAACACGTTTATGTCTTGTTCCCATTTTGATGTTTACTGAGTCGTCCATTTCAGCAGTACATATTCCAGGCTGGAAAACGAAATCCTCACTCTTGTTCCTTTCACTCACTCCATCCAACATCTGTTTTAGTCCAAGCATTCACTTAATCCAGACCTCTGTCTTTTCCCATGCGCTCAAGAAGAGCAAGGAACTGTGGGCTGCTTGAAGTTTCACCAAACAGTCCAACAGTGGTCAGGGTTCTGAAGCCAACCAAGCTCAAAGCTGTATTTTTGGGGGCAATTAATTTGGCACTGATTACAGTCTACAGGATTAATGTATTTGAGGCACGGGATGGCTGCTGACACATGCTGGGCATGCATTGCTTGTCACTAGTCTGCAATATGTCACTCGGTCAGAACACTGCAAATATTATACATTGTGTGTCGCTGATCAAGTGAGTGGCTGAGGAGTGTCAGTTGAGCTTTTGCTGTCAACCGTGTGTTTTAAAACATGTGATTGGCACATTTTGGTGCAGCTAAACCCAGACATTTTGTTTTCCTTGAACAATTGTGCTTTGTTGGTGCCTGCAGACAGCCTTGCCCATGGTATCATTAGTTGTAGTTCATGTTTCTATTACGCAAGCTCCAGAACTTTGCCACAGTTCAGGCAAACTCAACTCAATCCTGAGGTTTTCCAGGTCTGACCAGTGAGTGAAGCAATGTCACTAACCCAAAAAGCAAACTAGCGGCTTGCTAATTGCAAAGGACTGGGTGAAGTGCATGGGCACAGGCCGGGAAGACAGGCTTTTCTAGTGCTGGGCGATATGACCTCAAATCAATATCACAATTAATTGAACACTTTACCTCAATTATGATTAATGAACGATTATTTCTTCTTTTTTTTCCAGCCAAAATGTGTCCAAACAAGGGACACAGCTTTTTCTTTGGTACAAGCTGCTTGAGTTGCTCTGTGTTTAACTTTTTCTCCCTGTTGCGGACTGGATGGGGCAGAGTCAAGTGGCTACAGACGCGATAGTATGTTTTTAGGGGGACTGTACATGAACAAACATTGTGGGGGAAAGTATTAACAGAATAAAAAAAAATAATAATCATTGTGGGCAAGATTACATCGGTTAGAGGATCTGAATGTGGTTTTCGGTTCATTTTCAATCAATTGCCAAGCCCCAGGCTTTCCCTGGGCGTCGGTACGCCCACAGTAAGCGATTCCGACATATTTACATGGCCTATGAGGCTACGGGCCTATGGGTCCAACTATCTGCTGCACCTCCCTTACCATTGATCTTTGGGTAAGAAGGGCAGGGCAGCCATCGCAAGCTGACTAAAATTAGCAGCAGCTGTCTTAGCCAGCCTGGATGGGGTTCAGCATATTTAAAGGGGGTTGGGTAGAGGCACGGGACCTCCTCTGCTCTCAGGTGGGCTTTGCTAGACTCTGTAGCTCTTGGGGGTCAAAGCCCAGCTGCCTGTCTTCCATTAGCCCATGACATGCAGATGGGGGCTGACCTTAAAGCAACTTGAAACCCCAAGTGAGTAATCCAAGCATGAATAGAAAGGGTAGTGTCTTTTTTGCTTTGGACTGTTATGAGTTTATTAGATTTAAATGTGGCATTTTCAGGGAACTGACATAATTTACTGCCTTTATATATAGGAGTGATTTACAGGAGAAGGTGCAAGAGGGGGAGTGACAATGCACACATACAGGCCAGCTTGTAAATGTCATAGATGTCTTATATGCAGTAAACCAGTCAACACCTGCTGCCATCACATGACCCAGTAAAGGCCTACAAAAACACTAGAGTATTCAAACCATTCTGAAAAGATTGGAAAAGAAGGCACTGCAGTGGTGCTCGAAAGTTTGCAAGCCCTTTAGAGGAAAAAAATTCTGTACACTTTATTTGGTAGAACAACTTGTGTGCTTAGGATTGTTGTCTTGGTGCGTGACCTTTGAGATTCAGCTCACAGATCGATGCCCTGTTTTTGGCACAGATGCAGCAGAACAGGCCCAAACCATGATACTACCACCACCATGTTTTACAGATGGGAAAGGATTTTACGAGGGAAGACAGTGTTTTCCTTCAAACACAACACTTCTCATTTAAACCTTCTGACTTCTCATAATATTTGGCAAATTGATTGAACACTGATTGTTGTTCAGTGTTCTTATGATGGTGGACTCATGAACGTTAACATTAGCCAATGTGAGAAAGGTATTTAGTGACTATGAAGGTACCTGAGAAGTTACCACTTCCTTTGTTACCTCACAGACTGTTACACGCATTGGCGTGACCTTTGTAGGTCGAGCTCTCCTGGGGAAGGTAATAATGCACTTGAACTTCCTCCAAACACAGTGAAGTGGATATGCTTATCTTATAAAATGGGCAAAATGTTATGTAAAATATTAATCAAGATCTCAGACATCAGGTTGAAACTTTCTGTGATGTAATGCTTAGCCACGATGTGGTGTCTGAGGTTCTCATAAGTAATGGATGTTCTTGTCATTCGGGATTTTTTGATGGCACGGTTTATACTATTTGACAATCGACCGCTTTGGCAAAGCTGAAGCTGATTCTCGTTTTTTCAGAATCATTCACTTTCTGTTCATATCTGTGAATCCAGACTCCTTCACAGACCTCACAGTACAGATAGTCCAAATGCAGGGTGTAGCCTACACTGACACTGGAGTACACTCAGACTCAAAAATAGCTCATGAGCACATGAAGTTGTTTAGTGCTTTGCTCTCACATCAATGTGTGTTCATATTTCTATGCAAATATTTTTAGAATGTGGCTTCAGAGTAATTCACTTTGCAGGCGACAGTTTGAATGTTCTCTACCGAACACAACGGCTTTCATCAAATCAAAAAATGCAGACTGGTTTGCTGGATCTGCATGATTACATTCGTTTTTGAGACGGAGAACATTAAGTAGAACAGTTCACTAATTCATTTTGCTGATTGTTTGCAATGTGAGGCATTTTAGGCATGTAGGACATATTACAGTCATATTTCATATGACTGCTCTTAGGCCTCAAATTCAGTCAAGGAGAAGGCTTGAGACGCTTAAACAGTCCCTGTTTCTTAAATCAAGTTCATTCGTACTGTGAAAGAGGTGTGTTTACACCGGAATGTGAAGCATTTAGTGTTCAGGATTCATTGTGCTGTGGAACCTAGTCAAGTTCCCTCTAGTTTGCAAAGTGTTATCCTCATGTCTATGAATAATTAGAATTAGAACTTCAGCAGTGGTCTAGAAAATGTCCAAGTTCATGAACTGATTCATCCATAACATTAAAAACATTTGCCTAATATTGTGTAGATCTCCCTCAAATTGCCAGTCCTTGTAGGTGGAGATAAGAGAAGTATGCACTGTCAGCCATAACATTAAAACCACCTGCCGAATATTGTGTAGGTCCCCATTCATATTGTTTTGCCCGTCCATGTGATTGAAGCTAGAGCTAGTATGAATCGTCTGCCATAACTTTAAAACCACCTGCCTAATGTTGTGTGTTTTTCCAGCAATATGTTCTACAGTAGCTATTCAGTAGTTCTTCTAGCCAGCCTTCATTCCTCATGCACATTAATGAACCGTCCCATGACACTGTTGCCAGTAAAACCACTATGTGTCCTTGGAGCACTTGGTAGGTACTGACCACTGCATGCCAGGAACACCTCATGAGACCTTCCATTTCGGACATGTTTTGACCTAATCATCTAGCCATCGTCCAGCTCTGGTTGGAATCATTCTTGTGAATGTCCATTGGTACTATTTGACCAGTGGGCATTTACAAGAGGACTTCTTTTGAAAGAAGAGTCCAAACTTCATCGAGCCAGAATGATCATGGAGAGAATTATAGCTGTAGTCTTTCCTCATGAGTTAAATAAATGTCAGATTTTTTCTTACGAAACTTGTAGGTCTTGTACTTCCATGGGAAGGATTCCCCCCTGAGCTGAATAATTCCACAGTAACACTTACTTGACCTTGCACACTTCAGGGAATCACATGCAGCCTTTCTCCACACAGACTAGTTTTACTGTCTCATAATATAGTGTTATTGATGGAGGTACCACTATATTGTGTGACAGTGGCACTAGTTCAGGTGGAGAAAGGCTGCATGTGGTTAGTGTATTAAGATCCTTTGGCATAATGATTTAAAATGTACTTGGGCTTCATTTCTCAATGCACTAAACAACCAAAGGTTTATAGAGAAGCCCATCCACTGTTTCTTCATAAATCAATAAATTAATAAATATATAAAAGGAATTTGTCCCTTGATTATGTCCCTCTTTGCTAAAGCCTACTGGGGAGACTTTACTCTAAATCAGAGAAGCTTGAATCCAGTTTCGAGTCCTGGACTTTGTAACCCTTGGTAGGTGTGACACTATTTGGCCAGTCAATTCCATTATCTCTCTCCAGCGTGGACAAAATCCAGGACTGGAAACTGGATTCAAGGCCCAGATTTGAAGACCTGGAACAATGATATTGGAACATTGCTGTGAGGATTGGCTTTGCATTTAACCTCAAGTGTATTAATGAGGTCAGATACTGATGCTGTATTATTAGTCCCGCAAGAATTTCTGGAGGTTCTTCAGTATGAAACTGCAAGCACCTCCTGCGGTGCTTCAAGGAACCTTCAAGACACCTTCATCCTTTTAGTGAAGGTTCATTGAAGCACCATAAGAGGTTTCTCCACTCCACAGTTTCAGATTGAAGAACCTCCCAAAGTTCCTCAAGGTGCCAGTACTTAACAGTGTGGACTACACCCATCACTCTAACTCATTCCTGTGGCATTGGATGGACATACATAGCCCAATGTAATGGCTTGGTAATGGCCATGGTGACCCGACCTGGGATCATTTGTAGCATTAGACCAGGGGTCACCAAGCCTGCTTCTTCAGAGCTACCTTCCACTCATTATTTAACACCTGTGTTAGTTGTAAGTGTACATCAAATAGTACTTTCTGCCATAGAGAGGACTTGAATAGGAGTCTTTTGTGTAATATTTCAGTTTTCAATTTTGCCTTTATTAGCCTTTAATGAGAATATCTTTGTGTTCTGTATAAAGTCTTAAAGTATATGGAATGCTATACTGATGCTGGCCAGATTTGTTATTCCCTCATATATTCAACACAAATGCACGCCACATGGCTCTAATAGACTGCAGGCCTTCATCTGGTAGTCAAAATATGGAACCCCTCAAGAAGTAACCACTAATGTTGCTTTTCCGTGTAAACCTAAACAGCCACCGTGTGTGTGTTTACCTGAAACGGTTTACATTGAGGCTGTTTTCTTGCTCGCTATAATTAGGCTACGTCTTGCTCACTGCAATTATGCTTGAATAGGCCTGGAGCTTGGTTTGGTGTCCCTCTGCTAAGGATGATGGAAATGTTGATAAGGTCAACACAGCAATGTTAATGAACAATAAATGGCACACGGAGCACGATGATGGTTTCTTCTACATGAGTGAAGCTGGCTGTATTGTTCAGAATAGCCAGGCTTGGACAAATGGCTTATACTTGAGAGTTACTGCTATCATTTACTACATGCAAGGTCAGGAACAGCAGGTCTGAAAATTCACTTCTAATGTAATGTAGCCCCTGTTTTTACTGTTGTTGTTTTGGTGTTAGTCCCGTAGAACATCTGGTACTCTGTGTATAGTGTCGGTGATTGATTACTCTTTGTAGTCGCAATAGAATTTTACATATGTGTTTAATAAGTACAGACATCTAACAGGGCTTGAGTAAATATCTACACTACTTGTTAAGTGACCCAAACTTTGGTTCTACTTTAAAGGACATTTAGATAGCCCCTTATGTACAACATATATAAGGGTCCATTGCACACAGCCTGTCTAGTCCCTGCAGAGACATATTGCAGATAGGACATTTTGGAGTAGGTAAACCTCTTAGATCCACCATGCACAATCATGGGAATAATACCCCAGCATTGAGCTGTGGAGCAGTGGAACTGCATTCTCTGAGTATTGGTGCTCCATCCAGTACTTTTGGGATGAGTTGGGGATGAGGTGGGGTGGTAATCATCCAACATCCTGACTAACGTTCTTGTCACTGAATGCAAGCCTCCGAGCTCCAAAATCTCACAGAAAAAAAAACAGGTAAACACACACTCGCAGTAGTCAATGGGGGAACTGACCCAGGGTGGTGTGGCGGACAGCTGCATCAGCCCCCAGGAGAATAATTAAGGGTTAGCCATGAGAGAGGAGAAAGTGCTATTCCTTCACTCCCTGATTTCCTGTCAAGACAGGGAATCAAACCAGTGACCTTCTGGTTCCAAGCACTGTTCTATAACCTTTAGGCCTATTTCTCTGCCTCTGAATGTCCATTTCTCTAATGATTTCTGGCCTCAACCGCTAACAACGACACAACCTATGCCATGAATTTTTACACCATAACATGTTCCATCAGCCAAGTTAACAAAGAGCAGAAACATAACAATGACATGTCTGCAGGTCCTGTTCTCAAACTACTTATACTAGGGAAGGCATGTCCGCTCTATTTCAGTCCGTCCACTGAGACGAGTGCTTGTGACTTTGTTGATAAGCTTGCCAGCATCACTGTTTGCTGTTATCATCTCCACTGATAGAACTTTCACTGCAGACAGATAGAAGTGCCTCAGACTGCCTGCTTCAAATTTCAAACACGTTCCACAAAGCAGACACATATATATCTTCAAAGAAGGACACAATGTACTTCAAATGGAGTAAAATTAATTCTCTACAAATTGAGTTTTTTATCCATTTCACCGAATTTGCTAGTGATAATTAACCCACCTACTTGGACTCCCCCATCACCTGCAATAAGAAGGGGCGGGGACAAGCACATGCCATCTCCGGCTGCCTTCTAAATTGGTTAATACGTGAAAATGAAAAAGGAGTGGCTGTTTGCTCGCTTTCTTTGCTCCAACATAATCAATAATAAGTCCTGTGAAAGGAAAATACTGATATATAAAAATATAGGCTATTCAGATTGTTTGATGTTTACTTATTTTATTTACTGTCAAGTATTTTGAAGAACTTAATATTATAAATGTCCCTGTCGATTTAATCATTACAAATAACTTTTGCTTTTGCAGCTCAAACATGTAAAGCGGTTTTTAGTTGTATAAGCAAAAAAATAAATAAATAAAATAAAAAATAAAACATTTTTACTCCTGGAAATAACAATGTCTTGCATGTATGGCTGTCTCCTATAAATACTTTTCTTATTTTTTGGTGAATAAAAGTTTATCAAAGTATGAGAACATCCCACAAAAGTGGCCTGGGGTAGTAATTATTCATTAATAAATTAAGTAATAAATGTTAATTAATAGTAATTAAACATTAGAACCTTTTTGTTGTTTCATACATAAGTATGACAGAAATTGTTTAGAGACCCTAGTAGGATGTCAGGGCTCCCAAAAGTCTAGAACTGCCAGGGTGAATTGCATTGCATTTCATTTACCTTCTGCATTGAATTGTTCTTTACTGTTACTTCAGGTTGAAATAATGACAAAGGATGTCATAGAACGCATCTCTCCTTTTTTTAATGAGCTATAAGAGAGAAACAGTTCACCTTCATTTCTCCAGGTTTTCCTATAAATAGGGAAAACTGAGACTTCTAAATTGCTTAAATTGCTGTACCCATGTCCATGTCAAGGCACTCATACTAACATTGTTGTAATTTGTTTTCGTCAGAAGAGGAGGAGAAGGGTCAGTCATCAAAAATGTCAGCATAGTTGCCAATGGAGGCGATACAGTGTAGGAGTTAACAATGACGCATCACCCAACTCACACTTACTGGAGTGTGTCATTTTACCCAGTAACTCTCAAAATCATGTGTGATTTTATTAACAATGACATACTGGGAGAGTTTTTACTCTTACACGTAAAGAAATCAAAACGGTTCTTTGGCATGAAGCTGTAGAAGATCCAGTCTTGATTCCTTGAAGACAATTTCTCTGTATGGTTCTCTATAAGAGTTCCAAATTCCTTGTGATGCAGAAACCTGAGATCTTCAAAATCACAACTTTGCAGGAGGAAGAACTAAAACCTTTAAACTTCTTAACCTTCAATGCAAGTCCACAAATGTTTGGGCAAAAATAACTGGATATCAAATGATAAATAATATACTGTAATTAGCAATTTATATCATTTTGCTGAGCCATCTTTACTTATTTTTTAAATCTTATGGTCCTTATTGTTGCTAGTTATACTACTATATTCATTATTATTTATAATTCTACAAACATGTGATTTGTTCAGGACTAGTCTACGCTCTTGAAAATAAAGGTGCTTCAAATGGTTCTTTAAGCGATGCCATAAAAGAACCATGTTTGTAAAAGCTCTAAGTCTTCACTTCCAAAGAACCCTGTGAATAACCTTACAGTTTTAGGTCATGACAATAACTTTACACACTTTTCTACTGTAGATGTCCTTTTTGTCAGCAGATGATTGTTGCTGGCACTGAACTGGTCTTGGTGAGCCCAGGCAGATGTTTGTGTGTGTTAATCTGTGGATTAGACTCAGCTCCATCATAACATATCAACACTGTCTTCCAGTTTACTCTCACCGTTGAATGTGGAAAGTTTCACCAAGGGGAGCATAGTTTATAGGGACTGCTGCCAAGAACACCAGCTAGAGGTGCTATAGGGAACCTGCAGTGCCGTGCCAAAATTTACACCCGCACAATGTGGGTTCATCTAGGCTCCCGTCCCCGGGAGTCTTCTCCTTGTCAAGATTTTAAACCACAGATGTGAAGAATCTTTCTTTCTAATGTGTTCCTGTTAGCAAAAAAAGAGCTTTCAGAAAGAGACTCTGGGGTGCATGTCTTTGGTGGTGTTGGTGGGGAAAAATACGCAGGATGCAGATGTTTTCAATTTGTTCCAAGTAACAATTACTCTTTGTTTAGGCCACATCTCTTCACCAAGTCCAGCTGACATAACCTTTCCCTTAACATTACCTGCTGTCATGCACAGCCTCAATTCCTTGCAGATGCAGCATTTCTGTCTGGAAATTAGCTATGGCCAAATAGCCTATGACATCACTCCTGGACAGTATCTCATGGCCTGTTGGTCCAAGCACCAGCGCCCATTAGGAATAACGTATCTCACGTAGAGATGTAAAAATGCGCAGTGCAATGGTTTTGGAATGTTAGAATTAATTAAAATCAGTCACAATAATATTCAATGAAATCTGTGCTCAATTCTTGGCTCTTTTCTATAGGAAAACTTTAAGGCTGCCAACATAAAGACTTCACACATGCCAAGACTGAAATGCAATACCTTTTAAATAATCCATTCACAGTTTTTACTAAATTATATCCATATTTTAGGCCAGTGTTTGATAAAAGACTCCCGCATAAGTAAAATAGAGCTGTTTTGGCCAATGTAAAACCCCAAAACCTGTTTCAAAAGAATCCTGGAATCATTTTATTTATGCCAGAGACAGAGTCAGACTCAACTAGTGATATGGTTTGACCCACCTCTGCCTTTAGACGACTTGAAAACAGGAGCCTAATGCTTCCCCAACAATGCATAACATCACTAGATATTATACTGTTCCAGCCAAAGCTGTCAATCATTTAATTCTTAATTGTAATTCTGCCTTCTAAGCACATAGCAAATTGAATTTGGGCTGTACTGCTGTAGAAATGTATGGGAATGAGCAGAGCTAACCATCATACTTCTGCCAGCCATCAGAGGTGCTAGATCTGTCGTGCCTGGTTTTTTGAGGGATGACGTGCTGTCCATTTTACAGTCCTTTTACATTTTACAGTGATTTATGCTGTAAAACTTTACATACACCCAACCCACTAGCTGGCTAGAGACTAGATGCAATGGGTTTTATAGTCACTGTAAAACGCTAGGCGCCGTTTGGATCACTGTCTGTGAAGAGTTTCCTGTGTTCTCACTGTGTCTGTTTGGGTTTCTTTTGGGGAGTTCGGTTTCCTCTCACCTCCCAAAATTGTATGTGGTAGGCAGTGATGGACTGGCCATTGGGAAAACCAGGCAAAATCCCAGTTGGCCACTATGGGTGTTGGCCACTGAGAAGGGGAAGAGGTCGGTAGCCTCTAGCTGTACACCATGTAAATACCTCTGAATGAATAGACCAATAGAAATGCTTTAAAATGACTGTTAATGACTCTTATTTTACATTCACTTCCTTTTAAAGTTAAAAGTATTTTTGCCTTCTCCTGTAAAGTTGCTGTTTTGGACAGTGACGATATGTTACATATTGCATATTCCTGTGTCCATATGTGGGCAGCTTTCAAATGAAGTACTGTATCTTCTTCTCAGGCAATTTTTCATGTTCCTTCATCTGCATATATTTCAATGGAATTTAGAATTTTCCTAAAATAATTGCATCATAGATTTGAAATGTATACTAAATCATTTCCTAAAGATTCGTAATCAAACCTAACTTTTGTGAAGACAGAGATTTACACCCCTGGTCTTGCATGGCCCTGGCTGAGTCTGTATTCTAATTCCAGCTTGGGTATGTGTCCACGGGCAAGAAATAGATCAGCTATCAATGTTGGGCAGGGTGTGGAGGCTACTGCCATTCCACAGCGTAATTTACCAAACATGTGGTGAAGAATGCACTGTCGATGTAATTATAGCTGCTCAGTTAGAGGACAGGCACGAGAGACAGCTGATGGATACTAGTAGGGTTTGTTGATGGGGTGTACTGTAAACACACTCGTAGTTTAATGTGCTGGACTTGGGTGCAAGTTTAATTATAATTCTGTGGAAAGTTCACAATATGGCCTACATTATACTAAGATACCTTTCTCACCTGTGTACAACCATCTCCTTACAGGGCTCTGCCCTCTCCACTCAACTCAGCTAAGATTCTATCCGTCAGCTTTGGATGGAAGTTCTTGCATGTTCAGTGTTTCTTCTGAAATCAAGAGTATTAGTAATGTGTTCTTCCCAATTGTCCTGTATCTACAACTTCTACTCTCATGAGAGGTTCCACCATATGTTGGAACTGTAAAGGATTTGATTGTATTTAGCCAAAAGAGCATTGGTTCCAAGGACTGACATTGAATGTGGGTGGCACTTGTGATCCACAACTAATCCCAAAGATATTAGATTGAGTTCTAACTCCAACGAAGGCCATTCCACTGCTCCACTGCACAGCACTGGTGGGATGTATATACCCTGGCTTGTTTGTGGCTGCACCTGACCATCCCATTCCTTGAGGTTTAAGCTATATGTGTGCAATGGGAGCATCTTAAAGTAACTGGTTCCCACTTTCGGTTCAGCTGTTGCTACATGGTATGGTCATGGTTATGGTTATGGTATTCCATGTGGTTGGTATGGTGTTGCTGTATTGATGTGTGCTGAGTGCCCAGCCAGCAGGCACATGTGGGGCCCACGTTGAATGTGGTTTAGGTGGGTTCCAAGTTCCAAACCAGTACATAACTGGGCTACCCAAATAGGTCCCATCATTACGTCCCAACTTAGTTTCACATGGGTCCGTTCTAGGCCTCATGTGCAAAGTTCAACCCAGATGGGGCCATGTTCAACACCTCCTGGTCCTATCTGAGTCTCTGGTGGGCATCCATATGTAGGGCCAACTTGGAACCTGCAGATATTGTTTTCTGGTTCCACCCATATGAGCTCCAAAACCCTTGATTGTAAGAAACAGTAAATAAGCAGGTGTCCATCTACTTTTCTAGCTATCAGAACTGACTCTGGGCTCTTCTAACATCTTAGCTCAAGACTTCTGGTCTATTCACGTGAGCTACAGAGGGATGTGTTCTAAGTGGACAATTAAATGTTGTTGGTCGCTGTGGATAAGAGTACCTGTTAAACACCACTAGTGTAATTATTGATATGGAAGGCAGCTACCACAGCTATCACAACAAAATGTGCACATGGCAACTGGCAAATTATACCTGAGCACATGTTTTACTTCACCTCTCATCTCAGTCCTGAAGCAAACCCTGAGACACTCCCGAGGGACATCCAGTACAGGATTAACATCAAGGCCGTCCCAAAGGCCCAACGTTTACACTTCTGCTGCCAAGCTGGTAATCATCAGATGGAGTTTATAACTTGAGAATTAAACACACCTCAGATGTGTCTGCCTGGACAGGGTGAGAGAGTGTTCGCATGGAGCCAAGAAAACTACAGGATGTAATCGAGCAAGCAATGAATCAATCCAGAGAGAAGTCTGCTTCTGGGAAGGGCTCAGACTTAACCCAGCCTTAATTGCCAGGTTTTTAGACTCTAAGGCTTATTATTCAGTAATTACATGGAAAACAATCTAAGCTGACTGGACCTGCTGGTGGTTTCTGAGCACTTCAATGCTGGCGTGATTGTAATTCACAGCTACTCTGCTACTCTGCTCTACTGGTGGAGTGGGATGGTTTGTGTGATATGTCCTTGATGGGTGAATAATTAACAGGAACAGTCAGTCTTAAATAATGCAGGCCTTCCATGCGCCATTGTCTTTCGACATTCGTTTCTAAACCAGGAATGCTTTGGACTACTGTTCCACTGTTCCAGTCTGAAGGCTTTCTCTATTGTAGTTCATGTAACATCATTCACCAGGAACTGAGAAGCAGCGTACATAAAAGTCCATTTTTAGGTCCACGTTCTGCTCAACTCTAACATCTGGATTCCATATTAGCTCACATTCTGCGAGAATGCACAGGGGAGCACATACTCCAGCACTGCAGCACAGGCTGGAATGCAGCCGTGAATCTGTGTCAGCTCTGGATTTTGGATTTGTTCAGTTGGTGGGGAACCAGAATGGCCTACATATGTGGCAACATATTCCTTTACTGAACTTTTTTTTTACTTGTTTGGAGTACAGGAAGTCAATCATCTGTGGTGTTTATGGGGGGAAAGGGGGACAGCTACATCTGTTGAACATTACGGCCATTCAACTGAGCAGGTTCCAGAGTTCTGTGTATGCTCTGTGAATATTATAATAGTAACAGTTATCAAGTTCTGATTGGTCTTGTTTTTGAATATTTAGATGTTTCATTGTGTTGACTCATACACAGAACTGGACCAACCTATATATCATCATCCCTACATCTAGGTTGAACAATATGAATGAAGGGGACACCCATCCCTGGTCAAACAAATTTAATGAAGCAGAGAGTCTGTCCATAGTTGGATTATAAATTATGGTCCGCGATCAATGGTCAATACCACAGTGGACACTGAATGTAACCTGCAACTGCTGTGTAAAGAGTGCACTATATGGACAAAAGTTTTGACCTTATTCTTTGTATCTTCTGGAATCTGTTGGTCTATCCTGAGTCTATCCTGCTTTTGTTGGAGTAACGGTCTCTACTGTCCAGGGAAGGAACATTGCTGCAAGAATGTGATTTCATTTCGTGTCAAGAGCATTCGTGAGATCAGGATGATGGATGATCCCCAACTCCCCCACTCATCCCAAAAATTATGGACGGTGCATCATTCCAGAGAATATAGTTCCACTGGTCCTCAGCTCAATTTAAAGTACCTGAATGCATTCATTAGGATGGGTGTCCACATACATTTGTTCATATAGCATAAGTTATGGGCAGGATTCATGACAGCGAGGATCTATATGGACACATAATGACCCTTGGAGTTGGGAAAGAAGGCTCTTGTAGGAAGCTGAAATCATCCATCTCCCAGTGCGCCATTACTTCCTGTCCTTGTTTATTTATTTGTCGATGTCAACTAAGTCATTTCCTCACATGAATATAAACTACTGCAGATTCCCATATGAAATCTGTCCCACAGAGAGAGAGAGAGAGAGAGAGAGAGAGAGAGAGAGAGAGAGATAGAGAGAGAGAGAGAAGAGAGAGAGAGAGAGAGAGAGAGAGAGAGAGAGAGAGAGAGAGAGAGAGAGAGAGGCTGCTTTCATTTGATCGATTCCAGGCCTGAAAAGATCTATAGAGATGAAACTACTGATACAGAAACTCGCAAGCCAAAAAAGATAACATACAGTGAGTACAATACAGATTCTCGAGGGACTGGGTTTAATTCACAGGTATTGGATTTCTAAAATCATCATGAAATGCAAAATCATTCAGGAGATTAATTGCTTTCAGTTAAACGAGTGGTAGTGAAGACAGGATATTGAATGACCACCAGCCTACCTCATCCCTAAGTCCCCAACTCATCCCAAAAGTATTGGATGGAGCACCATCATTCCAGAAGAGACTGCTCCACAGCTCAATGCCCACACCTGGCATTAATAATGAAGTAAATAGGTTGCTGGTTTTCTGCTCCAGAGGTTGCTGGAATACAAAAAAAAATCCATCCTGGAATGGATACAACAAAAATGTATGCATTCATTGGAAGGGGTGTCCACAAATATTTGGACCCTAAGGCCATAGGTTCTAATCCCAGAACTGGATTATTCCACAGGTGTTCAGGTGGTGCTGCTCTGCTAGCAATGGTTTATGGTTTAATGCAGGGTAATTTAAATGATTAAATTAGATTAAGTTATTAACTCTATTATCATATTGGCCCAATGCTTTATTATTATATTATACTATTATATATTATTACTTTGCACTACATTTCTGCATCTTTGCACCATCACCCACTATACTGCACTTTATTCATATTCACCAACATAATACTGTATGCTCATTCTGTACAGTACTGTTTGGTAGTCATTTTATAATTCCATAATACTGTAATGCTCATTCTATTCGGGACTGTTGGTATTCGTTTACTGTTGGTATTCGTTTATGATTCTGTAACACTGTCCACTCTATACAGTACAGCTGGTATTCATTTCAACTGTATTGCTGCTACCACCACATGCATACTACATTCTGCACATCTGCTCGGTATATGTAACTACATACTTGTACATTTATATATGCCATACTTATGTATACATATTTATATCCATGCACTTTATGTAAACAACACTGCATATTGCACTTCTGGTTGGATGCTTACTGCATTTCATTGGCTCTGTACTGGTACTTTGCACAATGACAATAAAGTTGAATCTAATCTAAATCTAATCTATAACTGTTAGAATCCATCTTTGAAGCAGCCTATAAATCCATAAATATAATATGTGAAGTAACATAACACTGTTTTTTTTTTTTTCTTTTCTTTTCTAGGAGAAGCGGAAAAGGCAAGCAGAGATTGAGGATAAAAGGAGACAGTTAGATGACCTTGTCTTGCAACTTCAGCATCTCAAGGTATGAAATACTTTATAGCACTTCTGAAAATGTCCAACTCCAATTAGGGAGCATTGAAACAGAAGCCCTCGCAGTAATAATAGACTAAGCCTGACAGGGATGATATATTATGTGTATTTAGGCCCTGTCTGGCTGAATAGTGACTGACACGCAGACTTGTGCTACGTGATGTGAATTGTCTGAAGATTCCTTTCTTATTTTATTTTGGGAATCGTAAAATTCACTCTATAACTGATTTTAATTCCATGAACCATCAACCCAATCCTTGGGGGTGCTTACTATAAGTCAGTGATATTTTTTGCTTGTTTGTTTCCTGCCTATTCAATTAGTGTGATGCCATAGTACGATTCCGACTTTTAGGAATGCTTATCGCAGACAGGGATTTGCCTCATTTAAGCGGAAAAGCTCTGCGGTGTAATTGCCCACATTTTATGCTTATTGCGTTTCACAAAAACAACCATGGCCAAGTTTAAAGTGACTCTCAAAGGAGCATTTTGGTTCCCAAGCTCTCTTGAGAAAAGACAACTTTAGGGGAAAGACGCATTTGTTCCCAGAGACTTGGGGAGATTTGATAAGGCTGGGCCTGGGAGAGGTTTCTAAACGCCTAAAGATCACACCATGCTGAGATGCAGAAGAAACAGTGAAGGTTTACTCAGAATGCATGAAAGACCCAGAGCTATCATACCTCAGACAGCACTATTTTGATGCAAACAAAGCTAGGACCGAATGAATTGAGATGAATGAGTTTGTATTTGCTGGATCATTTGGGGTGTTTTGGAAAGTCTGGATGCAGTAAATGTAGGAATAGTCTGGAAAAGAAGAGCAGATTCAGGAAATGGGATGTTTATTTAGAAGTGGGTGTTAGCGGAGACTGAATCAAATTCTCACTGGAAAATGGTCGCCCGGTGGACGCAGCACAGATTTACTGGGGTCATTGGGAAGCACTGGGGTTTTCAGCTGGGGATGCAGATATTTCCTTTTGGAAATGTGAAAATGTTGATGAGTTTTGTATGCAGTATATTGATTTATGCAAAAGGCCCGATGCTTATACACACCTTAAGAGCTCATATTAGTTTTTCATCTTTTAAAAGTCAAAAATGACAGTGAATCAGACCCAAACCAAGGTGCTTTGTGAAGCTTTCCAACTGCTTTACGAGTCAAAACATCCAGCGGGGTCTTCTTACAGTGAGCGAACAGGCAGTGCTGAAATCTCAGATGCTGTGCTCTGCTTGCTGCCACATACCTTCAACAGCTTGTGAAACGGTCAGGAGCATTCCTGTGTTCTCAAGACTGACCCTCAGCATGAGGATGGCTGGCTGGAGCAAAGGGGGCCCATTGGTTTTCACAAGTTCAGCAATAACATCCATCCACACACAAACCCTGGCAACCATCTGAAGAACCAGCTTCCTACAACATTTTTTGAACTGCAGTAAACTGTTGAATGGGTTGTACAACTGAGATCCACTTACAGAACTTGGAACCTAGAGTGTGGTGGACGCAGGATTAATGGTTTTCTGAGAAACCATGAAGGTCAGAATGGTGTGGAAGAAAATGAAGTTCGTGTCAAGTCAGGATCAGTTTAATTTGAGGAACCGTGTTTGAAAATCTGTAGCATTTTGGAGAATAAAAATGAATTCTTTTTTTGTTAAGGGTTAAAGACTATTAACCTTTAAAATAATAGACCAATTTTGTGGGATGTTTTCCTAGTTTGACCTACTTTTATTTGCCAAAAAAATGCGAAAAGTGTTTATAGGAGTCAGAAGATCCTAAGCTACTCAAATTTGTCCTCATTTGAGATGGAGAAATTAATAGCATTTAAATTGTTTCATAATGACTCCCATAGAGGGTTAAATCAGATCTCATTTACAATAATATTTTGTTAAAGAACCAATAATTAGAAGCTTTCAGATATTGTCTCCTGGCATCACACAGCATATAGTTTTGGCAGCATAACTGAACGAAATCTGCTCAACCTAACACTGTTTTTTTGCTTCTCCTAGTCCAAATCTACACGGGAGAGGTGGCTTCTTCAAGGAACTCCAGCAGGACCTCATGAGGACAATGAAGTCCGGAGGAAACAGATTGAGCAGGATGAGTTTCATATCAAGAAGCTAGAAGACACCATTCACAGGTATATTTACTGTATACGAAAGCAGTTCCTGAACGGTTCTTTTCACAGGTTGTTTTAGGAACCCAAAACAGTAGCAACTTTGAAGGATGTCTACTCATTTCCACTCTCTATAGCTGGAACACTCCAAAATATGCAGGTGCCTCCTGGACCACTGGCTTAGAGTAACAGTGGTAGGTCTACGGTGTGATGGATCAATATATGGTTCTCTTCTGAACCTCTTGTCTTACAGAATCTGATCACAGATTCTTTGTACACATGTCTTAAAAGGTAAGATCCATCTCTGACCATCTCCAAATGTGGTTTGAGGGATCCAATAGTAATCCTATCATTATGTGTCTTAGGGGTTTTTACACCTGGGTTTTCATGTGGACAAGCGAAATCAAATGTATGTTTCCAGAAGGAGACTTAGTGACCACTGCTCAGTGGTTTGGCCCATCTGGCCATTTTTTCCTCAAGGCTAATGTCAGTAGGTTTTGGCCTACAGCTGGTGCTATAACATCTCCTCCTTATGTAAGATGCTATAAAGCTGCTGGCCAAAGTAGTGAAGTAGTTCTAAGGCTACATATTTCATTTCCTGAAATATCGTTCGTTTACCAACCACTTTCCAAAACATACGAATTACGCTATTTCCTCTGCTCAAAGCCAACGTCTGTTTTTCTGGTTAGCTCCTCTTTTAATTATGAGAACTTCAAAGGGTGGTTGCCTTCCACTTCATCTGGTGTATGGTAACGTCATTACATTTTGGGCTGCCCCAGATGTGAACGCAGGGCTGTGTTCATGGGATGCTCTGCAGTGCGGCATATGTTTTTCTTTTTTTCACTTCCTTTCTACGCCTCATTCCTATGTAATAGTACATACATATCAGAAGAAACCAATGACGAAGGGTTAAGCCTAGTTGTGTGTATCTGTTGTTTATAAAATAACTCAGCATCTGGTCAAACATACTTTTTAGTCATCAATCAAGATCTTTTCAAGGGCAGCAACAATGGCTTTTTAATAGTGTCCCCTGTGTCAGGACCGAGTCCAAAGACCCAAAATAAATGCATAACCATAACAATCATATCAAGGGAATTACTAAAATAAGAGTGAGATTTCAATCAGGACTGTGGATTGAGGTTTAGGATTGGGGTTTAGAGTTTTAAAACACAAAAACTACACAATGGTGTACTGTGCCAACAAACAGTTGCACCCAGAAGGATGTGTGGGATTGGAATGCTGTTTGGATGGAAGAGAAAGGTTACTGGGAAAAATAAATTATTAAAAAATTAGACTGATATGGGAGATATTTATTGACCTACACATTGGCTGGTGGAATAATGCACATATGGATTCACTGGTCACCCATAATGTTTATGTGACATTATGGGCTGTCCATAATCATGGCTGATGTTCATGTCAGACAACCTGCCAGTTCTCCCTTTCCGTGGTTCATCTAGGTCTCACAGATCCTTCATGTCGCTGGTGTGTGCCACATCTTATCCACTCTGCACAAACTGTATGCAATATGTCCATAACACCACCCTATAGGCATTTGATGTGATCCCTCTCAGACTCTTCCAACTTTCTAACTCTCCTCCAAGGCATACTTTGCTGGCATATTAATATTATGTATTATTATATATAGTAGTGTGCATGACCCCTACCTGGGGTTGTGGGTTCAATTCCTGCTCGGTTCACTGTCTGTAAGGAGCTTTGTGTGTTCATGCAGGATTCCTTTGGGTACTCCTGCTTCCCAAAAATGCACAGTGAACTGGCCATGCTAAATTGCCCTTATGTATCTGTGTCTGTATGTGAGTCAGTGCATGGTACCCTGAGATGGACTGGTGCCATTCCTGCCTTACACTCACTGATTCCAGGTAGGCTCTGGAGCCACGGTGACCCTATAAGCCAATAGGATAATGACTGGTGCTGTATGAATCTCTACCTTCAGTTAGTATTTAGAAATTTAAGACAGTACATACATATACCTCTTGTAAAATTTGTGGACTTGACAAAAACAAACACACACTCTCCAAAAACACACACACCCCGGTGAAATAGCTGCACTTTGTCTGCTAATTAAACTCACATTCTTCTCTACCATTTGGTTGTGAATTAGCCATGGCTGAAGTCCAAATCAGCAGTGGGACTGTGAACATTCATTATGTTATTCGATTGTGAAAAGTCGCTCAGTTTTGGAAGCTAAGTTGCCTTAATTGGTTGCTCGTTATATTGCATGTGTTTTCATTTATGTGCATTTAAGTCCTGGAGCCATTGCTCGCTCTGCAGCTGCATGGCTCAAGTGTGTGTCTGTGTGTGTGTGTGTGTGTTGAGCCCTGTTTGGTCTGTTTTTGGTTGTAGTTAAGGCAGATGTGGCCTAAAGGTTAGGGTAGCAGCCTTGGGAACATAAGGTTGTTGGTTTGATCCCCTGAACCAGCTCATTGAGCAGGGCACCTAAAACACACTTGCTCCCTGAGCACTGGTCTGGGTGTGTGCCCACATCTTCCCATTTCACTAGTGTGTGTGTGGGGCCGATCTGGAAGTTTAAAGCTGCTCAGCCAGGCGTGGGAGAAAGCTTGCTTGGTTTAAGAGTCTCTCAGCTCTGTATGAATTAATCGATTGTCTTATTTGATGTGTTTTCCACGAGTGGGTCTCTGAAGTGTGCTGTGTTGGAAAGTGTGGAAAGTGGGCGATGCTCATTTTCGTGTCTATTCCTGGCATTGTGGAAAACATTAATCACATTCATAGTTGATTTTATTGTCTTTCGGTTTGGCTTCCTGACCCCTTTATATAACTGGTTGACTGATGAGTCAGTTTAACACGTGAGTGTGTACAAGCCTTAATAATTACAACTTAACCGTGAAACTCAAATTTCCACTGGTACTGTAAGCTTGCAATTTGTGATATGAACACAGAGGGGTTGCTGTGACACATTATGAAGGTTAGGACCTTCAGTAACGTTGTACATTTGAAGCAAATGACGGATTTGAGTTAAACTTGAGATTCTTATCATTCTGGGGAGGGATTTCCTTTCATCTGTATCTTTTGAAAACATCTGCCCTGGGTACATTCACTTATTTCCCCGAGTGAACAGGAATAGGATGAGATCACATCTAAAACCAACAGCTGCTGGGTTTTAGACTCACCTTACTGGAACATTGTAGGCTTCTGATTTCATCAATTCTATGTGCTGAAAAATGGACATCGCATTTTCTTGTTAAACAAGAGCAACATATGTTCAAAAATACTCTCCTTCAATCTGTTTACTGTTTATCTGTAATAGACAGATGAGATGTTGATTATTCATTGTATAAAACATATACCAGTGTCAAATAAAGACTCACAATGTTGAGAATATTACTCTATATTTTAACATAAAATAAAATAATACACTCATTGGACCCAAAAGGATGAAACTTGGGAAGGTTTGACATTAGGAGACACCTTGAAGCTTCATTTTGAACCATCTTCAAGCTTCACGTATGGCCTTGACATGAGCAAGGACAGACCTTATCAATGTATCTGACTCACCATATAAGGCAGCCCCATTGCGCATGCTTTGTATTCTGACTCATGCTATTGTGTTGGTAGCATTCTTTGCAAGTGAAGTATGTGAAGTATGTTTCTGAGAAAAAAACAGTTGGAAGTGTTAGAGTACGGACACATATATGAGTCATGCATAACAAAAGCATAGAAAGAAAGCCCTAGTGGGAAGAAGGAACTGGAAGACTTACACAAACCACGGAGTGGGATAGCTGACAAATTACCCACATGTGCTATGTGACCCAGCAACCACGATTTCTGACATTCAACGAGCAACGATGCCCTGCATGACAAAGAGAATGGCAGTGGGTTGTTTTTGGTGACCTGATGAGACACTGACAATCCATGCGTACACTTATCCAACAGCTGCAATTCCAGACCTATGCATGAATGGAAATTTGTGGGATTTTACTGGATGTTCTCCACAGCTCCTGCAAAATCTACAGGAACTGAGTGAGAATAATCAAGCTGTATGGGATGGATTATCGCAGGACACCATCAGGAACCTCTACAACTCCATTCTGAGATGTCTGGCATGTTGCGTTATACCAACACCATACTGAGAGACACTACTTCTGTATCTTTAGCTCAATAAATAATGGTGAGAGTTGCATCAGGAAGGGCATCTGGTGTTAAACTGGTGCCAAAACTACAATGCAGATCAGGCATGTTCTGGGTGCAACATTTTTGGATTATTAGTGAGTTTTTAAATAAGTAAAGTAACCGTCTCAATTTCAAGTTCATTTAACATCACATAATAAGTAAAGAAAACAATCCTTTAAATTATTTTTGTGGTGCAGCTATTTTCACCGGCCCATTTCAGCTCAATCATTCCTGCCTTTCAGTACCAGCCTCTATTTTGGAATATCAAAACATGCAGGCACTCTCACTTGGTGGTCACTTAAAAAAGCAAACGTCCTTGGGCTTTTGGCTCTGCTCTCAGTGAGGCTGGTATTTTAGTCTGCCGGGCTGGGCTGAACCATTGCCTCTGCTTTGTGGGCTGGCAGGTAATTGTTTCTAGGCAAAGAGGAGTAAGTAAGTGCAGTTGTCTCTGCCAGGGACAGCAAGGAATGAAACATTCTCCGTGGCAGGACTCGAGGGAGTGGCCGTGGAACAGAGTCCCCAAAAATAAACGACAACACAGCAAGACACTTTCCCTGCTGATAAAGACGCAGAGATAGAGAAGCCAAAGCTGGTCTTAAATGGCTTGCCGTGTTGTTTTGAACCCAGTTGTTTAGAACCCTTGGAGATGAAGGTTGTGGAAAGTGTGTTTGCAAAAAGCTGTTCAGTGGTTTGATGTTGCTGATCGACCAAAAAAGGAGAAGATGAAGCAATTCGTGTTTCAGCATGGAGATAAGTAGCTGGAGGCCCATGCTGCAGATCCAGTGACCCAGTTCTTTCAAAATAACGGATAGTTCTTAGTCGTGAAGCTGTAGTTTACCTGTGTTGGCATAAATTGTGAAGTTCTTTGCATTGTTCTAACTACAGCTTTTGGTTGAGCATTCACAACGTCCAAAGACTTGTAGACACCTGCACATTCAATGGTATTCAAGGGTATTAATATGGAATTTTCCCTCCTTTACCACAGTTCCAGCTTCTACTTTTCTGGGAAAACTTTACAAAATCTTATATTGAAACATTGATTTGAGAATTTGATTGCATTGAGCCTCAAGAACATTTGTGTGGTCTGATACCGATTTTGGATCATTTGGTCTGGAACACCAGTTCAACTTATCTAATTATCTAATAAGCTTACTAGATAGAGCTCAATCACCCCATACAATGCAGCTCCAGTGCTCCACAGGCCAAAGCTTTATTGCTCTAAACGAAACCTGACATTAGGTATAGGCTTAAGAGCGCAGATCAAGATGAAAAATGACTTTTGAACATACAGTTTACTGGTACAGTCATGCCTGACCTGGTGAGTTTCATCACAGTTGCAAAGCCTTCAGGAATGACTTTATTAATGAGGTTTTGCAGGAATAATGATGCTTTAACGCTACAGCAATTGAAGAATCTAGACAGTCTTGTTGAGGCTGAGCCACTCAAGTAACCAAAATTACTAGGAGATAAACATGAAGGCTTCTAGCAAAAGGAGATATCTAATATGAACGATGCTTGGGCCCCATAAATTGCTACCACTGTTTTGTTCATCTTCAGAGTGAGTGAATATCTTATCATGAGTTTTATCAGAGGTGTAAAGCCTTCAGTAATTACTTCATTAATGAATTTTGCCAGGAATTATATTCATTTTCTAGCATAATAATTAAAAATACTGCCAGAAACAGACACTGCAGCAAATGCAGCTTCTAGACGTTCCTGTCAAGCATGAGCTGTGCAAGAATCCAAAACTGCACGTACATAAACTTGAAGAAATCTAGCAAAGCAAAAAGATATCTAACATGAATGATGCTTGGTCCTCGTAAATTGCTCCAACTGTTCTATTAATCTTTCCTGGTGAGTGAATATATTATCAGGGGTCTCATCAGAAGAATAAAGACTTCAATTATGACTTCATTAATGCATTATGCTGGAATAATAATGCTTTATTAATAATTAAAATCTACAGAAAATGTCTAGGCAGCTCTGTCAGACGTGAGCTTTATGAGAAACCAAAAGTGTAAGGAGCTAAACATGAAGAAGCAAACCAACAGGAGTATCTAGATGAGTGAGTATTTTATCAGGTGTTTAATCAGAGGTGTAACATCTTCAGTAAGAACTTCATGAAGTTATGCAGGGTTGTGCAGAAACTTTGCTGGAGCAAACATAGACAGTCCTGTCAAACATGAGCTGTGCAAGGAACCAAAACTGCAAGGACATAAACATGAGCTCCAAACCAACCAGCAGTGATAACCAGCATGAGTAATGCTTGGTCCCTGTAAATTACTGACACTGTTCTGTTTATCACAGAGACGGAATCTCTGTGTATACTACCGTGTGACGTGAGTGCCTAATATGGACAATTGGAGTGTTTAATATCACCTGTACCATTAAAGCAGAAGGGAAAGTGAGGACTGTTTAAAAGCCATTATAATAAACATCATCTCAGGGAGCTCAGAGAAACAGTCAGCTATTCGTTTACGTGTGATTTGGGTTTGGCTTCGAGGCTGTAAATTAGTCTTGGTGTGTTTTGGAGCTGCTGGGCTGAAGGGAAAAGGTTACTGCTGTGTAATAAATGTGGAATCTGTTTTTGTTTTTGTTTATCCTGCTTTAAAGCACCTCCAACATTTTACACTGTGGTTATGTGTAGTGACTCATAACGTTCGGGACTGAAGATCCAGATTTGCTGTGTTTGATGAAGCCACACAAAGGAACACAGATTCTGCTGAGACTGACATGGCTTCAGTTTGTTTTGGGGGGTCATTGGGCCCTTAATCGAATCCAGTCATCTCTTTCAGATCTTCAGATCTTATGTACTAAGAATCTTTGCCTGCCTTTGACAGAATGTTGGATTAGTTGAGCTTTTCTGCTGATGATTATTTTCTGCCTCTCCTGTTAATGTCCTGGAAATGATCCCCAGAGCCTGTTTTGATCTTGTGCTCTGCATAGCAAAGTTTGGAAATGTGCCTGTCTCTGTGCTGTTGTGGGGATGGAAGCTAGTTCTTCTGCATGTGTTCCTGAGGTTAATGCTCAGTTGGTGATTGCTACTGTCTGATCTCAGACCAGTTTCTGTCTGGAACTGGAGTGAATGACACTGATTATGGTTCAGCACACTCAGACAAGGGGTTAAACTGGAATTTGGAGGGTGAGGAAAGTCTTCTGGAGGTCTAAGCATGCCCTGCTGTATCCAGGTTTTGCAAGCCCTGTGTACCAGGAATATGTCATGAAGCCAGTTCTGGACTACTTGGGCTTGGTGGCACAGTGCATTGGTTTGCTGGAATGAAGTGTCATTCGCTTCAGTTAGCAAATATGGTGAATGGAGTAACATTCCAGAACGTTCTGGCTCAGTTGAACCCATGACCCTTTGTACATACAAGGAGCAAAATAGCTCCCTCTCTCCATCCCCAAAGCTCCAGATGATGACATAATATGGGGGAGGCCTTTCCCAGTGCCTACTCTCACTAATCAGAGCCAACTGGAACTAATGTCACAGCAGACAGGAAGTGGGAGAAGTGGATCGGGAAGCAAGAGTGGGAATGGAGCCTGCATGAGGTCATGGACCCTCCATTGCCAGATTAGTCCAGTAGAAGATGACCTCTTCATCTCCGCCTGTGCTGTGGAAAAGGCCATGCTGATCAAAAGCAATGAGAGTCGTACGGGGGCAGGCAACGCCCACTAGGATATGAACTCATGACCAAATGGCAGGAACACATGGAACAAATGCTGTCTGTCACTGCCAGCTCAGAGGAACCTTTCTTCAGCAGCTTAGGGTGAACTTTCTACAGAGAGCCCCTACTGGACAAATGTTTCTGACATGACATATAGAACAATCTTAGAAATGAGAAATATTATACGTTATCATTATTCATTTTATTATGCCATTTAAATGTGAATACGTAATAGTTGCATTTCATGTACATCATCATGGACTTTGGATAATTGAAATGAGTATTTTAATGAAATAATGGATGCAATAGTGTCATATTTTCAGTCTTAGAACCTTTCTGTTTGCCATTTGTGCAGTTTAGTCTCCTTTTCTGTGTTAGTAACGCAGTGCCTAAATCACATTCTTGACTGTTAAAGGTCACATTGACAGATCAGGGAGGCTTTTTGACTTTTAATTAGCTCGACACGCAGTGTTTAAAACATTTACACAGGTTGCATCTCACACAAACCTTCTCCACACCTTTCTCCTCAATTTCGGACTCCACACAATTGGATGAATTGGATGTCCCTTGTCGAAGCTTGTCCCTCTGCTTCTCTGATGAAACTTGATTCCTAGTGCTGATTTCTCCCAGCAACGTAGAGTTTAGTGAGTACAGCTAATGAAACGCCATTCCAGAACAATCTGGACCCATTTAATCCTTGATGGGAAAAAAACAATACAGTGATCCAAACTCTGCTATGAGGGAGCTTGCCTGATTGCTTGGAAGGGAAAAACAAAGTGCATCCAACAAGAACAAAGGCCCAGTAGTTTTTTATACACTAATAAAAAATATGATAGCACAAAGAAAGCTACAATTCTATACACTGGTCTATTTTACTGTGTGCAGTGTGAACATCCTTTCACTGTTACTCTAGTGATAGATATGAACCAGAAAACCATAAATAAATAAATATATATTCAGTCAATTTGGCCCATGACAACTATGGGGCCTTCAGAAACCATTTTTTGTGGTAAAATGTACGTAGGGGGAATTGGCTTTCATACACTCAATCATTTTTAATATTCTTAATCAGACTTCTGCAGTCAGCTGTCTATTCAAGTGTTGCTAAAGAGTTATCTCAGATTTCTCAGAGCGAGTATGAACCAGCAGGGACATTCACGTTCTTTTGTGAGATTATTGGCTGGTTGCAAAGTAGAAATCTGATTATTGCCTGACTCATGTAAACACAGAGTTTTTCCTTGATCTGATTTTCTTAAGTGCATGCAAAGTTTTACAGATTAGTGACAAAATCTGATTTTTTGCAGTTATTGGATTATTGAGTGCATGTTGAGTGCACCCACTGTTGTTTACCACAGGGTGTGATTGCTATTTTCAAGAACCTGATCCATTTGAGGTGAGGTAGCAACAAACTAGTGCATCGTTGTAATGGTGTATATAATGTTGATTGTAAGTGTCCACACTACAATGTGTAAAATTTGTGTAAAGTATCTAATTTAGACCTTTATCCTGATATACCTGTGCTGAAAGTTCCGAACATTTTTATGCATTCAAATAAACATTTTTATAGGCTTCCCACAGTTGTCCTGTGCATGGAATGGTGACTTTGCTGGAAAGTGAAATCTGGAAGATTCCGGTGATTTACTTCTAGAAATATGGATTTATTTCAGAGCCCAATAAGGCAGTGTTTAGGTCAGTCTGCTGGATCAAACTGCCGATGAAGCGTGCAGCTTGCCGAATGAGTAGTAATACAGTACTATATAGAACAGTACTCAGTGTAATACTCAAAAGCCAATGTGTGCAGCATACTGTTTGGCTCCAAGTCAACACCGGGCCTTTACAGAACTGTACAAGGACCACGCTGTGCTGGTAGGAAGTGCTGCTATAGCAGTTATTAAAGATAATATACAGCATGTGTCGGGTCCCCTCTGCCTTGGCAATGCACAATCCCAGCCTTCACCAGTACACAATTAGGGCTCACAGAGGCTCTGAATGAATCGCTGTGTCCCATTTACAGTCAGCGACGGAGATGCACAACGCAGTGATTGAGCAATTTCCTTGCCTCTCCTTTATTTATCTGCAAGTCATGAATTAGGGAAGGGATTGAGCAGCTCTCTGTGGGGCTCTGGCTCCACTGGCTTTGTCAGCACTGAGACTAGGGCCACTCAGATGGTGCAAGGTTATTTCAATGTTGAGCCAGAGACTGCAACACAGAGTGGTGTTATATGCGTTCCATCAGTTTGCCTCAGGACAGAAGCAATTCTTACAATACATTCTGCAAACTTCATGAAAAAATCCTGATGCTGAACTATTTTTTTTGTTTTTGTCTGCACTAACATCAGTCCACCACTAGAGAGAGTAATAGAGCTTCTACTGTCTTAATTCGGCACATAAAGATTCTACTCAGGGGGTCATTCATTTCAGGGTTTTCACTCCAGAATCATCCATACTCTTCATTCCAGTTATTAAACAGTCATTATTGATGATTGAATATGTAAAATTATGATGAGCTATTTTTAATAATAACAGTTCAAAGGCAGGCTGTGTAAAATCTTCACTTTCAACTGGGGAAAAACAGAACTACAAGGGTGAGACGCTTCCTCTGTCTGGCCAAACCCACTACTGAGCCATTGTAACTATTCTTTCACAAAGACTACCCAGGTCTGCTCTGTGAATGATGTAATCACTGAAGTACAAACATATTATGAAGGCACAGCAATGCATTTGGAACAAAGTGTTTTTTCCATGAAATACTGAAGAAACAGCAGGTCTCCCTCAAAACAGAGATTTTAATATATTATTATTATTATTATTATTATTATTATTATTATTATTATTATTATTATTATTATTATTATTATTATTATTATTATAAACATCTATTATATTACATTTATAATATAATAATTTTATAATATAATATATTTCATCATCAAAAAAAAAAAAAGTTGCACCCTGCGATAGTAGTAATCCCAGACTGTCATGGAGTCACCCAGAATGGCACCACGTCATCTTCAGTGACGCTTTTGTCTTGGTGGAGATGACCAACGAATCCATGCATGGAGGCACCTTGGTCAGCACCAAGATCAGTGGTTTGGGGTACATTTTCGAATGGTGCCAGATCACCTCTCTTCATTACAGGCTCTTTGACAGCCTGTTACATTAATGAGGTCCTGCAACCGGTGGTTCTACCTTTCCTGAACACACACACTCCAGTACGGTATTCGAACAGGACACATACTGCTTGTCCGTGTACTGCTGCTGTCTTAAGAGCTGGAACTGAGTGAGAATATTCTGTATGGGATGGATTATCACAGGACACCTCATAGGAACCTCTGCAATCTATTCCAAGACATCTGGCATGTTGTGTTACAAACAACACCATACTGAGAGACACTTCTTCTATATGTGTAGCTCTATAAATGTATAATAAATATCAGTGTACATTTTTCCTTCCCAATAGCATTGCAATCTTACACTTCTAGGTGCAACAATTTTTTTGATGTGTTAATTATAAATAAATATATCACTTCATTATCATTTATACATAATAATCAGTGATATATGATATTATTATTTAATTGTATACATATATAAGTAGAGAAAGTAAAATTACAATAATAAACAGTGTAAACATCTGAATATTATGTCCACTGATTGTGGCTGTTGTACCAAATTATTTATCATGTACAGTGTCATTGGTTTATCATGCAGCAGCTATATTTGGAAAGTGAAGTATCTAAGCAGTTTTATTCCACTGTTCAATTCAATGTTTCTATGACAGAGCTGATTTAATGCCATGTGTTTGAGAGCTGCAGTCCCTGAAGAGTCTGTAAAGAGCTGGACATAAATGCAGTACATTCTGTTCCTTTTCACAGGCCTGCTACCAGTATCCCCCCCGTTCTGTCCTGGTCTGTTGTCAGACAGTCAGTGCACTTAGTCGCATGCTAATTGAAACTGCATCTTGCCAGCAGGCTGGAAACCAGGCACATCCCTCGATCTGTATCTCTGGTGTAGAGTGGTGTTACTGGGATTCTCTCGAAGGGTGGTTATGACAATTGTCTCTTACCTCAAAACATAGTCCATAAGTCATTTGGTCTTTCAAATTCGCTTCTTTAAATTTACACTGAAGCTAAAATTCTTATGTGCCTAACAAGTAATGGACGCGTATCGCCACCCACTAACATGGTGCAGGCCTAGATCATCACATATTTGTGTTACCGTGGTTACATGTAAAGATTTTCCCCAATTCTAAAATTGAGACCTTGGTGTTCATGTGCACACTCTGTTCTCCAACCTGATTAAAATCTGTGTTCACATGCAAACGTGAGCCGATCAGAAATGGCGAACAGTGTTAGTAAGGGGTCGAGCTCCCATGATTTTGTCCATAATTTCATGAAACGGAAATGTAGACTGATCCGAACTGCTATTTGCTTTTAGCCTCTGTCCATAATTTGCTCTACAGTTGGTGTGAAACCGCTTTCCTTGTTTGAACAGCTCGTTATTGCACTTCATGGCTGAAGCTAATTTCAAGCATCAAACACATCTTAACTGGTTATCAATTTGGGCTTTCAGAATCTTTATCACACGCTAACGCCCTGAAGATATAATGGTGCTCATGGTTAGTGGTTACGTCGTTTAACACTATTGCTATACACAAATCTGCTCATAGTGAAGCTGGTTATTCAGCCGATGCCACATCTTGAAACATCTGTAATAATCTGTATTCTTAGCTGCTGGCTGCTGGGTTTGGAGATGGATTGTTAGGGATCGTGGGAAGGCTCCTTGGCCTTTGTTATTTTGGAGCCAGTAACCTCAGTGATGGAAACAATAGCAGGAAGCTCACTTGGGTGGAGGCAGAGTGGGTTCCTCAGTCGCTGCCTTCCTCATTGGCTGCCAGCATTCAGAATGAGCGAGATGTTGCTCCGCTGGGAAAAGAAAGAATGTGTGCATGCTTGTGCGTTTAATGGGACTGCGTCTCATTCATGTTTGCACTCTCTATGTCTATATGACCTTTCAGGCAACATGCCTGACTCATTGAGCTCCATGATCTGACTGTTTCGGTAGTTTTAGAGGTGTATGGATATGTGTATTCGGGTTCAGCACTATTTTTTTGAAGTCAAATTGTGTTTTTGATGGCAAAACAAGTTGAAATATTCAAAACCCTTTGAAATGATAATCAATTCATTCAAATGTAGAGCTGTACGTTTGGTGGCTCTTAGTGATTTCTCTAAACTGGGCAGAAAAAGTCTTTTAAGTCAAAATGTCTTTAACTTGCCAAGGCCGCGTAACCTCCAGTTAGGGATCATGATTGACTACAGCTGCTAGTTTCTCTGTACTCACATAACAGGGTGTGTTTGACAGCACTATTGGGTTTGACCAACTCACAGTACAATGGGAAAGTCCAAGGAGCTCAATGCAGTTCTGAGCAGGATGACTCTCCTTTTACATGTCAGGGATATTCCAAGATCATAATTCAAATAACTGTACATAAGTATAGTTATTGTGTGATAGGGATTTTATATATTTTTAATGATACACTTTAAATGATGAATGACCATATAGGATATACAGTGTATGATGTAAAAAACAATAGAATATGAAAATATTCAGACACCCCATGAAATCCTCACTATATTTAATCATATTGACACCTTTTTCTTCACAAAGTCTTATGCAGAGTAGAGGAGGTGCTGCATTGTTGCAACCACCTTGAAATGAGTTTTAGAAAACTATACATGTTTCTAAATCCTGGATTTAATGAAGAACTGCTGGTTCTCCAACCTTTTTTCTAATAGATTGCTGTGCAGACTGTTGGTCAAATAGCAACACCTGACAGCAATATAATGGACATAAAATGTGGCTCCGAAGGTGGTTTGATTTTGGTTGAAATAGGAAATTGGCTAAACTTTTTAACACTTCATGTATTGAGTTTCATTTCTTGTTATTATTTTTTTAACTTGTGGTTCAAATGGTCAAAACACTTGTTATTTTGAGCGTTTTTTTAATAGTTCAGCTTTTAAAGGGTTAAAAGCATTCCCATTCTGCTCAGCTCCAGGCCTCTCCATTTTAGTAAAGAGCTATTTGTCCCGGTTTTCCATTAAGCAATGCAAAACCTATAAAAACACATAGAAAACACACAGTATGTACAAGCTGCTAATGGGATGTAGAGTGATGCTCTCTTTAACAGAAACAGCAGCAGTGAGAGAGGGACTGTCTGAATGCCTGTCCCAAAGCTCAGAGCTCATCTGAATACGCAAGAGTGTTTAGTATGCTTGCAGTGTGTGCCTTCACCTTGAGCACAAATGCAATTTTCTCTTCTACTACTGTGTAAGCAGGAGGGCTCAGTTATGAGCAAGCAGAAAAGCTATAAAGCTGTAAGGACGAAGAAGTGTGGATGTCAGGCACTTATTGAAGCATATATAATAGAACTAGTGGAATTTTATTAGTCCAACATCTGATCTGGAATCATTTTTGGCTTCCATAATGCAAAATGTAGCTCTGCGGACAGTTAAAGGCACTGACACCACATCAGCATTCTCGGTCTGAGCTGCTTGATAAATATGGAGTCTGGATTGTGTCCAGCGAACCCACAGCTGGAGCTGAGATTGAAAATGGGGGATGCTGCAACTAACGAGGCAGGTCTAGGATTCGACTTCTGAATCGCTTAAGTTTAAAATCAGACTGTAAATGCAGGCAGGCTCGTATATTTCTTTAAGAGGTGTTCTTTGTAGAATTACGGGGCTGTTATTATGCATCATAGAATCCACTTAAAATGAAGCATCGACAGGCTGCACTGGCTGGGAAGTCTGCAGGAGCCTGGAGAAATTACAATAATGCTGGTCCAGTCCAAGCAGACTTTAATAACCCCAAGCTCCAGTATGCTGTTCTTCTTGTCTGGATGTCGGATGATCACCCCCTCACCTCATCCTCAGTTCCTCAACTCATCCTACAGTATCGTCATTCCACTGCTCCATAGCTCATTGCTGTTGGGGTTTATACTCCTGTAGCCCACACCTGGCATTAGGCATGGAGTAGTCTTACTGTACTGGACTAGACAAGCTGTGTGTGCATTTGCACATGTGTCAGCAGTAGGTGCAACTTCAAACTTTTGTCCATTTCAGTAACCATACATATTCCATTCACTGGGAATGAATAGTTATGTCTTGTGTATTGGGATCAGGGACAATCTACATATACCTTAATTACCCAACAACCAGGGTCTCTGCTGGTCCCTCACAACTACCTGGAATACCATAGGAACCACATAGCAGCAACATAGCAACCACTTACTAATGCCATAACAACCATCTGGAATTGCATAGCAACCACACAGCAGCACCATAGCAACCATGTACGAATACCACAACAACCATCTGGACTACCATTGCAACCACACAGCAGCACCATAGCAACACCTAGAAAAACAGTTTCACCTTAATGACCACAAAGCAACAACCTTAGCAAACCACAATGCAACCACTAAGCAATCACTTACATAATTTAATAATGACATAATTGACACCTTTATACTATAGATGACACATCATGCTGTACATTTATGGTAGTTTATACACACAGTATATATTTTCCAGTACTTTTATTTACTTATTTCCTTTTTGTTTTGAGCAGCGGCCTGTAAATGCTTCTGTCAAGTATTTGAAGTGATTTATTTACAGTGTGTATAATATCACACTGCCTTAGGCAGCTGCTGTATACACGGAGACAAGTTTCTTACAGATAGAATATTGTTTCTGTGTTTTCTGCAGATTGGAATCAGAGATCATTCATCTGGAGAATGAAGAATCGCAAATATCGGCCAAAGAACAAGTGCTCCGAGAGAGGCTGCGGGAAACAGAGCGCTCTATTGAAGACCTTCAGAAAGTAAGCTGTGCTAACTGCTCCTCGTTACAACGAGAGCACACAGAGAAACGCACACATGTACAGCGTTCCACTGCAGCTTGCTGGTGGGTGTGAGGAACAGTGAAATACAGCTTCGTGTGAAACCAAAAGGTCACAAAGAAAAAAATTTGTGGCGAGCTTTATTTAGTTTGGGCCAGAACAGAACACTTTCCCATTTTTCGCCGACGTTCCAAACCACAAAGTTTGCTGTGTATGAACAGGCCATCCATCTCAAACTCTGTCTTTCTTTTCTCTCTTTTTAGAGTCTGCAGAACCAAGATGGAGGTAAGTTGGTGTTCCAGCTAATTCTTTTCTGCTGCTAAGCATGGACATAATTATCATTTGTGCTTAAGAGATATGAGGAGCTGCATGTCTCGATCCTCATACATCATATAATCCAAAATCATACAGATAGACTTGCTTATGTGGCTTCTGACACTGTATGGCCAAGTGGTATCTTTAAAAATTGGTTCACTGGCCTAATGCTTTATCTCAACAATCCAAGTATTGTCAATCCAAATGTTTGTGGACACCCCATCTAACAAATGCCTTCAGCTGCTTTAGGTTGCAGCCATCGCTTGCACAGATGTGCAAATGCACACACAGCTTGTCTAGTTCCTGTAAAGAAGTACTGCCTATAGAATTGGACTCTATGGAGCAGATACAACTTGACTTATTTGCACCATGCCAAATGCCAGGTGTGGGCTAAAGGAGTATAAATCCCCCTGGCATTGAGCTGTTGAGCAATGGAACTTCATCAAACATCCAGTAAAATGCAGGTTAAACTCTTTTTGTTACCCTTGATTTTTAAAAGAAATAAATGAGGAGCTGTCCCAATACTTTTCTTCATATATTGTGTGTGTTGGCTGATGACAACGTTTGTGGTCAAAGGAAAATTCTGTACATTACATTTTTGTCTGAACAATTGCATTAAAGGGGAATTCAAACATTTTCATAATTTTACATATTATTTAAATGTAAACAAAGACATGGTTTTATATCAAACTGATACCTATAAGAAGAAGGTCTGAAAAAGGCAGAGCACGACTACACAAATATAGCCATTTTATTTACTATCAAAAAACAAGTGAACCTTTCACATGACCTCAGCTGTTTCTAACTGCCTGTGATTTCTTTGTTACATTAAGAACTGCATTTTTTTTGCTTTGTGGGCATAAAGTATTTGCATTTTCAGAGTGCTAGGCAGCTGCTTAGAGGAGCCCATGCCTGGGCCATAGCAGTAATAAGCTAATTACTATTTTAGATCTTGGTAAAATTTGTCTGATTGCGCCAAACTCTTGGGGTGCCCAACAATTTGCGTGGTAAAATGAAATGGTACAAAATTAAAATTACACTCTAATCTTGCTCAAAGTGGCTCAACGACCTATTGCACTTACCCCAGGGGTTGCACAGCATAAAGGCTGAAAAAAAAGATGCAGTAGCAGACTTTGCATGTAGCAGAGGACGCATGTATGCTAGTGCTTATCCTCGTAGTGTTGGGAGAATTGCAAGTGCTAGGGGGAGTTATGGCCACACTGGGGGGAAAGGGAAAAATTAGTTAAAGAAGATAAAAAAATCTTGAAAAGAATGTTTGATCTTTGACTTTATGCCTTTTAGAGATCAGTTCATCTTCTGCTCACATCAGAACTTCTGATCAGGGGTCAGACTTTTGCATGGATCAATGAATGCGTTAAGCCCTGGATCCTGTTCCTCCCCACATGTATAACTTAGGAACAGCTGATCCAGTTTGCAGTGCTTTGCATGTGTTTATGATGAGTCATCTTTAGGATGTAATAAAAATTTTGTACCCTTAAGACAACACAAGGGTTAAGCTAAGCCCTTCTTAAAACTATAAAAATGTCTCAAGCATCAGGAGTGAATTCATAAACTTTTTGTGACATTAACCACTTTGCACATCTGGTTCCGATCGCTCCCTGTTATGTGCAATTTGGAATATTAGGGAATGCCTGGAATGTTTGTTTAGCATCAAACCATTCTGAATTTCCTTTTCATCTTTACCAAAATTCCCCTTTAATCTTTATCTATCTTACCAAACTTTTCCAACCCCATGTCAAATATCACAGTTTACATTTAAGAGCTTGTTTGTTGACCTTGCCAATGACATGTCTCACTGTTTGGAGCCACTCGGGGATCTAGTAGTGGCCCAGTAAACACCCCCATACCCCCCCATTGTGAGGCACTGGGGTCCCTCTCTCACACATTAGCCCCTTGGCCCATTTCCCTCTTGCCTCAGCTAGACTATTGAACTGCATACACAAGGCAATGACTCTGCATTTTGTTTACAATGATCCACCTATTCACGGGGAATCCCTACAACCCAGCACCGCCATTGTTTCACACTAATACACTCACTCTGCTTTTGCTGTCTAAGCAACGAGCTGCTTCACATAGTGCAAGAGAGAGAGAGAGAAAGAAAGAAAGAAAGAGAGAGAGAGAGAGAGAGAGAGAGAGAGAGAATTACTCAGTATAGCAGAAGGGGTTTGGGAGGGGTGGGGCAGATTGTAGAATCGGGGGGTGTGTTGGGAGGGGGGGGTGCATTTCGGACCACAGGGATCCAGTTTTATGTTCTCTTCTGCTCTCTGTCTCACAGATGCAGTCAATTACATCTGTTCCCACATCCCTGATCTTCCAGAGCTGAACTCCCAAACTCCAGGCACAGCTTCAGGGGACCGTCACCTCCCAAGGAAACCTGGTAGGTACTTTGCCTGGTAGGCAAAGGGGTGGGAGGGGCAGGGGTAGTGCCACATTTGGGCCCAGGCCAGCGCTGGGCATGGTAATGAGGATTACAGATGGAGATGCAGTGAACCAATACGACACCTGGGAGAGCTGAAGCGAGGTCTGCTCATTCAGAAGTGCAGTGGGCTGTTAGAGATCCAAATGTGATTAGATTAAAGAGCTGTAGCTGCTGCTGTGAGAGAAAAAGTGCTAATGAAGTGAGTGGAGTGGCCTTCAAACAAGTTACCAACAAGATGGAATAACTCAACTAGTAGATGAAGATGAAGTACAGAGGAGTCTGAAGAGCTGCTTTGAAGACCTCAAGTTTTTTTAGGGGGGGGTGGGGGTGGTCTTCATTAACAAGAAAAGCTTTTTAATTTTTAACTTCCCTTACAATTCTTCCACTTTTATGTGGTATAAATAATAGGGATATCAATTAATTATTAATGAGTAATTGATTGACAAATTGCAGCAAAGTGATTTTTTTATTAACAGATATTAGAATATTATGACCATCTCATTGTTTTTTTCACTTCAGAAGAAACGTTCATTAGTACCATTTTCCATACAGGAGCATTCTATAGTTCTATAATCACAGATTCACTGCATACTTTCACCCAGTTCCTCAGTGGTCAGGATCCCACAAGACCACCACAGAGCAGGTATTATTTGGGGGTAGGTCATATAAAAGTTGTTCATTAAGTTGTTGGTTAAAGGCAGCCTTAATAAATAAACATTAATCTGAAAATTGATGTTTATTTTCTTTTATATTTTTAATTTATATTTTTTATATTTCCATAGATTTATCTTTGACTGTTTTTGCAATTTTCATCAGATTTATTTTCATTTGCAATTTTCTTCAGATATATAAAATAATGTTTTAATATATAAATGTTTGTTTGTTTATCTGTGAACTTAATCATATTCAAAAAGTGTTTTCTTTGTCAATATTGATATAATAACATTAAGTCTGTTTGTGTATCGATACCCTGGCTGTGGCCGAAATGGATCCCTGTGCCCTCATTAGTACTCTGCTATTTATGGAGACTCTTTAGTTTACTAAGGTGTGGTAGAAAAGCTGATTTGTGGGAGATTATAAAATCCCGTTCAAATTACACTTCACAAGTCGGATACTGGATGATGTACTTGTTAGTGCCCTACAATGTAAACAGGAATCCATTTCAAATAAAGCCCCTGTTTCACACTGCTTGCATTTAATTGTCCTTACACTCTTAAAAATATGCTTGCTTGAGTGATGTTATAGAAGAATGATCTCTTTTGATTCCATAAAGAACCAGTGTTATAAATGTGAGTGTGAAGAATGAGTTTAAATGTTCTTCATAGGCTTCTTTTACAGGCATGGTCCTTTTTTTTCAATGGCATCATTCAAAGGACAATGTTGTAGCACTTTTATTGTTAAGAGTGAACTTAAGCTTCGGTGTATATCAATGATTAGTGTATTAGTGTAACCACTTACAGCCTAAGGGTCCACAGTTCATTTCCTTACATAAGGAACTAATAATTCGTGAAAGATTCATCTCAGTTGTCGAATAATTCATACTGAAGAGACCTTTCAATAATAGTGGAATAAAGAGCCTAGGGTTCCAGCATTCCAGTGAAGCAAACAACAGATCAGAAATTGAAAGTAGTGAGCAGCACTCAGCTCACAGCTGGTGTCCATTAAACCAAATGCCTAGTGTTGCAACAGTAAATATGGTAAGTCTGTTTGATACTTGCACAAAAACCCTGTCACTGATAAATATCCGTAAATTAACAGCGTGCCACACTACTGTAATGCATGACGAATCACACTAAGTGGACATTAACCCACGCCCCTCTGCACTCTCCCCCTTGTCTGAAGCACTATATGCCATGGAGATCAGCGTCGAAAAGGACCTGAAGACAGGCGGCACCAAAATCCTGTCTGCCTCTCCAGTCAGCCCTGAGGAGGCCCACCAACGTGGCGTCAAGGTCTACGACGATGGACGGAAGGTGATCTACGAGGTGCGCTCTGGGGCTTCCACCACGCTGGAGAATGGAGTGCACCCCTGGAGCTCGGACAAGGTGGAGGAACTGATGGGGCGCATGGGTCAGGGTCACCAGAGGCCCGACAGCACTCGTGTCATTGTCACACCGGCTGCTCCAGAGGACGTAGACACCAAGCAAACCTTCAGAGAGCAGATCATGCACAAGGAGGACAAACTGGAGATGGTCCGTGGACAACAGGGCAAGCCACAGGCCACTGGCCAGGTGCGGCAAAGCTACGAGGGTGAGGTGATGGAGACACCCGAGGCCACAGCCGAGAAGCCCGTCACCATGATCTTCATGGGCTACCACAGCGTGGAGGACGAGGAGGAGAGCAAGAAGCTGCTAGGCTTCGATGGCACCATCAAAGCAGAGATTGTGCTCATCGACGAGGACGATGAGAAGTCCCTGCGGGAGAAAACAGTCACCGACGTTTCTACAATCGACGGCAACGCTGCTGACCTGGTCTCGGGGCGGCCTCCATCTGAAGCCACTGAACTGTCTTCCGAGGGCAAGGACGAAAGCTCGGCCAAGGAGCCGCCGCCCGCAGGTACCGAAAAGAAAAAGCGCTGCCAGTGCTGTACTGTCATGTGACCTTCTATTCTCCTCCAACTTCTCTTTCCTTGGAACACATTCTCCAAGGCTCTGCCTCCCTTTCCGACAAAAAAAAAAAAACAGCCTCATCTTGTTACTAACAGCATCTCCACCATCTTTGTGATGTGAGAAAAGCACATTCTCTCTTCTCTTGTCTTCTCTGATTTGTTTTCCACAAAATGGCTCACTCTCTTGCTGTCCGGTTCTCAGGACCCAGAGCAGGATGTTGAGGGAATGTGGTTTCAAAAAGGTGGGGGGAGGTTTCTAGCATAGGATATGACAAAATAAGGGGGTGGGGGCAAAACTTACAAAATGATGATAAGCCAAAATACCCATAGTGAAGAAACAAGGAAAGAACTATACCAGGTAATTGTACAGTATGTCTATAAAAAAATCCAACCTGGACACCACGTAATCATCCACATTTGATACTTTCGTAGAGCTTTATAAAATGGTAGCATAGATTTACTTAGATTACTCTTTGTAGAAGCGCATCTGATCCATAAATATAGGTATTTCGTAATTGAAAAGATGTATAATATGGCATTATACCTGTTTGCCAGTTCTCGCATTGTTCAGTGGCCTTACTGAAGCATTCAAACTTCTCAAGAACCACCATACTCTCGGCTTGTCTTTCATTCTCCTCTGTTTACGCTGGCAGGTTAGACTGTCTGAAGGACGATGGCTACATAGCTATCATGACTTGTACAGACCTTGACGGAACATGGTTGCCTATTTGTGCCTATGTATCGGTATATTAGGATTGGATCTATTCATGCCATTGTTTTTTTCATTGTTTTTTGCCTGAAGGTCACTGCTGATTTAAACTGATCAGTGAAAAGGGAGTCTCAAAACGACTTATGCTGAACTGCTATTGAATCATTTGAATCTTCTAATGAAAGGTTCACAGGAACCGCAACCATTACCCATTAGGTTCTGCTCGCTTCTTAGCAGATGTCTCGATTAAAACAACGTATATAAAGGATAATGAACAAATCTTTGGTTTTGAGCTGAAGTGCTCGGTACTGCCATTTGCTCAAATCCGTTGAGAAAATCGAAAGCCATGGTGTAGCATGTTCCTAGTTTACATACGAATATTGGTGCTGAGTATTACGGGACCTTTTTGGCACTCTAATCTAACAGAAGATGCCATCAGCAACAAGGATATGTTGCGTACTTACAAATACTGTAATACTTGAGATTATTCAGTACATCAGCATCATCAGTCCACAGGATTCTGAACATCAATCTCAAAGAACGTTCCCAAGCTCTCACCAGCAAGCCAATCTAACCGTTTCTTAGGCATACATAAATAAAACAGCCTGCTTTGTTCTAGACTAGTTTTCTAAACCCTGGTCCCGGGGTCACCCCTACCCTGCATATTATATTGCTTTCCCTGCTCCCAACACACCTCATTCAACTAACCAGCTCATTATTAAAACCTTGAGAAGCTGCAAGGGGTGTGGGGGATGTCTGGGGTGTGTTTAAGCTCAAATGTGCAGGGTACGGGGTGCCTCTAGGACCAGGGTTGGGAAACATTGATCTAGACATACACAAATACAGGGTATCAGTGTGACAGTGACAGTAGATAGCACTTTTACCACCAGTGTTTTAGAGTTGTTCTGTATTACAGTCCAGCAAATATAGTCATAGTCACTCATAGTGACTTATAATATGTCATAAGACATCAAAGAGGTCGGGGACGAATCCATATCTCTTTGTTGAGTGAAGTACTTTGGTTGTAAACACAATATGCCTATAGATGAACAGTGTAGATACATTTTGCTCTAAATGAGTGCCAACGTGTATTTCTATTGAGGTTGAAATCCAGAAGTGATTTTAATACAGTATATATTACAGTATATATATATTGTTTGTATTTATAATGCACACGTAAATGCCATATAGACTTCTTTGGTGTGGACTCTTAGGGACACATCTTATTTATTTCAGATTTTTTCACTAATATTGACTACTTGTTTTTGTCCTCACTCGTGTCTCTGTCTTTCCTCTGTCTTTGGGAAAAACTCACACATTTACACACACACACACACACACACACACACACACACACACACACACACACACACACACACACACACGAAATATTTAGTGCCATATTGCTTCATATCACACAATGACAAGTGCAGAACTAAATGAGCCTAAACTTCAATTTAGAAAATTAAATGAATGCATTTCAAGGTCATTTTCAGTGGTTTCTTGAAGGTATTATATGAAGGCACTGTAAACAGTATGAATTATAATACAGGTTCCATATATGTTATGTGCAGTTTTCTGAGTTAAGCACAAATTTGACCGTTTCTGTACATTTTTTGTTAACAGTAGAGAGAAAAAAGACCCATACAGAAGTTTATTGGCCATATGCAACTATTTTTCTTTCTCAGTGGATCTGTTCTGAGTCCATTCAATGACACAAAGCTGTTTCTGAGGTACACACTTTACATAATGTGTTAAAATGTGCTGGTGTGCTTTTAGACCAAATTCACCAAAATGGTTCATATTCATATTACACTCACCGTCAAACCAACAGTTGCACAAATAATTGCACCCGGACAGTATAATTCAACATGCCAGACATGGAGCTGAGGTCACTAATGGTGTCCTGCGATTATCAAGGGCAGTGTTGATAGTGCATCCAAAAATATCCCACACATTTTCTATCAGGGGTAGGTCCAGCATTGCAATTGGTCATGACAAAGTAACTGTTTCTTCAAGGTGAGCTCTTGAGAAGGCAGCAGTATGTGGACGAGAGTCGTCCCGTTGGAATAGCGCGTGTGTTCAGAAAAGGTAGGACCACTGGTTGCAGGACGTCTTTAATGTAAGGTTGGGATGACAAAGTGCCTGTATTGAAGACCAAAGGTGATCTGGCATTGTACAAAGTTGCACCCCACACCATGAAACCAGGCCGTCTGGATGTAGGACGAACCGTTAAACTTGGCATTGACCATGGTGCCTCCACACATGGTCATTTTGCTGGTCGTCTCCAACCAAGTGCAACTATTTTTGATGATGAGTGTACTATACTGCTATACTGGATTTGTTGGCAAATTTATATTTCATATATCAGTTTAATTTAGCAAAATGGAGGTAAAAAGGAAAATTGTAAATCCAAATGATTAGTAGTATGTTTATATAGTGGTTAAATTATTAAATCAAATTATGCAACTACTGATACAATCTGTGTAAATATGAATGTGTGGAAAGTTATTTTAAACCTGATATTAAATAGAATTATGTTTTTTACAATCTTTACCTGTCTTTAAGGAGAGGCACTGCCAAAAGTAACATTCAACAGGCTGCCATTTAGGTCATAGCTTAGCAAATCCACTAACAACTTTGTGTCGAATTTCTCAATGTTGCAGCTACGAATAGAGCCATGTGTTAGATTCTGCCATGGAAATCCAGTGAAAATATGTGTCCCTGTCCCTGTCAAGTTTCAAAGTAGCAAAGGAATCCATTTCAAAAAAGAACAGCAAAGTGAAGTTTGTGTGGAAACTTCTTTACTGTTAAATGGACATCTTGGTAAATGAAGGCATCTTAAATGTAGGCAATATAGCTAATATTTCTCATTATGAAACTCTTTTAAGTGTATTATTAAATATTTTGTTGTTTATGCAAAGTGGACCTCATTGGCATATACTGTAATTTAGCTCCTTTTAAAGTAACATTCCAGTTTTGATTGATGGAATTCATTATATACCCTTATCATAGCCTTCTAAAAGGCACAAAATGGGAAATATCAGATATATTGACTTAGATTTGTGCATTTGCTTGCTGGGATATCAGGTTTTTCCATTTAATTAAGAATGAAATTATAACACAATAATAATCATCTTGTAATAATCATCTTAACTGTTAAAGAGAGCAGCAAATGATGCCCTATGTACCATACCGTGATCTGTAGCACTCTAATAGGTTAGAGCTCATAGTAACAATTCAAGTACAAACATAGTACTTTCAATAAATTAGGAGTACTTGCTGAACCTCCAGCAGCCGCTTAATGAGATGCTGGTGAATGTCGCTAGCACCCAGGTTCTCAGCATCGTACTGCCAAACCAAACCCATGAGGCCGTGGAACTTCACCACACCATGATGTGGCTCCTGTCTGAGCTCAATGGGAATTGCCATGAGATACCGCTGTGCTTTTTAATTGAGATTTCTGCTGTATTTTTGTAAAACCTGAAGTGTATTTATTTTTTAAATGTTCCATTGCTCCTTTTCGTTCTTTCTTTTTTAAAGATGACTACTATATTCACTCTGTGTATCTCTCTCTCTCTCTCTATACATATATATATATATATATATATATTTCTCTCAACCACACCCTTTCTTCAGTATGGACTGCCGGCTGCCATGCTGTAACAGTGGCTTTTTCCCTTTGTATGGTAAAACCTAGTCCAATAAACAACATTTTTTTCACTGTGCCTACCCGTCCTGAGTCAGTGCTATGGTTCTTTCTCTAACTCACTCCTCCATCACCTCTGTACTAGCACTTTCTTCATTCTTTCTTCATTCCGGGTCAGTGGTGTCCTCCTCACCTTTTGCAGCAACACTAACTTCACCCAGGCCTCCTCTGCTCTCTCCTCTGCCTGACTCTAGCCCATCACTCAAGACTGCATGTTCCAATGCCAAACTATGCTCACCCCATCAAGCTTTCCATACTGACTCCAAAAAGGCTGACAGCACTTGAGGTCATCCAAAGAAGCTCAAGGTTAGTACAAGAATTTGTAGGTTGGCCTCCTAGTGTTAGTGTCATGGTCTTGGATTCTAACCAACTAACCATAATGAATGATAAGGTATTTAATAGGCAGGTACAGTTGCCCAAAAAAGGAGGATTAGGCATGACACAAGTCCCTGTAATGCACAACATAAAGTGACAATAAGCTTCAATAAGACAAGCATAATATAACATATAATTATGGCCGACAATACAAGCCACCACTGACTTCTAAATGATGTCATGCACTGCGAACACTGTCCCGGTGGGACATATTTCTTCAGAAATACAGTATCAGTCAAAAGTTTGTTCATGCTTGACTGAATGTACTGGATATTTTTTTCTGGCTTATTATATTGGTATTAAAATCTTGAGTACCAGCTAATAACAATATGTTTGCTCAAAAGTATTGGGACACCTGCAAAGTTAAAAAAAAAAAGTTTATCCTGCATCTCTCTTCTGTCTCTACTGTCCATTGAGGGCTTTCTACCACATTCTGGAGCACTGAGGATCTGAAGTGAAGTGTTGGGCTGCATACAGGCCCTGAGGCTTGAAAACATCTACTATATCTACTATACAAGTACTATTATCATATACTGTATGAACCAAAATACTTTATTTATAACTACAAATAGGCAAAATGCATACTAGTGTTCAAACTTTTGACTGGTACCATGTATATATAGACCATATATAAACATATATACTTTACATAAAGGTCACAGTTTCAATATGACCATAATGAACAAATGACACTGAAATACTAAAAGTCATAGGACATCAGTATGTAAGTTGATTATGAAGTAACATTACCTCGAGGAATGACTTGGGAACACCTGTGTAAGTTGTATATCTTGTAAGTGAGGTTGAACACTGGCCAGTGCTCGAGTTCGAGGAAGGCGTGATAGTGGGTGCCAGATGGCATATAATATTCCTCAGTCCTCAGTGTCATGTGTGTAACAAAAACTTATCATAGAGCCAATTCTGGACATCTTGGGCCTCATGGCAGGGAGCATTATACTGCTGGAATCCCTTCACTGTGGGGGTACATGAAGTCCATGAAGAGCTGAAAATATCAAGCAGTGAAACATAGCAAGTGAGTGTACATATAAGTGGCCAATGCAAAAAGATCTGATTCCAGGACACCTTGGAGAATTTCTATTGCTCCATTTAACATGCAATTTGGATATAATGGTAGAACAAATGTGCACCCTATGTGGGTGCAAGAGCCATAATTTCACAGCTCATAATTCATATTTGAAGCCACATTTAACCAAGCTATTATCTCCAGTATAAAATAGTCAGCTTCATTTAAAATATGACCAACCATATTATACCAACTACATTCAAATCTGGAGCTTCAGGATCATTAAAAAAAAAACTCAATTTCCTGAAAAGCTGTTGTTTATACAGTCAAGGGCAGGACACTGATATGATATACATGCAAAACTGTAATTGGATCCTGTTCGCTGATTCCTCCTGTAATAAAATATGCCAGTTTCACGATGAGGATGTTTAGACACTAGGGACTGTTGGTTCTGATTACCTGGATGACTCTATAAGACTCTGCTAATAATGATGTGCTAATGTGTCAGTGTATCGATATCCACATTTCCCTATCGAGGCCCTGTTATCAACACCAGTAAGGCCTTCAATCACGTCCCTTTACTTTGCGTGAACACTTTGGGAAGAATGCACCCATTTACATGGGTGAAAATTAACTTTATTCTAGTTAAATGTACACAAATGCACCAAAACATATTTTCCCACCTCAGTGGAGTTACCCATGTGTTTTTCTATTGATAGCAATGTAAGCTAGAACATATATAGCCTATTCAACAGTCTGGCTTTCTGCGGGGCTTATTTGCTGCTCAGTTATTATTGAATTGTTTGATGGTGCCAGACACTGGTGCTGCGAGCTACAGCAATTACAACCACGCTGTGTGAGAATGCACTGGAAGGCAGGCTGAGAGACAGTGCTGACTAAAGCTAATTCAGCCCTATTGAAGGCTGTGTATCAGTGTGTGCAGGCCTGTTAATTGACGAGCCCCATCTGTGGTTTGAAACACTGTCTGTCACATGAGACAGAGAGAAGCACGTTCAATCTATTTTAACGGACATGCTTACAGTCACAAACAAGTGATACATATAGTTTGCTTGTATATGCATATGGAACCTAAATGTCCACATGTTTGTGGAAACCCCTTGTAATGAATGATTCAGCAGCTGTATGTTTCACTTGTTGCTGACATAGATATGCAAATGCACACAGCTTTGTGAAGCTTTGCCAATAGAATCGGACTAATCTTGAAGCTACTGGCACCATGTCAAATGCCAGGCATCAGCTAAAGGGGTATAAATGAACTGCACCATTCGCCATGCCCCAGAATATATATACTATATTCACACACAAGGAAGACACCTCCATTTTTCTATCCAGTCTTCTCGTCCCTGGTTTGAGCCTGTGTGTGTGGGTTGGGTATAAGCATAAGCAGCTGTGTGCCTACTGAACTCACCCTGGACTCCTCCTCTCTTCTGAGCCCTTTGCCTTACAACTCACACGTCTCTAAATAGCCTCCATTTCCAGCCCTTCTTACAAGTATCACCAGTAACCAGTATCTGCAACGAGGCTTTCTAGTCTTCACATCTAACAGTGTTTTCCAGTCTTTACCATAAAGTTACTTTCATAAAACCTCATATTTCCAAAATCCAAGATGAAAAAAGAGTTAGTCATTTTAAAGCAAGTTAAAGCAATTTTGAACCAAATTTGGAACATTCCTATTGGATAGCAACTAATGGCTTTTTCACTGCATGATGCCTACACTACTCTACTTCACTCCTCACCACTTGGCAAATCTGGTATCGGGAAGCTGTTTGTGTACCTGCTCAGTCATGGTTCTGAGCGAGCCGAGTAGGGCCTAAAGCATGATGTGTAAATCATACAGCACACTGATTGGCCAGAACGGTGCCTTCATCTAGTGCTGTTGCGGTGAAATTGCTAGTTATGACATATTGCTTTCCCATAATAAGCTCCTGGCAGCCTCACTTTGAATGTTCTTAAACCATAACATTAGATTTTCTTTATTTCAGACTAACTCTTCAATAATAAAAACACACTTGCAGTTCAAGCTTTAAATAAAGTGACATAGAAGGAATTATATGTTACTGCGGGCTTGTGACTCAGATATCAGTAGCGTAGGTACCAAGAAGTGGAAAATTGGATTATAGGTACTTTTGGAAGACTGCATTGTGAAACACACACATTACAGCCATTGCACACACACACACACACACTGGTGAATTGGAAAGATGAGGGCACACACCCAGACCAGTGGGAAATTTAGTTCAATGGCACTGCAGCTCTAAGCATACCTTCCCTCCTGTTCCTGCTGGTTCAGGCAACCTTCTATTCCCAAGGCTCCTTCCTTAACCTTTAGGCCACATCTACCAGCAACCAACCAATTACAACCAAAAACATTCCAAGTAGGGTTTAATATAGGAGCGATCAATGAAGCCTGAGCTCTTAACTAAAGAAAACACTATGAAGGGAGTATATTTGGTAGATCCACATGACACTGTTTATTGATGAACGACTTATCACCACAACCATTAGATGAAGTGAAATAACAGTTACTCCCCTCTGTACACCCAAGCAGTAACTCTGTGAAATAAGATATTATTCATTCTAGACTTGATTTGACTTGAGAGTTGATTATTATCTTGCACTTGATTTCCCAAAAGCCTCTTAGGACAAAGATTATTGTTCAATGGTAGAGTTACCAGCTAAGATGATATTAATGCAGCTGTTGGGAAATTGGGCCCACTCTCACAAATACATAACATACATATTAGTTTCATTGCAGTTACTGAATAATAACTGAATAATACTGCACGTCTTCAGTGTTAGGTGTTAAGTATGAACTTTTAGGCTTACGTGCTATTATACTATGGAATCTAGAGCATTTTCTAGAGATCTCTAAAATAGGTGGTGACCAGGATGGGATGGATCAGCATTAATCTTCTACGCCCATTTCCTTATCCTGAACCCATACGGGTCTTGTATAAGCAGGAGGCAACACCCATATATCCTCTTATAAGAACGGATAATGCACTGTAGTTCACCCTCAAACTATGCAGCACCAAAGTAGACAGTTAGGAAAGATGTCAGGATGGACTTAACACACTTGTGCCGGGTGTGGTTCCTGTCTTGGAGCATGCTTTTGAAGTGTACTGGAATGGCTTCTACTACTGTTCAGTAGGGGCATGGAAAAATATCAAGAGCTGAAGAAGGTGATTCAGCTGTATCTTATGCACAGCCGAGTCACATTATTATGACCACTTCCTTGTTTCTACTCTCATTGTCCATTTTATCAGCTCCATTGTCCATACAGGAGCACTCTGTAGTTCTATAATTAGACTGTAGTCTGTTTCTCTGCATACTTTGAGATGGTCGACCTGTAGTCCTTCATCACAGGACACTGCCCACAGCATTCGGTTGGCTGTATACTTCTTGTTTGTGGACTGTTCTCAGCAACACTCCAGCAGCACTGCTGTGTCTTATCTACACATACCAGCAAAACACACACTAACACAACACCACCATGTCAGTGTCACTGTAGTGCTGAGAATGACCCACCATCCACATAATACCTGCTCTCTGGTGGTCCTGTGGGGTCCTGACCACTGAGCAACAGGGTGAAAGGTTAACATAACATTAAATATGCAGAGAAACAGATGGACTACAGTCACATTCATGTTCAGTATAGGATGCTTTCATTTCAATTTCAAGTTGCAATAAAAAATTCCGCTTATTTCCCATAAAAATTAAAACAAAAATGTATGTATTGTTTGTACTGGTGATATTCCTCGACTGTGTAAACAACATTCCCCATCACATTTGTGTGTTCAGATATAGCAAAATCAAAATATAGTGATTTAAAAAGTTTTATATATGTATAATCATCAAAAACCTATTTTCTTACACCAAAAATGGGAGAGTTACAGGAGAATGAGAAAACCTTCTTGACTTCCAGTGGAAGTCATTTTAAAAAGGTTTGGTTTCAAGTAATTCTGGAGAATTTCGGTCAATCCATAGTAAATTTGGGACCAGTTTAAAGAACCAATGGCTGATTCATACTATGTTTAAAAAAAAAAGAAAAAAAAAAAGACAAAATTGCAAAAAGGAGATACAAGGTTTTTGCATGAAACTGGTGACGATACATATGTATATGCAAAACATAATTTAAAAACATCAAAATCAAATCATAATGTAGTTCGAATTCTTTTAAAGACCCTGAGAGGTCAGAGATTTGCATCCTGCGGTTACATGATCCGAGTGTGATTGGTGTGGTTTTGTGTTGCAGGCAGTGAGAAGGCTCGCTGTGTGCTGCTGACAGCGGAGAACGGCCTGTTCCCAGTTCATAGACCTTCACATGGGCTGCCGGTGAGTGTAACACTCATGCATCTGCAAACTGCCATCTGTCACTAGCGCACACAGGTTTACACTCTGCAGATTTATGCTAAACACTCCCCTGCCTTTGTTCCTCTCACAAGGAGCTGTTTCTCACATGTGCTGATGAGGTAGCATTAACAGCAGTGTATTGTATCATTCAACACAAACCTCTCCATTCAAAACACACAAAACATTCATGAATAGTCTGAAGCAAAGTATTGATATTAACACTGATAAAGCAGTATGATGTATAATAAAAAAAATATATATATAAAAAAATTATGAATGCATACCTTCTGGGGAAAAAGGGGGAAACACTGTTTTTGAAAGCACCTGCCAAAATTGAGGGGAGGGAGGATATTCTCACTGCTGATATGTGCATTATTATAAAATATCATGCTTATACTTTGTTGTGTTGAAATTAATTAAAGCAGCATTATGCAAGAATTGATGTTTCTTGTTCCTGGGCTTCCCCTGCAGTCGAGAAGTGGATTTTGCGCTTTGAGACACCATTAATGGACATGCATTTCAGAGACTGGTCTCTGAACTTGTAAAATGCAAGTTAGATGTGGACTGAGGCAGTGGACTAAAATGATAAGATTCTACATGAACAGGACTCAGGTTATGCAGTGTTACACAGTTCTCGCAAGTGTTTTCCTGCCCACGTCACCAAAGTTACATAGTGCAGTTAGCAGCATGCTGAACCTGGAGGGGCAATGACAGAAATCCCAGTCTCCCTATTACAGGTCATTGATTTTGAAGCTGAAATCTTAATTTGACTGAATCTTAAACTTGTTTTTTTTTTTTTTTATTGAAACACTGCAGAACTGAATGGAATTCTGAATTGTGTGAATTATAATGTTCGGAAATAATAGTAAAAATAATGATGAAATGTAGAGCATTAATTTGAAGGTGTTCCTACTTGTTTGTACAACTTGCTGTTCTGACACAGGGTTATTGGTCAAAGTTCTTTTCGGAAGGCTCGTTAACAGTCATGCATTGTTGGTTCAAATTTACTTTTGGGAAACTTTTACAGCTATGATTTTTCAATGCAGCCCTATTTTCTGAGCTGGCAGGCGCGTCTGCTAATAAAAATAATCAGGCTTATGTGACTGAATTATTCTAACAGGAAAAAACATTATCTAATGTGTGTCCTACTCACTTCATCTTCATTCACTAGATGATAATTAATGTCCTGTTTCCAAAACGTTTTTTTAATATTAGGACCTTCAAACTCATAAACAGGAATTTCCAAGGAAGAAGCATGTGGTATGAAATGCTAGTAACCTCCTTCCCAATCCAGCTAGTGGACATTCCAACAGCCAAATTGAAAAGACGCTGCAGTGTATACATGTTCACATTTCACACGGTAAAACAGATCGTAGTACAGAATCAGGACTTTCTGTGTGCTACCATGTTTTTATTGCTGTATAGTAAGTATACACAATGCTGTGATGGCAGAGCACCGTTTGCATCAGTAAGAGCTTATTGTTTATCTTTTCTGAACTAAAACTAAATATCTTTCAGATCATATATCTCAGAGATGTCAGAGATATGAAAACAACATCAATGAGGTCTCATTTTTAATTGAGGAATGTAATAAATGTCAGAAATGGAGTTCTTGGCTAATGACACATTGAAATGAGAGAAAGGCAAAAACATATAACATAAACAGTTTCTATATTTGTCATGTTTGTTATCATTACTTGACATTGAATCAAGTGGGGAATAAAGTGCCTGTAACCTTGTATTTTAGCAGCTTTAAAGGAAAAGAAGGAAATACCTTCTTAACGCTCAATGGACACCAGTGTAAAACATTTTATTCCATGTCATTTTTGGATCGTTTCTATTGGTCCATTCATCAAATTTGGATAAAGAACAATTGCCAGATATTTATTATATTATTAGGTGAAAAATGGAGATTCACGGTTCTTGAGTAATTAGATTTAATTAGTACAGCAAACAAAATTAATAGGCCTGACTCTTGACCTCAAAAGCATAACTTCCTTTTCGTTTTGTTTCTTGAGTCGATGCCATTTTGTCTCTTGCTCTTCCTCAGAGGTGGCTACAAGAAAAACATCTGCCAAATCCATCCAGAGATGGAGCAGGACTCTAATGGCTTGTTTGTATCTGGACAGTGTTCCTTATGCCTGCTTCCTATATTAGACCACAATTATCATAACTTCATTGCACTGTTCAGATGACTAGCAAGTTATTCATTCCCAGCGTGCGACCAGTACTAATGTTTGTGATATCCTGCTGCTGCTCGGCTTGTTTCCAGCGTTTGAGGACATTACTCCTATGTAAGAAGCTGGGTTTGAGACGTTCTGCTATTTTTCCAGTACCATTTGAAAATAGACCATTGAGTGTCAGCATGAAAAAATGACTGTAAGCCTTTTGACTGCAGATCTTTGAAGTCTGGATAGTATTTTTTTTCTTTGATTAATTTTCACTGAAAGGTTACATGAGATTTCTCTCATATTTTCAGCATGAGGCCAATCTGATAAACAACAAAGACATTTATTCATAGCCTTCTTTACTGAGGCTGCCAATCATTTTGGAGGGCACAATCATGTAATATGAGAAAGGAATCTACCTAAGCTGTGAAAGCCCCGTAACGTGGGTATGGGAGAAAGAGTAGGGGTGTCCCCGTTTGTTCCATTTGGTATTGGTGGCAATCCAGGCATATTTAAATAGATCACATGTGGCCTATCCATTTCTGATGTTATTTTTTTACGCCACCCATAGAGGTATCATCTACAACCTGCAACACTGAGAATGAGTTTGACTTTTATTCACCAAAACATTAAAAATATTTATCAGGGACAATTTGGAGAATTAAGAGAACTTCAATATTTCTTTGAATTTGACCAGGTTTTAATAAAAAAGATTGGTTTTTACTTTTAAGGACTAAAAATCACTGTACACTTTTCAACATTCCTTTTGGAAATCGATCATCAGATTAGGAATTAGGAATGATTTTCTTCAAAATACTTAGTAGTCCAAATAAAGTTAAAAGAAAATCAACCCAAATGACCTTTATTCTCAAGACTTTTATTCTGAAACATGAACACTGTGTGAGCAAAGAAAGAGAGTGAACAGCCCCTCCCTTTTAAATTTCCTCTTAACCCAATTTCTGGGTCATCACCAGAAGATCAGTAAAGGAAGCTCCTTTGGCATTTAAACTGGGATTTAATTCAGTTGGAAACAAGTTTCCCAAGCTTGATTATTCACTGATGAAGATTCACACACTGTAATGTAGTTTGTAATGTAGTTTGTTGTGATATATGTGTCATGTCTGTAGATTGCTATGATCCTGAGTCATAAAGCCTAGAACACGACATGTAACTCCCTGCAAAGTGCAGATCTTGGGATCTACGTATTAAAGAAACTAAATGCTTATATCACACTATTATATCAGATAGTCTACACTAAGGTATGAGTTTAGGTATAAAAACAGCAGAGGCTTAGCAATTTGAAAGCCAGTCATACATCAGCCTTCTCAAAGGAAAAGGAAGTATTTAGTTTTAATAAGTACATTTACATTGCAACGTTTTAATACAGGTTGAACTTCATGGAGCAAGGTTCTTGCATCTCCCTAAATTAATTCATATTATTTTGTTAAATATTATTAAGTGAAATTCTTCATCATTGATTTTTTACCACCAGAGCAGTGATTACACAGCACTTGCAAGACTACACACTAAGAAAATTAAGTATGGATTTGTACTTAAGAGAGTACTATGGTTTGTTGCTGGCACTGTACCCTGTTGAGCTAAAGTACATTTATTGCACCCAGGTTTTGGGCACCAGTAAAGGATACCCCAATATTGTATTGATGATGCATTTATGAAAGATGTCCCTCTGATTACATTGTATCTGTTTTCAATCTAAAAAAAAAAACATGGACATCAGGTGAAATGGCTACTCAAAATTACCCTTGTATGTGTGAATGAGTGAATGTGAAGTGTGACTGAATGTATGTCTGTATGCCCAGATACGGACTGAAACTCTGTCCTTTCAATTGTGGGCATCTGTTCTGGGAGAGAGAACCCTGTGTTCAATTGGTTGCCACTTATTAATGTAATTTAATTTGTTAATTATATATCACTTTAGCTGTGCATAGGTGAGCTGTTTGAATTTCAAGGTCAATAATGTTAGAGACAACAACATTCGTACTGTGGAAAAGAGTAAGTAAGTAATTATACTCTTTTGACCCACTGTGTTATGCACACACAGGAATCAGACTTCCACATTTTACCCACCCACACACCAGGGGGCAGTGAGCACACATGCCCGGAGCGGTGGGCCGCCCTTTCCTCAGGAGCTGGGGAGTTCTGTGCTTCATGGGCACTTCAGTCATGTCCTGCCATTTCAGGGATTGAAAGAAATTCAGCTGCTCCCAGACCAACACTTAAACTGTAGTAGACTAATGATTAGAAATGACTGTTCACAGTCAAACAGACATTAAAGAAGTAGGCCAAAAGTCAATTAGCCCAAAACATAGCTGCCAAATTGAGTTACTCAGTGTTTTGTGGTTAATTTCATCTTGTTACATTGGTGACAGCATATTCCAGCTATTAGAACCAGAATCAATACACACTCATAAGACATTCATTTTCATTTTTTGCTGAATGCAATGAAATCTATTGATTGGCGACTGGGACTGCATTTTAAAATTTGCTCAGAGAAGTGAGGGGAAGTCACAAACCTCACCTCACTAGTCCAGAAATAGTAATAACTGGCAACCTGGAACTGAAAAGCTAGAACAGCCTCATCAGTGGTTGGTGTAGCTTAGTCAATGGTAACACTGTAAGAACATTATCCTACTCACGGCTTACTGTGGTTGGATTTCCCAGTGGTGAAGCACACCACACTCCACCAGTCCTTAGGCAAAGCTCCTAACACTACATTACCTGCCTGGGTAAGGATTTGAAATGTTGCTCTCATCAAAACGGCAACTTCACAGGAGAAGAAACAAACCTTCTTAAACTTCATCAGAGGTCTGTGTCATTTTGGAGCTTTGTCAGTGAGCAGATCAGATTTTGTCAAATCAGATTTACATGCACTTAGATAATCACATAGTGGAAAAACTCCGGGTTTACATGAGTCCGGCTTGAAATCAGCCAATAATCTCACAAAGGCATGAGAATGATGCAGTAGTTTTCAGCTGCAAACCCGCAGTACAGCACTTTCAGCCCCCTCACTGCAAGAGTCGCACTATCAGCCCCCCACTGATAGACCCACTATCAGATCCATAGAAGTGCACCTCTGGTGGTTGATTTCAGAATCGCAGTCACACTTTCCAGCCCTTACCAGAGAATTGTAATGACATTTTTAAGTATGAAAGTTGCTTGCTGCCTCCAAGTGCAAAGTAGGATGATGGTATTCTAGAAGAAGGAATTTTGTTAACCTAACCATTGCGTTCATTTGTTTATTATGACAGATAAAGAGAATCAGGAAATTGGTATAGTACTAGCAATGTTCTTGTTTTTTAAAATACAAAACTGCAATGATATTTCATAATCATCCAGCTAATGAATTAAATGAAAGATTGTCCTGGTTCATGCATCGTTGGCTGGACACAAAGCTAGCAAAATTGGCCTTGCTCTCTCAGGGTTGGTAGTTGGTGCTCTCTTACCGCATGACAGTGGATGCTGGCACTTTCATCCGAGTGCATTGGCTGCCCAGCAATGATGCAATGGCAGTGTGAACTTCACATGTATTGGAGGAAGTGTGCTTGTTTTCCCCCTCCCAGTGTCGGGAGCATCTTATGTGACAGGGGACAGCCTTAACAAGGTTGGATCATTTCCAAATTGGAGGGGTGGGGTGATTTGATGCAAATAAAAAAATGCTTCATTTGATTTCCACTTTGAATGTACAAGGTTATCGCATTATAGCAATGGATAGTTGGGGTAAGAGCATCATCCTTAACAGGGAAATCTTACCTATGTTATGCATTTTTATATTATCTAATAACAACATAGATCAGATCAGACTGCCTGCTAATACCCAACCCCGGAGTGTATCGGTCAGATCAGCACAAAAGCCTGCACATGGAGGAAGAAGGAGGCATCTAAACAATTTCTGGAAGCAGCAGATCTGTCAGATCATCCAGCTGTTCAGTGCACCTCATTAGACAAAGACATTCCTGGAATGCCATTAGATGTTTTGTTGGTTGGGCTTACTTTTTTCAGAAGTGGCCTGCTCTTCAGCTCAATTGTTCTAGAGGCGGTGGGCTCGTGTGGGCTTGTATGCGCGTGCCATTGTCCAGCCAGGTCACTACTGACCCCCTGCCATGGGTTCCTATTTGGTAGTCTGTGGACAAAGGCAGGATGGTGAGTGTGTGTTGGGGGGGGGGGGGGGGCGGGTTGGGAGGGGGGTGCGGATTGTTGCGCAGCTGAATAGGGATCTGTAACCTGAGCGAAACGCCGCGCGCTGCCTCTCACAGGTTCCAGACTGCGCTCCGCGCTGCGCCGTCCATTCATTATTCACGGGACGGGGCAGGAGCAGGAGCGAGAGAGAGAGAGAGAGAGAGAGAGAGAGAGAGAGAGAGAGAGAGAGAGTGTCACCCCGGACGGATCGGCTGCACGGCGCAGCCAGCTCCGCAGACTCTCACATAGACTGCCGCTGTTAGCGCCAGGAGCTCGTGCGTCAACCAGCCCCTTTGCGCATCTGAAATCGCCACACAGCCCGATAACCGAGGATCTGCAGGGGCAGCGGTCGATGCCGCGCGCTGTACCGAGGTAACCGCCACCATGCTTTACATGCACCGCTCGAGCGCCGCTGCGTGCGCGCGGATCACGAGCGCTGAACCGTTGCGTGCTGTAGGTGTGTAGGGGTGTGTATGGGCTGTCCACTGCGTGGTCGGGGACAGTTTGATGAGAGGGGCAGTGCAGTGCAGATGGCTGCTTTTCCTGACTGCAGAGGGTTTTTTTCCAGCATGCCTTGCAGCAGTGCTGGTGACCTCCGTTAGGAATGCTAGAGGAGCATCGATCGCAGGGTCTGGACGTGTGTACGTGCCAAACTTGATGACTTGCTGGTCAGTATTGAAGGTTGCCTTTAGTTCAAGTGTGGGGTGGCTCCAAATGAGTCCGATGGGAGGCATCAGTGTGTTCAAGCAAAGTCAAGGAGAGCAGCTGTGTTGAAGTGCTGATGGGACATTGGGTTTCATGTGCAACCAAGGGTTCCTCCAAGGGTTCTAAGAAGAACCATGGCAAATCAGAGCTGCATGAGTAAATGGCTTGTTGAGTGGATCTTTTGTGGTGGAAAACAAGAGCCTTTGAAATGGTTCTACATAGCAACAAAAAGAGGTTTCCTCTTGTTCTGAGTTAAAGAAGCTCCAACCGAAGAACCCAGTACTATATAGAAACATTTTATGTGAGCATAAGTGTTGAAGAGAGAGGAATTGAAAATATTTGTCAGGGTTCTAGATACAACTATTTGTAAATGGCATACAAGACAAAACAAATCCTAAAGGTAATTGATGATGAACTGTCGTCTCCCCAGTGTAACTAGTATACCAGTGTACTTGTGCTATGAATACACATTGGAAGCCTTTCTGTCAATGCTGTGCCAGTGGGAAGAACCTCAGTTGCTGCTATATGGAAAGATGGTTTAAACATGCTTAAAGGAACAAGTTTCTCTACTGTATTCTCCCGTGTCCTTAACATAGAACCATGCCTCTAAGAGCCATTTTGAATCATTAAATTGTTCTTTGCCAGGTTAAATTGTTATTTTCCAGGAGGACAATGTAAAGGAGATGATAGAATCCTTAAAATTGTTCTATACAGCTCCCAAAGGTTAGCTGGAAAGTTGAAGAGATGTCATGGAAGAACCACCTGATAGTACAAATCTCATTTTAAGTGTGTAGGCTACACAGTTCCAGTCTTGGATAATACACAACAGAACACTGTAGTCCTTAAACTGGAGGATGCTGTCAGTATGTGATGTCAACACTTCAGTTAACGTGGCCTCACTGCATGAGTGGTCTATATTCAGCGTGTCCCATACGCTCAGCTCAAATGTGAGTTAGCTGAAGAGACTCAGGGTTAACTGCCTCTTACCGGGGACTGCTTGCTGCATCGTCATGAGTGGCTTCTAAGAATGGATGACGACTCTATGTAAGCCTTGTTCAGATGTAATTTGTGCAGTACATCTCCACAGAATACACGGTTCCATAAAGAAACATGTTTTTAATGGAGATGTGGGAGCACTTTTAAATTGGTAAAGAGCCTTTTGTATCAATTGATGGCTCTCTAGAACTTTTAATAGGTTCTTTACACTCACACACATTTCTATTACAAACATTGGACTTTATTCAAAAGCCCTTCTAACAAATCAAATTCCTCTGAGAATCCAATAAGCAGTTACGAAGATCCTGACCTTCACCAATGTTTTCTTGTTTAATTTTTCAGTTTATAAGGAGAGTGGAATCCATCATAGGAGCTGTGGACAGTTTAAAATTTAAGGACGAGATTAGTTAATAAGGCCTGACAGGTTTTTGTTTGTTTTAAATTCTAGCGGAATTGTTCCCTCCCAATCTGGAAATGCCAATTACCCAACCCTGTTAGGACTCTCCCCTTATCACATACCATGCTCCCGACACTAAGAAGGTGAAGACAAGGATTTTCTTCCTCAGATCTACATTGGGAAGCCTGCCACCACCTGCATCATTGTTGAGCAGCCAACATGCTTGAAGGCATCAAGTTCCCAGCTGCCGACCACTGCCTGTGATGTGGGGAGAGAGTGCCCCAGATGAGTGCCCTTTCTACCCACCCAGAGAGAGGAATGGCCAAATTTGCTCTCTGTGCCTCCAGCTGCCGATGGCAAACAGCATGACCTGCTGAGCCACTCAGAGCCTCATGCCCATTGTTCTTTATATAACCAAAAGTGCTTCTTCTGCGGCATTGCTCAAAGAGCCCTTGGAAACACCTTTACTTTTAAGAATGTAGTTTAAGAACCCATATAGGGTGTTTAGTCAAACTTGGATTTCAGAGCAATTCAGCTCACTTTGGCTTTTCGGCTTCCCTGTTTTGGTTCATCTCGTTTGAAGATCGTCTCTGCTGAATCTGGGATGCTCTACTTAGAGCAAATCCGCCGGGTGGAATGAGAACAACTTGTTAAAAAGCAATTCCTTTAGCTCCTGATTGGTACTTTTTTTCTTTAACCTCCAGTTAATTGCTTCTGCCTGAGAGAAAATAAATCTTGTACTTAGTAAAAGCAGTCTAATCTTCTGCAATCTTATTTTCTTTGCAGCATAGTGGAGAAGGTAGTGCGCAGCCTCTTTATTTATAATCATGGTTGGGACTACCATAGGACTGTACAACACTGTATAATATTTAAGGTGTTAAATTATATGAGAATTAATTGATAGTCTGTTTTTTCTCTCTGTCTTGGATGTTTGCTGCCTCTGATAGAGCTAAGCACAACATTGGACTTGATTATCAAAAAGCTTGGACTGGTCTGTCTAGTTTTATACTGGTAAATGTTCAAATGAAGTGGGACTCTGAAGGCAAAGCACCTCCATTGGGCCAGACCTTTTGGTACAGGTGTTTGCCAAAGACCCTCTTTTCAATCCGTGGGGGCACCCCAATCATGCAGGGCCTGGGTATGGAGTTGCACCACTCCCTGCCCTCCTATGCCCCTGGTGTAACTGGTGCTTAGGGTTTTCCCCAAGCCTTTGGATTCCCTGCTATATCTGTCCTCAACACGTCATGTTCTGCCAAGTCCCTGTCTGACTAGATGCTGTTAACTATTGTAACATATAATAGATACAATAGAGGATAATATAATTGTAATTTGTAGAGAGAAAATATTCTGGGGTAGTTGATTGTCTCTGTACACCAGTGATCTTGAGAACCAGACACATACCTCTGTATCAGCTAGGACTGGATTACTGTAACACTCTCTTATCTGGTAAACATAAGAGGTTGATTACAAATTTACAAGTGCAGAATGCTGCTGCCAAAATCTGAACATGAAGCCAAACATGGAGATAAGGATCATATTACATAAGCTCTTCCCATATCTTTTAGAACATGATTTAACAATTTCATGCTCTGGGCTACCTATGCCTCCTATACTAAAAGTATCTTAATGGTAGAACATAGCATCACAGTACTGTACCAAGATTACGATAAGATAAGATAAGATAAGATAAGATAAGATAAGATAAGATAAGATAAGATAAGATAAGATAAGATAAGACAACCCTTTATTAGTCCTGTAGTGGGGAAATTCACAATGTTGTAGCAGGGCACTCAGTACAAGAATACATAAAGTACGGTATATACAGTGTCTACAACATTGTAAAGTAATATACTGTATATATACACACACAGATCAATTACAGAAAATGTGTTTCTTAGTTGTGTTTGCATGGACATTTCTAGCCATATTCTGCCAGTTTTGGTCATTGTCACCCACTGCACTGTCCACAGTGGTTGGTAATGCCTTCTGTGACGACACATGTGTTGTTGTGGATTGAGGAATATTAAATACCCAAAATTTAACAAAAAAGAAAAGAAAAGAAATCGAATGTCCAATCTAGCACCCACTATTATGCCTCAGTCAAGCCAGATCGTTCTCGTTGCCTTGCTTTGTATTCGTTGACCAGTGTTTAACATCACTCACAAGATATATACACTGCTATGCAATGACTCTTACATTATTATGTGCAGCCACCTTCGCCAACATAATGAACAGGCCTACTGATACTCAACAAGAGAAAGCCAGTGATTCTTGATGGCCAGATTTTTTTTGTTTAAACCACCAGTCCCAAATCTTTGCATGTGGAACATTACAAATATCACTGTTAACCAACAATGCATTTGTTTTCTATTGAAAGCAATGAGGAGGGGAGTACGGATGTGTCCTGATCCTGAACTTTCACATTAACAGGCCTGTCACATAAACAAGATGTGCTCCTGATGGTTATTTCCCCAAAATTGTTTACCGTGTCCGCCACACCCCATGAAAGACAGATCAATAACGGATGGACTGACAGTGCTTGGGAAAGCCCAGTGTCCCTGATAAAGTGAAAGTACTCTCTGCTTGAAGCTGTGGAGCTGCAGATTTGGAAGGCAAGGATTGAAGAGCAGCAAAACAGGAAGCGGTTGCTCTGAGGAATTCTAAAACACTGTCAGTGCTTGGTCCAGCTCAACAACACTGACCACCCATCCCCCTATTCCCTTCTGTCTCCTGCAGAGCATGCAATATGTAGTAGCTGTATGTTTGTATATTCTTATTGAATTATCTAGGCAACCTGCTTTTCTCCAAGCTCAAACATCATTATTGTTTACAGTGTAAAAATAAACATAGTGCTGTTTAGAGCAAAGAATCCAGCCATGGTTCTGTTGCTTAAATTATACATAACCATATTGTGCCACAGTATAATCAATGGCAGATGAACAGGTCTGCTTCTAGGTTGTTATATCATGGCCTCAAGAGTGTAGGGCTGTTTACTGGCACTAACCTGATGATATGATACGTATCACGATACAGCGGTTACGATTAAATATAGTGTGATACTGTGATGTACATATTTTTATGCAATCTATTAATTATAAATTCATTGTTATTTTCAGAATCGATACAGTATTGCAATACCTCAGTATATCAATATTTCTCACACCCTTAGAAAGAAAGATGTGAGCATTGCATCGGTTGTTTACTTTCCCTGTAATGGAAGGAGTGGAAGGTAGCTGAGGGATATCATGTCCTCAGTGGCTGCAATCAGAGCCAGTGGAAGCTGCCGGCTGCTTTTACCTCCACGTTGCCACTGTGGTCTACTTAAGGTCAAGAAACTAAATGAGATACAGCAACCCTCAGTCCTGCCATAAGTGTCCTGAAGGTAGGCTTGAGGTTATCATTGGCCTGTAGTGCTTCCTCACTCACACCCTCCCTTCTTTTCTATCCACTGCACACACACACACACACACACACACACACACACATTCTTTAAACACACAAACAATGAACGGTTGCTGTTTTCCAAGAAGATCATTACGCAACACCCTCTGTGAGTCGGTGTTAAACACTCATTTTTGTCTCTCTTGTCAGTTTTCGCAATTGAATATCCTGGGAGAAGGCTTACAATGTCTTGGAAGCTTTAAGGCTGTAATATTTTGTCTCCACCTGATCCGTTCTCGGAAATGATCCTGACTCTTATTATTTGAGAAAATACTTTCTAGTTGTTGGTGATTGCTCCCCTGACATGCGAGAGGGTGGGGGGCATTCCGCTGTCTGTCGTAACTCTACTACAAGAGTTTTTTTTTTGTCCGATGGCTCACATTTTACATTCATTTCCATCTGTATGACTCACAAACTGCTGAGGAGAAACATATTTTCTGAAAAAAAACAACTTCTTCCTGAGAATTTTGTTTAGAGCCAAACTGCTTGTAAAAGCTATGGTTAGAAACTAGTGAGAGAGCAGCATAGTTTTAAAACATGAGGGTGGGAGGTTCTGTGTGAGGTCTGGCCATTGGCTAAAGCAGATGAACTTTCAAAAAGAGAGGGAATGCAGTGCCTGTTGCATATATTTGATTGTCATTTGCATAATAACACTAAACATAATGCATCAATTAAGATTTGCTACAGATATTGATTTTACTTAACCTACCGTCAACTTTTTAAGGCTGGAGTAGCTTCTGTTTTGTAGTAGGAAGCTAGTCCCCAATGATAAGTGGAGCCAGGAAAGATGACAGAGTTAAACGGGAGGAGATGGGGTGATAGAGGGTTGAGAAGACTTTGTGGAAAATGTGAAAAAGGTAGAAATTGAATTTATGGGATAATTTATTGGGATTCAGGCATGTTCCCTCTCCCAAGTCCATATCCCATGCAGCATTTCATCTTTAATTACTCTGGAATGCATTGAAGAAGCTCCAGTGAAGCATGCAGAGGATGTAGAAACAATCATCCATCCGTCATGTAGACTATTAATAAACATCTTTTTGTTATTGGTGTTAAGAACAAATGACCCTAATAGCCACAGCAATGTTGGTGGTAATACATCGCTACTGCCTGACCTTTGGCAATCATTGAAACCAAAACTTTGTTAAAACACACTAGAAAAGTCTTGTCAAAATAGGCCATTTAGGCATCTACCAACCAAATTTAGAAGAAGTACTTCTCTTATTAAATTCCAAGAGAATGCAGATGTTGCTTAGGATGTCAGAATGTTTTAGGTGTGGCTGGTGGGCTTTAAACAGTCTGAATAATAGCCATATGTGGCCCACCTTTCCTCACTCTCTCTGGATCGGTTGGATGGCGGTCCGTTGAGGAATTGGTCCAGTATGTTTAGAAATAGTTCCTAAGTTTACTTCACATATCCTGTTTAATAAACTCTCCAGGACATATTATCTAACATTAAAACTTGTAGCGATTGCAGAATGAACTTCGGTTGCCCAGTCTATGGTACGTATCACTCAGATAGGTTCCACTTGGGTCCTAGAACACTTTTTGGTAAGTAATAGTACCCTTTTTATTGTATCGAGGACGTTTCAAAAATCAGAAAAAATAAATAGATGGACAAAAGAATTGAGACTTATCTCTTAATCGTAGGATTGTTTCATTCTGTCCGGATTAGTGTTTAAAATCAAGTACCTTACCATCTAATCTTTCTTTCAAACATTTGTGAGGGAATGGGTCATTCTAAAGCATTGAAGTCCAGTGTGCTCCATTGCAACAAGCAATTTGGTTGAATTCCTTCCTAGACATTCCATGATCAGCTGTGAGGAGTACTGTTGAAAAATGGAAGCATTTAGGAACCACAGCAAATCATAAAGACAACAGAAAGTTTTCCGAGTGGAGTCACAGAGTGCTGATGCACATACTGTATAAGAGTCACCAGTACTCTGCTGACTCAATGCCTGCAGAGCTCCAAACCTGCTCTTAGAGCTGCAAAGAGGGACCAACCCCAAATGAATGCCTCTGGATTTAGAATGGTCGGTCAGAAAAGCTCCTGTAGGTGTAACGTGTAGATGTTCCAATACTTTTGTCTTTGTAGTGTAGTTCTTGTCAGGGAGATCTTAAACTGATGCAGAACCATCTTGAAGAACTTTGAAAGTGTTCTTCATGCTTGCACAAATAATCTTAAAGATGGTTCAAAATAACATCCAGGTTCTTTCGAATGGTTCTTTGAGGATTCAAGCCTGGTTCCTTTATGACATCAAAAGTGCAGGTGCATCTACTTTGACTACTATTACCCCGTTTTGGAGAATATGGATGGAACTGATGTGGAGATAATGAAGACTGGGAGCTTATTCACACTGGCTAAATAAGGAAGGGTAATCACGGGCTGGAAATAGGATTGTAGATGCAGTGATTAGCTGCTTCTGTCATACTCTCACAGCATGGTGCACCACATCCAGTCACACTAGTCTTTTTCACATTCTCAGCTCCACAGTGCTGCTTGACCGGCCTCTGCTCATTAGATGGATCTGCTTGTGTTTGGCCGGTATCTGTTGAAAGCAGCTCCAGGGAAATAAAAGCTACAAATCGGGTTTGGTGTTGGTCTGAAATGAAGGCGATGATAGTGAAACACCGGGTCACTGCTAGGAATTGCACTGAAGAGTCTCTTGGCAATGGCATCAGTCATGCTTTGTGGATTAAGCTGCGTGGTTCACTGCAATGGACAGCAAAAGACTGAACCTGAGTCAACTCTTGTAGTACTGAATGGTGGCACAGGTAAGGTCAATAACACAAATGAATTTTGTCCGTGAAAGGAGTTGTGGGATAGATATTATTGGTTTCAATAAACAACCTTTTCCCTAAATATATGAGTACAGAAGTAGAGCTGGGCAATTATATTGATATGTATATCGATATTGCGATATAAATAGAATGGGATATGGACTAAGATAATAATTTGTAACTGCGTTTGGTTTAAATCATGTGGAAAACCTTTTTTTCTGCTCTCATACTCTGATCTGCCCTCTGCTCTCAGTTCCTCCTCCACTCTGTTCCTCTCCAGTCCCATTTACACTCTCATGTATGCACTGTGGAGGGGGTGTAAGACTTAGTGTATACAAATAAGATTTCAAGATAAAATATTAATATGTTTAAATGTAGTAAAAAAAAAAGACGGAAGAAGAGTTTCATTTTACTTTTCACATCATATATCAGCTAAAATATATCGGGATATGATATTTTGTCCGTATCATCCAGGCCTAGGCAGACGCAAACTGAAATGGCATATTAGCAATGATCAGTATCAGGTGATCATAAGTGAAGAGCGTCTGTTAAAAACAGATCATTTTAATGCTTGGTAGCTTTTGAAGAGATGATATCAGATTTGATGGTCAGTTGAAGGTTTTAATTTGGGTCTTCTCTACTGGAGACGTCTCACTGTTTATTTCCATGTTTAGAATGAATCAGTGGTGTGAGTGCTGGCAGTGTAGGGCTGTGGTGTTGATGGGTTCAAAAGTATCTTGTGTCGCTTGACAGTTTGACAGTTGTGCCTCTGAAGAGCAGTGAAACCATGTACATTTCTCTGCCCGAGAAAGAACAGGAGAGTAAATGTACTGAAAACTCTGTAATCAGACACTTTTCATTTTAAACTGGCCTGACATTTTTACTGTTTCAGATTTAAAAAGTATGAAAAATGTTACTGTAGTTTGAGGGAATCTGGTGAATGATGCCTCAAAACAGTACATACAACAGGTATAAGCAGTTCATATCTATACAATTTCTGCATTTTAACGTGTTTAATATAAAACGAGCTCTCAGTGCATGTAGGCTAGTCTCCTTATAAACCCTTACTAAGAAAAATTACCATCTATTAGACGGTAATGGTTAAAAAATCTCTCGCCCTATATCAAAGTACATTACATCATCCATGATGGCCAGGTGTACAACATTCGTATCTTATGATGTCTTCCACTCTGTGAATTGCATTGCCTTTTAGAGCCTTTCGACGCCCAAGGCCAGTTTGTTATGAGTAGGCTACTTCACCAGCTTGGCCTGTCTCGCTGCCAGCAGGATCATTCCCTGCCAGCACAGCCTCATTATGTAATGACTGCTTTAAACCAGTAATTATAAGGCTTAAGGGCAAATTAATAAGCAGAGTCAAATTGGCCAAATCTGATATCTTTGATGAAAACCCCGACAAACACTAACTAGTAATTACTGCTAATCACGGCTTCAACATAAAGGTGTCCGTGGATTATTTCCTACGTCAGCTGGTGCTCCAGTGGCAGCATGTGCTGCTTTAACTACCACTCAGAAAGGTTTCTCACAGGTGTCACAGCTTCTAATTGGAAATGTTTTAAGTTGAACGGTTTCACATTTTTACCCAAAAAGGCATCTCAGCTCTTGAAGATCTCTTAGTACACCTCACTGCAATCCAGACCACAATACATTCTGCTTACTCTCACCTATATATTTGCATTGTTATATATTTTGGGCCTACTCTTCAATTCTTCACTTTTCTAACAATATATCTATCATTTTGACCATTATTACAGAATAATAAGCCTGGAAATACACAGCTATACTGAAGCTGTACTTTTTAATGGTGTAGTTAAACCACTGAAGCAATTCAGCTTGAGATTAGTTAACAACTCAACATGAATAAGATACGTTTGTGATGATTTATGCATGTCCCCTTGTTTACACAGTTGTAATTGGTAGGATATAAGTTTACTTGCTAGTTGTATTGGATTGGGAGCCCCAGTGCAAAATTAAAGAATCAAAACTTCGGACATTGTATGTGTCTTGGCTGATGGGTTATATTCGGTTTTATTTGGTTTGTTGATCTAGTTTTAACATCCATCAAAGTTAACAGCAAAGCTTTGCCCTCAAAGCAGTCTGACTGTATCCCAATTGGTTTCTACACTTTAATGGTGCTTTTCCACTGCATGGTGCCCACACTACGCAACTCGACTCTGCTCAGCGTTTTTGCTTTCAGGCATATTTGGTATTTTGGTAAACAGGGATTATATTTGTATCTGATTGGCCAGATGAAGCAGACATCCAGTGCTGTTGCTGTGATATTGTGTATAAGCTGTTTAGGTTGCTTTGTCAGGTTGTGAATCTTCCAATATAACACCACGGTTTGTTCCCAAGAGACACCTAATACAGTTCTGTCTATAATAAAAATAAAACACGCTTCCAGTTTAAGCCTTAAAGTGTTGTCTAAAAAGCGAGATGTAGAGCTAAAGATATTTTCTAAACTGCGCTGACTGTAAACATAACGTAGGTTAGCTTGATGCAAACATAATTCTTGTAATGTTTACTGTTAATAGAGTTGATTTAAACAAAAAAAAACTGATTGCATAATACTTCAAAATCTATTTGCGATGTTACCAGCTGCATTTCGGGGGATGCTGTAATATTGGAAAACAAACAGGATACCAGGGGCCAAAGCAAGTAGAGTAGTGTTGAGTAGTGTAGGTAACCATGCAGTGGAAAACACCTTTAATACAACAAGTTATAGACCACACTTTTACTATATTTTCATCTTAATGTAACCTGTCATCTTAATTTTAATGCTTTGGCACATTAATATGCAACCTATTAATGTACTAAGTCAGTTTCTACTAACAGCAAATGATGTCAGTGTATGTTATCGTGGTGTATTTGCATCTAATTTTTCTAAACGTGCATAAACATGCAAAAACAACTGGTTCTGAGTTTGCCTCAGGATATTTGAGCTCATCTTTGACACTTATATCCAACTCATTGGTTATGAATTGCTTTGCTCCGATCCAAAAATCTCCAAAAAAACAAACAAACAAACAAACATAATTTTCAGTGGAAGGCCGTGTGAAAATATCTTATTCCAAGTCATTTTGGAGTCTTTGTATTGGTCCATTCATGAAACGAACAGAAAGTAAAGTAAAGTAAAGCAGAAATAAAGAAAATGGTGAAAATAGACACACCAAGTTTTTGCAAGACAAAACCTGTAGTTATGAGGGTCTTCCTACAGCAGGAGTGATGATCAGTACCTCCAGTATCATCTCTTCATCACGGGCTTCATTCTTTGTCTCTGATCAAAGAGACTAACATCATCAGCTGTTGTGGCCTGACGTTACAGCAAACCTCACAGAGCAAAACCATGGCAACAGGTGTGTAGAGTATGCTTAATGAGGAGAGCGCTGTGGGTAATGGGGCTAATCCCTATTAGCACTGATCAGAGAAAGCCTTTCAGCCTCTCTGTCACAGCAGTCACTGCCAAGCCTGTAGCTTGACCAATTCAGAATCGGTTGTTTACGGAGAACTCGGAGAACTGAGCAGCATTGTGCAGCATGTCTCAGGACACTTTTGATTTTAGTTTAGTCCAACTAGAAGAATGTAATGGAAAACTTTAATTCTATATAGTTTTTCTTTGCAAAAATTGTTTTACTGAGCAATAAATATGCATTTTTTATCACTTTTTGTGATGTCTGCATTCATCGGAACTCAAATGTTTTAGCTGTTTAAACCACCTTTAAACCAAGATTATTATCAATGTGTGTTGGGACTGCATTACGTGCATTACGAAGGTGCAAGTTTTTCTCACAAGCAGATGAGCGGTTGAGGATTTCATAGGGAGCATAATGGTGGAGAGGAAGAGCTAGACAATGGTCCTTCTCCCAATTTTTAGTTAATTCATAACTTCATTTTCTGTACATATATGAATGGGTGAAGGTTTAAAGAGGCTTCATTTGGGGTCTACTTACTTATGCACTATATGTCCAAATAGGTGTGGACACCTCTTCTAATGAATGCATCCAGCTATTTTAAGTTGTATCTATGGCAAATGCACACAGCTTGTCTAGTCCCTGTAGTATTGAGAGATACTGGCACAAAATCGCATAAAGCATAAAATCGGCCTGTCTGGAGCAGATAAACATGAACATACTGGCACCATACCTAATGCCAGGCATGGGCTAGAGGAGGGGTATAATGGGGCATTGAGCTGTGGAGCAGTGGAACTGTGTTCTATGGAATGATGGTGCTCCATCCAATACTTTTGGGATGAGTTAGGACGTTGAGGAGCCTTCCAGATGTCTTAACCTTTGCCCATACAGTGTATATTCCAACATGGCTGGCCTGAGAGGGACTGAAATAGATTTGTCCTGGTGTTCTCCTGAAGCCATACACTTGTATTTTGTTCTGGGTTTGTTTTGGGTTTGTATGTTGCTGCTATTGTACTTCAACAATGGAGCAGACCATTCTGGGAAAGTATTTCTCCCCCCAAAAAATATTTAGTTTGTAATTCCAGTTTGAGGTGCTCCTGACTGTTCATCAAAGCTCATTCACATCTTTGTGTTGTACATGAGAGCAAGCATGCACTGCGGCCACAGGCTGAATTGTCGCTTTACAAATCCATCCAGAGAGGCTTTCTTTTGCTGTCTCCCAGGCATCGGCCTTTTGTGTGGCCCGCCTGTTTGTAAAGGGTGAAAGGGAAAGGGACCCATGCGAGCGTATCTGCGGCCAGTGTCGATCCGTGCTTGTCCAGTGCGTTTCACACTCAAATTCAGTTCGTCGAACATGATTTCTCTATGGATTGTACTGTCTGCACTTTTGGTAGGTGGAACTCTTTTCATGTTGGGTCTTAAATATGATGACAGAATTCAATTATAGGCCTAGTCCATTGGGGTTGTTGCAATACTGCACTGCCTATATTTTAGTTTAATATTGTTCTTTCCTGCCATATTTCTTAGAACTGAAACATACAAGAAGATGAAACAATGTTCTTGTCTGTATTATCATTTATATTGCTAATAAGATATATAGATCGTGTAGATCATTTTTGAAAGTATTCTAAGAACAATGTCTTTCCAAAAGATTAATAATAATGGCTGACGGAATAATCAATTGTCACAATCCTTTGCAGTGCACAATGGAATAACATGTCCCGTGCATACTAAAAAGGCTTCGACAAGGCAAAAAGATTTAATTGCGTAACTCATTCTAAGAAGACAGACATATGAAAGCATTGTGGAGTCTGTGCTTCAAAGGGTGAATCACAATGCCAGCATTTGCAGAAGTGCTTCTTAAACCCAAGGGGATACTGAGATTCTGTTTTTAGCTCATTTACTTTAGCTCAGCAGGATGACAGACATTGGACATGCCTCTGTGCCTCTAACTCTGTCAGGGTTTGCTTAGATTTCTTGTGGTTTAGCATCTTAGCATTTAATCTATGCAGAAATATATCCATGCTTCTTGATTTATTCATTTCTTTGCCAGTGGAGGGAAAGGCATGTCTTAACAGAAATATAGTAAATATGAAATAGTTCATGTTTATTCAGATCATAGGAGCAAAAGGATATGTGTATGTTTGGGGTTGCATGGACCACAGGTTCTCAACCTGTGGGCCAAGGACCACCAGTGGACCATGAAGCACTCATTAGTAATCTGCAGGCCCATCCTCAGAGGGAGGCAGTAGTCCATCAAAAACTATCAAAGCGTTTGACATAATAAAAAGGAATAATCTAGCTATTAACACAGCAAAAATTCACTTATTTCCAACTGAATTAAATCCCATTTTAAATGCCATAGGAGCCTTCCTGTGCATGTTTACTGCTCTGTCCACGTGTACATGCTCCACCTGCCTGCAGACTCTGACTGATCAGTGAGAGGGGGTGGGGCTAATAATGTCATGGATTCAGATATTGGGTTATAGAGGAAAACGAGAAGAAAGAGGCTGTTCAAATTCCAGAATAAAAGTCCTCATAAGTAATACATAGATTAAAAAAAAAAAAAAAAAAAAAAGAAATACAGGTTGTTGATTTACTAGTCGCTGGAGTGAGCTGTAATCTACTCATAAAGAGAAGAAAAAAACAGTAGTAAAGATGCAGGCAGGCAGTGCTAAATAAAAATCCAGTGAACTCCAGGTCTGTGTTTATGATGTGTAAAGCTATGCTTAAGTACAGTAAAAAATATTGAATTGCATAACCGTCTCAAAATTAAACATCAGGCGTTAACACTGGTAGTGGTATGATGGAACACACTGGAAAATAGGCAGATTAGCATCACTTTTCAAAATAATATTAATAAGATATTTAATGTACTGTTTCTGGAGTGAGGTTTAGAGTTATAATTCATTTGTGGGACAAGCTATAGAGTTCCATCCAATGTTACCCTTTGTAACAGTCAGCCTGTAGTGCACTTCTCAAAGATTTAAGGTCGCAAAAAAAGAGATTCTTTTTGATTTTAACAATGGAAATTATGACTATTCAACTAGTTTGTTGAATAACTAGTTTTCTAGTGAAAATGATCAATCGTCCAACCCCTATTAGGCCAAGAATAAAATTCATTACCGCTGTTGACTCATGCTAACTAATATTCTACGACATTACTATATGTATTCTATATTGATACATATGTCTCCAAATGGTAACTCTTCCCTACCCTCCTTTTCCACACTACTCTGGTGGTTTCTCATTACCTACTGGGATTTGAAGGCCAAATACAACATGGGTGGTCACACAACCAGTTTTTATGGGAAGAAGAATAAATGACAAACAGGTTATATTTTGCATGTGAGCTAGAAGTATGTCATTATTTAAATTGTGTGGAATAATCTGATGTACGGATTACAGAAGTGTATGGAATACCATGCTCCAATGTCATATTTGTGTTGTTCTCCTCTGTATTCTGTACTCCACCTTGAGAATTCCCTAACAGCTCCTGCCTGCTCAGCAGTATGAGCTTTACAGAGGAAATTTGGCTCAGGAAACAAGAGCATCCTGAACAAAATGTGGCCAGAGGAACACCTGCACACTGTTCGTGAGTTTCACTCTATAATCTAGGCTAGAAGAGCAAAAATAACTCAAATAAAGATTGAAATCATGAAGAACCGTCATTAACAAAACTACAATACAGATAATACTTAATGTAACAGGGTTAGTGCAGCCAAAAACACAAATTAAGGGGCTGCTAATTGTTAACAATACCTGAGGAAGTCTGGGTTTACAGTAACGATGACGAACGACAATAAAATGCACATTGTTGTGCATGTGACTTGGCCTGATCCTTGTTTTGGTTTTGTTCAGTACTTGGCCTTGGATACAGATACGGACAGAGGTTCTTCCTCTCTGACCTCAGCTCTCATACTGTGCGGCACGTACAAACAAATCAGCATGTTCCCTCCCTCCATCCTGCTGTTAATGTGTTCAAAAGAAGCCAAGCCATTTTCTAAAGTGTCTTTGTTACATCTGGAAAAGAGCGATAGTCCCCATAGCTTCAGCTAAAGGTATGCCATGGCAGGATGTGTGAGGGATAGTCCGGCGATTGGAAGGCACTTCCTTACACACAAAAACATCATCGGGCCTTGCTTAATGGGATTTTTTGGAGGGTAGTTATGAGTTGTGAAGACCTTGAAGGTTAAAGGCCTCTAACAACACATCACCCTGTTGGAGATTCAAAAGCTCTAGACCATCTTTTGCTGACAGCCTGTTTTAGATGGTCTGAGCTGGTCCTTGTGGTCAAGGTCGCTGAAATGATGGTCATTTAGAGGAAAACCTGATATCGACCCTGTGGATTTAAGCAAGCTAGACCAGCATAGTGCTTCTTTTCATTTGAGTTTGATGGTTTAGCTGGTTTATCAACATGACGACCATGACCAAGGTGGCCGTCAAGGTTTCATAGTGATGGAAGTGTGCAGTCAGTGGGAACCAGCTTGCCAGCCAACATGTTAATGTGGGGCTTACGTGGGTGGAACATGGGATAGGTGGGTTCCAATGTGTTGTTACTGTGACCCAGCTGGGCATCCCAATGGGCCCTCTTGTTGCAAGCCCACCTTAATTTCACGTGGGTCCCATTAGGCCCCTTGTGCACTGTGCATCCCAGTTGGGCTACCCATACTGGTCCCATTTAGTCATGTTATCAGGGTTGATAATGCTGGTCAAAACCTTATCCTTGTGTTCCTTAAGCAGTAAAATTAACAACATGGCTAGATTCACTACATGGACAAACGTATTGGGACGCCTGCTCTTTTGTTGTTTCTTCTTAAATCAAGGGCATTAAGAGTTTGTCCCACTTTTGTTGTCCCTACTAGGTTTTAGAGACTATGATTGGTGATGACTGGTTTGCATTCAGCAATATGAGAGTATGTGAGGTTTGAACGATTTTGGATTAGTTTGGATGATCACCACCCCACCTCATCCCCGACTCCCCAAGTCTTTGATGGAACATGGTGACGATAGGTTCATGTCCATTCCAGTCCAATCGCTAGTACTTCTCTACAGGAATTAGCCATGCTACGTCTTTGCTTTTGCACATTGTGGCAGCAGATATCTGAATGCATTCATTACAAGGATTATACAGGTTGACTGACTTTCACGTAAGAACAATAGATCACATGTTCATATTTTGGCCACCCTCAAATGGAGGAAAAGTAGGTAGGGCAATATGCATCAGCATTGTCGCTTTAGAGCATTATTATTATTGACCACTATGTGTCAGATTGATCATTTTCCCCATCGTTTTGCCCACTACAAAATGTCTCATGACCTCAGCGACTAAAATATGGTATATTCCAGTGCTGTAAGAGTGTCTAGAATATCTGTTCTGAATGTGCAACTGTGTCAGTGCCCAGCTCTCTGAATCTGGGTCATGTGTGGCAAGGACAAGCATGCTGATCCATTACAGGCAAGTGGGTCCAGCTCAGCTGCCAGCTGCATCCACAGGAGGATGAGCCAACCTGGCCAGCCCCATCACAGTCCTCCTGAGACCTTGTCTGTTGTGAAAGCTGAAACACTCTCTAAAAACACTTGGATCCTGGATCCAACATCAACTGTTCAGGTCTCTTCTGGAAATAACAGCTATGTGGGGGCAAATCTCAGTGTGAACCGTTATGATTCTCTGTGAGCTGGATAGTATGAAGGTCAAAGTTTGATGCTTTATATGGACAAAAGTATTGGGACACATTCTTTGTTTCTACTGAACTAAAGTGTTTATCTGGTCTTTTTGAAGTATCTGTCACTACTGTCCAGGGAAGGCTTCCTACTTGATCTTACCAGAAGTATTGCTGTGAGGATTTGATTGCATGCATCTACATAACCTTCACCGGTTTATTCTCATTTAGGATTTTCAACTCAAGACCTCCATACTTTCTAAAGGCTATAACAGTTCGGGGTACTTGTTCACGACACCATGACACTGCAAATGAAGATGACTGTGGGCAATTCGTTAAAATGACCATCCTCAGTCCAATGATGCCCCTCTCTCAAAGTGTATCAACTGGTCAGAAAGTTTTTGAGTGTGTCATAGAGGCATGTCCTGCAGGCCATGATCTAGATTCTGAGAGCCTTTTATAGGGCAATGTCGGAAGCACTTTTATGTCCACTTGTGTGAAGGCCCTGTCTAATCAGACCACACGTTTAATCATTTGTCAATGAGTGTAAGAGCAGAGATGTGAACAGTTATGCAGTTTAAAAACACTTCATGAATCTGACATGGACTTTTTTGAGAACATATTAAAGAAAATAGGAAGGAAGGCATTGGTGAATAAGGCCCACAGCTGGAGGAACTTATATTTGGTTACTGGGCCACTGTATTGGAGCTGGAGACCCACTGCAGCATGTTGGCTGCCCAGCAATGGTGCAATAACAGCAGTTTGAAAAGAGGTAGTGGCTGGCTTTGCATGTATCTGAGGAGGCATGTGCTTGTCGTATATGATATGGGAGTCCTAAGAGGGCAGGCCCTTCCAAATTTGTAGAACAATTGGGACAAAATAAAACAAATTACTGGGTAGTATAGACACAAATGGCACAAATATGTCATTTTTACTGTGTCTGCTGAGAATAAACGCACCTAACAGTATGCTGACGTCCCTTGTTCTATAGCAAAGACTAATGAGATGGCCGGCAGTCCTCTGTTCAAACACCTGTGTCTCCTCTAAAGGGCCAGAAGTGCCTCAAGAGCTCTTGCTTATGAATTCATGCATTTCCACATAAGCAGGACACTCATCAGTGATTCACAGTTTGCTTTGCATGTCTTTTTTTCCCCTTTTCCTTCATTTTAGGGACATAACATTTACTCAGTACTCATTAGACTGAGGACACAGTTTGGTGTAGGCAGGTTGGTTTTGTATGGGAACTTCAAAACGATTCGTTTTTTTTTTTGGTTAGAAACAGTCCAGGTTTCTCACAGCTTATGTACAGCTTATCTACTCATATGAGAAGTGGTACTTGCAAATGACTTCCACCTCTGATCCTTTGCCTCAGAAGAAAGCAAGCAGGAGACCCAAGACCCATATAATTACTTTTGATGCTAAGCTCATTTTCAGCATAAAAGCTCTCATGGATGACTTTGCTTGAATGTCCACTGCTGATGTGGCGGAATGTACTCCCAGCACAAATCATTTTTGTTTTTCTGTCCTGAGAGGAGGACAGGAGAAGTGCAGAGCATTAATTAAAGGAGGGGAATGTGTGTAATGAAAATGAGCGAAGGTAATGGGTAGGTTTCTGTGCAGAACACTGTCTCAGGGAACATGTTGAAATATACGCGACCCTGGCAAGTGCTTTGTTTCACAATGGATAGACGCTTTAGGGTAAGACCTTTGGGTTTCTTGCTCCTAGTTTACTGTCAACTACTAAGTGTAAGTCTGTAGTTTTCACTGTGTAGTGGAAAATGTTCCTCCTGTGGTAGGTAGTTATTAGAGTGTGACACAGACGAGCACATACAAGCCCGTCCTGAGAATCTGTTAACTGTGGGGTAATGAGAAAATTGCAGTCATTGTTAGTCAGGGAGCCAAGTCTGGAGTCTTAATGAGGTTATCTAATCAAAGGGCTTTAAATAGTGACATTTCCCTATCAGATTAATGGCCAGCAGCTGGGAAAACCTCATGCTATAGAGTAACCCCCGAGGGAGGTCTGGACATAGCTTAAATACAAGCTTGTTTCTAGTGGGCTTCCTCTTGACCTTAGGGAAGATGTGATAACCCTTCTAGCAAAAAATCTGTTTGACCTCTAGCATGAATCCACATTGTTTATTTAAGGACATATACTGGAAAACTGGAGACACATCCAGAACCCCCAGGCCACAGTAATTTTAGATGGCCAGTTAATATGATAATAAAGGAGAGATGTTAACATGTTTCTCAAGTGCAATCCTAAGCTGATTTTTGAGTATTTAGTATTTGATTTTAGTCTCTTTATTAAGTGCAGGTATTTTACAGTTGTCTTCTTCTCTTTGTTCTCAATTATTATTGTATTGTGACCCTTAACGGAATGGAAACAGGAGATGTATTTTGGCTGAACACTATTTTTTTTAAACTTTTTAATAACTATTTATTAATGGATGTACGTCGCTGCAGTCCTGTGAAAACCACCTCTCTCCAATCTCCCTTTTTGTTCATTTTTAGTTTTATTTATGGTTTGAATCCTGTACAGTTGCTCTGTACACTGTATAAATAGTTCTGGATGAACAGACAAATAGAAATGCTCTTAAAGTTCTTTTAATGTCTCTTATTTTACATTAATTTCCCTTGAAATTAAGAACATTTTTGCCATCCTCTGTAAAGTCAGCATTATGGAGATACGTGTAAAATGTCTCCACTGACAAAAAAACAACAAAAAAAAAAAAACTTCAAAAGTTTGCATGTGAGGTGGCGCTCTTTTGAATTATTTTGTGTCCAGCTAATTATTTTCATTATAGATTAATCTGCTGATTGTTTGTTAACCAATTGATTGTTTTTGTTTCTGCTATTAAGCAAATGGAGTTATGATAACTATCATTGTTCATATGATGGAGTACTTTAATCCAGTATATCGCTGCAACCATAGCTTCAGGCTTTTACTGTAGAACAGAACTGAGGAACTACAGGCAGTAAATGCAGTGTTTATATCCCTGTTTTTTTCTGCCAAAGCACATTTTAAAAAAGAAAGAACCTTGCAGCACACCGATGACTCTAACCAAACACTTATAACACTCAGTGTTCCACTGTGCTTACGGTTTACTAATAATAGCAGACACAGCTTCAGTGTGAAACCTGGGCTTGTTAAGATAAACCCATATATATAGGATGGCATCAAGCACTGGGGTGGGGGTCCATCCAGGAACGAGTACCAATCCACACCAATTCTGAATATCCTATAGAATATATGCTTTAATGTGCATTAAAGGGTGCAGTTGCATTGTTAAATGATCATTATCACTCTACCATAGTCATACAATGGTCTTAAAATGATAATAATATAATTTATTGCCTTAGCAACCAACCCAATACCATTGCAACCCCTTAGCACCCAACATCAACACCTTAGCAACCGCCTAGCAACACCTTAGCAACCAACATGTCCTTGCAACACTGTTGAGCCTGCGAACACACTCACAGTTTCTGCAGGAACTGCACTATTTGGTTAAGATGAGATAAATAGGTCATAATTGAATTTCTAATGCCTACTGCCTAAAAATAATACTAAGACAATCTGTTTGATTTTGCACCAGTATACCTTAGCATTTCAGTGGTCCTGCCCTGAGGATGCGCATTTCTGAAAAGCAGGGCTGACTGGGTGCCTGCTGTCTGCTCACTAAATGTAGAGCAGTGGAGATGTGCTCTATTTCCCCCTGTCCCTCTGGGCCTGCAAAGCGGGCTAACCACAGTCTGAGGAGTAGCCTGGGCAGGCCAGTCTCCTTTAGCATATCGTTACGAGCAGGCCAGCATACTGCATCGGTCAACACTTATCTCACTTCTGCCAATCCTGCATCAGCTCATATATCTCACGTTAGAGTTACAGCAGTTAAAGCAGTCATATTAGTGAATGGCTTGTTTGCATAGTATATTTGCTTATAAAATTAAGGCAGGTCACTTACTGCCACTGTATAATGTAGCTGAGAGTGACAGCTCTCAGATATTTATTCTACCCCTATGTATTGCAAGCTGCCATCTGGGGGTCCCTGGGGACTGGTTTGAGAACCAAAGGGTTACAGGGTACTTTAGCATTTGATATTAGTGTTGCAAATGCATATATTGTTCTGATTAAGCAGTAATAAATTCAAAGAAAGCATGTAGGATATTGGGCGTCTGGGTTACCACTGCATATGTGTGCAATACTTCATAGATGCCAATGTAGATGCCAATGTGGCACTGTTGTCTCTGTAGTAGAAGTCATTATCCAATTAAGCTGCTGTAATTCTACGATCATTGACCACATCATTGAAGGCCTTCTTTAATGGCCTTCTAAACCACTTAACAGTTTACTGCAGATAGGTGGTAAAAGAGGTTTCATTGCCTCTATTCTAGAGTCAGAAACACATCTGCTCACTTCATATAGTTTGTATTTCTATGATATGTAAAGTAGCATTTCCACTGTGTGGGCAAAATTACAAATTGTATGTTTTCACTGTATGTTGACTGTGGCTGGGTGGGCCAGAATTGGGTGCTGCCAGGCTATCACAGGCAGACAGTATCCAGATGACATGTTACCCCCTCACTTGCCTAGATAGGTTGCATATGAGGCAGTATTGGAAGTAGTGTGTGGAGCCTGGGGCTGCCTGTCTGGCCTGTGTGTTCCACTGTCTCTCTTGTCACTCACTGATCTAGATGTACAAAGTTCTTTGAGATGTGAGTTCCCACTAATATATACTTTAACTGGGCATGTTAGTATAGGATAGGTCATAGGTCATATAAACATTAAGTCCAATCAGAGTCAGACTGAAATTCAGAGTAGGGCTGAATGGCAATTTACGATAAAAGATACATGATTTGAAATAATCGAGGGAGCAGAAAAAGTTTTTTTTACATTTTTGAAACTTTAAAACTCAATATAAACGATACCACCTAAGCCCACATCCCACTCTGTTTATATCCCAATATTGATAAACATATTGATACATTGCCTTGGCCCACATACCGGTCTGTTTATATCCTGATATCAATATAAATATCAATATATCGCCCGGCCCTTATACTGAGAAGTAACTCTGTATGACTTTCCATTTTTTATGCAGCCCTGAAACTGACATGGGGGAGCCCATCTTCCATGTTTTACGAAACATCTTAATGAAGAAAGAGTTATACTTTGCATCAGTGATTCTATTTTCTTACTTGAATTCATTAAAACAGAACAAAATGTTTGGCCTTATACCCTGTACCTTAGATGTATTCCATAACTACCTCATCACACCCTTTTCTTAAGTAAAGAAGACCAGAAAAAAGTGGTTGAGTGTGCATCATGCTGAACACTCTTTCTACCAGGTAAGTGGTCTTAAGATAACTAAGATGCTTTTGGGAAACCTGGCCCTCATCATTGTCTTTTAAAAAAGGATATACTGATTTCTTTACGTCTGAGACATATTTCAGCAGTCTGTTGTTGTTGAATAACCTTTATCCTGTAATTAAAAGCTCCTGCTAATCCTAATCTTATTTTCACCTAAAGAAGACTTTTTGGAAGACTCTTAAAATGTAAGGTGCTTTAAATGCCATAAAACGTTTTGGGTCCATAAAGAACTATATTTGCAATAGAGATGTATGAGAACTCAGAACTTTCTCTTAAGGCCAGCGAAAATGAGTGTAGAACCTCCTCCTCTTCCTCTTTTTTGAGGGAGAACCATTATGTGTAGTGAAAATCAAGTGTTTTTCTTTTAAATTCACATAACCAGGTCTACCACCATTGCCTTTGTGCCCTGGGTGTATATATTGATTAGCTTGCAGTGACCTACATTACAAAACCCTGAATGGCATCATGACCATCGTAAAAAATTGACAGCGGTCTCACAGTGAGTAGTGCCCTATTTGTTTCTGTTATTCTGGCTATCATGCAATATGCCAGCCAGTTGTGCTCTTTAAGTCCTTATAGGTAATTATTTCTGAAAGGGTGCAATTTCAAGATAATTACAGGGTGAACATTACTGGGTCAGCTTATCCTGCATCTTATTTAGTTTATGCTGGCTTGTTTATGCCTAACTGTATGATAGGTCTGCTGTCAACACTAACACCATTCATTACTCGACCAGTGAAGTTGTACAATTAGACAACAGGTCTCTAATAAGTGAGGTCATGTATAGCTGTAGCTTTGGCATAAGACACACAGTAAACTCAGCCCCGTACATCAGACGGTGGTGTAATTACAGAGAGTACACTTTAGAACAGTTTAACACTGTGGGTGTTAATTTAACAATAGTGATTTTGCTGTGTGGGCAGCAAGTGAAGGCGGCCCTGGCTGTCTCGGTAGACAACAATACTAGACACATGGCTGTTTTAGTCCAGTTCCCATGGCCCAGGGAAGATTTCGTCTTGCATCTTGGCACGGCTGGCATAGCTGATCATGTTTAACAAACAGCTTGGCCTCTTTTGTTTCAAGCAAATTGAAATTACAGAAAAGAAATGTGGCAATAATATTTCCTGAAATTCATCTTTCAGCTAAATCACAAATAGGAAACGAAATGTTGACCATGACAATTAAGCCCGGATATTCATTAAACTGCAGTCTGGCTGAGGGGCACATTCCAAGAGAAACATTTCCCTTGAGTTGCTCTGTTCCAATTTCTCGTCTTATCACTCGGGTGCTGAACGCTGAAGAGCATGTAACAAATTAAATGTTGGGGACTCTTAATTATCCACAATCTTGATGTACTCTATGAATTGTAGAAGCCTGGCAGTTGCAGTCATTTGGCAAGTAATGATATGGCAAGTTAGGGGGTGCTGAGGGGGTCACAGCCCCTAGATTTCAGGATGCAACCACAATTGCTATACCTAAACCTAAGATGAAGATTGGATATAATCAAATCAAATAAATGAAACCTTTTCCTCTCAGACTGCTGGTCATTCTCGGGGAGAAGAAAAAAGAAAAGGTAGAGCCCCAAGGTAGCCATGTTTTGGAAATCATCATTTCCATTATAACCCCCCCCCCCCCCCCTGAATGAATAGAGTGCTGATCTATTTATCACAAGGTCGTGGATTTCATACCCAGGTCCATTGTTGGGCCCTTCCTTATGCAAGCACCTTAATTTCTCAAGGGCTTCAAGGGCACTGAAGCATAGCTGAGCTCTGACCCCAGCTTTCAAAGAGATAAACAGAAAAAAAACATATTGGGATGTACTCTGGCCTTCAGGTCCCTATCCGTGATGCAATGGGTTGCAATCTTTTCCCAGACTAGATGACATGCTTACCTAGCATGCAACATATATCCAATATTAATATACATTACATGCATTAAAAAACATGGAAATCATCTTAATTGATTTTTAATCATCTTTAATTGATTTATTTTAATTAAAATTAAAATAAAATTTTAGTCATAAACATCCATCCATTCATTTTCTATACCACTTATTCCTGAACAGGGTCAACTCTGAGCGCAAGGACATAAACATTTTGGTGCAAATCCCTTCCATGTCCAGTTTCAGTCCTTCTCACTGGCCCTGTTCCCTTGGCATTAACATGCATCCTGGGTTATTGTTTCATAAGTGCAAATACATAAATACAGCAAGACCACAACATCCAGTAATGTCCATCACATGAGTTGAGCACACTCCATTAACTACCTCATGGATGAAGGTGATACTTATGGCTGGGGTGCAAGTGAAAATAACTACCTCAGTTTAATTAATGCAGTAACTGTGTTAATTAATTAATGCATGCCATGCCCCATCTCCAGTGGAAATCCAATGATAAACGGTCAGGACATGCATTTGGAAGGTCAGGTGTGTACAGTTATGTGTTTTAGCTAATGGCTTGGTTCCTCTTAAGGTTTCTTCCTCCCAACTCGAGGGAGTTGTTCCTTACCACTTTTGCTATATAAATAAACCTTGATTTGATTTGACTTGTTTGTGATCAGATCACATAGATCACTTGATAATGCCAGATATAACCTGCCCTGTTATTGTGAATTTCTATATTCTATACCATAAAGGCTCCCAAACGAGATTGACAATGGTTCCCAATTCTAACTGATACAGGATGGAACAATTTTCATCTTTTATTATTATTTTTATTACTATTCAGTTATTGTTTCACAGAAGTACAGAAGAGTGTGGGTTTAGGTAATGCTGCCCATCACTTTAGAAGGTAGAGGAAGATAATATGACTTTAGTAGTGATGATGTCATGTAGTAGTCATGGAGATCCCTTCCTAAAATAGAAAAATATAGTGTTAGTAGTTAAAAAGAAACACTCCTGCCCCCATATAAAGACCAGCTGCTATTCAAGTGACAGTATAAACAGTCCTTAGCAAAAAAGCAACTGTAACTCTTCTCATTGAAATGACAGGAATAGCATAATTGCTGGGCTGTTGTGAAGGTTACATTCATGTCTTTATATATCCATAAACACAGCATAGATGAACATTGTTAGCATAAAATAAGATGCTGTGGAGGACCTTGAGGAACTTGAGTGGCATTCAATTGTCAACCAGATCTAGCTATGAATGCTGTTGCTCTTATCAGTATGACATTGTTTGCCATCGTTCATTTAACAAAAAAGGCAGTCCATTCATTACTCTGCAAGGACATTACAAGCCTATGGTGACAGGATGTTAAAATGTCCTTTCTCTGGGACAGGGACTCTCTGTGCTATTTCTATTTCAGGCTTTCAGAGACAATAATGAGGTGGACTTGCTATGAAATCCTTTATCAGGCTCCATCATGGATTAGAAGAGGACACACTAATAAGTCATTGTAACTTCATCATAAATCTGTGTGTCCTTACACTCCTAAGGTTATGAATTCCCTCCCTGACATGGAGCTGGGTATAGTTTTTGATAACTATCACCAGCAGGGATGGACTGGCCATCTGGAGAACCGCCCCCCAAAATATGTCTCTAAAATAGCAAAGTGAGGATGGAGAAAAGCCACAGCAACATAAACAACCCTAGCTTGTTTTCACTTTTTACTCGTTTGTTTTCTGGCAGCATTTGTTATATTTCTTTCACATAATACACATGCTTTGAGCATTCTTGTTCATATCTTCAGTGATCTCACCTGGTCTCTGAACCACCATTTCAATCTTTTGACATGTAGTGTATATATATGGGATCTGAAACTTTTGACCGGTAGTCTACATATAGTATGTAGGTGCACACTACTTCTATAATTACACTGCTGTCCATTGTTTCTCTGCATACCTTGTTAGCCATCTTTCACCCTGTTCTTCAATGGTCAGGACCTTACAGATGGGCTAGGGTATAGCACCTTGAAGAATCTTTTAACCTGTTGAACATCTTTAACTGCATAAAATTCAAGCTGGAAGTATAAAATTCATACGTAGACCCCTGGAGTACAAAAGATGGCCCTGTCTTATGTTCAGTGTACATACAAACATTAAAACTATATGAACCATTCTGATATTAATAACAGCCTCAAAAAGATGTGTATCATCAGTTATTGCTTTCATTCCAGAAATTCCATCCCTAGTTCGCAGTTAGTCAGAGGACCCAGGCAGGAAGAGACACTCATGCTTAGGTTGGACTGAGTCAGGGGTGTGTAAAGCAGAGTGAATCTCACATTCTTTCTCCACCCAAATGTTTGATTTCCACCCTGTTATGCTATGTCCATTTAAGGGGGCGTTACTGGGACATCTGTTCCCTGTTGGGGTGTGAAGTGTATGTTGTGTCTCTGTATGGCTGGTCCAGCACCAATACATGAAGCCAAGACTGGACAGGGCAACAGGGGTTCCTAGCTCTGACAGAGGGGGTCTTTGTGTGTGTCCAGGGAGCACATTCCCCTTCTCTTTAAACCAAGCCCCCTTGGCCCATGACATCATAGCTCTCAGCCAGACAGGGCTAGAAATCTTACTTGGAAAAGTGAGAGAGAAGCGAGGCATTGTAGTAGTGGAGAGGTGGGGGAAAAAGAGGAAACGGCACGCGGCAAACTGAACGGGGTGAGTGAGGCACTCCACTCTTTTACTAACCCACACATAGCAGGAGAAGGAGGAGAAGGAAATGAAAGGAGTAGCCAGGAAAGGGCTTGTGTGTGTTGTCCTGGGCAGGGTTTCACCAGTTCTTCTCAAAGACTTGTACTCATAGAGAAGTAGAGCTTAATTTGGACCATGAGTGCCGTGCGCTGAATGGATTTAAATAGGAACTTAAAGGAGGTTTGTCCCTAAGTTGGGAATTCTTCAGATTTATTTTCATCTTGAGTAGGAGGACACCTTCTATTTTGGTCTTCCATTCATTGACTGGAAAGCTAGCCGACTGTAAGAATAAAGATCAGTTTGTATGGATTTAAGCTGGATCACAAGACTCTCAGGGATCTTTAGCCCCTAGGTTGGGAACTTCTCTTGGTTTGTTGTAGCTGGGCTTGGGTTTGAGAACAGTTCAGTTTCTCTGTTCATTGACTGGAAAGCTTGGCAACGTTGTGGATAAAGACTGGATTAGAAATTGGAGAAGAATTAAGGTAGGCATTTGGTGCAATATATAAATCCATCATTGCAATGAGCTTTAGTTCATTTTCATGGGGCTCTATATGTTGCAGCAGAACATTATTTTAGGGGAAATTTAAATGGAAGGCAGATAAATATAGACATGGGTCATGAGCAGTGGTTAGTTTATGAGTTTTGAAATAATAAAAAGAAATTCCACACTTGTGATGATACAGTTTGTCTTGGCTCTCTTATAGTCATTCAAGCCCATCATGTGATTGTTTAGATTTGAGTCACCAGACTATTCAGGATCTTTTTTTCCACTAGACTGGGGAGTTCTTCTGATTTGTTTTGGTTATCTTGGTCTGGAGGACACTTTCTGTTTTGTTTCTCTGTTCATTGACTGGAAAACCTGGCAACATTGTGGACAAAGACTAGATTAGAAACTGGAGAAGATTGTGAACTAAGAGACACAACTTTGTTGACATCAGTACCCCCATCTGTGGAAGCAGTTTAGATCATCATCTTGACAGCACTGTAAGACTATGTCCACATGTACACAGGTATGTTTGAAAATGAAGGATTGGGCTTTGAGTGGCTCAGCAGTCTAAGGGTCTAACACTATGATCCAAGGATTACATGTTCGAATTCTAGGTGATGTTTTTGCCATAGAGACTGAAAGAGCAAATTTGGCCAGGCTCTCTCTGGGTGTGTAGATGTTGCTCTCTCCATATCACACCCAGCGCAATGTTGCACAGGCATCTGTTTGCTGTTATATCAGAGCTGGTGACACTTTCCTTCTCAAAAAGAGACAGTGGCTGACTTCACATGTATCAGAGGCATGTGCTTGTCTTCAAGGAATATATCTTTTTATTTATTTTTTAAATGTCCAGAAACGTGTGGATGTTCCCTAAATATAACCCCAGAAGCAGATGAGCTTTGAGTTTTGAAATAATTCTGTTCATTCCACTCTGGTGATGTCATGTCTCGCTCTCCTAATGGTCACTAAGACCAAGCTGCTCCACTGAATCCCCTTTTGACTTGCGGGCTTCTGTAAGGAGCAACACAGGGGATCCAGTTTCAGGATTCTCCTGTCAGCGGCACCGCAGGATGATCCTGTTGTCGCTGCCCATGCTTTGTGTCAGTCACTCCAACTCTCAGAGCACTGGCCAGACGCTTCTAGCATTACCATCGACCTTTCAGCGAGTTTTTGTTTGTGAGAGCAGATAAAAGAACACAGGAAGGTATGCTGGCCCAGTGTCTCTTCAAAGCATGAACCAGGGCTGATCTGTATAGGGAGGCTTGGCCGTGTGTTAATTGTGTGTGTCAGGCTAACTGTTTCCAGATGCTTCAGTGGCACCATGCAGAGAATGGCACTCGCAAGAAAAATAAGGTACCAGCCATAGGCTCTCAAATTTCAACAATGAGGAACACTGCCTGCCAGATGTTTAAGAACATCTGACCATCTAATAAACATGTTTAATGCATATTAACCATTTATTTTAATTTTGATTATGATTTTATAAGAATTCAAGTCATTTACAAACTTTTGACAAGTAATGTACATGCACACACCCCGCCCCACCCCTCCACACCCAAGAAAAAAAAACCCACACACACACACACACACACACACACACACACACATATAAACATTTAAACACACTTTAATTACACTAGCCAGGGCTGTGTATCCTTCATCACTTCCATTAGACAGCGGGAGTCTGGAGGACAGCTGAGCTATGCAGGGAATGTCAGAGGGGGCTCAGCAGGACGTCCACTTCCCCCGACCAAGAGCACAGCTTATTACAGCCAGAGCTGCCAGAGAGCATGACCAGGACTGAGACATACATAGAGTGGGAGAGAGGGAGGGTCTTAAAGGAATATGTTGGCAGACACTCAAATTAACCCCCCAAATGCAATCATTCAGTCAATACATCTTTGGGGTTTGGAGTTTTCCATCAATTATTGGACACTCATACCCAACAATTAACATTGTGCAGATTTAAAGTACAAACCTGCAAGCTGCCGAATGGCAAAATTGTCTAATCCCTGGCCTGATCAGTCACCGGAGACTGCAAGTTTGATCCAAGAGTGCAAAACTGGCCTAACTCTCTCTGGGTGGGCAGGATGGGATGCTTATCAGTACCAGTGTCTGTTAGGAACTGGCAGTTAGTGTTCTCCTCTAAGTATGTTTAGTTGTCCAGCTGCTGAGAGCCAGTTCAAAAAGATGCGATGGGTCGGAGAAAGCTGCTGCCAGCATGCCACCAGTGCTTTATCCCTTCCTGACGCTGGTAGCATGTGTGATAGCTGAAGTCCTGGTGTGTGTGATACCTATGCAGTTTGCATGATTCTAAACTTATCACCAGATATTAGTATTCCTTTTAACCTATAGGCCTCATATTTCTACAGTGTTAAAAGTCTAAGCACCTTGAGGAACTTTTTGAGGTTCTTCTGTTTAAAATTGTGGAGGAAGCTCTTAAAGTGCCTTGAGGAACCTTCACAAAACCTATGACCTTTCATTGAAGGTTCTTTGAAGCACCTTAAGAGGTTCCTCCACAGTTTCAAGCTGAAGAACCCCCTAAAAGTTCCTCAAGGAGCAAATCTACAAGTGGAACATTGTGTACATGTGAATTTTTACCAAATTATTTCATTTAATCTCTAATGGGACACATTTGGTGAGGTTCACAGATCAAATTATAAAGGGTCCTTCTTTCTCCAGCTGAATGTGACAGTCCTAACCAGTCAATAATATTGAGTTTATCAGTAAAATCATCTGCTTGAGTGACCCTTCCTCTGCCCATCCCATTGCTCGTCTAATCTGTGCACTCATTGTTTGTCTTTTAGTGTCTTGGGGAGGCTCACATGACATTTAATGTCATCATTTGCTTAGAGGTATGGCTAAAGTGGGTGGTTTGGGTGGAGGGGTCCGAGAAGAGGAGAGGGAACATGGTGTGGTAACAAACACACCCTCAAGCTATGGCTGGTCTGGTGTAGTGGAGAACAGGGAACTTCATTCAGTTTGTCATGGTGCCATAAAGCCACATTAAAGATAACATCACGTGATGCCTTTAAGCCCGGGCTTACACACTGAACTGCCTTGAAGATAATGAGGCAGATGTTTCTTTAGCAACAGTGTTTCTGTAAAGGCAGGAGCAGTGGTGCCTTAGTGCTTCATTTATTTTAGGATCCAGAGCCAAGATTGGATGGAGTTAATGTGTACTTATGCTAGTTGTAAGCAAGTATCTCACATGTTCACAATGTTGGTCTGGGAAATGTTATATATATATATATATATATATATATATATATATATATTTGTGTGTGTGTGTGTGTGTGTGTGTGTGTGTGTGTGTGTGTATGTGTTTAAAGTGTTTATTTAGTGCGAATGTGTGTGAAAGTGTGCCTGTGTTGTCCGAACAGTGCTAGTTTCACTGAAGACGCAGAATGTAGGCCATGTGAATATTGAATGAGATCCAGTCTGGGGTTGCAGAACTAGAGGAGTTCACCTGGGGACCGTTTGAAGAGTTCAAAATTTGGTGCTATATCCTTCCAAAATTGCCCTTCGTGATGCTATGGAAAAGGCATGTGTCAAGAAGCTATCATAAAACTAATATGGAAGGTCTTTAAAAATATGGAGTATCTTAAAATGTGCCTTACATGTCCATTTTCATTTGAATAGAGCAGAGAAGGATTCCAAGTAAAGAATTTGCAAGCACTCTGACCTTCTATGTGGAAATCCCTTAGATTTATCTAGAATTGCAGCCTGGAACCCTGCCCCTGCAATTCACACCTTAACTAACCTGAAACCATACCTGATTTCAACTAACAGGATAGGTACACAGTTAGATAAGGCAGACAAAAGTCATTACAGAGTCTAATGAAGTAAATCCAAAGACACGGCCTAATCCTACAAGCAGCGAATGGTTCCAAGTTCCAACTGCAAGCAAACTGAACCGATCCTCAGATCATAGTGTTGGCTCATTAGACCGCTGAGCCACTCGGAGCCGTGATTGAATCAGATAGAGGTGTTAACAAAGTGTATAATACTACTGCTTTTACTACTGTTGATGTGCAATGTCGCCGTCTAACCATCTAACACTTGGCCTACAAGCCATTATGCTTTCCCCCGACTCATACAGTAGCTAAGCGGTTAAATGCTAGTCCTCATACAATGTATAAAAGTGCAGTATCTCACACAAGCTGTGCTTTATAGCATCCTGATCAAGTGTCAGGTCCGCTATCATTGCCACTTCTGGGTCTAGTTCTATTTGTCTCTCCCTTCGCCAGTCGATTCAGAGGAATCCCTAGGATTTCCCAATTGACTCAAATCGACTGGATAAGGAAACAAGGGTAACACAATAACAACAGGGTAACATGTAGAAAGGTATAATGTTTGAATCTAAACCTCTGCTGTGACCTAAACTCCAGCTTTAATCTTTAATTTTCTTAAGCCTAATTCTGGAGACCCCCCCCCCCTGCCCTGCACCTTTTAGTGCTTTCCCTGCTCCCAACACACCTGATTCAACAAACCAGCTAATTAACAAGCCAGGGAGTGTGTTAAAGGAGGGAATCCACTAAAATGTGCACAGTAGGTTTGTAGGTTTTAGGGCCATGCTATAAAACAACTTCTCACAACTCTGTTCCAGGCCTATTTTAACAGCCCTGGGTGTCTTGTTTACATCTCGGAGAAGTCTTTTCACCAACACTGACCGTCAAACAAATGGACACAATTGAAACTGCTCAGACGTGCACCCTTAAAGCTGAAATGTCAATGCAAAGCAATGGAAAAGAATGCCTGTCAGCGCTCATTTTGGGCAGTGTGCAGTCACCTTAGACAAGACTGTAAAGTTTTATATTATAAATGCTTTAATTGAGTTTACAAACAGTGAGTATTTTACAATAGTAGTGGAATTTACCAATTCCATAATTCCATGCCATGATTTAGCAAAAATTATGCACAAAGACTAATTTCTTGTACTATTAAAGTGCAGTTAAAGTACTTGTCCAGAGTATAATTATGACAGTATTATGAAAAACGTTATGCACTATATATAATGCTCTTATTCCTCCAGGGTTGTGTAATGCCAGTAGTGCTTCTGTAATGCAAAAAGATTCCCAGCATAAAAAAACAGGACAGGTTTCCATTTCAAAAGGTCTGTCCCATCTGGTGAAAAGCAGTCATTTAAATCTGAGCTGAGCTCACTCATTGGTATTTCCCCTGAGGAGGTTGTGCTGGGCTTCACTGTGCCCATGAGGTTCCCATTTCCCACAGGGAGACTACACTTCACTTATCCTTAGTGACAGACCAAGAGTAGAGTAACCTTTTTGCTATTTGCCCCCCAAAAACCAAGAACACCCAGCTGAACCTGAAATCAATGCTTTTCCATTAGTGAAAAAATCACGTAATGGCCATAAATGGAGTGATCTGGGATGGCTGGGAGATTGAATCTCAGAATGTTATGCTCCTTCCACTGTTCATGTGAATTTGCTGTTGGTATTCCAGCGAAATATTGTTATTCCAGCCAAATATTCCAAATAAAGAGAGTCTTACAAATGCTTGAGCAACAGCCTGAGCCACAGCCTTGACTCTAATTAAAATATAGCATCCATGTTTGCAACCAAAACATATCATTCCTTAATAGGTTTGAACTGCTTGGTTATATGGTTTCTTTACCATCCTATACAATTCTAATATGGCATCAGTGGGGATTGTATGAGGTCTCCTCATAAATCATTTATACCTAAGATCAGATTGCATAGGTCAGAGTTGAACAAACCCATTATCCTTCAAGCTTTATCATGGGCTGTTCCTCCATTATGCATGATGGTCCCATGCAAGGATTCTTTTTAGGTCTGCACATTGTGTACATTACATAAACACTTCTTAAGTTGGGTCTAAACTGTTTCCATTGTATATAATATACAGTACTGTGTATATATGTCATTGTGCATTACATGGGATGCTGGAGGCATAGATGTATGTTTGTAAAGCAGTGTAATCTGAGCTCATTTTGGTTTCTGTTTGCTTTCAGAAATCCTCCAGGATTACAGAGGATGACAGTGAGCTGAAGTGCGAGAAGAGCCTGAAGAGTGTCAGTTTCTTAGACCCAATCAGTGTTAACTCCAGTGGCAACATGGAACTTGAGACCCAAAATGATAGCCATGCGGCCAGTGGACAAAATGGTGTGAGGCACAGAGGAGAAGCGCTGGACAGTGAAGTTGCGCAGGAAATCCGTTACCTCGATGAGGTGCTTGAAGCCAACTGCTATGACCCTGGAGCAGAGATGACTTCAAATGGAACTTGCTCCCCTGAGCCCCAAGCAATCAGTGTAGATGGAACTGGGCCATCTGTTCATATTTCTGAGGTGTCTTCTGCAATTCGTCATGAAGTAGTTGTAGAGGGGAAAAAGCAGACGACCTATGTTGAGGACACTTTGAATAACACCAAACCAAATGGTCATTCAGGAATGATGAGCGACGACTGCAACAGGTCACCTGAGACAGGAACGGCACTTAAGAAAGAAGCCCGTTTTGAGCTTCGAGCATTCCATGAAGAGAAAAGGCCATCCAAGCTTTTTGACACACCAACAGAGAAAGAAATAAGAGTGAAGAAAGTGAGGCCTTCAGAAGAGATTGCAGAGCTCGAGAGAGAGCGACTGGAACTCATCCGAGATCAAGCAGTCAAGAAAAATCCAGGAATTGCAGCAAAATGGTGGAACCCACCACAGGAGAAGTCGTTGGAAGATGAGCTGGAACCAGAACAACTGGAGTCACTCAGAAAGTATGAGGAGAGAAAGCAGAAGAAACCTGAAACTTACAGAGTTCCCCAAACTTCCCCCAAACAAACCGTCTCTTTTCTCCAACCTGATGTAGTTAATAAGGAGGATGTTGTAGTTCAGGGCATCGACTTCTCTTCAGCACGTCAACATTTTTTTCAGATGGAACACACCAAGCCAGCTGTTAAAAGAAGTGTGGCTCCACAGATTTACTCTGCCAAACCTTTTTCCAGGACCACAGATTTTGATAAGTCAGGCAGTTCCATAACAGTGACCAGTCATGGTAGGGTCAGTGTGGATGATGGGGGAGAAATGAGCCAGGTCAGAGGAGTTTTCTGCAGCCCTGGAGAGTCCACTACACATATCAAGGACAATGAAGTGAAAAACGATGACTTTACCTGTGCCAGGGCAGTGATGACTATCTTCAAGGATGAAGACTCTGATTTGTACCAGCGTTCCATGAACAGCTCTTATCATCCTGAGGAAATCGACTCTGGATTGGATGACCTGTCCCTCAGGTCTCAGGACACTACTGTGCTTGAGACCCTGTCTAATGATTTCAGCATGGATAATATAAGTGACAGTGGTGCCTCCAATGAGACCATGAGCGCCTTCTTGGAAAACTCCCTGGGAGATTATTCCTTTCCTTGTACTCCAGTGGCTACAACACCTATCAATGGGAAACTGGAGGGCAGTACAGCAGGTGAGCAGAGCAGCTCCTGTATGGGAGACAGCCTGACAGAGGAGGAGCTGGAATACCATGCAGGCATCTTGGTCCAGAATGCCATCCAGCAAGCAATTGCACATCAGACAGAGAAATGGCAACCACTTCAGGCTATCCAGCAGTCCTCCCCTATCTCTGAGAGACATGTAGAAGTTTCTGAACCTTCACCAGCAACACCTGAAGAGAAGTCTCCTCACGTGCCACCACTGAATGAGCCCTTCCATACGGAAGAGATAAAGACAGCTCCCAAAATCACTGTGCAGATGCCTGCAGTCCAAGCAACACAAGCCACCCCAGCTATTCCAGTGAACACTTACAGGCCTCCGAGTCCTTCTCCACCACCAAGTGAGAAGCCAGAGTTCAGTTATTTTAGTAAGTACTCAGAGGCAGCGGAGCTCCGAAGCACAGCATCTATGACCCGTTCCCAGGACACGGAAGTCACTTCAGGGCCTTTCAAGTTGCGTTCACGCAAGCAGAGGACACTATCTATGATCGAGGAGGAAATTCGAGCAGCCCAAGAACGAGAGGAAGAACTTCGGCGGCAGCGCCAGGCCCAAAGCTTGCGTCCCAACCCCAGTGCTATTGCCAAGCAGAAGACAAATAGCCTTCCAGCCAAACTGGTCCTTGGAGGGAAAACAGCTCCAGGTAAATCAGTTTCATCTACCTTGAAGTATGCTACCAGTATCACTGATCTTCTCCTGAAATGTGAATGCACAGTGTGTAAAGACCACATTCTCTTACTGTCCCATTTAAAGGGCAATGGCAGTGAAATTACTGGAGCTGGTGGTGTGTTCTTTTGATAGTGTTTACTTGTAATAATAAAATAATGCATGCCTGCCAGCCAGTGAGTCTCAGACGAAAGATCAGGAGAGCAGTAGGTTTCGGTCTAGATATCAAGTTCAATTCTTCTTACTCCCATCGCCTCATCTCCCATTGCCCCATCAAATTCCAAGGAATTCCCAAAGAATTCCCAATGTACTCAAACCGAGTGACTAAGGCCACAAGGGGAATTAGGCATTACTCCCAAGTGGCAGAAATTGGGGAACTTTATGTATTGGCCGATGACAAGTGCCCCTATTCTTGCCCCAAGATGACAACTGCCCCTATCCCTAGCCAATGTTATTCTGTTTGAGTTACGTTTTTTGCATAAAATGAGCCATTTGTTTCACAACAACCATTCCTTTAGAGCCTGAAGAACACAGAGAAACATTAAACAACCAAACATTTCTTTAAAACATTTAACAACCAACCTAAGAGCTGAATCTACTTTAGGCCATCTGCCTTATCGATTCTTGTCAAAATGCTGAAATACATGGAGGACATCGAAATAAACCATTGCTCCATTTTGTGATGGAGCATCAAGCTGCAATAAAATCCCTGTAATGAGAAGTTTAAACAATCTCTACTGTATTATTTGGCTTCACACATATATGTGGAAGGAAAACCACAGAAGACACAGTGACAGGTTTATTCATCACAGCAGTTTGCACCGCATTTCTGCCTGTAAATACAGCAGTGTCCCTCTGTGGTCATCTGTTTACATAGTATGATTTTGAAGCCTGACTGATGATTGAAAACAGCAGCTACTAGCCCCAAACAAGACTTTGAACTAATTGGTTCCACAACGCAACCTGTCAGTCATTAGCCACTGATTACGGGACGTATTTCTGGACACCCTTAGGTTTAGATCTTTAAAGGAATTCTTCATGTTTAGGTTAGTTGCATGTACTGCCTCATGGGCAGCAGCTGCTGTTATGAGTCACTTTTTCAAGCTGCCTTTGTGGGCACTGTTTAAAAATAATGCAGAACAGTAAGTCTGTTATTCTCCTGTTTGGAAAGTAGTGCAGAGTAACGCAATTGATTGAGTCACTTCTGGTCAAATCAGCACATTTCCTGGAAATTAAAAATGCAATTTAAACAGCTGAATGTATCTGAATGTCAGTTTGGACGCGGGAGGGGAATCAGAGAGGCATTTTTCTCTCAGTCGAATAGTGTCCTCTGGTGGTGTCAAAATGAAATGCATGCCTTAGCATCTCAGTAGTTAAAATGTCGAGGTTCGTTTTCATGTTCCTTTAACTTCAGCATTAATTATCTGAGCAGGGGTGACTCTAGGATCAGGACTTTAGGGTGACCCCCCCTCCTCCCCAACACAAAAAGGTACATTTTCTACTATCAATTCTAACCAATTGGCACATATAACAGACAAACAAGCAATACATATTTTTGCATAATAAGACAAAATATAAATACATCCATATCAATTCATAACTTTTTCAATAAATATTGAGCTGCTATGGGCTCAGGCAACCAGAGGAGAAGGGACATTCAGGAGGGCTGAGTGTGTCAGAGTGTATCATTCTACTCTAATATTCTATTATAATATTCTAATATTGTGATATTAATATTATGAATACCATTAACATTCTGAAGATATGACCATCTGATTGGCTCTTTTTGCTGAAGGGCGGAACTTTTTCCCTAATCGTGGTCGTAAGCAGCAAGCTGATTGGCTCTTTTTGCTGAAGGGTTAGACTATTCATAAACAACAAGGGCAAGGGCATTCTTGTATTTTTTATGTTAGAATTTAACTTTTAACGGTATACATTCAACTTATCTGATAAAAGATACTCTAAATGATTTTTGCTCTAATTTCAGAAGTGCTGAGGATCTAGATACACTTCTGAAATTGAGGATCTCTTTGTTCATACTTGGCTATTCATTACTTCAGACCTTCAGTTGATTAGTAATTTGTTCTACGTAAGCTACCAACATACATTACATGTCCTAAAGTATTACTTTCTGCTGAAATAATACTTCAAAGATATTAAAAAGAGTTTATCCAGCTTTTGTTGGAATTACTGCCCAGAGAAGACTTTCTAATAGATTTTGCAGCATTGCTGTGAGGACTTGATTGCAATCAGTGACAAGAGCTTAAGTGAGTTCATCACCCCAACTCAGATTCATCATTCCAGGGAATACAGTTCCACTGCTCCACAGCTCAATGCTGGCGGGCTTTATATACCTCTAGCCCAAGCCTGGCATAAGGCATTTTGTCAACTGGTTAATGTGTAACTAACCCTAACCCTAACCCAGTACTTCTCCACAGAGAACTTAAAGTAGCTGGATTTTTTTAGAAAGGGTGTCCACAAACATTTGGATATACAGTGTACCTTGAATTAGTGGACTATAAAATAATGGCACCTGGGAACAAGTGTTGGCAGCTTAGAATAGAACTGGGAAAGTGAGTCATCAACATCTGCTGAACGAGAATGGCAGAAAGTGTAGGTTCTGATAGATTAGGCCCAGGCTTTGGTCCAAATTTGTCATAGTCTTAGTTTTGGTCAAATATTAATATGTTAAGTAATCTGACGTGGATTTTTTATTTAGATGTTTATAAACCATTGGTTTGATTTGTTGTTTGGTTAGTTTGGAGTTACTTTAATGTCCCTTTGGAATATTTCAGCTGAGTTATTGGCATGTTATGATGTCTTCTTATTCTTGTTATTCTTGGGTAAGTTACTCTACATATGTATATACAGTGGCATGCAAAAGTTTGGACACTCTTGGTCAAAATGACTTTCACTGTGAACAGCTAAACAAATTGAAGATGAAATGATCTCAACATTAAAGAATGAAACACACTTTTCAACATTTTATGTTGTACCAGTGTATTTTTTGGTTTTGCACAATTTTATAGTGGGACAAGTTTAGAGGAGTCTGGAAATGTATAAAGCCTGTGAACTAGAACCTAAAATGTAACATCATTAAGGTCTAGGGTTCCCAAAGGTTTGCATGCCATTGTATATAAACGCTCACTAGTACAACAAATTCCTGCCTTTGAAGCTTTATCTGAAATGAAGAATAAAAGCATTGGGCTTTTGGCACACAGTGAAAGTTCTGTTTCAGTTCTCTGCTTTCAGCGTTCCAGTTCACTCTACTTGGGACATCATCAAGAATGTGTCTTAGCTTTCATTTCTGCTGCTCAGCATTCACTGATGGGAAGATGTGAAAAGACTAGTTGGAATGTATTTCTTGGAAAACAGTCTTATTTGGAGTCAGTTCTAGGCAACTTCCAGAATTTAGGATTGAGGGTCTTTATTGAATAATAGTGTTTTTTTGGGGGGATATCTCTGTTGTGTAGCACTGTAATAACTGTGCATTTACATGTTTATTATATACTGTCACTGTCCAATGAAAACATATATCTCAAAAATGGCAACTTTACCAGGGAAGGCAAAAATGCTCTGAGCTTTGAATGGAAATGAATGTAAAATAAGAGCTTATTTTATTGTAGAGCATTTATATTGTTTACACAGTGCATGGAGGAGCTACAGGGTTCAAACCATGGACAAAACTAAAAATGGACAAAAATGGAGATACAGGGTTACAGCACTATGCATCTTGTAAACGGAGATATTGTGGTTTTTTTTATTTAAAAATTCCAGTTACAGATTGTCTTCCACATTTCTACACATTTTACACTTGATGCCTCAATGAGGCTGAGACTTAGGGGAGGCTAACAACATTGTAGCTGAAGAGAGATGTATTTTCAACGTAACTGCAGATACTACTACAGTACGTTGTCCTTTCAGTTCTGGCCTCCCAGCTCTGATTTTTATCCCTTGGCTTTGCGTTTGTGTTAGTTTTGAACTTTCAAGTTTAGATCAGCTTGTAACTGTCAGATTTTCCTGGTTTCAAAATAAAAAGTTTTAACTCCAATTACAGAATTAAGTATTGTAGAGTTCTGGATAGTCTTTGCACAAAGACTAGGGCAGTGTTTTTCAACCCTGGTCCTAGAGGCACCCTGGCCCTACATGTTTTATCTTTAACACACCCCATGCTACCCTGCAGGCTGTTAATAAGATGGGAAGTTGAATTAGGTGTGTTGTGAGCAGGGAAAGCTCTAAAATATGCAGGGTAGGGTGCCTCCAGGACCTGGAATCAGAAACATTGCAGTAGGTAATCCATTCAGAGATGGCTATACCAACCAAATGACCTGAATTACTTTGCTTGCTGTTGGAGATTTTATTCCCACTGCTACAGCATTAATGGTGTGTGTAGACTGGCAGAAACTGGTAGCCTACCAGTTTACAACTGAACCTGACATTTTCTGGTGGAGAGGTGTAATGACTATATAATACAGGGGTCACCAACCCTGCTCCTGGTGAGCTACCTTCCAACAGACTTTGGATCCAACCCTAATCCAGCCCCACTTGATCCAACTAAATACTAGAACTTCAGAAGTTCTGGCTTGGCTGAACTGGATGTTAGTTTTGGGTTGGAGTTGAGACCTGCAGGAAGGTAGCTCTCCATGAGAAGTGTTGGTGACCCCTGATATAATGTTTAATAAACTTTATATTATTTCAAAGGTGTATCGTCACTGTCACACACAAAAAAGACAACTGATAAGGCAACTTTACAGAACATTTTGGAATTCTGGAGTGTTTATATTGGTCCATTTATTATAAACTATTACAAATCCTGCTCCACAATCTTCCTTTGGATTACAAAAGTGGCACCAGTTGGCATCCATGCTAAGAGTAAGAAACACTCATTTAGATAATAGTGACTGAAGGGACAGGAGGGTAACAGCTCCTATACCATTAAGTTTAAGTTTCCCTGTTTGCCACATTAGCATTGGACCACAACCAGTTGACTTTCTCAACCGACAACAGCTTATTATATACTTGTTTGCATGTGTGTTTGTCTTCATTCAGGTAAAATCGAGAAGATCCGTGTTGCTCCACCAGTGTCCCCTGCTTCCTCTAATGGTGCCCCTTCCCCCATTTCTGATTTGGGAAGTGACGACTCAGGTGGGAGTCAGCGGCCCAAAAACTTCATGCAGACCCTGATGGAAGATTATGAGACACACAAAGTCAAGCGTCGGGAGAAACATGAGGACAATAGTGTGAGTGTCCCTATAAATAAACACCATTTATTTTGATATTGTGCTCAGGAGCACAGTGCACAGTTAGTTATTGTCTTACTGTCTCTTCATTAAATGCTCATACTTTGCTCCTAAACATTTCTACCAACCACCTCTCTCGAAGCTGGGGGAGTGTTTTGCTTTCAGAATACTAAATTTGAAACAGGGGTTTTATGTTTTTCACTGGTTGGTGTTTCATTTTTTCAATACAAAGTGATGCAAGACTGTGGCTTTGAAGGCCAATTCCCCTTTTGCATCATGTGACCCAGAGGTTTTAAGGCAGAGCAAGTCAAGGGACTTTCCAGCTCTGCTTGAGAGAACTAAAACAAACTAAGGCACATGAAAAAAAAAGCTCTATAACGTAACCATAGACTTAAAAATGAAAGTTCCTTTTCCTTTTACATTTGAGTGGGGGAATTTGGAAATTGCTGAGGGATATTTAAAAACATCTGTTGCAATGGTAATATTGCTGGGTCCAATAACATGGTGTTAACACAAACCAATGACATATTAACAATGAACACAATAGAATAGAAATAATAGAAATATTGTAGAATACTGAATGCATATTCAGTTCCATTTAAATGTATTGTAGTTAACCATAATCCGAAGGCCCTTCATTTTGCTCACAGAACTGAAATTGATTGACTCTCTGTAGATGCCCAGTCATTTGTTTTTAATTGACTTTGCTTGTTGCTGACTTCTCTCACCCACATGCAATAAATAACATCTTTGAACAGAATTCATATCAGACCAAAGTATGCTTTTCTGAAGCTTCTTTCTATTCCCATTATTTCTCATTGAATAACTAACGCTGCCTCTTTTCCTTCTTATCAGTACGCCCGTTTATTGCTCGCTAGTGGTGTTACATCTGAGGTACTGGTATTATGCTTGCCTGAAAGTGCAACGCCCTCCTCTTAATGTCACTGCATGCCTTTTAATTCAACCATTTTTGAGTTGTGTTTGGTGTTTTTGCCAGTGAGTGTGGCATGTTTCCAGTGTTAAATACTTTTGACATACCAAAAGTGACAAATTCCTTTAATGATTACATTTGCGGTCTGAATTGTTTACTCATAATGAAACATCAATCCTGATCCTCCTGCCCCAGCCCTACCCCATCCACACACATACCAGTGCTTCCCTCATGTCATTTGCTACGTTCCCATCCAAATGTTCCAATTCTACGCTATGGAGACAGTGCTAAGAACCAACTTTAGCATTTTGTTTGTTAATACTGGAAAAAATAACAAATTTATGCATACATTTCTGATCATATAACAGATTTCCTGGGCATGTCAGTGCTCTTTATTACAAAGAAGCATGATCTCTTATAGTTCAGATGTAAAAAAATGCTGATAATTAAAGAAAAACATTAATAAAATATGCTAAATGTCAGTAGATTATATGGATGTACAGGAAGCCAACAGTACAACATGCAGAACATCAAATTAGAAACTACTTTTCTGTCAGTTAAACAATTGTTTATGACGAAACATTAGTTTTATTACTTGCAATTTGCACGTAAATGTGATGGAAACGTAGCCTTTGACTCATATCCATGAACAACGAATGTCCAGTCTATTCTTCATCATGTTTACCATGTTTCTTCAGTATGTAACAATTCACCATAGGATTACACCTCTGTTCCTAAATGCTTGTTGGTTTGGACATATATGAAAAAACGTTCATTGCTATGGAAACTGGGGCCAGATTCACAAAAGCCTTAAGAATTAAACTATTAAAGTGTTTATGATATTCTGTGCTACAATAAAATTTCAGTTTTAAAAAAAAACAACAACAAGAGAATATAACATTTAACATCCTTAGGAACTTCTGAATCCAGTGAAAGGTTCTTTAGCGCACCATAGATTGTTCTTACAGGGCCTCATTCTATAGAATTTAATGACATTACTAATAAATACAGAAGTGTAGTGAGCAGCATCATATTTGCCTAGTGAAAGATTTGTAGGTTAGATTGGACATTCCAGTTCATTGGAATAATGTACAATGACCCTGTGATTGTAACACCCGGTGCCAAATGGACAAAAGCCAGAGACCCTCCACCTGGTGCTCTGACACAGCATGACTGTCCCTGTTCCTTTGTATTGTATGAAAGTGTCCTGTACAACTTGTGTTTACTCTCAAGGCTGTATTGTGTGCTGTGGAGTGTGTTATTTACAGCTCCCCAGCTTTTATGAAAAACTAGGCCCAAAGAGATGTAGCTCAGCATGATAACATCAGTAAGATGTTTGTGCCAACCGAGACCCAAGTTGAGCTGTGGGAGCTGCATGTTTCAAAAAATGGCACGTAAATGATGAATTCTTTGAGCCCACTTTGCCCAAATTCATTGATACTTCATAATATAATAAATTAGTTAGTTCTTAAACCAGTGTCTCCCCAAAGAGTCTACATTTTTGCTTATTAACTACCATTACTATGTGACCTACTTGGCAAATCATTTTACCAAAGATAAATATCATTTTCATTGACACATATGATCCATGTTAGTCTCTGAAAACAGTATACTGACTATGTTGCAATTAAATCTGAGTTTTTAGAAATAAAATAAATATTTAATGAACTATTTTTGTTACATAAGGTTATTCCTGCTGAAAAAAGGGCCTGGCCAGATCAAGCTGGTTAAAAGGTTAATAGTTTAGCTGATCTACAGGCATGATCAACCTGACCCAGCTAGTCAACCAGTACGGCTAAGCTTAACCATGTTGGTAAAACAGCATGACCAGCATTACCAAGCATGACCAAAATCTAATACAACATGCACTGTGCTGGTCAAGAGTTGGTTAACCAGTTTACTTATTATTATTCTCTGAATGAATCAGCTTTTCAACCACCTCTACAATCAATGACCAGCACAGACCATCTGAAACCAGCTACTAGCTGGATTTTTGGATCATTTTCAATTCATTGCATTTTTATTGTCAGTGAATACGTTTAAAATCACAGAGAATCATTGTCTAATTTTCATTATTGTTTTTTTTCCCATGTTTTATTTAAATGTACAGAAGGAATACAAAGGCAAAGTTAAAAAGGCAGGAAACCCTTTCTTTTTGCTCCCTACTGACAAAAAATATTTCCATCAATATTTAAAAATTCCTTTAAAAATGAACACTCTTCCCTACACATAGGGAAAACTACGACTGTCTAGTGGCTACCACATCAATATTGTGCAAATATTAATCTTCGCACACCTAACTGTGCTGCATACCTTTATACCAGTTGAATCCTGGAAGATCAGAGTAGGTTCAGAGTAGGTTTAACTGACTGGTTTGCTCTACAGTACTACAGGACAACACACGCACTAACAACAATTTGTTCTCTGTTTTGGGACAGGTTCTAGAAGCGACACGAGTGACCCGCAGAAAAAGCAACATGGCTTTGCGATGGGAGGCCGGAATCTATGCCAACCAGGACGAAGCTGAGGAGGAGGAGGAGGAGGAAGAAGAGGAGGAGG